>CM046669.1:32773934-33373934 GCA_025594165.1 Tamias sibiricus
GGTTAAGCACCTTTGGGTTCAATCTGTGCCCCCCACCCCAAGAAAGGAGCTATCTACTAATTGTAGTACCTAGAGCAAGATGATCTTTGGCCTTTCCCCGTTTATGTTGTAGTTATTTTTGATAGAGGGAATATAATAAGCCTGTGCAAATCTACAGACATCGTACAACAAAATAATATGAATCACTGGTGATGCCAATGATCACCTGCTTTTTTGACTAAGCCTTTGTCTTTAAAAAAAATTGTTTAAGGGGCTGGGGTTGTGGCTCAGCAGTAGAGTGCTCGCCTAGCACGTGCGCGGCCCGGGTTCGATCCTCAGCACCACGTAAACATAAATGCATTGCATTGTGTACAACTAAAGCAAATAAATAAATATTTTTAAAAAATTGTTTAAGGTCTGGGGATATAGCTCAGTTGGTAGAGTGCTTGCCTCACATGCACAAGGCCCTGGGTTCAATGCCCAGCACCACATACACACACAAAGAAATTGTTGTAAGTTACTGAGGCTACTTAAATTTAAGGGCTTCAAGAAAACCAGAACAGGTATTAGTATTTTTTTTAATGTTTTATTTCATTACACTTGTTCTAGGGACTACTACAAGTTTAATGTTAAAGCCTACTAGTACTACATTATGAGCAATCATTCTGACTGTTGCCTAAAATCAGTGTGACGATTTTATCTCTACCTTCAATACTAAACAGTGCTTCAGTCAAAAGACCCCAACACACTTTGGTCAGAAATATATTTAAACCTTCATTCAGGTTAAAAAGAATCAGAATTCTATTTCTGATTGCCAAAGGATGTGAGTTCAACCTTAATCATCATATAATTGCATCACAGGATCTTGCCAGAAAAATGTAACCTTGAACTCTCGGCTACTCCATTTTTATCGAAGCCAAGTTATGAGACATGATATTGATGGATGATTTCTAGAAAGATATACAGCCTGTCATACTGAGATGCTCTCAGTATTGTCTGGGACCCATGCCAGGCCATCAGAGGACCAAAGGCTCTAGTGCAATGTTTTTAAACAGTCTAGAATGGATTATTTTTGTAACACCTTTATTGAGATATAAACACTTCACCCATTTAAACTGTACAATTCAACCGTGTTTAGAATTGTCTCAGAGTCTTGCAACCATCATCACAATCAATTTCAGAAAAATTTTTTGTCATCTCTGACCCTTTAGTAACCACCTGTCCCTCGCCTCCTTACCACTGCCACCACCACCATTGTCCCCAGCCTCCAGTCCTGAACAATCACTCCTCTGCTGCCTGTCTCTACAGGTTGCCTGTTGGGGACACATAGAGTCATGAAATGTGTGGTCCTTTGTAACTGGCTTTTTTCAGTAACCTAATATTTTCAAGGTTCATCCATGTTGTAGCATGTGTCAGTTCTTTTTCTTTATTCCTTTTTATGACCAAATAATAATCCATCAAGTGACTACAGCACATTCCCAGTTGATGAACTTTTGGGTTGTCTCTACCTTTTGGATATTATGAATAATCTGGCCATGAACATTCACGAAGAGGTTTTTTCCCCTTTTTTTTTTTCCCCCCTGGGGATTGAACCCACAGGCACTCAACCACTGAGCCAAACACATCCCCAGCCCCCCTTTTTTTTTTTTTTTTTGTATTTTATTTATTTAGATTTTTTTTTTTTTTTTTGATGGTGCTGGGCATTGAACCCAGGGTCTTATGCATGCAAGGCAAGCACTCTACCAACTGAGCTATATCCCCAGCCCTTATATTTTATTTAGAGACACGATTGCTTAGGACCTTACTAAGTTGCTGAGGCTGGCTTTGAACTTGTGATCCTCTTGTCTCAGCCTCCCAAGCCACTGGGATTACAGGCATGTGCCACTGTGCCCGGCTGATATTTAAATTTTTGGAGAATTGTCAGACAGTTTTCTACAGCAGCTGTACATTCTTACCAGTGGGACTTGAGGATGTGATTTTTTTCACATCCTTTCCAACTTGTTATTATCTGATTTTTTAAAATTATAGCCATCCTACTTGGAGTGACATTGTATTTCATCTTGGTTTTGATTGGCATTCCCCTAATGACTGAAGATGTCAAGAGTTTTTTCATGTATATTGACAACTTATTTTTTATTTTATTTTATTTTATTTTTTGGTACCAGGGATTGAACCCAGGGGCACTCGACCACTGGGCCATATCCCCAGCCCTTTTTTTTGTATTTCATTAGAGACAGGGTCTCAGTGAGTTGCTAAGTGCCTTGCCATTGCTGAGGCTGGCTTTGAAATCACAATCCTTCTGCCTCAGCCTCCCAAATGCTGGGATTACAGTTGTGCACCACCACACCAGCTTGACAACTTAGATTTTTAAAAAAATGTCTATTCTTGTTATTTGCCCATTATGTAAACCAAATTATTTCGTCTTTTTTTTTTTAATCAAATTGTGAGAGTTCTTTATATACTCTGGAAGGAAGTCCTTTATCAGATCTATGACTTATAAAAATTTTTTTCCCATTTTGTGGGTTGTCTTTTTACTTTCTTGATAGTGTCTTTGAAGCACGAAGCTTTTAATGTTGAAAGAGTCCTCGTTCTCTTTTGTTGTTGTTTGTGCCTTTGGTGCCATATCTGAGAATTCATTGTCAAATCCAAGGTCACAAAGATTGACCCTATGTTTTCTTCTTAAAAGTTTTCTAATGTTATTGCTTAGACTTGCTGATAACTTTCCATTTTGGGTT
Organism: Tamias sibiricus; assembly: GCA_025594165.1. Taxonomy (NCBI): domain Eukaryota; kingdom Metazoa; phylum Chordata; class Mammalia; order Rodentia; family Sciuridae; genus Tamias; species Tamias sibiricus. Next base: position 32,776,649 of record CM046669.1, read on the forward strand.
CAATTTTGTGTAGGGAGTGAGGTAAAGTTGTAGCTTCATTCTTTTGCATGTAGCTACCCTAGAATAGTTTTTCCAAGGACCACTAGGCTCTAGGAGAAACAGCTCCATGGAACACAACTTTGTATTTTTTGAGAGGATGTCGTTGGTAATAGTGTCACTACATCACAAAACTACCTTTTATGAGGATCCGCAGAAAAAGTGTTTCTTGAGCCTTGGTTCTGGGAGACTTTATCTTACAGATACAGTGGATTTGTCACAGTGTGGAAACTCTTTGGCAGCAGAGGAGCTGACTCTATTGTGCTTCCGCTTCAGGCTTAAGATGGATACTTTGTATATGGACTCTGATTTCATCTTATTTCTCTACCTCTATATTCACTCTTTAGTTTCCTCATGTTTTATTTTCATTCTGTTGTTTCACATGCATCCCCAGAACCACCCCCAAATCATTTTCTGAAACAAAATGGGCTGTAAATAAGAACTTCTATAGCTCTTCGGTATTCATTGGTATTTCTTGAATTTTGTCTCCTAATGCAGTTCTTTATTAATGAGCACAAGGGCATACTAGAATTTATGGGCAAATAAGACTTACTTGCTTTTGGATGCCTCTGTATATGAATTCCCTAAAGAATATTTAAAATGTACCTATGAAATGATGGAATGGAGGGAATGAATGAGGTAGTGAAAGAATGAATAGTTGAGCAAAGACTTGTACGAATAGATTAGGCCCAGCTAGAGGCAGCAAGAACCTCTTCCCTGATTGTTTTAAGAGTAACAAAAAAAGGTCCGGTAATTCAACACAATAATTCAACCATCCATGGGTAGTGTATAATCCCACCCATCTGAGCTTCATCTCATAACAAGAGAGAACATTCTATGTGCCTCTCTGTCATCTGCATCAGAATCACCTGGTGTACTAATAATGTAGATTCCTGGGCCTCACTCAAAACATAGGAACAAGGGCTGGAGATATAGCTCAGTTGGTAGAGTGTTTGCCTTGCATGCATAAGGTCCTGGGTTCGATTTCCCAGCACCACAAAAAAAAAAGGGAACAGGACCTTTTCTTTGTGCAGTATTGGAGATGAACCCAGGTCCTCGCACACGCACGCTATCACTGAGCTATATCCACATCCTAGGAACTGCTTTTTTTTGGGGGGGGGGCACTGGGAATTGAATTCAGAGGCACTTGGCCACTGAGCCACATCCCCAGCCCTATTTTGTATTTTATTTAGAGACAGGGTTTCACTGAGTTGCTTAGCACCTTGCAGTTGCTGAGGCTGGCTTTGAACTCACAATCCTCTTGCCTCAGCCTCCTGAGATGCTGGGATTACAGGCATACGCCACCACGCCCGGCAAGAACTGCATTTTAACAAGGATCTCAATACAATTTTTTGTACCCTAAAGTTTTGAGCAATATTACCTTGAAATGATAATATTTGGTATAAGTGTATTACATCTGTAGAGAAAAGGAAAAACATGTCAGGATCCAAAAAATATCAATGAAAATCTATCCAAAGACACATTTTTTCCCCCCAAAAAATATGCCTAGGGTTAGTTTTGTAGAAAAAATGAACACTTGAATCTAGTTAAATTTTATAAGCTTGAAGATTCAGGTGAGATAGTTTATATTATAAATTCCATGAATTTTGTTGACTTATGATAAGGGATAGATACACTGTAAGAAATATGACACAGAAACAATAACTTTCCTGAGCAAAAGCTAATTTTAGCAACCTATATATAGATTTAAAATGGCTGGTTTTCTTTGAAAAACGGGGGAAAGGTTATTTTAGCAGGTTTGTACTTTGGTACTGAGCCTAAACAGTGTTTGACTAGGCCATTCCAAAATGTGAAACTGAAGAGAAATACCAGGCAGGTGGCCAAAGTTTTAGAGATTGGATAGAAAGTAGTCTTTCTTTCCTTTTGACTTGGGACAGTGAAACCTAATGATCTCTTCTGTATTTGAAGACATATTTTTGGCACACTTGTACCGTACTAGTAAATAACACTTTTTAACTGGAAACCCCCCAAAAACTCTCATATAGAAACCAAACCTTGCAATCTTTATTCTTCCCTTATGTAAGAATGGGTCATTCATGTTTTGAAAGCAGCTTCAGCAAAATCCCCTGGTTTCAATTTTATTAAGATAACTGTTTCATTCATTTTTTTGATAATATATTTCTAAATCAAACTCATTAGACCAAACGCTGTTGTATATCTGGAGAATTCATTCCCTTGGGCACCAGCTGGAGAAACAGTACATCTCAGAATACAGAATACTGAAGGAAAAAAAAAAAAAAAAAAAAAAAAAACCTGAGATGTGTATCTTTCAGAACCTCTGTAGTGAAAGTTGCTTGAACTTTCTAAGTGGCGTAAGAAAAAAAGCATTCAATTTAGTAAGGTTGAATTTTAACTCATAAAATAAAAGTTATATGATATACTAAATATAATAGGGACAAAAGGAAACAAATGTCACATGATAGAAGCATGGTCAAATCTTGTTTTATCCAAATGATAAAATATGATAATTTCTCAAAGAATTTTTAGCAACTTGAAAAATTGCTTATGACAGGCACTTTTTTTTTTTTTTTTTTTTTTTGGAAAAACAAGTACAGGGGAGTATGACCTCAATTATATAAATATATTGGAATTTGCATACTGAAAAAGACTGAAAGGAAATAGCCAAAATAGTAATGGGGATTTTCTCCAGTTATATAATTTTCTGTGATTTTCATTGTCTTCTTTATATTTTTCTATTTTTTTTTTACCAAAAATAATACTGCTAAATTATAAGTGATTTTACTTAATTTTTTGTTCATTAATTATTCTTAGTATATGTACTGGCAAAATAAGCACTGTAAGCAAATTTTGAAGGCTGAGTGAGGAACATTAAATTACCATTTCTTTCCATTCTGATTTCCTGCCATAACCCATCTTTGATCTCTTGGCCCTTACCCTCACCATAGTCTGCACAACTGTCACCTGTCATGCCCCACAATAGCTAGTATTATTCGCATATTATTGAGATACAAAAGAAACACACACAAAATTGTAGCTTAATATTATTTTCTTGAGCCCATCTTAAAGAATACAGTCTGAATGTGCAAATAAAAATCACTCTGAGTACTGGACTCCCATGTTAAAAAAAAAATCACAATTGTCACTTTGTTTTTCAAAAATAAATAGATTCTGTTGAGCTAAATCAAAATATGTTTAAGAAATAATATTCACGGCAGTGGAGTATAAGCAAACATAAGGACCGCTTTTGCTGAGGCACCCTGGATAAACACAAAAGTGAAGACAGTGAGTACTGCTAATGTCAGAAGAATCATTATCCACACGACAAGGAGTAGTTGACAAACCACAAGAGGAGAAGGGGAAATTATTTTTTTAAAATATCTATTACTATGAAGAGCAGGGTTATGAATAGAATACACACACACACACATACACACACACACACATGCACGCACACACACACTCATTCACAGAGAAGTTGCCTCAGCTGACAGATGCTGAAGGATGTCCAAGAGTTTCAGAGTCCTGTTGGGCCATCACTGTTGACTATATATCATTGTCACTGTGTGTCTTTAAAAGAGGAGAGGCTGCCTTCCCTGATCTTTCCCAAAACCATATGAAAAGGGAAGGGAAGAGAAGTTGACCAATTTAAGGGAAGAGAAAAAGCAAAACGTGAAAGAATCAACATTAAGAAAATGAATGAAAGGAGATGCTACTCCCTAAATACAAGCTCAGTGCTTAACTGCAATCATAATGTCCTGCATTCATTTAAAAAATGTCCATGGAGTATCTACCGCATGCCTGGCCGTGGAAGTGACTAAATGATGAATAAATAGATCTGTGACTACTCTACTGATGTTGGTAACAGTGACTCAAAGGCTAGGGCTACAGCTCAGTGGTACAGGGCTTGCCTGCCATGCATGAGGCCCTGGGTTGACCTCCAGCACTGCAAAAACAAAAAACATACAAAAAGCCAATAGCAACTCAAGAAAATACTGTATCTCCAATGCAAATGCATTATATTAGATGCTTAACAGGTATTAGGTTGCTTTAGCTGGTGAGAGATGGATTTTATTAAAAAATGGAAGTGGAATTTTTTTTTTTTTTTTGAGACAGTGTTTCTCCATATTGTCCAGGCTGGTCTCCAACTCCTGGGCTCAGGTAATTCTCCCACCTCACCTCCTGAGTAGCTGGAACTAAGGTGTACTCACCACCATACCTGGCAGGATGGCAGGAAGCATCTATCTACCTACCTACCTATAGATATTGGGGGGGGTGCCTGGGATTGAACTCAGGGGTACTCAACCACCAAGCCACATCCCCAGCCCTATTTTGTATTTTATTTAGAGTTGCTTAGCACCTTACCATTGCTGAGGCTGGCTTTGAACTTGTGATCCTCCTGCCTCAACCTCCCCAGCCGCTGGGATTACAGGTATGTGCCACCATGCCCCCCTGTTCTATCTTTCTTTTAATCTCAAAAAATCTGGTTTAATAAAGAAATTTGAAAATTCACCAAACTGATACTTGTATTTTTTTTTTCTTCCTCTTCTTCTTTTTCAGTGCTAAGAATTGAGCCCAGGTATCCTGCATGCTAGGCAAGTGCTCTATCATAACTGGTTTTGTTCGTTTGTTTTTGTTTTTTAATTTTGATCCATGACATTTTAATGCTGCTTCACTGTTTAGGCCAATGATTTACTGTCAAATGCAAAGTCACAATCTAGTGTCCTGTCCTAATGCAACACTCTTCTTTGATCTTCATTGTCTTTGCAGTCACTAGCAGACCTGACTTGATTGTTCTAGTTACCGTGTGCTAATGTGTAATTCTTCCTAATTTATGGATCTGCTTTGAATACCATGATATACCTTGAATACCTGGAAATATATTTAGCTGGCAGGACACATCTTCATAGGAGGACAGACAGTCTCAGGAGTTTATAAAACGCAAACATGCCCATCTGGAGCTTTCTTAGAACAGTGACATTTAGCATGAATTCAGGCAAACAGATCATTAAAATGTTACATTCAGGTAAGATGCACTTTCTTAGGTTCTACTGGATTAAAATAAAGATTTGTGAAGAACAGCATTGTTTATAAATATGGTGACACTTTATGATGTCAACACCCACACATTTGAAAATATGGGCTGATAGTTCTGTGTGTTCTATCTGCTAGATCATAACTGATAGCCCATAGGATTTGCATATAGATTTTAAACCCTCCTTTACTAGAGATTTAAGAACAGAAGGGCTTTTATCAATTCAGCTTAACACACATTTACTAAGTTTTTATTTTGGTGCAAAAATAATCTTAAGATGGAGTCCTTAACCTCCAAGAGCACACAAATAAGGGGGGAAATTTTTACCCAGATTTTAAGACGATTTCAGTTCCCTTTTCTAGATTAAAGGACACAGTCCTTTACTTTAAGAGCATCTGTGCCTATTCCCCATCTCCCTTCTCCTCCTTCCCCTCCTGCTACTCAAGGCCAGCACCCCCCTTCATGTGAATGGAACCCAGGACCTGGCTCAGGCCAGGCAAGCGCTATGCCACTGAGCCACATCCCCAGCTCCAAAAGACTCTCAGTTATCCCTGTTCTCTCTAGGGTCACTCCCCTCACCCTCTCAGCTGGATCCTTCCTAAACACATTTTGACATGCTCAAGATTCTCTCATCTCATAAACAAAACCCAGTCAGACATGGTAGCACACCCCTGTAATCCCAGCCGGATGGGAGGCTGAGGCAGGAGGATTGCAAGTTCAAAGCCAGCCTCAGCCACTTAGCAAGGCCCTAAGCAATTTATCGAGACCCTGCTCAACATAAAAAAAAAAAAAAAAAAAAAAAAAAAAGGCTAGAGATGTGGCTCAGCAGTTAAGCACCTCTGGGTTCAAATCCTAGTACCAAAAAAAAAAAAAAAAAATGTCCTTTGAGACCTTATATTCCTCTTCAGCCTTATCTCTCTTCCTCTTTATAGTCAAATTTCTAAAGAGTTATCTGTACTTCCTATTTCCTCACCTCCCACTTGCTCCTCAACTCACATTAAGACAATTTCCACCCCTTCCCCCCAACAGCTCCTATCACTAAAAATGATCTTCCAAAATTCACGGACATACATAAGGCTATATCTTTTTTGACTTTTCCTTGAAATTCCTCCCTTGGCTTCGGTGCTACTGCAGTCTCCTCATTTTCTTCCCACCTAGTGGTTGTAATGCTGGGGCAAACCAGCAGCCTTTGGATGCCTGCTGCACATCCCGGGAAGGAGAGGTGGCCACTGTCCCCTCCACTCTACCTCCTCCCATGTTCTTCCATCCTGAAAGCCATAAGTCCAGGCTGTCCTCATAGGGGAGGGGGAGGAAGGGAGAGGGGCAGAGCAGAGGAAAGAGAGACTCTGAAGCTAGAACAGAGCCTAGAAACTTCCTTCCCTCTTTCCTCCTCTCCTCCCCGTCCCTTCAAACTCAATAGCGCTCATCTACCTATTCATACAGAAAGAAAAAAAAAATCAGTAAAAGCGGCTCAACATCACTGTAGCTCAGAATTAAAGAGTAATAACGTAGAGATTGGGGTTGTGGCTCAGTGGTAGAGCACTTGCCTAGCATGTGTGAGGCACTAGGTTCAATCCTCAGCACCACCTATAAATAAATGAATAAAATAAAGGTCCATCAACATCTAAAAATATATTTTTTAAAAAAGAGTAATAGCTGGGCATGGTGGCACACACCTATAATCCCAGCACTTGGGAGGCTGAGGCAGGAGGATCACGAGTTCAAAGCCAGCCTTAGCAGTGGCGAGGCACTTAGTGAGACCCTGTCTATAAATAAAATACAAAAAAGGGCTGGGGATGTGGCCCAGTGGTTGAGTGCCCCTGAGTTCAATCCCAGGTACCAAAAAAAAAAAAAAAAAAAAAAAAAGAGTAATAAAGTAAATTTGGAAAGGTTTTCAACAGGACAGGGATGTGGTCTAAATGTTTTTTCCCCCTTTGATGCTCAGGATCGAACCCAGGGCCTTGTGCATGCAAGGCAAGCACTCTACCAACTGAGCTACCTCCCAGCCCCAGTCTAAATGGTTTTTAAATTAATGCATCATTTTTTAGTGAAAATGTTTTTTGTTGTTGTTGTTGTTTTTGTTTTTTGTCTTGCAGTACTGGGGATTAAACCGAGGGGTGAGTTACCACTCAGCTACACCTCCAGTCTTTTTTGTCTTTTTATTTTGAGGCAGGGTCTCGCTAAGTTACCCAGGCTGACCTAGAACTTGCAATCCTTCTGCCTCAGCCTCCCAAATCACTGAAATTACAGGAAGGCACCACCAACCCCTTAAAAATAGGTATAACCATTTAGATTTGTTTCAAGATATACATGACTCAGATCTCAAAGTTTTGAGAATATGAGGTAATGTTGGGTTGGCCTTACCCCCACCCCCACCCTGTAAAAGGAAACAGTCTACTGTATGGAATGCTAGAATCCAGAAAGCTGAGGTTGCAATCAGGCCCTTCCTGTCTGGTTCCTCCTCAGTCTCACTTCCCCCCTTCACAAATTCCAAAGGCTAGAATTTCCCAAGACCAGCCCCAAATACTGTATTTTTCTTGCACTAAAATTCTCCTAAGGCCCCGTTGGTGGTGACCATAGCCCAGGGTCACAGTTTTATCTCTAGCCCTCATCATTTATTTGAGTTCCAGACACAAGCAACCCCCTTCCTGCCCCACAGCTCCACCTGTTTGTCTCAGAGCCACACCTAGTCTTCCCTCAGGTGGTACTGCAGTCTGGGCTTGACGCCACCATCCACACAGCTCCACCAACCAGGATGTTCTGCCAGCCGCGACACCTTGACCTCCCCCCACACACCCTATCACTCCTCTCTATCTTCACCCCCACCCTAGTGCACATTCTCCTAACTGCTCCCACTGGGCCATATCGATGGCTCCCCAGTGGTGGTCCTGACTCCACAGCAGCCCTTCTCCAGCATGCTTCTCAAGCAATAGTAACAGCCTACACAAAACTCCAATCAGGGTATGTCACCATTACTTAAGCTCTTTGACTGATTCCCATTGCTCTTAAGGCATATCAAATCCTACACTTGGCCATCCATGCCCTATCTAACCTGACCTCTCCATACCCTCCAGTCTTCCCGACTGTACTTCCTTCTTGTTAGCAGCCCCTTGCCATACTGAATCAGTCGTTTAGCTTCTCTAATACATGGCGCTCCTCTCAGCCACACGGCCTCTGAGCATGGTGTTTCCTCTCCCTGGAAGGCCCAGTCCCACGAGGGAGCCCTAGGACTTCTCATCTTCTTGTGTCAACTCCTTGATATCTTGATATCAACTCCTTGTGTCCTAGGGCTGCTCTATGTGGGCTTCCTGCCACGTTCTCTCAGACCACCATGCAAACCTTTCCTTCATAGCGCCTCTCTGCAGAACGCATTTATCCAATTTTAATTCTGCCTTCCTTCTTCTGATTTGTTTTATTTTGTGATTTACTAGACTGCAAACTCCATGAAAAGAGGAACGAGGTCTGGTTTTGCACATCCTTATATTCCTAGCACCTGTCATATTCTCTAGCACATTTTCAGGCCCTCTGTTGAAGAGTAACCATAAAGGACATAGTACTTTAGTGTCCCCCAATAAATTTAAAGGTTAAGTCATGTTATTTCCCCCTTCTCCTTTAATTAGTTCCCAACTTTCCTTAACCTCTTACATTTTCTCACTTTTAAAACTTACCTCTTGCCTCTGGCCCTCTGTTATCTGAGACTTTACTTGAAAGCATTTAAAATAAGCTGGATATCACCTTTAACCTATTCCCTGAGTATCCTGAGCCTATAGAGAAAGCACAAATCAAAGTCTTAGCCAGGTGCTATGGCACATGTCTGCTGTCCTAGCTGCTCGGTGGGCCGAGGCAAAAGGATCATAAATTCAAGGCCAAACTGAATGACTTAGCAAGATCCCATCTCAAAATAAAAACTAAAAAGGGCTAGGGATATAGCCTAGTGGTAGAGCACCCTAGGTTCAATCCTCAGTACAAAAGGAAAAAAAAAAAATCAAAGGTGTTACTTCCTTCCTATGTGCTTTCCTCTAGCCCCTCCCACCCTGGCAATAGCAAGTAGATCTCCATCAACAGCAGCCAGGGATGACTGTGGGTGGACAGGGCGGTCATGGTGGACCAGTTCCTTCCCCCAGGTATTGTTACCTTCTTTAGGAGAGGTTGGGTCTGGGCGAAGATGGTGTCTCAGTTGTGGTCTTATATTCAAAACACCCCATCAGCCAGCCTTTCATCTGGGGCACCTAACATGTGCATTCCTAGCCTCCTGAACATCTCATTTAAAAACACTCCCTAAATCATTATTAAATACTTAGTTGGGCCAGGTGTGGTGGCGTAGGCCTGCAATCCCAGCACTTCGGAGGCTGAGGCAGGAGGATCGCGAGTTTGAAGCCAGCCTCAGCAATGGCAAGGGACTTAGCAACTCAGTGAGACCCTGTCTCTAATAAAATACAAAAAAAGGGCTGGGGATGTGGCCCAGTGGTTGAGTGCCCCTGAGTTCAATCCCTGGTACCCCCCCCCCCCCCCAAAAAAAAAAAAAAAAAAAAAAAAAAAACACCTTTAGTTGGTAGTTACCTGTTTAATATCTGTCTTTCCCAAAAGTTAGCTCTACAGATTTTTGTTGGCTGCACTGACAGTGCTTGGCATGAGTAGAAGCTCAATAAATAATATTGAATGAATAAATACAATTAACCAAGGTAATGCTTTGGCTATGTTTTTCTCTGTGCAGCTAAATACTCTCATTAAATGCTATCATTGCTATCTATATATTAGATGCTATCATTAAATATCAGTCATACTAATACTTGTAATTACACTGAAATAGAAACTAAATAATTTAGAGCAAATTTACAGAAATGCAAAAATGCAGATACAATTACTTTTCTCATAAATCTCTTCTCCTTTTGATATCTCCTCTTTCCCCTGGTTTTCCTCTCGGACTTAAGTGGGAAGCACCATAAAGAGGGTCTTCTCCATGTCCAGAACCCCAAACGGTGTCAAGAGTTGTCATACATTGTCATACATATCTTCCCTGAGACTCAAATTTAACAAGGATACAAGGATTCATTTTTTTTTTTTTTTTTTTTTAATGGTGCTGGGGATGGAACCCAGGGCCTTGTGCATGCAAGGCAAGCACTCTACCAACTGAGCTATATCCCCAGCCCGGGATTTGAATATTCTCTACATACTGGACCAAATGTTAACTATTTCCCCTGTGCCTTATGTCTGTAGGAAACCTCTCCAGTCTCGGGATTATCTTTCAAAACTCATTATTTTCCTACGATGTCTCCTTTAGCATTGCAAGTTCTCCTATTGTGCATGCATACAGAAAATCAAGGTTGAAAAGCTGGATGCCATGGTACATAGTCTTAGCCACTCAGGGGGCTGAGGCAGGAGGATCATGAGCAAGAAGAAATGTTCTATATTCTAGAATGTGGACAACGTGCGTCAGCCCACAGTGAGGCTAAGAAGGTAGGCCTACATGCTCTGAAACCTGTTCCTCAAACTTAAGCAAATATTCTGTGCATGCTGATCACATCCTTTGGTGTCCCTCTCTGATATTCCATCAGATAAAAGTCATACTAGCCAATTACAGTGGTACACACCTTAATCCTAGCTATTTAGGAGGCTGACACGGAAGGATAGCAAGTTCAAGGCCAGCCTGGAAAATTCAAGGAGGCCCTTTAGAAAGGGCTGGGGCTGTAGCTCAGTGGTAGATCACTTGCCTAACATATAAATGTGTGCATATAGATATTCAATAGAAAAGTTCAAAAATATAATTATGAATATATCCCTGTAGGTAGAGCAAAAATTCAAAAGAAAAAAGCAGAGAAGATGGAAGTCACATGGTACCCACACCTAGCCAGGATCCTCACAACATTTTGTTCATTAGAGTGCTAATCACCCAGCCCTATGCTAATTCTAAGACAACCAAGCTCTGGGATGATATTTCACCTTCTACTTCCCTTCAGTCTTTTTCTGTACTCAGCACAGTACTGCAAACATAGGAGGACCATTTAGGCCAGAACTATTATTGCTTCTTACTTAAATGGATATGGCAAGATGTACAGAATGAAGAATTTACAATGCTTTAACTACACAAGAGAAAAGCAGAGTAAGGTTAGACTGAATTTGAAGTATAAAAATTGGGAGTTTTAAAAATTAATTTGTAAGCCGGGCATGGTGGCGCACGCCTGTAATCCCAGCAGTTGGGAGGCTGAGACAGGAGGATCGTGAGTTCAAAGCCAGCCTCAGCAATGGCAAGGCACTTAGCAACTCAGTGAGACACTGTCTCTAATAAAAATATATTTAAAAGGGGGGGGGGTGCTGGGGATGTGGCTCAGTGGTTGAATGCCCCTGAGTTCAATCCCTGGTACCAAAATAATAATAATAATAAAAATAATTTGTAAAAGAAAAATAAAACCAATATACTACTATTTTATAGGTCAAAATGAGCTTTAGCTCTTGCTTTTTATCTGATTGATTGATTGTACTTCTGGGGCTTGAACCGAGGGCCTCCTGCACAGCTAGGCAATTACTCTACCTACAACCCCAGACCCTAGCTCTTTTTTTTTTTTTAAGTAACCACTACAAACAATTCTAGTAATTATATACATACCTATATCAGACAATATTTTAAAATGTGATGGTAACTAAATTTGACACCATTTGGGTGGCTTTTTTTTTTTTTTTTTTTTTGGTACCGGGATTGAATTCAGGGGCACTCGACCACTGGGTCACATCCCCAGCCCTTTTTTTGTATTTTATTTAGAGACAGGGTCTCACTGAGTTGCTAAGTGCCTCACCATTGCTGAGTCTGGCTTTGAACTCGCAATCCTCCTGCCTCAGCCTCCCAAAGTGCTGGGATTACAGGCATGTGCCACCGTGCCCAGCTGGGTGGCTTCTTGTGTAAGACATGATACCAGAAGCTAAATGAAGCTTAAAGGCACAGACAACTTGTTGTTGCTTAACAAACTCAAAGTGTAACTAATAACAATGTGGAAAAAACTATAATACAGAGCAAAATTTTGAGCCAGGCGCGGTGACACACGCCTGTAATCTCAGCACTTGGGAGGCTGAGGCAGGAGGATCTCGAGTTCAAGGCCAGCCTCATCAATGGCAAGGCGCTAGAAAAAAGGGCTGGGGTTGTGGCCCAGTGGTCAAGTGCCCCAGAGTTCAATCCCAGGTACAAAAAAAAAAAAAAAAAAAAAAACCTATAATACAGAGCAAAATTCTGGATGTGTAAACAAGAAATAGTGTGAAGAAAAAAAAGGGGAAAGGGAAAAGGTTTCCTGGAGGAGGCGACCTTTCAAATGGACCTTGAAGAATTAGCACGACTTTGACAGACAAAGGGGAGGATACTCTAAGCATCAGGAACAAAATAACATCCATGAAAAAAATCAATACAGCCCACTCCCATGTTGACATTTCTGTTCTCAACTGAATGGTCACTTCAGTTGCCTGAAGACTGTTTCTCTTTCTCTGAGTTGTTAATCTAAGGCTGTACTTTTGAGCAAGGCTATTTTTATTTCCAGAAGTATCACCTCTCAAACTAGAGATCGGTCACTGTCACTGATTTATAGCCCAACTACTTCACTTGGGACTAGCCCTAGGTGAGATGAAGGTCTAGGGAGAATTTGAAGGTGTATAATTCCCAGGAATTAAAAAAAAAAAAAATTAGGAAATCTAATCAATCAGGCTGAAAGGCAGAGTGACATACAGGGGCAAGTACAAACGTTCTAGACAAGATGATCGGGACTTGGCTTTACACTGACACTGAACACAGTTTAAATTCACCATTCAATTGGAAACTCTCATCAATTATTTTTAATGCAACAAGCTCTGTCAGTGCCTGACACATAGTAGTAGCTCAATAAATATCGGATAAATGATGGAACTTTTTTTCACATGGTGTTTGTACCCTCTCTATAAGAAAAACTATTCAAATATCATATAAAAAGTACCCACTCAGAGCAGTCAGTTCTACATTTGTTTAATACCATTTAAGTCCAAAAGATTGATACTTGATATCCCTCTTTGGTTTGAAGAATGTTTTTCATACAATGTCTTATTTAATGATTCTTACAATCCAGGGGGATTAGGAGGACAAGTCTTTTTTTTTTTAATATTTATTTATTTACTTTAGTTGTACACAATGCAACGCATTTATGTTTACGTGGTGTTGAGGATAGAACCCGGGCTGCGCACGTGCGAGGCAAGCACTCTGCCGCTGAGCCACAACCCCAGCCCCAAGGAGGACAAATCTTAATACTCCTATTTTACAGATGGAAATACTGAGATTCATGGAGGTCAAGAGAAAAGTCATAGAACTAAACCTAGGACTTGCTGTGAGGCACAGAGATTCCAGGCAGCAGTACTGTTCTTCTATTAGTTTTGTTTAATATTCCTTGCATCAACCATATTAACATGGTTGGATGTATCTATCAACTAATTATTACTATCTATCCATATCTGACTTGCTATTTATCTATCTGTTGAGACAGGAATATGTATGTGAACAGAAAGTACAAAAGCAGCTGGATTCTATTTTTGAATGTGAAAGCAAACACTTTTTACAGAAAACTCTAATAAGAAAGCATTGACTTAAGTGCAATATTATGGTAATGCTTCTGAATATATTACCAAGAGGAATCTGCAGCTAAATACCTTTGCATTTTTCCAGAAATCCCTTCTAGACATTGCTGGAATTGGATCCGTGGCTTATTTCTGTGCACAAATGCCATGCAGTGCTAATTGTATTCATGAAATAAAATGTTCTCAAGTTTTCTTTGGCCAATGGACTGAGAACAAGGAGCCTGATTTACATTTCACAGATCTAAATAGTAATTTGATGGTGAGCTCATTACATGGGAACGTGGCAGCGTAAAACCGCCACAGTGCATCTATCTGGAATTTTCAGGTTCCTATAGAATCCCTCCATGATTTGTTTATGATGTAGAGATGATCGACTCTGTCAGTTCCTAATAAATGGTAAATAAAAAAGTAACCTGTGATATTAAAGTACTACATTAGCTACATTGTGATTAAATTACAGTAACACCACCAGCTATAAACCTTTATAGAATCTTCTCAACCATGCAGTAATTCTCCTAACTATACTATTATGTAGAGCACAAATATTTCTTTGTAAGTCCAAAGCAATACATCAGGGAAGCGTTTACTGCTGAAGCTAGATTGAGAGTAAATGCATCTTGGGATGCTATGAATAAAAGCTCTAGCTTCTCATTACTTTATGACAAGACACAGAAATTCACTTTACTTTTCATTTAAGCTTTTCGGCTTCCGTTTATAGATGTATGCCTTCACGCTTTTATTCCCTTCTTGCTTCAGCCGTACGTAATAAATGATTATAAATTTTCACATTTGACCACCTCTCTGCTAGTCTCATGCTTAATGCACAAAGTTAGGAAGCTGCAGGTAGAATTTCACAAACACTTTTATTTATGATGTTGTCCTTGGTAACGGAAATTTCAATGTACTGAAATGAAAAGTATGATTAAAGGGATACGACGTCCTGACAAGGATGGTGGAGGGCAGCCTTCTATTTCCTACTGAAAATATATAATACTTTTTTGACATCAATTTCATAGAGAATAGACATGGGTTAGTCATGGGAAAAAAAAAAGACACAAACATGTTTCTAACTTCAGTATTCTTGAATCTTTGCTCTCCTAACTGATACTAGAAATAGCTTGTCTAAATTGATGGGCTTCTGAATTGGAAAATATTTTATCACAATTAAAATGGGATATCAAGGACTGAACAGAAATTGAGGACAAATATAATTTGGAACTAAAGACATTGTTTTTCTGAATAACAATGTAAGTGAAAAAACAGTTTTTTTTTTTCTAACCATTTCAATTCTTTTGATGGCTGGTTTTATTATATAAATCTCTATAGGGTGAGAAAAAATAAGAACAATTGGAAAAATTAGAAACGTTCCTAGAGAAACCTGGTCATTTAGCTTCTTGTGAATCTCCCCCAAATTGCCATCAAGCAACAAAATGCAGTCCAAGTGTGTCCTGCTGTTGATGAAGGTCAGGGTCTTTAGTGCTTGAGGTTAGGGACCTTCCCCTTTGCCTATCATGTAAGAGAAAAATGAAATTAAATGATCAGAAGAAGTTTCCCAGGTAAAGCCACTCCCCAAATAAAATTCTGCTACTACAAAGTACACGTTCCGTGCCTGGAGATTAGAATTGCTTGAGACATTCTAGCTTCACCCACTAGTCTGATTCTAGTCTCCAACCGTTAATAAAATGTGTTATCAGGAGATTCGAGTTCAAGGATCATTATAACTCCTTCAGCCTTGTGCTGCCGCAGCGGGCATGAGAGCTGTTTTCTACTCAGTGGAAGATGATTTAACATCTTGATTTCAAATCTCTGGAAATAAGATATTGTGGAAATTTAAAAATCTATATCCTCTTGATTTCCTATCCATGAAAATAAGAAACTGGGGACTTACTTTGAATAGCTGCAGAGGTTGGCAGCGCTATGGCCCATCTCCTGGCATTAATAAGCAGATTGTCTTTAGGATATTCTGTGTCTTCTGCTAAATTTCCTCACTGTGCAGAGCACCATGCTAACGGAAGGAAGGAAGGAAGGAAGGAAGGAAGGAAGGAAGGAAGGAAGGAAGGAGGGAGGAAGGGAGGGAAGGAGAGAGGGACAAAAGGCACCAAGCACAGCCTGGCAAAGGAGATAAGGCTAAAATTACAAGTCAGCAAATAATCAGAGCCAGATGAGGAGAGAAGTAAATTCCACAAAATTAGCCGCATGGGAAGTGCCTGGTGCAACTGCCATCTGGTATCCCAGGGAGTTTGGGTGGTCTATTCGTTGGCTCCAGTTCATGGCTCGGGCAGAGGTCAATACATTCAGTAGATTTGAGTGCTGCCAGTTCAGGACCAAGAGCGAAAGCCCCTGCAGTGTCCTTGGTGCCACAGAGAAATCCCAAACATAGATAGAAGAAAAGAGAAAGCTCATGAGGGGAGGAAGAGGCCAGGTCTAGAGATGGGGAGGTGCAGATTGTCCTTTGCCCATGGCGTCAGCTGCTCAGCCGTGTCTACAGGATGGTACCTGGTGTGTTGAAAAGGTCCTTAAAGACCTCTCACCAGTTTTGCATTAATGAAAATAAGAAGGCTTTCAGAGCCTAGGCAAACAGATTGCTATATGCCACATGTCCATAGTTATGACATTTTTAAGAAAGCATTCTACTGACTATGTAGAGGGGAAAAAAAGTCTGTACAGCATTTCAACAACCTCACAGCTTTCTTCAATAACGATTGCTACAAATAGTTTCTGACAGATACCATTTGTTGCTCAGCTATTGCAGAACCCCCCAAAATATATTATGTCTCATGTCAGTTATAAAAATAACACCACAAATTATAACTAAAACAAAATTACCCAGTAATTATCATTTAGATGTCCATTTTAATCCTTTTCAGAGTTACTGTTACTTTAGTCTGCTTTTATGAACCAGACAATTTAATACAAGGCTCACTGGAGGGGCTTATTTTAACTTTCTCTTTTACCATGTGCTAGAGTAATATCTGAAATCTACCTTTCTGAACATTCTGTGAGGATCTTAATCTCAAGAGCACTTCTAAACACACTGAATTCTAACAGCCTTAAATTTGACCAAAATAGGCAGAGTAAACATGTGGTGTCAATTATGGGAAAAAAGTGAACAAAGGTTAGAGGAATAAGAACAGAGCTCACGCTTTCTTTTAACTTGTTAATGTCTCTGACCCTTTTGTACAAAAATCACTTTAATCAACATTATATACATTTCATTGTGGCCTTACCATTTAACAGCCTGTAAAAAATGTTTGGTTATCAATTATACACATCAAGTTGATATGCTGCAGGACTGGGGGTCATTTATGCTCGCAATTAAATCTGAGAGGGCTTGAGGAGACTCACATGGTTAGCAAGCTTTCCCCTCTCCACCCCACTCAGTCTTTTTGAAACTTTGAGAAATGAGGAAGCTTAATTAAACTTCTCAGAAGTCTCTCTTTTCATCCTTGGAACTCAAGAGCCCCGATCACAGGTATAGTGAGATTCAAATCTAAAATCTTTCTCCCCATTCCAGATATTTACACTGTCCCTTCTCTCACTGTCTTGGGATATTCCTAGTTACACACACACACACACACACACACACACACACACACACACACACACAGATTTTAATCAAACAGATTTGTTAAAAATTGATTCTCCCAATGAGCACATTGTTACAGGAGAAATAAGTTCTGGTGTTCTTTGGCGCCACAGGGTGAATGTAGTTAACATTAAGGCACTGTGTGTGTGAAAATAGCTAGGAGAGAGGATTTGGAATGCAACTTCACCATAAAGAAAGGAGAAAAGTTTAAGGTGACAGATATACTAATTACCTTGATTTGATCATTACACAATGTGTAATATATGATTTGAACCACTGCATTGTACCCCACAAATATATACAACTATTATGTGCTAATCAAAAAAGTTAAATGGTAAAAAAATAAAATAAAAATGGGGGGTTGGGGTTGTGGCTCAGCGGCAGAGCGCTCGCCTTGTACGTGCACGGCCCGGGTTCAATCCTCAGCACCACGTAAACATAAATGCATTGCATTGTGTACAACTAAAGTAAATAATTTTTTTTTAAATGATTCTTTCCATGTTTTGGGGCACATCAAGAGTCATCTAAGTGGAGGTACGACTACTGAGGTGTACAGTGCCGGTGTAGGATGGGGTCAGGGCACCTGAGTGCTCCCTCTAGTCACACAGCAGAGGGTGACGCACCAGAGGCCACATCATGGCTCACAACCTGTTGACCTTATATGAAAGTTGGTAGGATGTGCAATCTAAAATGATAAGAAGGGATTCTCAATTAAATGATTTTAAACTGCTGTGTCCTCAGATCCAACCAGATAATTCTAGTCTACTTTAAAAACACACAGAGCCTGGTGTGGTGGCAAACGCCTATAATCACAGGGACTCTGGAGGCTGAGGCAGGAGGATCACAGGTTCAAGACCAGCCTCAGCAACTTATGGAGGCCCTAAGCAACTTAGCAAGGCCCTAAGCAACTTAGTGAGGCCCTATGCAACTTAGCAAGGCCCTGTCTCAAAATAAAAAAATAAAAAGGGTGGGTATATAGCTCAGTGGTTAAGCAACACTGGGTTCAATCCCAGGTACCAAAAAAATAAATAAAAATTTAAAATAATCTGTACAGAGAAGAGCTTACACCCACAGTATGCTGGGCATTTTAAATGGTATCCTATGTACACCTGAAGACTGGGAGGCTAAGGCTACAATGCAAGAAAGTATTGTTTCTTTTGCTTCATGGATTTTCCCCCTTCCCTTCCTCTCCTCCAACCTCATGTCCTTAAGTAAGAGGATCCAGTCAATGGATTTCTTTTTAAAAAAAAAAAAAAATATTTGTTTATTTTAGTTGTCCACAATGCCTTTATTTTTATTTATTTTTACGTGGTGCTGAGGATCAAACCCAGGCCATGCACGTGCTAGGCGAGTGCTCTACCACTGAGCCACAAGGCCAGCCCCCAGTCAATGGATTTCAAAGCAGATTTTAAAAGGCTGCTTCTTCTACATTAATTTATTCAACAAGTATTTTAAAAGTTTCTACCATGTCCAAAACATTATTCTTGGTACTAGCTTCCTTCAATCCATTACTAATATTTTCTGAATACATACAGGAGGTTAGAATCAAGCCCACACTTTTATTTTTGGCACTGGGGATTGAACCAGAGGTGTTTTACCACTGAGCAACATCCCCAGCCATTTTAATTTTTTAATTTTGAGGCAGGGTCTCACGAAATTGCTCAGGCCTCACTAAACTGCTGAGGCTGGCCTTGAACTTGTGATCGTCTTGCCTCAGCTTCCCAAGTCCCTGTGATTACAGGCATGCATCATTGCACCCAGCTCAAATTCCTCTTTACCTGATACAATGCCAAATCCCAAAAGAATGTCTCCCTTAGATTGGACAGTCCTAGGAATTAGGGACCCCAATGCAAGTGAAGGGCAATCTGCAACTTTACAGGAGGTGGGGAGGGTGGGTTTGGATGTTCTTCACAAAAGCATGAAGATACAATTTTCAAATGCTAGGTCTTTGCTGATACAAGACAACATAATATTTTGAGAGTCTGCAATGTGCAAGGAGCATGTATTCTACTTGGTGCCTTGTGATGGAGACGTTGCTGTGCTGTATGGTCTCCTTGGGTGCATTTGTTATAATAGATGGTGGTGTGTACTATTAAAATTTATACTATGTTGTGATTTTTTCAGTACAGGCTTTATTCCTGAAAGCATATTTTCTTCTTGGGTTTGTTTTGGGGCACTTTCAAAATATTAAACTAAAGAATAACCTGGTTTTTGTTGGAAGACATTGTATAGATGAGTTTGAGTTTCCTCAAAATTACTTTTCATTTAATGTCTGATTATATATCCTGTGAAGGTAAATATCCATTTCATTCAAAATGGGAATTTTGTTCCCTAGTATTGCAAAAAAAAAAAAAAAAAAAAACCCAAAGTGGGATGGCTGGGTCAACAGTATTTTGTTTGTTGTCAGGAATTTTTAAAAAACCATCTTTGTTGTTGTTATAGACTCAATTGTTCAAAAAAAATTTTTTTTTTAAATATCAACCTAAAGGAATCTAACAGTTCCACACAATTACAGGTTCCTAGTCGTATCCTCATGGGCTTAAAATGGCATTCCTGGAAGTATTGAAGCCAATGAGAGACACTAGCTAGCAAAAAATTAGCATGTCTTTTCTCCAGTTTAATTCCGTGTTCGTTTGTTGGTTTGATGTTTTGTGATCAAACCCAAGGCCTCACAGACGCTAGGCAAGTGCTCTACCACTGAGCTATATCCCCAGCCCTAAAACTGATTATTTTAAAAATGATTTAATTATATCTTTATTTTGATTGTTTTTTGATGTTCAATAAAGTTGAAATTCCGTAAGAGTTTAACTTCCAAACAAAATGCAGCAATTACATACTCATTGATTAGATTTTATTACAAGCACACCATGATGTTGTACAAAAAGCATTACCAACTGCCTACCAATGAACTTGGAAGATTTGAATTGATTTAAAAAGACCTGAAAGCAAGAAGATCTAGATTAGCTTTAAAGATTAAAAAAAAAAAAAAAAAAAAATGTGGCCCTAGAAACAAGGGGGAAAAGGAGGGGTTTTTTGGTTCTTTTCTGCACTCCAGGAGAGATAAATCATATGCCTGAGTTATTACAATGCATTGATCTGACTCCGACCCGAAGTTACCAAGGTTTTATAAGGCTGCAATAAAGCTTTCTTTGCATTAACCAGCCAAGCACATAAACATTTTAATGAACTGTTTTTACATGGTTCATTGGGCAGCTACCAGGCTACTATAATACAAATCACCACTCGGCCACATCCAGCTTTCTCATGACGGCTGTACTTTTTCAGTTTACCAAATGCAAATTGAATATCACAGCTATGGAGCTTAATCAAATACTTGACTATTGGAGTGTGTGAAATTCTTAGCCTGGAATTTACTATATTCTGGGGTAGTCTATGCAAAGGACAGAATCTCAGAGAATTTTGACTCTCAAGCTTCCACACCAAAAGCAAAGTTTATCATGGTACTCACGGAGACCACTAAAAAAAAAAAAATAAGCCCCTTAAAGTCGCCACTCTGTGTTGAAATGGTTTTAGGCAATGGATAACAGTTACCACCAGCAGCAGGAAGCTCTGTCGTCCGTTAATCATGGAAGAGAAGGTTTCCCCAAACTGATATTTCTCTTAGTGACCTGAAGGCTTGAATGAATTATTGAACTCAACACCAATGCAAATCAAATCTCCTTGGAATAATTAAGTATCATTACCGACAAACATTTGTGTGCATTCTAGTCAACACTTAAAGTAGCACTAAATTATAAAATATTTATTGTGCATTCTGAGAGCTTTATGACACTGTATGTGCTTTTAAGATTAAAGATTAGCCTAACACATAATTTAATCATGAATGCAAATTATAAATGAATATTTAACAAACCATGCCACATTTTATGTCTTAACATCTCTTCTGCCATTGGCGTGACGGAATGAGAGATGGCCACATGATATAGTGTCCCCCTGCTTGATGCCCAAGCAAAAGCAAGGTGTTTTCACCTTGATGCGGGCTTCAAAATAAATTAATTTGTTAACATTTAAAAATGCAGTGTAACAGATGACATAAAACATTTATATGACAGTTTATGACCCAACCAACCATGTTCTAATCCAATAATATTTATTAAAACATTTTATTTGGCTAATCATTTCATGGCCAAGATTGAGAAATGTTTGTTTTTCATATTGAGTCAAGGATTTAAATGGTACTAATGGTACCATAAAGATGTTATATGGTGTTAATATAACTTGCATATTAAAAATATAATGAATTGGCTATTTATGAACCATTAAGTTTTACCTCACCCCCAGAATAAATTTTATGTCATTACAGACCTATTAATACACCTTCTCTGTTTTTCCATCCTCCTAGTTCCGTCTACCTTGCTAGGATATACTCACAAACCAAATTTATAGATATATGAAGATAAGAAAAAATCTTATTTTATTATGGAAAATTTGTATTGAACACAAGATATGAAGCAATACTCTTTACATTTTAAGTTTTCTTTCTGGTTATCACCTTAGCATTTCTGATTAAGGTAGGAACCACTCCATATCTTAATAAGATATGGTTATATAAGTAAATTCACTCCAGTAGAACTTTTAGCTCCTCTTCTAAACTAACACCTTAAAAGAAAGCATTCTTACTGTCATTGAAAAGTAAGGTCTTAAATTTCTCCTACTCTTTATGCCATTTAAACTCAGTGATTCTGTGGCCATAAAATAGAGAAAGTCTTAGATATTAAGACATTTTTACATAAAACAAATTTGTCAGTAAAATATTAAAAACAATCTTGAAATTGAGCCATGGGGGTATTTGTGGACCATGCACTAGATGGAATATTATGCAGCCATCAAAAATCTTGTTTTGGGCTAGGGATGCAGTTCAGTGGTAGAGCACTTGCCTACCATATGGGAGGCCCTGAGTTTGATCCCTAGCACTACAACAACAAACAAAAACTTGTCCTTTAAGCTTAAGATAATAGTGAATGCTTATGCTTAATAAGGCATAATGCTATGAAGGAAGTAGGATAGGAAACTGAATCTGGCATTTGCGGGACCTATGTGAAAGTAAAACAACATCCTTAAATAGAAAATGACAATTAAGATAGAAAGTATGGGTAGTTACTATTTTCAATGAGACGATGTATGTAGTAGATGAAATCACTGAAGGAAAAAACACCTTTTTAAAGATAAAATAAAGAGGGCTAGGATATAGCTCAGTTGGTAGAGTGCTTGCCTTGCATGCACAAGGCCCTGGGTTCAATCCCCAGCACTGCCAAAAATAAATAAATAAATATGAAATAAGGAGTTTGAATGAGTCCTACTAGCTTAGCATATGCCTTTTCTCTACCTGCCTGTTCCCTGCAGTGTTTGGAAATAGTCTGGATTTCCTCATGCTTAAATGTTGTTGATCTTAGGGGAACTACTTTTTTTTAAAAGATTCATTCTGGAATTTATTTATTTATTATTATTATTATTATCATTATTATTATTATTATTATTTTGGTGGTGCTGGGGATTGAACCCAGGGCCTTATGCATGCAAGGCAAGCACTCTACCAACTGAGCTATATCCCCAGCCCCTCTTTTGTTCTTATTATATATCTTTGCATCCATCCCAGAAAAGGAAGAGGAAAAGTGGCTGTGATATAGAGAATGGTAGATTAGTTAGAGGCTACAATTGACTGTCTAGAACTTCCAGACCACACTTACTGCCCGTTTGGCTTTTCCTTTTCTGTGGTCACTCTCTTCTGCCTCCCCTCCTCCACCTCACCCCAGCCTTCCATTTCCTCTACAGAGTTGAGGCTAAAATTACAGTTTTAGGTGACTTTCAACTTATATCATCTTTCTTAGAGGTTTTTCTTTTTCTTTTGGTACCAGGGATTGAACTTGGGGGCACTTGACCACTGGGCCACATCCCCAGCCTTTTTTGTATTTTATTAGAGACAGGGTCTCATTGAGTTGCTAAATGCCTCGCCATTGCTGAGGCTGGCTTTGAACTCGTGATCCTCCTGCCTCAGCCTCCCAAGTGCTGGGATTACAGGCATGCGCCACCGCGCCTGGCTCTTGGAGGTTTTTCTCAGGTTCGTCCTGTCCTTACATATGATAAGTTTCCCTCCGTGTAGAAGAAGATGAAGGAAGTGGGCGGGGGCTGAAGGGAGGGAAGGATCCAGGCTTTTCTCAGACTTCTCTCCAACCACAGAAGCAGAAGCTGGCTGTGCTGATGACCTTTTGGCAAGATGGCAGTGTCTTGGCGGGGTGGGCAGGTAATCAGGCAACACAGCCCTCCTGGGATTCTTGGGAGAACTCAGGGAAAGCACTTAGCCCCAGGCTGGCACCTCAGTAAGTACTAGCTAGCATCTTCTGCCTAATTACCAATATCAGCAGTTTCTTTGCCCTCTTGCCTGCAAGGCCAGAAGAAAATCACAATCTCACCTCAAAATGCTGGAATTTTTCATTGATTCTTTCTGTCATCAATTTATTTTCTTTTAAAGCTCAAGCCATTTTTTAAAAAATATTTATTTGTTCTAGTTGTACACAATGCCTTTATTTTTACGTGGTGCTGAGGATCGAGCCTGGTCCGCGTAGGCCAGCGCTTTACCGCTGAGCCACAACCCCAGCCCCTCAAGCCATTTTAACAGTGAACTTCTGTGCTTTAAAAACCAAATGGCAGATTTTAACAACTACAGTTCTTAAAAGTTGGATTCTTTAAAAAAAAAAAAAAAAAGTTTTTTCTTGTTCAAGAAAAAAATTCTTGCTTACAAAACTGGTAAGCAAAGGAGATAAACTCAGAAAAAGGATCTGTTCTGATCATATTTAGTAAGACTCAGTGCTGGCTTTACTCATGACCTCAGTTTATGACCTCTGGATAAGACCTATTTCCATTCCACCACTAACATCTCCCCCAAAAGAGGAACCCCCCACATGCCTCCGCTTATCCCTGCATCCTGATCTTATTTCCTGTGCTCCAACAACCACACCTGATCACTCTGGAGTTATGACTTCTTCCGGTTACTCATTCAAGCATCTACTTGTCACTTTGCAATAGATCTATTCGAGGGACCAGGGCAAGGTTTAGCAAAAAAGACTTCCTTATAAGTGTTTGCCCTTGGGAAAGGAACATTTTTCAAGTTTCAATTTAGGTCAGGGTTTGGCAGAGGAGCTCACGTCTATCAAAGCTGTGAAAAGCACAAGAAGATAGTGTGCACCCCAGAATACCAGGGCCTGGGCTGAGCGCAACTTTCCTTGCTGTCTTAGAAGCCACCTAGAAAGCAGAGATAGGAAACAAATTGATCATGTGTCCCTCACCAGTTTGCACACTTTCTAAGGGCTTTTTTTTTTTCTACCCTTGAATGTGAACATCTCCTTTTATATCGTTCTCCTGGAACACTTAGAGTGGAAGCCACTGAATTGCATCAAGGTCTTTGTAAGCATCTTACAATCACCTGGCTCCTTGCAACCCCAGCCCCTTGGCTGTGGACTTTGCCATAAACCGGCAAACATTTTCCTCTTGGCATTTAAGTCAAATCATAGCCACAATTCACAACATTAAGTCACTGTTTCATTTTGACAGCCAAGCTTCCAGTAAGCCCTATGCAATGATTTTTGTTTGCTTTCTGTTGTTGTTTGTTTGTTTGTTTTTCAGAGGCGAGGAAAAAACAATCACCACATTCATGTTTAGAAAGGACAGAAAGGACACAGTGAATTTTGCGTTTGAGATGATGTGATTCTTTTTCCCTCCCTACCCATGGAGACAAGGGCAAAGCAAAGGTCCCGCAGCCACCCCACAGAAGCGGCTGTGAGCTCTGTCTTTTCACATGTAACTCCAGGAGACAAAACCAATTCCACCCAGAGGGACAGACAAAGAAGAGCACCCTCCCAAAGGAGCCCGCGTGACAAAGTGGCCCCCCGAGAGCATCCCTGTGATCAGTCAGAAAGGCAGGCGAGTTATTAGCTTAGCCCTGAACCTCCCACTTAATGTAGGACCAGTCCTGATGGTTAACAGACCCTGGCTGCGGTGACAAGCCTGGGACCTGCTCGAGGAAATCCAATTGAAAAGCAGCCAAGAGGAACAACAAGCTAGAAACAGATGTTCCAGCTACCAGGATGTGCACACATTTAACCTGAACGTGTCGTTGGAGTGGGACCCGAGTGTGCGTTTCTAAATCTAGTGATGTCACCTCTTTCCCCATGTAGATGTTGTCAAGTTCAATTAGAGCCATCCACATTAGTCTTGTCAGATTTTCATCAATTTCTTTCACATAAGAAGATGTCAAAATGATAACAACTGTAAAGGGAATTCAGGATGTTTGATTTATCTACCAAGTTTTACTAAAACATTTCAGTTAAATCGCACAGGCTCAAAACTCAAGTCTCACAATAATTGAAAATTGTGTTTAAAAAATTACCCAGATGAAACTCAAATGGTTCATGGAATCATTTGATGCAATAATAATACCACTTTGGTAAAATATCTTTAAGACGGTCCTTTGTCCATTAAGTCACTCTGGGCACCACGTGTGAGACTTTATGTTGACAGAGGAATGATCCCAGGCAGACAGGGACTGGAACTCAAGCTTGACAAAACCACTCAATGAGATTTGAATGAGAGCAGTCTTTTGAGCCACAGCAATATGTCACATACATTAGGAAACCTTGTCCTTTACATTAACACGATTCTGGTTTTCTATAATGGGCTTTATGAGAGGAGAGAGACCATCTCTGTGTGTTGATCTTTCTCAAGAAAAAAAAAAATCAATACTCTCAATGGATTTTAAGTAGATCTAATGCAGAACAGCAATATGCCCATGAGAAGATAAACACATGTGAAAGATTTGGAAGTGCAAATTAACGTATGCCACCCTGAAACCGGGTCAGATCCCACGCTCACATGTTGTCATGTGGACCTAAATTAAAGAAGAGCAGCACAGCATTTCCTCTTCATTTTTAAAAATGTATATTTAGGGGCTGGGATTGTGGCTCAGCGGTAGAGCGCTCGCCTCGCACGTGCGCGGCCCGGGTTCGATCCTCAGCACCACATAAACATAAATGCATTGCATTGTGTACAACTAAAGCAAATAAATAAATATTTTTTAAAAAAATGTATATTTAGTTGTTGATAGACCTTTATTTTATTTATTGATTTTTATGTGATGCTGAGAATCAAACCCAGTGCCTCACACATACTAGGCAAGCGCTCTACCACTGAGCCACAACTCCTAGCTCTAACTCTTTGATTTTTTTTTTCAAGAAATATTTTTAGTTGTAGACAGATACAACACCTTTATTTTGTTTCTTTCTTTCTTTCTTTCTTTTTCTTTTTAATATGGTGCTGGGGATCGAACCCAGTGCCTCACGCATACTAGGCAAGTGCTCTACTGCTGAGACACAACCCCAGTCCCACTCTTTGTTTTGTTTTTGTTTTTGGTACCAGGGATTGAACTCAGGAGCACTGGACCACTGGGCCACATTCCCAGCCCTTTTTTTGTATTTTTATTAGAGACAGGGTCTCACTGAGTTGCTAAGTGCCTCACCATTGCTGAGGCTGGCTTTGAACTCCCTATCCTCCTGCTTCAGCCTCCCAAGTGCTGGGATTACAGGAGTGCGCCACCGCGCTCGGCTCCACTCCCACTCTTTGATTTTTTATTGGTAGGTTTTTAAAAAAAATATTTTTATTGCAGATGAACACAATCACTTTATATTGTTTATCTTTTTATGTGGTGCTGAGGATCGAACCCAGTGCCTCACATGTGCAAGGCAAGTGCTCTACCACTGAGCCACAACCCCCGCCCCTATTGGTAGGTTTTAATCCACTACTTTTCTGGGGTCGCTGCATTCCTGTTTGCTTCAGGATGTCTGACTGTGTCATTCTGCAAAGGGGAAAGGAGTTGGAGCCTGTGTTCTGTGTTGGAGTTCCCTGGAGGTATTTATGAAGAGGGCCATCTTAAGGAGTATGAACTTTTAAAGTCCAACAACAGCAGCAAAAATAAATTAATCTGGAATCCATCACTAATTTATACACGAATCACTTACCAGGAAGATAAAATGGTTCAGTTAATTATAGATTTACAAATAAACTTGATTCTAGGGCCTTGGAAAGTACTTTGATTGGAATATAGATCCATTTTTCCTCAAAACAGTTTTTACTCCAACTTCAGAGAGAAGGGACGTAAAACCAGACCCCCTCTGTGAAAATCCAAGGGGCCCCTTCCCTGGCAAGGAGAGGAGTTGGTGGCAATGGTTTCACCGGACTCATCTGCTCTTCACAAGCTTGAGGTGGGACCCGTCCATCGTTTCTCTATCTCATTCTCATGAATTCCAGATTGTCAACACCTAAGGTTAATGACACCTGTCTTTTTGGTGTCACAAACAGTTAAGGCAGTTCAGCAAGAGATGGATCATCCTCAGCAGAGGGTCGTGTTATTGTTCTCAGCAAACAAAGGACACAGCTTATTTGTATATAAATTTTAAACATTGTTAGAAAAAATGGGTTTCTTTTTCCTTTTTGGTACCAGGGACTGAACTCAGGGGCACTTGACCACTGGGCCACATCCCCAGCCCTTTTTTGTATTTTATTAGAGACAGGGTCTCACTGAGTTGCTAAGTGCCTCACCACTGCTGAGGCTGGCTTTGAACTCTCGATCCTCCTGCCTCAGCCTCCCAAGTGCTGGGATTACAGGCATGTGCCACCGCGACTGGCTTCTTTATCTTTTATATGCAATTAAATTAGTAGTCTACAGAGCATTTCTTTCTTGATTTGAAAACACCTATTCTACAAAAGTTTGTGGAGAAACAATGGAGAGTTTCTACACATGATGGACCACTCAGATCTCAAATTATGCACTATTTTAAAAGAATGTGCAGTAGGAAAAATCAGGCATCCTTTTGCTTATTAGATAAGTAGTGACTTAAGAAAAAGATAACTAGGGCTGGGGCTATGGCTCAGTGGTAGAGCACTCGTCTCACATGTGTGAGGACCTGCGTTGGATCTTCAGCATCACATAAAAAAAATAAAGGTATTGTGTGCACCTACAACTAAAAAATATATATACATATATATGTATGTAAATGTATGTATATACACATACAAAAGATATATATGTGTGTGTGTGTGTGTATATATATGTATATATGTATGAAGATATCTAGTGACTTGATCTGAAATGTACTCCATTCAACTAAGGGTGACACTCAATAGATGCACGTGATGATGTCGAGAGGAAGGTACAGAATAAGAACATTAACAAGAATAGCCAACAAATTCATTTTACAATAATTACATATAAACAAACTTTTTTTGGTGAATATTCTATTAAAGAAAATAAAACTACTCTTTCCACCCACCCAAATCTTAAATAATTTATATCTTTTCTGAAAATATCCCTTACACAATTTAGCAAGCATGCTACTCATTTTAGAACAGAGGGTCATTAATGCTATAACATAAACATGGAATCAATCTTTCTTTTTTCTTTTTTTTTTTTTTTCCTATCTTTTTTGGTACTAGAAATTGAACCCAAGGGCACTTTAACACTGAGCTACACTCCCAACCCTTTTTATTTTATTTTGAGACAGGGTCTTGCTAAATTGCTTAGGGCCTCACTAAATTGTTGAGGCTGGCTTTGAACTTGGGATCCTCTTGACTCAGTCTCCTGAGTGTCTGGGATTACAGGCATGCGCTACCTTGCTCAGCGAGATGGAATATTTGTTGCTGTATGCTTTTAATATATTAACTCTAGGTACATCTTAAATACAATATCTGTATAATAGTTAAACAGATTAAGTACTTCATTAGATTCATGTAAACTGATAAAAGGCCAAGAGTTTAGCCACAGCATGACATGATGTGCTTAGGAATAATTTTGCAATTTTAACAAAGCATGTGCTGGAGGCAGGAACAATTGTGATATGGTAGAAGGTGGTGTCCATGATAATCATATGTTGCAATGAAGCATACATTGTGCTCTAAGAAAATTAAAAGTTCCAAATGAAGACTTAGCTCTGATTCAGTAAGTGTCCCCCAACCCTGCACTCCACCGCCCTGCCACACATACGCACGCCTATGATTCCATTTGTTATGATCGTGGCACAGATGCTTAACCAACACCTGACTCTGTGGCTCTTCTCCTTCTCCTTAGTTTAAAACTAGGCACATATACAGACCTTGCACACTTAGTTGTGCCATTTTACACTTTTAGTTTAATGTATTCTTTCTTGCCACACATTGTGACAATTTTTTTTTTTTTTTTTTTTTTTCTGCCTACTGACTCATCTGCTGGGGTAGCTACCTGAGACTGTTTTGCTGGCTTCATGAGTTTTCATGTTTTAGGTAAATATGAATCAAAGTATATTCAAGACAACTCCACTGACTCTTTTGCAAACAGGAGAGTAGAACCCTGAGCAGTGACCTAGGCCTAGTGGCGCAGCCAGTTGGTGGCAGGGCTAGATTGGAATCTAGGGTTTTTGCATGCCCTAGGCCTCAAGGAGTTTTTCTGCGAGGGAAAGTCACAGATACAAAGTTATAATAGATTTTCTCCCTGGGCATGAAATCCACAACCAGTGGATACTTAGTTGTGCAATTTTACAAAGGAAGTTGGCAGGTCCAGGGTGGGAACATCCCTCAAGCAGCCAGAATCTTCTGAGTTTTACTTTTTCTGCTCTCTCACAAGTTCTGGTTTTGCTATATAAAAAGCAAACCAGTAACTACTACATTATTTTCCACAATGACTCTGTAGCAACATTCACTCATTAAGCCAGCCAAAATGTACTGAGCCACCAGCAGAACCAGGGACTGTGCTGCTGGAACAAGTGCTGGAATCAGACACAGAACCAGTTCTGGACCCCAGCATAGCCAGAGAAGTAAACTGACCACCAGCCAATCCATCTTCTAGGGATGGAGTTCACAGCAGGGACACCTAACCCAGGTTGGGGGTTCAGGGAGGCTCTGGAAGGAGTACTACACAAACAGAGATCTGAGGGGTGCATCAAACCAGCCACAGAATATAAGTAATAGTACCCTTCTTTCCTGTTTACCACCTCACGCAATTTCCATAATTCTTCCAAGAGATAGGCAGAGCAGGCATTGATTTTACATTTCCCTTCTTTTTAAACTTTGTTTTCTTTAAAATGGGATAAACAGAAACAGTCATACATCTCTCAGCAACTGGGACAAGTTCTGAGAATTGCTTCATTCTGAGAATTGCTTTTAGATGATTTCATCATTGTGCAAATATCATAGAGTTTGCTTATGCAAACTAAGACGACTACAGTGTCACTAGGCAAAATAATCTGAGCTGACATTTTCTCATACATGATCTATCAGTGATGAAAAGTGTCATTATGTGGTACGTGACTATACTAGGCTTTTGGCCAGCCAGTCTTCGAGCTGGGCTGGAGCCTTGATATCCTATGGGATCCCAGGAGTCTTTTCTAAGACCACATTCTCCTAAAGCACCTGGAAAGCAGGGACCACTTCTCACTCAATGTCATGGCCATGACCTGCTCACCCCAACCCCTGGCTTCTAGGAGTTCGCTTTCCCTTCATCTTAGTCAACTTGTGTAGATAGGGTGCTAGCTGGTGCAAAGGGACTGTGATTTACAACCAAGTCTTGCCAGCTCACAGAGAAGGCCACTTTGCACTTGAGGGTTCCCCAAACAGATCTAGGTGCCTCATGAAGCAACCAAGAGAGCTGCCTGCAACCTGCAGTGTCTCACCAGCCTGCATCCAGCACAGGGCTGCAGGCTGCACTGCGGTTCTGTTCCTGCTCTTCCCCCCTGGCCTTCTGCACTCTGGATGCCTGTGCGAGTGTGTCCACACTCCTTCCTGTCCCCTCTGCCAATACGAACCCCCATCCCCAGCTCCCGTTGTGGTAGATTCTGATTTGCACTATAGGGGGCTGGGGATATAGCTCAGTTGGTAGAGTGCTTGCCTCGCTTGCACTAAGCCCCAGGGTTCATCCCCAGCACCACCACAAAAAAAAAAAAAAAAAAAAAAAAAAAAGAGACAATTGATTTGCACTGTGGGTCCCCAGTCCAGAGTTATCTCAGCATTTCCAGAAACAAGTAAATATAGCCAATGCTGCAAGGCTGCAAATGTTGCTCATTTTAGGCTCCAGGGAAGGTTTTTATTTTATTTTTAAAATATTTTTTAGTTGTCAATGGATTTTTATTTTATTTATATGAGGTGCTGAGAATCGTACCCAGTTCCTCACGCATGCTAGGCAAGTGCTCTACCGCAGTACAACCCCAGCCTATCCAGGGACCTTTTTTTTTTTTTTTTTGTACTAGGGATTGAACTCAGGGGTACTCAAGCCACACATGCCCCAACCCTATTTTGTATTTACTTAGAGACAGGGTCTCACTGAGTTGCTTAGCACCCTGCAGTTCTGCAGTTGCTGAGGCTGGCTTTGAACTCATGATCCTCTTGTTTCAGCCTCCCGAGCCCCTGGGATTACAAGTGTGCACCACTGTGCCTGGCCCAGGGAACAATTTTTAAAATTTTTTTTTGTAGTTGTAGATGGACAGCGTGTCTTTATTGTTGTTGTTATTATTATTATTATTATTTGGTACTGAGGATTGAACTCAGGGGCACTCACCCACTGAGCCACATCCCAGCCCTATTTTGTATTTTATTTAGAGACAGGATCTCACTGAGTTGCTTAGTGCCTCACCATTGCTGAGGCTGGCTTTGAACTTGCGATCCTCCCAAGCCCCTGGGATTACAGGTGTGTGCCACCGCACCTGGTCGCTTTTCTTTATTTTATTTGTTTATTTTTATGTGGTGCTGAGGATCAAACCCAGTGCCTCACATGTGCAAGGCAAGTGCTCTGCCACTGAGCTCCAGCCCCAGCCCCCAGGGAATATTTTTATATTGTTTTTTTAACTTGGGATTTTTCAAGCAGTCAGACTGAGGTTTTTGATTTCCATGTGTCATAGTGAAGTAGTGATTATCAAAAAGTCATTCTACATTATGAGCTATTTATCTTTCTGTTTCTTGAGAGTTTTCTGCATTTTCCAAAACTTCTACAATGAAGAGGTATCACTTTTATAATCAGAAAAAAAAAGTGTTAAAGTATTCCAACCTAGGGAGATAGATAGAAATTATTATCAAGACTTTTCTCTAGAGGTAGAACCATAGCTAACTATTTCTTCCTTAGTCTATGTTTCTAGATCATCTAGAATTAACATATGTTGCTTTTAGGTTTTCCTTATTGTTAAAGGAAAAACACACTGAAGGCAATCATAAACAATTACTCTGGTGATGAAGAACACCAACTCTAAGCTTGTAGGGTGAAAGCATTTCAGAAAATAAAGCAAAGATAGAGGAAAGAGAGTGAACTGGTGCATAACTCTCTCACTGACTACAGCCACACTATCACCTGTACTATTTTACAAATGCAAAGCCTCCTTTTATGTAAATGGAGAAGAAATATATAAAACAAAGGCTGAATTTTGTCAAAATCTATCTGTCTTTACTCCTGTGGCTTTACATTATGCCCTGTGGACCTGCCACTAAGCATTTTCCATAGCTGAGAGAGCCAGAGACAGAGAGAGAAAGAAATGATGGCCAAATCATGGCACCATACCACTAATGCACAGGAAATCGGGGCTGCCAGTGTATGATGACTGCTTTTCATATGATTTTCACTTTTCATCTTCTTGTAAAAAATACTGTGAATTTACTGCTGAGCCTGTGTACTTCTCCTCTCCTAAAGAGAAAATTACTTCTTTTAGAGGATCTGCTTGCACAAGCGTAAAATCTTTGCAGCTCTCTGAGCAGCAAGAGAACCACATCAGACTTGATACGCTGATTTGGCTCTTTTGAGTTACCTGCTCCAGAGAACTTTGGGCAGGGATTTTTCCAGCATGTCATGTTCTTTAGATTTTTGTGCATTTGCATCATTAAGCATCTCACTGAGTGGCTCCTAAATGCAATTGTCCTTGCTAGTTGCTGAGAGGGACACAGAGATTACTGGTATTTGGTATCTGCTTTAGAGAGATTCGTAATCTCAGAGGGGTTAGAGCAGAGAAAAGCACCACCTGATTATCTGGGGGAAGAACATTCTGGGCAGAGCCAGTGCAAAGGCCCTGAGGAAGAAATGAGCAAGAAGACTAATAAAGTTGGAGAGAATAGAGTAGATGAGTTGAGAATGGAGGGGCAGGTCTTGCAAGCCTTTAGGATCTCAAATTGTATTCTGAGTATGATGAGAAGCCTTTGTGATCTTTGAGCAAGGGAATGGTGGCATTGTTTTTTTTTTTTTTTTTTTTTCCTTCATTGTTGTTGTTTTTGTTCTCAGATCTCTTGGGAATAGACTGAGAGCAGAAGCAAGGAGAGCAATTAGGAGGCAGATGCAGACATCTACGCTGAAGAAGGTGGTGACTTGGACTAGGATAGAAGCATGAAGAAGACCAAGATGCATGGAGACCAGAAGTCACAGTGCCCAGAGACCCTGTCTCCCAGCTGCACCGTACTGCTCCTCCTAAAAGGTGCCCAATAAATACATACTGATGCAGGTAGAGGTAAATTCAGAGTACTTACCCTAGGATCATTCCCACATTTGAGACCAAGAACTCATTCTAGGCTCAAGGGTCTCTGAGAGGCCATATTTGTTTTAGACTTACCTGGTTTTTTCAGCTACACCAGATATGCTTCCCCTCCATCTAGAGCTTTCCACGGGTGCCGACAGATGTACTCCATGATCCAAGACACAGTGAGTTCTCGCTAGAAAAGCACACCAAGGGCCACAGTAAGACCTCAGTCAAAATCCCTCATCACTAGCACTCTATAGAAGCAGCTACTATCTTGACTCAAGTGCTTCTGAAAAAATTCTATGATGTACCCAAAGATCATCACAATCGTTGTCTTTAGAATGTTTGTTAAGTGCTGGGTGTGGCAGTGCATACCTGTAATCCCAGAGGCTTGGGAGGCTGAGGCAGGAGGATCACAGTTCAATTCAGCCTCAGTAACCTAGCGAGGCACTAAGCAACTCAGCGAGACCCTGTATCTAAATAAAATATTAAGAAGGGCTGGGAACAGACATTATTACTGTATGTATATATGTGACTACATGACCAATATGATTCTGCAACATGTACACTTTGAAAAATGAGAAATTATATCCCATCTATGTACGATATATCATAGTGCATAAATGCATTCTACTGTCATGTATAACTAATTAAAACAAATAAAAAAATTAATTAAAACAAAAAGGACTGGGGATGTACCCAAAAAAAAAATAAATAAAAAGAATGTTAAAATATAAAAATCACATGTCTATATAAGTGGTTTTTAACCCTGGCTATGTATTGAAAGGTTCCCTGAAGAGACTTTAAAATTTAGCAGCCCTTAGGCTCCACAGCAGAAGGATTTGATCATACTCTCTGGCCAGAGGCCTGACATATAGATGGTTTGAAAAGCTCCCCAGGTGGTTAGGGATGTAGCTCAGTGATGGAGGGCTTGCCTGGCATGCAGAAGGCCCGGGTT
Source organism: Tamias sibiricus (assembly GCA_025594165.1). Taxonomy (NCBI): domain Eukaryota; kingdom Metazoa; phylum Chordata; class Mammalia; order Rodentia; family Sciuridae; genus Tamias; species Tamias sibiricus. The sequence continues at coordinate 32,811,346 of CM046669.1, forward strand.
CCATCTGCAGCACAACACACACACACACACACACACACACACACACACACACAGTAAAGCTCCCAGGTGATGCTCATGTGCATCAGGGTGGGGAAGCTCTGCTGCATGTGTGTGAAGTGAGTTGTAAGAACACACTGCAGTTGACGACACATGTTCCACCCTCTGCATCCCTCTACATAGACACCCCGGTACTCCTTGCCTTTTTTTTTTTTTTTTTTTTTTGGGTACCAGGGATTAAACCCAGAGGTGCTTAACCACTGAGCCACATCCCCAGCCCTTTTTATGTTTAATTTTTTAATATATTTTATTTATTTATTTTTATGTGGTGCTGAGAATCGAACCCAGGGCCTCACATATGTTGGGCAAGTGCTCTACCACTGAGCCTCAACCCCAGCCCCTTATGTTTAATTTTGAGACAGGGTCTCGCTAAGTTGCTTAGGGCCTTGCTAAGTTGCTGAGGCTGGCCTTGAGCTTGTGTTCCTCCTGCCTTAGCCTCCTGAGCCACTGGGGTTATAGGTACACACCTGTAATCCCAGTGGCTCAGGCTTGTAATCCCACTGTGCCTGGCCCACCCCCTTGCCTTTCAAGCACTTGAGAGAAGTACTCAGAAATCTTGTACTACAAACATATTGATAAAAGTTAGGCCTAGAAATGAGCAGCCCCCAGAAGGCAGCTGAGCCCTCTCCTCTATTCCTCCTACTGTTGTGGTCCATTTCCGCTTTCTTTCTCTCTCCTCTCTGTTCCTTCTCCTTCTCCCTACCCAGGTTGTAGGAGCCCTGTTTGGAGATTGACTCCTATGAGCCTACCCAGGTTGTCCCCTTCACTCTCTTCCCTCAGGCCTGTGACACCTGCCCAACATGCATAGGCAGGCTGTCCATCATGGAGGCTCCGGAGCTGCAGAAATTTTCTCTTAGGAGAAGTTTGGATAAAAAATGGAACTTGTAGCCAGGCGCGGTGGCGCACGCCTGTAATCCCAGCACTTTGGGAGGCTGAGGCAGGAGGATCGCGAGTTCAAAGCCAGCCTCAGCAATGGCGAGGCACTTAGCAACTCAGTGAGACCCTGTCTCCAAATAAAATACAAAAAAGGGCTGGGGATGTGGCCCAGTGGTCGAGTGCCCCTGAGTTCAATCCCCGGTACCACAAAAAAAAAAAAAAAAAAATGGAACTTGTGAAAAGGCCATACCATTTTTGCCTTTAAATTCCTGTAAAAACATGTGTTTCATTGCTGTGGTAAACAGAAGGCAGTTCCCAAAAGGTGAAACAGGGCTCTCAGTAGCTGCTCTGATACAAATTCACCCAAGAGAAATTACACACACACACACACACACACACACCTACACACAAAAGAACACCAAAATGCATAGTAGCATTATTTACAATAACCAAAGAGTAGAAATGATCCAAATGTCCATCAACTGATGAATGGATAAACAAAATGTGGTATATCTATACAATAGAGTATTACTCATCCATGAAAAGAAATGAAGTGCTCATACATGCTACAACTTGGAAGACTCTTATCAACATTATGCCCCATGAAAGAAGTCAGTCATGAAAGCTGACATATTGTATGATTCCATTTATATGAAATGTCCATAATAGGCAAATCTATAGAATCAGAAAGGAGATTAACGGTTGCCAGGGACTGGGGTGGAGAGGGACCAATGAAGAGTGACTGCTAAGGGGTACGGTTCTTTGGGGGTGATACATTTTTTTTTAATTGTGATATTGGATGCACAATTGAAATACATTAGAAACTACTGAATTGCCCTTTGGTGAATTTTATGGTATGTGCACTGCATCTCAATAAAGCTGTTAAAAATAAAATGTGCATTTCAACAGCAGAAAACTATGGGTGCTGAAATGATCATATTAAAAAGAATCACACAGACCCTACTACCATGTGCTGGCTGGAATGTGGTAGTGACAGCAGTCAGCATATAACACAAACAGTGATCTGTCCTCTCCAAAACTATTTTCCTTAATTAGGAAGTGTGCAATGACCTCTGTGTGCGCTGTTTGGGGATCTTATAAATTCTTTTCCATTTTTCTCTTCTCCCATTTAATAATGACTCTTCTCAGTAATTCAGTTTTCCATATTTGTCTCACTAATTGTTATAGCCCGCCCTTCCCAGCATTTTTAGTCCCTCTTATGGAGATCACGGTTTTGTATTTTAAAGACCCTGCTCTGAGATAAAGAGCCAATACCAGTCCCAAATTACTTTTTTTTTTTTTTTTTTTTTTTTTTTTTTGTACCAGAGATTGAACCCAGGGACACATAATCACTGAGCCACATCCCCAGCCCTTTTTTGTATTTAGAGACAGGGTTTTGCTGAGTTGCTTAGCCTCACTAGGTTGCTGAGGTTGGCTTTGAATCCCAGATCCTCCTGCTTCAGCCTCCTGAGCTGCTGGGATTACAGGTGTGTGCCACCACGCCCAGCCCCAAATGACATCCTAACTCAAGATCCAGCCCCGTGCACCTGTCCCCACACTAGGGCTGCAGGGGACTCTGTGGAACCTCCCCAGAAACCCCCATCCCCACTTCCCTGCTTTCAAATCAATTTCCAAAGCTTTGCAGGATTTCTCCCTCTAAAAAGCCCACTCTCATCCTACCCTCTGGGCACCTCTTTTCCAGGTCAGCTCCCCAGAGTCAAATTTTCTCAAACTGTTCCAGAAGCTCGATGATCAGTTACTCCTCCTAGACTACTCCTGGAACTGAGTTTGGGGGGAAGCCCTCAGTTCCTTCACAGGTGTCTCCTTTGTCAGACTCTCTGCTGCCTCCCCCAACCCCTCTGAGAGGTTTTGTGGGACCACCTCTAAGTGCCTCATATATGATGACGTCAGAGAAGCGTCACCATAGCCCTTCCAGGCTCCTCATGTTGCCGTGTCTTCATCTTATGGAGTGAGAACACCTGGAGATTAGGTACTAATTTCCCAAGGTCACTCACCTGGGAAAGACGGAGCAGGGACCCAACTAGGCTCAGCACACACGTGCTAACCTGCACCTCCTGCGTGGTGCTGCCAGCGTACCTGGCTCTGGGCACCATTCTTAGTCCTTTACAGGTATTTACTCACAATGCCTGCCTTAGACGTTACCAGTGGAGATAGCAAGGTTCAAATGATGGACTTTTTCGCTAAAAAACCAACCCTATTGTGCTTGGTCACAGAGACTCATAAGTATTTTGAAGAAATACTCATATGTTCAAAAAAGATGTCATAGACAATATGTTCTACACATTGCTTAAGAACTGGGAATACACCAGTCAATAAAACCGATAAAAGCCCTTGCCCTCGTCCAACATACCTCCTTGTGAGGTGAGGAGGACAGTAAATAAGCTGAAGAGAATGTTAGAAAGTCCAAAGCACTATTTAAAAAGTGGGGAGGTGAGCCAGGCATGGTGGCACACGCCTGTAATCCCAGCACTTGGGAGGCTGAGGCAGGAGGATTGCGAGTTCAAAGCCAGCCTCAGCAATGGCAAGGCACTTAGCAAATCAGTGAGACCCTGTTTCTAATAAAGTATAAAAAAGGGCTAGGGATGTGGCCCAGTGGTCGAGTGTCCCTGAGTTCAATAGCCAGTACCAAAAAAAAAAAAAAAAAAAGTGGAGAGGTGGCTCAGGCCAGGGCTTGCAGGGGGTGGGGTCTCTTGGAGCAGATGACATTTGACAAAGACCCAAAGGAGGAGACCTGGGAGAATATCTGGGCACAGGCTCCAGACAGATGGGACAGCCAGTGCAAAGATCCTGGGGCCTGAGAGCTGGGCTGAGGGGCAGGAACCAAGTGAGCAGGGGAAGACGGCTACTCAGGGCACTGGGTCTCCTCTTATACTTTGAGTGCCTGGAAACTGCTGCAGGGCTTTTGGGTGGTGGAATGATAGTCCACAAAGATCCCTCTGGCTCCTGACCTGAGGGTAATCTGCAAAACTAAAGCCAACAGATCATCTGAGAACCTCGTTTTCACCAGCAGTCCCAGCCCTGAGGAGGGAGGCAGTTGCTGAGGAGTCGCCTTCTTCTTTTCTTTCTATCCCCTAACACCCCCTGGTGGAGGTACAGGACCTCAAGCAGGAAGCAGGAAGGGGATTTACATAATGCCCAGACTGGAAAGGCCAGGCCAGGACACTGAAATGTGGCTAATTCTGCAGCTTTTCTCCTCTTTCTTTTCCTGGATCCTCTTTGACCCTCATATTAGTTTCCTTAAATTCCCCCGCAGTGCTGGGCACACCGCAGTTTTTCCATAAATGTCTGTTGGATGAATGAATGAAAAAGGCAGGGAGGCATCCATGACACCAGGGGAGGGAAGGGTACCGGTCTGTGATGGTCAGTGAAGGGCACAATGTGTAATGCTTCTTTAGAGTTCAGGACACTTTTGTGGAGTGTTCTTTACTTTCCTGCAGTTTCCTGAACAAGGTGAGTCTGGTGCAATCAAGAAAGTTATGATACCACAGTGCGGGTACAATATGTATAGAGCAACACAGCAAATGTGGTTTCAAATTTATATCTCTAATAAGCAGTGGTAGTTAAAATTCATGTGAATATATACTTTGCAGAAATTCAGAGACGAGTGTTCTTAATTTTAAAAATACATATTCACACTGGTGCATAAAATATGCTATTATTAAACTTACTCTATCAATATCATTCCCTGGAATTGTATACTTTATTTATATTTAAAGATATCAAATGCAGGCTGGGGATGTAGCTTAGTGGATGAGCACTTGCCTAGCATGTGAGAGGTCTTGGGTTCCATCCCCAGCACTGTTTTTTTAAAATTTTAATTTATTTGTTATCAGGGATTGAACCCAGGGATGCTTAACCACTGAGCTACATCCCCAGCGCTTTTAATTTTTTATTTTGAGACAGGGTCTCACAAGTTGCTTAGGGCCTTGCTTATTTGCTGAGGCTAGTTTTGAATTTTTTGATTCTCCTGCCTCAGCCTCCCAAGTTGCTGGGATTACACATGTACACCACCACATCTGGCTCCCAGCCCTGTTTTGTTTTGTTTTGTTTTGTTTTGTTTTTAAAAGATCAAATGCAGTCAGGTTCAGAGGCACACACCTATAATTCCAGCAACTTGGGAGGATGAGGCAAGATTTGAGGCCAGCCTCAGCAATTTAGCCAGGCCCTCAGCAACTCATGAGACCCTGTCTCAAAAAAAAAAAAAAAAAAAAAAAAAGAACGGGGAATATAGCTCAGGGTAAAGTGTCCCTGGGTTCAATCCACCCCCCCCCAAAAAAAAAAAAAAAAAAGATCAGATGCAAACCAGGGGGAAATTACATATTCAGAAAAGTACAGAAACACCTTTCAAATACAGTGTGTATACCTACATATACACCCATTTTCAAGCACACATGTGTCCATAGGAAATAGAAGTGCATTTTCCTTGCAAATTACTGGTACATTTAAAGTTCAGAGCTGATTGACACATGCTTTCACTTAATGAAGGTAATTACAAAGAATAACAACTCCAAACAGACCTGTTCAGTGTAACAATCTTGTCCTGCCATGTAGATTACATCAGGAGCTGTCAGATACACAGTTTTGCCACCAATCATGTGTAAGCACATTTGTAAGACAAGAAACAGATTAATAAGCATCAACACTTTCCTCTAACACTTGTTGAAAAGAATAAAAGCTGCTGGCACTGAAGGAAATGATCCCACAGTGGAAGCTTTCTAGACTCAAAAAAAATAATAAATAATAATAATAACCCTGCAAGACTCTCAGAAAGGACAAAAGTGCATGTCAGAGTCCTCAGGATGTCTGGCCTCTGCAAGAAAGACAAAGTTAGATGGATCTCCTTCTACTAGTACTGTTTTGCCTGACATATTGGGCATGCGTCACTGCTGTGACTAAAAACCCTTTGGATAACAAACCAAAGAGAAGGTTGGTTTCTCCTGCAGGGACTTAGTGCTTGTTGATAACCTGTATCTGATACAGACTAGTCTAGCTCAAAATCATGTGGTATCGGGGTGACTGACCATATGTTTAGATTTAGATTGTTTCCCAGGCCACATTTGGAAAACATGAATACATATGGAAAAGATCTGTGATTACAATTGCATTGCAGGTGGGTTCAGTCCTAACTTCAAACACCAGGATTATAAGGGGGGTCTCCTCCATATTCAGTTTTATCCTGCTGAACATGTTGGGTGAATGAGGATCATGACTCAAGTGCCCAAGAGTGGATTTTCCATTTGGCTTCTTACTTCCACGTATAAACAGCAGGTAAGACGGGAATGGATGGGTGAAGAGCATTGAAACAATCAAATTGTATATAACATGAACTTTGTTACCATATCATAATTGTGGGGCCTTTTATTCCAAAGCTGGTTAGGATTTAGGGTCATGTTTTTTATAGCAAGGGGGCATAGAATTATAGCCAGTCAGATATATGATCTCAGCTCGGTCATTAATGTAACATGACTGTGTTTGCTTTTGTGTGACACAAGGCATTACGAGACACTGCTGACATGTCAGATAATGGCAGAATAAATAAATAGTAGGGGTTTAAGACAAAAGCTCTTCAGTCACGTGGCTTTCGGTGATAGGCAGTTTATGTTTAAAAAATGAAGAAAAGAATTTATGACTTTTCAGAAGTAGGAAAAAATGTAGATTTAAAAATTAACTTTCTCCCACAGAACATACTCTTCTATAATCTTGTTTTCATGAGGGAATCGGTTTATGGGTCCCCCAATGTCACGCAAAAAAATTACCTGTTAGTTTTGTACAGAGGAGCCTCAGGCGTGAGGGGGGGACACTTGTACCAGGGATTGACTTGGTAACATGTAACTGACTAACTAACTAAGCAAGAGGATCACAAGTTCCAGGCCAGCTTTGGCAATCTAGAGACACCCTGTTTCAAAATAAAATAAAAAGGAATGGGGACACAAATAACCCAATCAATAAATGGGCTAAGGAACTGAACAGGCACTTCACAGAAGAAGAAATACAATTAATCAACAAATTTTTGAAAAAAAAACGTTCAACATCTCTAGCAATTAGAAAAGCAAATCAAAACTACACTGAGATTTCATCTCACTCCAGTCAGAATGGCAATTATCAAGAATACAAGCAATGATAAATGTTGGCAAGGATGTGGGGGAAAGGTACACTTATACATTGCTGGTAGTGCAACCACTATAGAAAGCAGTATGGAGATTCCCCAGAAAACTTGGAATGGAACCACCATTTGACCCAGCTATCCCACTCCTTGGTTTATACCCAAAGGACTTAAAATCAGCATACTACAGTGATGCAACCACATCAATGATTATAGCAGCTCAATCCATGATAGCTAAACTATGGAACCAACCGAGGTGCCCTTCAACAGATGAATGCATAAAGAAAATCTGATATATATACACAATAGAAAATTACTCAGCCATAAAGAAGAATGGAATTATGGCATTTGCTGGTAAATGGATGGAGCTGGAGACTATCATGTAAGTGAAGTAAGCCAATCTCAAAAAACCATAGGAAGAATGTTCTCTCTGATACGTGGATGCTAATTCACAATAAGATGAGGCCAAACTAGGGAGAATAGAGGTACTTTGGATTAGACAGAGGGGAGTAAAGGGAAGGGAGGGGGTGTTGGGTAGAAAGGATCGTAGAATGAATGAGACCGTATTACCCTATGTGCATATATGATTACACGACTGGTGTGATGCTACATCATCTGCAACCAGAAGAATGAGAAGTTATACTTCATTTATGTATGATGTGTCAGAATGCATTCTACTGTCATGTATAACTAATTTGAACAAATAAAAAAGAAAGGACTGGGGATATAGCTCAGAGAGCATCCTTGGGTTCAATCCTAGTACCAAAGTAACAACAACAACAATAATAAATACCATTCTGCTTCTGACTACAAAGTTTTATGACTTACTTTCTCAGAATGAAACTTTTCAGGATACAGCCTTTGAAATTATGCTGACCGAGGTGTCAGTTGATCTGAAAGGCCAGTTTTTATATTTCAGAATTGTAGATTAACAGAGCACAAGAGCTAGAGGAGACCTTACCGATTATGAGCTGTCACCTGCCCCCTCCTTAAAAAAAAGAATAGTGTGTTGACCTGATGTCACAGGAAGAACCCAGCATGAGGACTCAAAAGAGTTGGGCCCAAGTTCTATTTCTTGCTTGTCATTTAGCAACTTCTGTGAGCATCAGTTTGCTCACAGAACGTCATATTTGCTCAGCCAATATGATAAACATGCCATGAATTGCTAGTGTCTTTAGTGACATTGAAACCCCACCCACACATGGCATCTTTGGGTGCTTAGAGCTCTGCTTGGGGACTTGCCTCAGACTTCTCCCTCTGTCAGTCAAAGTCATTATTCACAAGGGAATGGAAGACCCTTTGAAACTGTTGAAGAACATATGCCACCAAATGCCTGTGTTTGCCTGTGCTGAACGTGATATGGGTGCATACTGTGGTGTAATAGGTCACCTTGTTTCACATGGGAATGAGGCAACATTGCTGCAGTGGTTGAGTTAATTCAAAGTCACACTTGTAAGTCATGCTATATGTGGAAGCCTCCAAAATGCACGTATGGCTCATCTGTCAATCACCTTATAAAGCATTTTATAAAAAGAAACAAGGAACCGGGTGTGGTGGCACACACCTGTAATCCCAGCAACTCAGGAGACTGAAGCAGGAGGATCACAAGTTCAAAGCCAACCTCAGCAACTTAGTGAGGCCCTAAGCAACTTAGGGAGATCCTGTCTCAAAACATTAAAAGGGTTGGGGATGTGGCTCAGTGGTTAACTGTCCCAGGGTTCAATCCCTGGTACCATAAAAAAGAAAAAAGAAAGAAATGAAACAAGGAACGAGATTGCCTACTGAGGATGCACTTGGCTTTGCAACTTGGCTAGCTTGCTTGCTCTTTCCATAGTTAGAACACGAGCGCCCCTCCCTCTTCACTCCCAGCAAAGCCAGGGAGGAGGATTGCTAAAGTAATACTTAGCACCACAACACACACGTGCACCCGACTGCATTCTCTGAGCCAGTTGCTTCTATGGCATCTCAGCATCTGAGCAAATAATTTATATAAAATTCCACAAGAAAGGAGGAGCTTTAAGGGCTGCCTGGGAGCATGATGGGGCTGCAAGAGTGAAAAAGCACAGCTGTGACAGCTGGGAGCAGGAACTGCCACTGATCTGTTTCCCTGCTTATCACAACACCATTAATCAATCCCAATCCCAGCAGGGCCCAACAACCTCACTGCACTTCTCAGAACCTGCCTGTCAGCCTGGACTCTTCTCCTTAAAACCCTGTCCCAAGAAGGACATCTCCTAGGTGTATTACAGAACTTGTTTTATTAAAGATATTAATAAATAGTTTATTAATATAAAGATATTAGTTATATTTATTATTGATTTAAGGAAAGAAGAATACCAGATGAGCAGACCTTCCCTAAATCTCCATCACTATAAAATTTGAGGATTTTGCACTTGAAACTTACTGTTACTCAATGCGACTTACTACTAGTTGCCCCTTAATTTTGGCAAGTTGATCTTGACCACAGTGAGGAAATACATATATTTTCCAGGTTAAAAAAGTATTCAGCTAGGCACAGTAGTGCATGCCTGGAATTCCAGCAACTCAGGAGGCTGAGGCAGGAGGATTGCAATTTCCAGGCCAGCCTGGGAAACTGAACAAGACCCCATCTCAAAATAAAATTTTCAAAGAGCTGGGAAGGTAGCTCAGTGGTAGAGTGCTTGCCTAGCATGTATGAGACCCTGGACTTAATCCCCAGTACTTAAAAAAAAATTATAAAATCTGTAGCTATTGAAGTTCATTGCTTACAACATTACACCACAGTTATGCAGCTGGGGAGGGAAATGTGCTGATAGAAGATCCACTAAGCAATAGCCCATGCAGCGTTAGTGATAATAGTTACCATTTATGGAGTGCGAATTGTGTGCTAGACACTAAAAAGAAAAGGAAAAAAAAGAAGAAAATTAGCTCATTTGATCCATGCAATCACCCAAATTAGTATTATTATTATGACCATCATTATTTCTATAAATAGATGACATTTTGTAGCATATTTATTATAAAAATGTAAGTTCAAGTTCCTGAAATTATACTTTTTTTTTTGGATATCAGGGATTGAACTCAGGGGCACTCAACCACTGAGCCACATCCCAGCCCTATTTTGTATTTTATTTAGAGACAGGGTCTCACTGAGTTGCTTAGCACCTCACTTTTGCTGAGGCTGGCTTGGAACTCTTGATCTTCTGGTCTCAGCCTCCCGAGCTGCTGGGATTACACGCATGCGCCACTGTGCCCGGTTTGAAATTATACAATTTGACTCAAGCTTGAGTGCACAATAACAAATGCATAAGTTTCTGAGGGTAGAAACAAAAGTAATTTTATCTGACTTTTATTTCTGTATAAATGAAATAATCAGTGCTTTCTTCCCAGCAGGGAAACAGGAAAGGGAGACAGTGCTGACTAGAAGGAAAGGAAGAAATATGCTGCAAGGGCACCGTTTCATCCCACAGCCCCTAGAGCTCCTGTCCACAAGCCTGGGCTGAGGCAAGGTGACAGTGACTCACACATGGATTCAACTCCCAGAGGAGGACACATTCCAAAATTTTAGTATGTTGCAAACCATTTAAGGTTTTGCTCAGATATCTCCGAAGTTAATGTTAACCATGAAATAATTGCCACAAATAAGTGAGCGCATTGTCTAAAGAAAACATCAGTAGCCATTTGTACAAAATTCACATCTTCTCCAAAGGTCATGGAAGGGTGTGATTCAATTTATTTACATTTTTTATATTATGGAGCTTCTTCTGGGTAGTAGGTGAAAAATCAAGCATCACACAAACCTGTATTATTTTGAGTAGTTACAGGAGGAAAAAGAAATTTCTAGAAAAAAAAATTTAGTCTGTGCTGCCTCTGTATTTCACAGAGACAATGAGAACCATTTTTTTTTTTCTTAAACATAGGATCAAAAATCACCATGATGGACTAAAAAAGCCCCTGACCTCATCTTGCACCTTGGGGTAGCTTTTAGTGCCATATTGATGGTCCTGAAGAGAGGGATCATTAGCTAGTAATTTGTAATTAAAACCTCACAAAATAACATAGTTCAGCAAACCTAAAATGCTATGGTAAGACACCTCATAATTTTGTGTACCACTTAGAGCCAAACCTGACCCTTCCACTGGATTGTATCATCATTCAATTGATCCATTCTGACTCCCAGGTACGTAAAAGTGTTAAGACACATACATCTGAGAACCAATAAAATACAGGCTATGAACTTACAACTCAAAGAATGATTAGTCTTCTGTCTTAATATGAAATTTGAAATTTTGAAATGTGCAAACATCACTTGACCATGCACCATTGCCTGACCATTTTTATCAAACCCGGGCAACCCTGACTCTGGAATGGGTCTGTCTTCTGCATTTCTAGTCCTTGGATGACAGACACATGTGACTCCTCACCTGTCAACAGCTTTCTAGTTGTCTCCAAGCCCCCCGGGGTTTGCTTCCTCTGGACATAACCCAGCCCTGTGAGCACATCATGCTGACCTTTTAAAAGAATCTCTGCTGCAGCCCGGCCTCGCTTTGTCTTCTTCAACTATCCTTCTCCAACCATGGGAAGAGGCCTCCAGGAGTGTGTGGGGAGGTCCTCGAAACCACAGGATGAATACAGCACATTTTCCTGAGGCATTAATTTTGTGCAACAGTAAGCAATTTGTAACATCTGTTGTTTTTACTAAAACAAACATTACAAAACAGAATGAGAAATTGCATTAATTTTTATGATAAAACCATTCATAGAAACAGCGTAGTTCTAGGTGTTCACTCCACTCGCCTGTGTAACACAGTTCCAGAATGTGCTGGCCTTCAGGATTTACCTGTTATCTAAAAGGCCCCACCGTATTTTCAGTTTGTTTTCAGTTTGTTTCTTTCTCTATTCTTAAACGCAAATTCTTCTCATGTTGAGATGTCTTCTCTCCATTTCCCCCAAGTACCCAGCTTTGCTCTGTTGCTTATGATGGTCATCTGACTTCAACATTTGCTTTTCCTTCTTTCTGCTTTCCAAACCTGATCACACCCTCAAGACCAGTTCAAGTCCACCCTACCTGACCACAGGAGCCCAGCTTTTTTTCACATTATCTGAATGCACTTGGTGAAATGCCATTGGCAGAGAATGGTCGACTAGAGCCTGGAACAGACACTGCCCCCTGCCTGCTGGTGACCCACCAAGTGGAATAGCTACCTCCAAGACCAAGTAGCCTGCAAAGCCTAACTTATTTACTATCTGGCTCTTTACAGAAAAAAATTGCCAATAACTAGCCTACTGCTAATTTCTAGCACTAAGATTCTATTATCCTTTTTTATGTTGCCTTGTTAATTATTTTATACATATACATATATGTATATATGTATACATATATTGAATTTCTCAAATGAGACCACAAGCTCTTTTTAGGCAGGGACTGTCCTATCCATTCAGCCTCCTTCAAAACAACTAGGACAATTCTATCCTTGACCATGTGCTCCATGACTTCATTACAAAATGACACACCACCCAGGTACACTTTAATGAAATATTAAGTATACATGATTTTCTAATGATGATGTAACTTGATTGGCACATGGTATATGTGTCAATCAATCAATAGTCAACTGCTTACTTACTATCTATACTGTACTGGATCCTAGACAATGAGAGAAAAAGCACATAGGAAAAACCTAAGCTCTCATGGACTTGGCCATCTCATTGAGATGAGAGCCATACATGTGAAAGAGAAGCCAATAGAAAACAACCAGAGGTGAGCCAGTGTTGTGAGGCCTAAAGCTCCAGAGAAAGGAGATGCTGGTGCAGACTAAGGGCTGAGAGGGAGCATTTAGCCCCTGTTCAATGAGCATATGCTATGAATTCATGAAAGGAAGACTAAGCAATACCATCTGGTGAGTGGCATGTAAGAATTATATGACACAATTTCTATGCTGCCAGATGCCTGCAATTGCTGTGTTTGGAGCACTGAGCTAAATTCTTGGGTGTGTATTCCACATAAATGGGGGGGAAATGCTCCCTAGTTCACAATTATATTTATATTGATTCAAATATCTATAACTTATTTCTCTATAGAAGCAAAAAGAATTTGAAGCAGCCTAAAACAAATGTATGCATTAAACATTAAATAAATACTTATTCAGGGCCTATGCTGTAGTGAACCCCCAAGTTCATGTGCTGAAATCCTAACTGCGCCCCCCCCCCCCCCCCCCAACCAGGTGATAGTATCAGGAAGTGGGAACTTTATGAAGTGAGTAGGTCATGGGAGTGCAGCTCTCACGAATGGGATTCATACCCTTATGAAAGAGAATCCAGAGAGCTAGCTTGCCCTGTTTACCATGTCAAAACACATCAGGAAGCTACCATCTTTGAAAGAGGAAACAGGTCTTCACCAGACACCAAATCTGCCAACTCCTTAATCTTGGACTTCCCACACTCTAGAACTATGAGAAATAGATGCTTGTGGTTCAAGCCACTTAGTCTATGCTATTCTGTTACAGCAGCCAGAATGGACTGAGACCTCCTACCTCATGTCTTGTCCAGGCCCCTTAGTAATATAGAGGTAAACTGACCAAGTCCTGGACTCTTACAATGAGGAGAAACAAACAGGAAGTAAACATGTTTAATACAGGCAGCAAAAAAGTGCTCTGGGGGCTGAGGCTGTGGCTCAGCAGTAGCGCACTTGCCTGGCATGCGTGAGGCACTGGGTTAGAGTCTCTGCACTGCATATAAATAAATAAAAAAATAAAGGTCTATCAACAACTAAAAAAAAATTTTTTTTTAAGTGCTCTGAAGGAGGAGCTGGGGAGGAGCTGGGGATATAGCTCAGAGTTGGTAGAGTGCTTGCCTGGCATGCACAAGGCTCTGTGTTCAATCCCCAGCACTGCAAAAAAAAAAAAAAAAAAAAAAAAGTGCTCTGAAGGAAATACACATGGCAACCCTGGTGAGGGTCGTGCTGGGTGGAAAGAGGTCAGGGAAAGCCTCTGAGAAGTTCTGCTGAGGCTGAGGGGTGCAGGGGAACCAAGCAAAGAGCTGAAAGGAAAGTCCAGGAGCAGGCATAGCTGCTGCAGAGGCCTGAAGCAGTTCTCGACTGGGGAGGGTTTTGTCGCATGCTGGTCCTGAATGGAGTGAATGATGAGACGTGAAGCTAGCGGTCACAGGCCAGACCATGGAAATCCCTGCAGGACATTGTTAGAGCTTCAACTTTGATTCTATGCACAAAAGACTTGGCAGTGGAATTGAAGCAAAATTAGACAATCTGGGGAGAGAATATTCAGAGGTGACAGATCTGCTACCTCTGAGGGCTAACGGATAATAATAATTGAGTTTGGGGTTTGCTGTGGGGCTTCCTGACAAACAGAGTCACAAAGGGTTATATAGGTTACAAGAGTCTGGATATTTGAAAGGACAGTGCAGCAGCTACTTGAGGCAACCAACTTTGTCCTGGTGCTTGATTCTACAAGAAACGTTACCTATGGGACCTTGAGAAGTATGACAATCCATTTTCTAGAAGTATGACAATTCATTTTCTAGAAGGAAGTTTTTCATAAATCAGAATTGATTGTACACGAAAACAAGCACATGAATGTTTTCCCATTTCAGTGGCTCAGTGGCTGAATATAACTGGGTAAAACGCTGGGCTCTTTCATTAGCATGTGTACCTGGGCCTCTGGTGTTCAAATATGATTCGGAAATTTCTACAGCCTTATCTTAATTTTTAATTGCACATAAATTGGTTGTAGGAAAAATGTCAAAATGGTAACATTTATCCCTATATCTCTGCCTCCAATGGTGTTCCTGAGTGACTGAGAGTGCCCCAATAGGCCCCTCTGGTCCTCATTTCTGCCCAGTGGTCAGAGTGCTAAGGACTTGACCTCCTCCATGGCCACTGGTCAGCAACCTGAGGGCTCAAATAGTCTCTGAAACCAGACAGGTTTATGACATGCAGCTGTGTGACTTGTTCTAAAAACTTCCATTTCCCCATCTAGCAAGACACACCTTATGTGCCTGGCACTGGGAAGAGGCCTCCCCTTTCTGCTAGTAGTTAGGACATGACTGCTAAGGAGGAAGGCAGTGCTCCACCCAGTTTAAATGCTGTATTTCAAAAAGGTCTCTTAAGAAATGCAGTCAATCCTTTTAATTTTTAAAACTTACCTAAGTAGTGTGTCATAATTGAAAACATCTCTAGCAGTATTGAAACATAAAATGAAAAGCAAGCCAGGTGCAGTGGGGTACACCTATTATCCCAGTGGCTCTGGAGGCTGAGACTGGAGGACTGCAAGTTCAAAGCCAGCCTCAGCAAAAGCGAGATGCTAAGCAACTCAGTGAGACTCTGTCTCTCAATAAAATATAAAATAGGGCTGAGGATGTGGCTCAGTGGCCAAGTGCCCCTTAGTTCAATCACTGGTACCCCGCCCCCCAAAAAAAAAAACAAAAAAAAAAAAACAATAAAATAAAAAGCAAAACTCTTTCCTCACTTTCGTCTTGGTTTTCCATTCTGCAATGTACAAAGAAACGATAATGAAATTTCTTTGCTGTTAACACAGCAAAGACTCATGCAAGCTGATTAGCAGCTTTCCAAACTTTTCCTAAAATACGTGTGAGTGTACTTTATGCTATCTATATGTGTTCTCTAATGTTCTTACTTATTGGCCAATAATCACGGTTTCCTCTTTGTGCATACAGACCCACCTCATTTGTAATTGCCTGAGTGTATTCATTTGCCCACACAGTCATTTGATGAATATTTTTCAAGTGCCTGTGCTACATACTTAGATTACCTATTTCCTCTTTTAATTATGTTAATAAGTAAATAATACATGAATGTTCCTTCATACTTGGGTGTGATTATTTCTAGAGAAGGGATTCCTAAAAATGAAATTTGTGCATTTAAATTTTCTTGCATTTTATATTTTGATGGGTACAGACAAATTGCCCTCCAAAAAGGAGAGATCAGTTCATCCTCAGTACCAGTTTATGACAGTGCCAGTTTCCCAGTCCAGAAGCTAAAAAATGTGATCTATTCTAATTTGCCTTTCTCTGGTCACTAGTAGAGGCAAGCTTTTTCTATATGCTCATTAGCCAATTCTGTGAATTCTACGATTTCCTTTGTCCTAGAACTATTCTCTATAGGGAGTTTTAAGGCATCCCTAATCAAACTGGTTCAGAGGTGTTTAGCACCTCCACAGGACACAGGTAGGCAACTGCCTATGTTTAAGGTGCCTGGCCTAAGGTACACCACTAAGTGTCCAAAAAGCAGGGAGTCATTTCTAGTGATTATTTTGGGTCCCAAGTCATCTGAAGATATTTCAAAGTTCCCCCCAGTTCAAATTAGTGGCTCTACAATTTTGGAGTGAAAGGAGGGAAATAGATGGATTCGGTCATTGCCTGCTCTAGCATCTTCCTGGGAATCTTATCATGCACCATCAATATTCTAATGACGACTTCTAGTTATTGGTCTTCTTGGTCTTCTCTGACCACCCTATTGGAAACAACGCCCCCAGCCCCACTCTCCCAGGCACTCTGGACCCCTGCAGTGCTTTATTTTTTTTCTTTCTTTTTTAAAAATATTTTTAGTTGCAGATGGACACTTTATATTTTATTTATTTATTTTTATGTGGTGCTGAGGATCAAACCCAGTGCCTCACAGGTGCTAAGCAAGCACTCTACCACTGAGCTACAGCCCCAGCCCCTACTTTATTTTTCTTTATGGTCGTTTCCACCATGAGCAGCCATTCATTTACATGCTTCCTTGTTTATTTGTGTCTTCCACTAACCCAAGTGAAAATGTGTCCTTTCAGGGAATAGAACTCTACAGTCATAAAAGAGAGTAGATGTTTGTCAACTCATTTAGTCTTTCCAAAAACCTTGTGATGTCAATATTATTTCTAGAGCCAGGCGTGGTGGCACACACCTGTAATCCCAGCACTTGAGAGGCTGAAGCAGGAGGATCATGAATTCAAAGCCAGCCTCAGCCTCAGCAATGGCGAGGCACTTAGCAACTCAGTGAGACCCTGTCTCTAATAAAATACAAAAAAGAGCTGGGGATGTGGCCCAGTGGTCAAGTGCCCCTGAGTTCAATCCCCAGTACCAAAAAAAAAAAAAATAAAAAAATATATAAAAAAAATATTATTTCTACACAAGTGGCAAATGAGTCTAAAAGAAATGAAGGGCCATGCTCAAGGCTGGTTAGCTGTGGGAGGTCCGAGGCTCTATTCTGGGATGATGATGATTCTGAAGATAACACTCAAGGCTCCTTCTGACCCAGCTTTACATTAATAGAAATGTAGCCATTTCCAAAATAGCCATGAGATGGCTCTAAAGTTAGTACTATGTTTATTAATGCTTTTGGGCTCCACGTACCTATATACCTAATTATGCATATGTAACTAGTTCCCTGAAATGAGGACTTAGATTCTAGGCTGTACAAGAAAAGTTGGGGCCAGGCACGGTGGCACACGCCTGTAATCCCAGCACTTCGGGAGGCTGAGGCAGGAGGATCGCGAGTTCAAAGCCAGCCTCAGCAATGGCGAGGCACTTAGCAACTCAGTGAGACCCTGTCTCTAAATAAAATACAAAAAGGGCTAGGGATGTGGCCCAGTGGTCGAGTGCCCCTGAGTTCAATCCCTGGTACCACAAAAAAAAAAAAAAGAAAAGTTGGGGACATTCAATCCATTTATTTTGTTGATTTGCCTTGCTAAATTAGAGGCTAGAGAGATGTTTCTTTTTGAGATATGGTTTCCAGAGCAATTGGCATTTTGTAGGCATTCAACAAATATGTGTACAAATAATAGAATTTCCAATGGAACGGACTGCTGCAATTAAAAGTCTTAATTTCTAAACAGCAGAGGAGCCCCCTGCATAAACTGAAATTTCACAGCAATAGTCAACCTTGACTACACAGTGGAATCATATGAGGAACTTGAGAGAATATTGATTCCTGGACTACATACCCAGAAATTTCTGACTTAATGGGTCTGGGGTGAGGCCTGGACTTGGAGAACTTTAAAATCTCCCCTGGATAAAGTACAACTTGGAGTGAGAAACACTGGCTTAGTTTCTTCAAATGAAGAGTTGAAATAACAGGTACAAAAAAGGACTTCCTGAATAGCATCCATCAAAAGGGCAACCACCTAGCTGAAGAATCCCTTGGAATAAAATGAGATGGGACCTCACCAGAGGGAGCCATTATGAATGGCAGTCCCCCAAATGAAAGAATTGCATATCTGGGGACTTGAATTCTGAGAAGTCATATATGAACAAAGAGACACCCATTTTGGGTTTTTTTGGAACAAGATCTACACGCTTTCTCCATGAAGCTCCAGGTGGTAAGGATTTCAGGTTTGCAAGCTTTGTGTTCCCCATAGCCACCACTCAGCTCTGCAACTGTGCCATAAAAGCAGTTTTAAAAGCCGGGCGCGGTGGCGCACACCTGTAATCCCAGCACTTGGGAGGCTGAGGCAGGAGGATCAAAAGTTCAAAGCCAACCTCAGCAATGGCCAGGCACTTAGCAACTCAGTGAGACCCTGTCTCTAAATAAGGTACAAAAAAGGGCTGGGGATGTGGCCCAGTGGTCGAGTGCCCCTGAGTTCAATCCCCGGTACAAAAAAAAAGCAGGCATAGACACCGTGTAAGTGAATAAGCATAGCTATGTTCCAATAAAACTTTATTTGTGGACATTAACTTTTGAATGTCACATCATGAAATATTGTTCTGTCAATATTTTTTTATATTTTATTTATTTACTTTAGTTGTACACAATGCAATGCATTTATGTTTACGTGGTGCTGAGGATCGAACCCGGGCCGTGCACGTGCAAGGTGAGCGCTCTGCCGCTGAGCCCCAGCCCCAGCCCCTGTCAATATTTTTCAGCCATTTAAAAATGTAAAAAACATTCTTAGCTTTTGATCCATGCAAAATAAACAGTGGGCCAAATTTGTTCTACAGGCCATTGTTTAGTAACTCCTGATGTGGAAGAATATATTAAGAAACAATTATAGGAACCAAGAGCTATTAATAAATGCACTGATAGAGCAAAAGGCAAATTTGAGTAGAACTGATTTAATTCATCCCACTCTGGATACTTCCCATTTTTGCCCTCACAGAAAGCTCAAAGTGGAGTAACTCCCCAAACCACCAGTATCCTTGTGATTCCAGGGTGTTCCCAGGTGAAGATGGCTTGTCTTTTAGCTCCTTTCCTACTAGAGAAATTACAAGCTACAGGAGATGGGCAGTAGGTCAGGACCGGGATGGATCTAACAAGAACTTAATAACTCAATCACAAAACTTGTGGCTTCCCTATGTGGAGGCTGCTTTTACTGTCCTCTGAGTCATAAAAAATACCAGCTCCCCATTCTCAAGTGAGCGGTTTATAGGCATTGATTTACACAAACACAGGTCTATTAAATATGAGTCCAAAAGATTTGGGGAATTCAGAGACGTGAAAACTGGAGGTGGGAGTTCAAGTGGATCTCCCTCTGAGAGGCAGGAAAGCCTCTTGTCATGCAAATGAAGCTGCCTGGGTCTTTTGGCAATTGAGGGGCACTCTTCCTAAAAAGGAGGGATGTGAATGAGGGGAAAGATGATGATATAAATTGAAATGCTTCCCAGCTTCCTAAGCACATCTTTCCTAGTTATTGAATGTATCAGTGCATGTAGCCATGCTTATATATCATGCACAATATTGCACAATAAGAAAAACATTAAAATGCAAAATGAAATTAAATTCAATTCTCTCCCAAATTACTGAGGGTCACGGACAAGAGAGATTTGATTTAGGTGGACAAAAAAGAGAAAGAATACATTCGACTATGTTTTTTTTTCATCCTTGGAGAAGAGAAGATAAATGAAAGAGGGATGGATAAATGAGAAAGAGATGTGGAAGGAGAAAGGCTTGCAAGTTGGCATTTGGACAGAAGGAGATCGCTTTAACAACACCAATAGCCCTTTGGGAACTTGCAATGGTAGCCCTCAGATATAGCACAAAACTACTTCTGTTCCCAGATCCCTCAAGCAGCCAGCAAGGTCTGCCACCGTAGGTGTCGTAAATGTGTTTTATGGGTCATGCTACTTGCTGCAGCCTCATCGTGCCCAGGCTGTTACCCTCTCCTAATAGTACAGAACAAAGACCAATGTCCGACCAGAGCGACGGGCGAAATTACCCACCTGACCCTCACCTCTCTGATGGGCTTCACTTTCAAAAGCTTGCCCAATCCTATAGGTTGGGCTGAGAGCCCATCTTCATGGTGACATTAATGCTTTCTCCCAGTCTCACAGGGGAATTTTCCAATTCCACACACAAAAATAAAACCCACAAACCTGACAACTGTCCGGGGAGGCTCCAGAACTATTGCTGAAACACCCAAAGCTGCTTCTCATTAAAGCTGAGATTTAGTGCAAAAGTTGGAAGTGGGAAACTTGCAAGAGAAGGTAGGTGTTGAAAGCTCTACCGAGCTTATTTCTACCTGAGACAAAGCAGAAGATCGGCCCTCTGGGGGCGGGTAGGGGCAGGAGAGGCCAGGCGCCCTGCTTGCTGACTTGGCAAACAGCACCCATTCGTCACCACCCACACACACCTGTCCTCCTGCCTCCATCCCAAGTCTGTCTTGACATTCGCCCTCAAGCCCACTCTCCTCTCAGAGCTCTCAGAGCAGGTTTTTGGTATCACGTTACTTGCTGTAGCCTCAGTGCCCAGATTGTTATCCTCTCCTGATAGCACAGAACAAAGACCAATGTCCTTGTGTCACTGTGTACTCACTGTCCAGGGGACAGCCGTTTTGTCAGGGTAGCAGCCCTGTCTTGCCTCCAGTCCTGATTTCACTCATTTCTTTCATTTTCTTTTTCTTTCCTTTTCTTTTGGTATGGGGGATGGAACACAGGGTTTTACCATGCATGCTAGGTAAGGGTTCTACCACTGAGCCACATCCCCTGCTCTTTTTATTTTTTTGAGAGAAGGCCTTGCTAAATTGCTTAAGGCCTCAGTAAATTGTTAAGGCTAGCCTTGAACTTGTGATCCTTCTGTCTCAGGCTGCCCACTTGCTGGGATTACAGACCTGTGCCACCAAGCCCCAATGATTAAGTTACTTTCTCAAGTAGGTATTTTACCTTAACATGATTTCATATAAATAAGTGAACAAATCAGGGAAACATCCCTTTCTAGATCATGTGATCTAGACCATTCTTCATCTGACATCATTCTGTAGTGCCCACTGAGTATCAGACACTTCTGGAAGTGATGAATAAAAAGATACCACCATCACCGCCCATTAGGAGGTTACAGTCTGGGCAGGGAGACAACCGACCAGCAATACAACTACATCATTACAAACCCAGCCACTTTTCATGAAGGTCAGAAGGGCACAGAGTATTTGAGAATCTGAGAGGTTAATGTCCCTGAAAGCAGGGGAAAGGAAAATCGTGGCTAGCCCAGATGAGAATGGAGAAGAAAAGGGGACACCACATCACTGAGGCGACCTGTCCATGCCCTCAGTTTCTTAGGAGCAATGGAAAGCCATGGGAAGGTGGTAAGCTTGAGAACTGTCCTTAGGAGAGTTTAATCACAGGCCCTGGGGGCTGTGTGACAGGCAGTCCCTGGGAAAAGCAAGTGCCCTGCTACCCAACAGTGGAAAGTCTTCAATTCCATCATTCTTTTCTTCCTTTAGTCTGTGGGTCAAGGTTTTTAAAGATTCTTTGGTGAATATGGAAATTAATTGTACTTTGGGGAGGACTGGGATAGAATTAAACAAGGACTTAATGAGGAGAGTCCCTTAAAAGTAAATACCTGGAAAATGTGATTATATGGACAAATCTTACAATTTAAAAGGGAAATATTATATGACATATTTTTTTTAAAATTTGATTTGGGGTTAGATAAACTTCACTTCAAATCCTAGATGTACTGTTTACTAGCTCTATGACCTTGGATAATTACTTAGCCTTTCTGCCTCTGTTTCCTCGCCTATAAAGTAACAATAATAACAATATCTTTCATACCTGGCTGGAGGGAGGATTAGATGAAATGATACATGTAAAGCCCTTAGGACAGCACCCGGCATAGTGACGGTTTCTGCAATCATCATCATCATTATTAATTAAGTTGTTTTTAAGGCATCATCATAATCCTTGTCAACTGAATTGACACTCAGTATTTGGTTCTCTGAAAAAACCATGTAGATATAAGTTAAATCTAAACAACCAGTGGTGCTCACCTGTTATCCCAGTGACTCTGGAGGCTGAGGCAAGAGGATTGTGAGTTCAAACCAGCCTCAGCAACTTCATGAAACCCTGCCTCAAAATAAAATATAAAAAGGGCTCAAGATGTGCCTCAATGGTTAAGCCCCACAGAGTTCAATCCCTGATACAAAAAAAAAAAAAAAAAAAAAAAAAAAAAGAACTAAACAACCAACTTAACATTAACTGGCTTGGTTTCTAGACTGGGTAGTCTCATGATTACCTCAGGATAAAAATTGCCCAAAATGTGCCATTAGCTTTCAGTGTCTCTGAATGACTGTCTCATTGCCTCATTTCTTTTTCAACCAGGAAAAAATGAGAATTCATATCAGCAGCCTCAACCAAATCCAGCCCCCAAATGCGCATGGAAAATTGGGAATAGAAACCAAGCTCATAGGGCACTCAGAAAATGACTCAGAAAACCCTACTAATCTTGAGTGTGTACACTGTTCACAAAATATAATAACTGCATTATTTCTGTTGGCCTCTAGGTATAAGAAATGGATATAAAATGTCACAGGAGAACATTTTGAGAGTGTTTAGAGATATTTCTTTTCACAGTATTAAGAACAAAAAAATGATATTTTTATACTGCTCTTTCCATCTCTTTTAGTTCTGCAGCTAGGACTTGGGAAGTTGAAGAGCAAATAGACCCATTAAGGGCCAGAGTGTGTCACCGTATCCCTGTGAGGCACTGCCATCTAGTGGCCAACATAAGCATTACCATGATGACTATATTTCCCTTTGTCCTTCAAATTTCAGGTTTCATTTAGCAAAACCTATGAGCTTCCTTTCAACAATACTACCACTGATTATGATGACAATAGTTCATAGGCCCACAAATAAATGTTTTTGTTTTCACAGTATGAAAAATACAAATAGGCCAAAATGGAAACCAAAAACCTGTTGGATTAAGTATTTTTAATATTTGGATAAATAAGGTAGAAAATCCAGTCATGGGGCTGGGATTGTGGCTCAGCGGTAGAGCGCACTCGCCTAGCACGTGGGCGACCCGGGTTCGATCCTCAGCACCACATACAAATAAAATGCATTGATGCATTGTGTACAACTAAAAGCAAATAAATAAAAATATTTAAAAAAAAAAAGAAGAAAAAAAATCCAGTCATTTAACTTGTAAACAATGGTGGTAGATGCATAAATTCATTATTTTGATATTTGAGGGGGAATCACATATTGTGTGAGTTCTATGTCTCAACAGTAATGGCAGTCAACATTGAAGATATGAGATGGGACTGTCCTATAATTGGTCACCTACTACATGTATATAAAGTACCATGTGGCTTCACACATTGTCTAACACAGTCCTCACATGGCACTGAAAGCTCTACTCATCCCACCTAGCAGCTAATGCAGCTGAGACTCACACACTCATCAGTGAAGATTCTAAACCAAGCCTACATTCTCCTGCAGGCAGACATCCCTGCAATGCTGTAGACTGCTGTCTTTTTAGCTGTGGCTAGTGTCTGGCACTTCATAGCTCTCCAATAAGTATTCATGAATGAATAAACACATGAATAGATGAATGAGTAGATGATGAGATGAATAAGCAGAGCTGCTGACACTAACCAGTACCTGTGTTCCTCTCTTCTTAGGCACACTTCTTGCTTGGATGCATTTTGCAGTTTCCTTTATAGTTAGGTGTGGCCATGGGACTGAATTCTAGCCTTTGGAAGCATTGTGTCCATGTCTGGCTTATTATGAGTCCTACATGTGATCTTCCTTTCTTTTTTTCCCATTTCCAGCTAGAAGGAGAAGACTCCAACAACCTAAAGGAGGGTAGAGCCATAGGTTGAAGGAGTTTGGATCCCTGAATGACTACATGGAGCAGAGTTGCCTGCCCCACTGGCCTGTGTTAGACTGTGATACAAGTGAGAAATAAATTTGAATTGTATTAAGCCTCTTATTGTGGGGATTATTTATTATAGCAGCCAGTCCACAGATACTAATAAAACTCTATGACATTCTTTTGACATTATAAATATTGCCTTTTTGCACAGGAAAGACATCTTGTATTGCTACCACCTTAACTTAAACCCCTGAACAAGTGAATAAAGAACTTTAGATTTACAATAAGTCCACACCATCATTGGACAGTTTGTTATTTTAACAAAATAGAACTTTTTTTTTTTTTTTTTTTTTTTGTGGTACCAGGGATTGAACTCAGGGGCACTCGACCACTGGGCCACATCCCTGGCCCTTTTTGTATTTTATTTAGAGACAGGGTCTCACTGAGTTGCTAAGTGCCTCGCCATTGCTGAGGCTGGCTTTGAACTCGCGATCCTCCTGCCTCAGCCTCCCAAAGTGCTGGGATTACAGGAGTGCGCCAACGCGCCCGGCCAACAAAATAGAACTTTAAAGGGAGTTTATTATCTCCTTCCCCCCTTCACTGAAACTGAGTTAGCATGAAGAAGAAGTTTCACCCAGGTAGCCTAACATGCCAAAGTTTCCATAAGTTTTGTGTTAAGATGTCACATTTCATGAAGTAAAGCTTACTACTCTCCAACACATCTATTTTTAAGATCCCTAGCATCTGATCCTGACTCAACTACGTGAATCAGGGTTGACTTCATTGGTGACAGTGACACACTAACCACAGACTGGAGGGTAAAGTACAATGGCGGCCAAGTCTATACTGATATGAGCTTTCCACTGCCTGACACAGAGAACACACCAGGTACTAAGGAAACACGGGTTGGCAATCCTCTTGGGTATATGCAATATATTTATAATTAAAGCCACTTTGACTCCTTTTAACATACACACGCATGTAACTTCTACTTCTGAAATTGCCCACTTAACTCTCCAGTAGGTTTTAAGGCATCTACTGATATTCCCCCTTTTCCAATTGTTCTGACAAGGAAATACGTAATACTCAATGCTGGTCACCCAAGAGAGCTATTGTCTATTTCTAATTTTTTTCTGTCATCTGGCGAGAACTTTCAGGGACCTTTTCATGTTGGATCAGAATTAACAATACACCTGAGAAAAGAGGCAGGAAAATTCATGGAAGATTACTTTATTTCCATTCACATATAGGCTTATGAAATTCAAATGTCATATCATTTTTAAAAATTCAACATTATTTTAACATTTATCTGAAATAATAGAGTGCAGAATATTTAGGAAATTTTGACAAAGAAGAATAGAGGAGGATTTGCTATACTAGATTATTAAAACCAATCTAAAGACACATCAATTAAAACAATGTGGCAATGATATGAGAATAAATAAAAAGATTAGTGAAACTGGGCCTGGTGGTGCATGCCTGTAATCCCAGCACTTGGGAGGCTGAGGCAGGAGGATTGTGAGTTCAAAGCCAGCCTCAGCAATGGCCAGGCACTTAGCAACTCAGTGAGACCCTGTCTCTAATAAAATACAAAAAAGGGCTGGGGATGTGGCCCAGTGGTCGAGTGCCCCTGAGTTCAATCCCCAGTACCAAAAAAAAAAGATGATTAGTGAAATATAAAAGATATTTCTAAAAC
This sequence comes from Tamias sibiricus, assembly GCA_025594165.1. Taxonomy (NCBI): domain Eukaryota; kingdom Metazoa; phylum Chordata; class Mammalia; order Rodentia; family Sciuridae; genus Tamias; species Tamias sibiricus. The sequence continues at coordinate 32,837,119 of CM046669.1, forward strand.
AGACACTAAAATATTTAAAAATTAAGAAATTATATTTGCTTTTAATATCACAAATTAATGAAAGAAGGGATGGAATGTAAGACAAACTTTATTATTATATGTGTTTTGAAACTGGCTCTTGCTATGTTACCTAGGTTGACATAAAATTTATGATTCTTCTGCCTCAGCCTCCCAAGTAGCTGGGACTACAGGCATCTGCCCTGATGTCCAGCTCACAGACAAATACTATTTTTAAAGATGGTTAACTATTTGGGGAAAACTACTCCTTCCTTCTATCATACATCAAAATAAGTCCCAAATGCATAAAAGAATTTAAGGAAGAAGCACAAAAAAGTAGAAAATGTTCTGGGATGTAGCTCTGTGGGAGAACATTTTGTCTAGCAGGTTCAAGGCCCTAAGTTTGACCCCCAGCACCACACACACACACACAAACACACACGATTAATTTTGATCCCATAAAATTTTTAAGTACTGAATTTAAAAAATGAATAAACAACTCCAGGCCATGGTGGCTCATGCCTGTAATCCCAGTGATTTGGAAGGCTGAGGCAGTAGAATCACAAGTTCAAAGTCCAGCCTCAGCAACTTACTAAGACCTTGTCTCAAAATAAAAATAAAAAGGCTGGGGATGTAGCTCAGTGGTAAAGCACCTCTGGGTTCAATCTTCAGAACCAAAAATAAATAAATAAATAAATAACATTGGGGCTAGGGTTGTGGCTCAGTGATAGAGCACCTGCCTCACATGTGTGAGGCACTGGGTTCGATCCTCAGCACCACATAAAAATAAATAAATAAAATAACGATGTTGTGTCTATCTACAACTAAAATATATATATATTTAAAAAAAAAAGAAATGACATTAAAAGGCAAGTTAGAAAATGAAAAAAAATTGTGTTACAAATGAGATTTTAATATCCGTATGAATCCATAAAAACAAACTAAAATAAAAGCAAACAAAACCACACTAACAGCTTAAAAAGAAAAATGTGCAAGAAGCATAAACAATTTCTTTACAAAATAAAAATATAAATAATTAACTAACACAAACACATGGAAAATATATGATGACTTCACTTATAACTGAAATACTAAGTTAAGATAAAAGTTAGATGTCAATTTTCATCTATCAAATGACCTAATTTTTTAAAAATAATAGTCATTGTTAGTAAAGCTATGTGGAGATTAATGTTTTATATTCTGCTGGCGAAGTACAAATTAATACATACCAAATTTCTTCTTTTTTATTTTTTAATATTTATTTATTTGTTGTAATTGTAGACAATGCCTTTATTTTTACGTGGTGCTGAGGATCGAACTCGGGCCACACACGTGCTAGGTGAGCACTAAACCACTGAGCCACAACCCCAGCCCCCATACCAAACTTCTTTACAAGCCCCATACCATTGGATATTGTAATCCCACATCTGAGTATATCTTAAAAGAATAATCAGAGATGCAAGTAATTGTGTACTTTTTATATACTGAGTTTTCTTTCTTTTTTTTCTGGTACCAGGGATTGAACTCAGCAGCAGTCGACCACTGGGCCACATCCCCAGCCCTTTTTTGTATTTTATTAGAGACAGGGTCTCACTGAGTTGCTAAGTGCCTCATCATTGCTGAGGCTGGCTTTGAACTCACGATCCTCCTGCCTCAGCCTCCCAAGTGCTGGGATTACAGGAGTGTCCCACCATGCCCGGCTCCTTTTTATTTTATTTTATTTTATTTTATTAGAGACAGGGTCTCACTGAGTTGCTAAGTGCCTCACTATTGCTGAAGCTGGCTTTGAACTCTCGATCCTCCTGCCTCAGCCTCCCAAGTGCTGGGATTACAGGTGTGCGCCACCACGCCCAACCTTGTACCGAGTTTTCTATTTGAGATAATTCTTTTTCAAAAATATCTAAATGATATTTTCAGAAAACTCCTTTCCATTGTTGACAGCATGGTATCCACAACACACAGGGGTATATTTTAAAAAAATATTTATTTATTTGCTTTAGTTGTACACAATGTCTTTATTTTTACGTGGTGCTGAGGATTGAACCCGGGCTGCGCACGTGCTAGGCAAGTGCTCTACCGCTGAGCCACAATCCCAGCCCCTCAAGGGGTATTTTTAAAAGTGATTTCTTTTAGTGGACAAACTCTATTAAACCAACCTTTTGAAAACTGGAGGTAGGTAGCAATTTCAAAAATAAATTTCATCATTTAGGAAGAATTAGGCATAACAATTAAGAATCTGCCAACTTAACGGGACTTGATAGGGTAATAGAAAGAAAGCCTGTGGGAAGTCTTGCCTCATCTCCCTCCATCTCTAATGAGCCTCAAAACACCAGCTCCTCATGCATTTGTGAGGATAAAACAGTAGGCAGAAATGGAGGGTCATGGGATGTGGTCAATATCTTTTTCAGGGAAAAAATAAATGCTAAGTAGTCATGATTTTATAAATACAAAGGGCGCTAACAGTTTAAGAGAACAAATCATTATCTTTTTTAAAAAAAATATCTGTTTATTTGTTTTAGTTGCACACAATGCCTTTTTATTTTTACGTGGTGCTAAGGATCGAACTCAGGCTGCGCACATGCTAGGCGGGCGCTCTACTACTGAGCCACAACCCCAGCCCCGCGTTATCTTTCTTGAGTGGGTGCTTTATGGCATGCAACACTGTCTGCTGCTGAAGAGGAAGTGGCTGCATCCACAAGGTCAGCGACTTGGAAATGGGCCAAAAAAAGGACCTGGATATTCAAAGGCACCTTTCCTAAGATTACTCGGCTCTTCCTTGACTATTTATCTACTTTCCTAAATAAACTTCTGCCTACGCCTTTGGGGGAAAGACTGGATATTTGGAGGTTGACAGAAGACAATAAAGAAGAGAGGATAGGAGCAAGAAAGGATGGAAAGGGAAGAAATTAGCAGATCGCTGGAAGCTTGGTTTTCTTTTGAAGCTAGACAGGATTCATAACAAATTTCAGTGTTTAGAACATTTGATACCCATTCTTTTATTGTCTTTTAGTTCTGGGGAATGATTGAACCCAGGGGTGCTTAACCACTGAGCCACATCCCCAGCCCTTTTAAAAATATTTTATTTAGAGACAGGGTCTCATCAAGTTGCTTAGGGCCTTGCTAAATTACTGAGGTTGGCTTTCCTGCCTCTGCCTCCAGAGCCACTGGGATTACAGATGTGCGCCCCCACACCTGGCTAATACCCATTCTTGATTCTTTAAAAATATAAGAAAATGAGACCAAGTGAGGGAAGAGGATAAAGAAACTCTGGGAGAATGCAAGTCCCTAAAGTCCCTAGAGGCTGCTCACTGCCTCTCGAAGGTGATCCTATAGCAAACAGAGCTAAGTAAGCATTGTGATCCAAAAATTCTCACCATATCATTTACTTTACTAGATACTTGCTTGGACAGATGTATTTTTTTTTTTCCAGTTTAAAAAAAAAAAAGAGCCGGGTGTGGTGGCGCATGCCTATAATCCCAGCATTTGGGAAGCTGAGACAGGAGGATCACCAGTTCAAAGCCAGCCTCAGGAATGGCGAGGCACCTAGCAACTCAGTAAGACCCTGTCTCTAACAAATACAAAAAAGGGCTGAGGATGTGGCCCAGTGGTTGAGTGCCCCTGAGTTCAATCCCCAGTACCAAAAAAAAAAAAAAAAAAAAGAAAGAAAGAAAGAACAAGTTGAACATGAACATGCTGGCTTCCTACCTACTCCAACATGTATTTGCCTGAATTCCTCCCATCCCTTTCAAGTTTTTAGATCCATCTAGTAAAATGCAAAAGCATATGGTATTGCTGCTCACATACAAGATGGCATTGCATCATTCTTCTTTGAAGCATTGTTTTAAAAGACTGAAAAACCTAAATGACAATTAATGGGGGATAAAAAATGGAATACTCTGCACCTTTAAGAGAGAATGGGGGCAGCTCGCTGGGTGTGGTGGCACATGCCTGTAATCCTAGTGGCTCCGGAGGCTGAGGCAGCCTCAGCAATGGCAAGGCACAAAGCAACTCAGTGAGACCCTGTCTCTAATAAAGTACAAAATACGGCTGAGGATGTGGGTCAGTGATTGAGTGCCCTTGAGTTCAAATCCCCAGTAACCCCTCACCACCACCCCCAAAAAGAGAGAGAGAGAGAGAGAGAGAGAATGGGGGAAGCTCTTTGTGGACTGCTTTTGAAATGATTTCTAAGACATCATTATTTGAATAAGGCAAGGGAGAGAAGGGTATACACATGCACTATTTGATTTAAAAGATGAAAAACAAAAAAATATGTATTTGCTTATATGCATGAATATCTATGCAAGAACACATAAGAAACTGATAAAACTGGGTAACTAGGATGCAAGTAAGACTTTTATTTATTTATACTTATATTTGTGGTCCTTGGGATTGAACCTAGGTCCTGTGCATGCTAGGCATGCACTCTACCTCTGAGCTATACCCCCACACCTTTTTTATCTTTTTGTTTTTTATTTTGAGACAGGCTTTCACTAAATTGCCCATGCTGATCTCAAACTTGAGACCCTCCTGCCTCAGCGTGCCAAGTCACTGGGATTACAGGTGGGCACCACCACACGTGGCCAGCAAGAAGACATTTTATTGTTCACCCTTTGGTGCTTTTTGGTATTGAACTAGAATGAATGCTTTATGGTTTCAGGAAATAAAAAATATTGTAACCTCTTATCAGGTGACATTTACAAGTGGGTTTTGGCTAGGTGCTAAAGAAAGTGATTGACATAGATATGGCCCCTGCCTGCAAGGAGCTTGGGACAGAATCAAGTCTTAGTGAGGGAAGAGGCCTGGGCTGGGGATACAGCTCAGTTGGTAGAGTGCTTGCCTTGCATGCACAAGGCCCTGGGTTCAATCCTCAGCACCACAAAAAGTGAGGGGGGCGGGGAAGAAGCCCAAAAGAACCCCATTGAGAGGAGCCAGTGATGGGCAGTCACAAGACAGGGTCAGGGTGATGCCCTCAAACACTGGGCCTTGCCACCCAGAACCCTCCGCTCTGCTCTGCTCTGTCTCTCCCTCTGGGTTCCTGGGTGTTCATGTGTTGTGAATTAATTCAGTTTTCTTTTCTTTTCATTCTAACTTGACCCATGCTAGTTTGTACTTCTGAAAGGAATGTAGAGTATGGATGTATAAGCATGAACCTGACAAGTCTCAGCAGGAATGAGGATAGAAGTGTGCAAGGAAACACTTACCTCAGAGCAGATCCCTCGCCTGCAACTTCACATCCGATGTCACCAGAGTGCAGAGACCTGCGGTCAAGGCACAAAAGCTGGAAGGTTTTGTGAAGGTGTAAGGGCCATCCGCAGAGCATTATTGTGGGCTTGATGTCACTGCTTGCTTCCTGCATAGAATGCTCACAGACAACTGTACTGTCTTCCAGCCTCAAGAAAAATCTGAATTCACTAATTTTTTTTATTCTCTTCCAGTGACAGGAGATGAAGACCCAATTAGTATGAAAAATGGTTTGTTAAATGGTATATTAAAATACACTCAATTTTTAGTTTAAGTTCTGCTGACACTTCATTTTTAGCCAGGTCACCTACCTCTTTTACCTGAGCAGTGAAAATTAATATTCTTCAGGCTGATTCTAAAACATGGTGTGGCCCAAAGTACCAAAGAAAGACCTGTTTGTGTACTTCCACACTCGGTCATGGGAATAATAAAAAATATTTAATGACACAGGAAAGTGTTCATGAAATATATAAAATGAGAAAAGCAAGATGTAACCTGATACTAAACAACTGTGTGTATTGGGTGGAAGGGAGTATATGAAAAAAATTGGAAAAAATTAGCATTGTAAAGTAGTTATCATTTATGTTTAGTAAGGATTATTGGTGATATTTATCTTTTTCTTTAAAAATCCTATGTATTTTTTTACATTTTTACAAATGAGCTTTTTAATATTTTCATAATCACACCCAATATCTAATTTTTAGAAAGATTTATTTGCATCCAGTAAGGCATGAAGTTGAAGCAATGAATTTTAGCAATATTTGCAGCAATCCCAGAGGGTAGAAACAAAAATAATCAATTTGCTAGACCGTCGTGCTCCCCTACTCACCTGTGAACAAAGGGTCCCTGTGCTTTGAATATTTGGTGATGAACAGAATTTCACTGTGGATTTGGCCAGCCTCAGGTCAGCTGCTTGCTGGAACACATCAGTGCCATGTGGAAGGGCGGAGGTGGGTGTCAAGGTTCTCACCAGAAAAGGGGGGTCCAGTGGCATTTCTGCAACCTGATCCCTCTTGATTGATTCAAAACTGTTGACCATTAAGAGAATAAAGTTGATTAATAATAAATGGCATATTTACACAGCTCCTGCTGTCCCCAAAGACCTCAAAGTGCCTTATAAACTAATAGGTAAATTACGTACTGGGGACACTTCCTCCACCACGGCAATGCAGCCTCTTGGGGACAGGGGATAAGTGACAGTTGTTATATAGTGCACAGTCTAAATGCACAGGGAGCTCACGGCTTCCTCTTAAGGTGATCGTAGCAGAGGAATCCAGATGAAAAACAACTCATCACGGGACAAGTAAAGGGAAGGCACAGGCATCCAGCCCTGAGCAAACAGGAGTGGAAAACACAGTGCGGTGCTCTTCCAGAAAGAACCAGAACCCCACCCCACCTGCTCTGCCATTTCTGCAGAGACTGTGGTCAAGAAAGGTGTCTTCAGGGTTGGGGTGTGATCAGTGGCAGAGCACTTGCCTAGCATATCCTAGGCCCTGGAATCAACCTTAGTACCACCCCCCCCCCCCCCGATAAAAAAGGAAGGTGTCTTCTTTTTTCTTTTTTTTTCAGGGGCAGGTGAGTAGTAGGTACTGGAGATTGAACCCAGGGGAGCTTTACTACTGAGCTTCCTCATTCCTTTTTATTTTGAGACGGGATCTTATTAAGTTGCTGAGTTGCTGAGGCTGGCCTTGAACTTCAGATCCTCCTGTCCTCAACCTCCCAAATTGCTGGGATTACAGGTGTATGCCACTGTACCCAGCTAAAGATGTCTTTTTGGTCAGATGACAGGGACTAACCCTTGTTGGGAAAACCACCCATCTTCCCTCAGTTTCCTCATCTTTTTTTTTTTTTTTAATTCGAAGTTGTTGTATATATAACAGTAGCATGCATTACAATTCATAATACACATATAGAGCACCTTTTTACATATCACTGTTTGTATACAAAATAGTTTCCTCATCTTTAAAATGAGGGTGATAATAAAACAGGCTGTGGGCATGCTGTGAGGATTAACTAAGATAAAATTGGGACAATGCCTGTCTGAAGAGGCTGGCCAAGGGACAAGAGCTCCTTTTCATTTTACCTATGCAGGTATCATAGTTTTGGTGTAAATATGTAATTTTCTTTTTTAAAAAAAATCATTAAAAGTGAATAAGGAAAGCTGGGTATGGTGATGTATACCTGTAATCCCAGCTACAGGAGGCTGAGGCAGGAGGATGACGAGTTCAAAGCCAGCCTCAGCAACTTAGCAAGGTACTTAAAAACTCAACGAGACCCTGTCTCAAAATAAAATATAAAAAAGGAGGACTGGGGATGTGGCTCAGTGGTTAAGCACCCCTGGGTTCAATCCCTGATACCCACCCCTGCCCCTGAAAAAAAGGTGAAAAAGGAAAATGCTTAGAGACTGCTTTGAGTCCCTTGAGGATACTAGATTCTGCACATATTCATTATTCTATGTCAGACAGCAAAAAGACACATCTTAGAGAGCAATGTGGGCTGGACTATGGAAATTGGGAAAGAATGCTATAGAAAATTAATGTTTTCATCTGTATAACAGATTTCTGAATATTATATATATATATATATATATATAGATATATATATAGATATAGATAGATATATAAAATTACTGGTAAAATACATCAAACTCTTCGGTCTCCTCTGGGTGTGGTCCAGGCTCTGTTTCAAGCTCTCAGGCTTTACAGAAAACTAGATACCATACGTCTTGACCTACTCTAGGAGCAGAAGTAATGGAAAGGGATAAAGGAAAACCCTTCTAGGAATATAACTTTGAAAGTCCTCATTCTCCAGAGAGAGTTCTTCAGGAAAAAGAGCTCAAGTCATAAATTTTCCTCTGGGCTGCAAAATATACTATCAACCAGTGTGGAGGTGGGAGGGTAATTGGAAACCACTTCCCTGATCTAAAGTAAGAGTGAAGCTATTCTGAATATTACTGCTAAAAACAGCTACCACCTCCAGAGCACTTGCTGTGTGCCTCACCTCTCATCCACCTTTGGTATAAGCCTGGCTTCTCACATGTGACCCACAGACCAGCAACACTGCCATCACCCCAGAGCTTGTTAGAAAAGCAGACTCAGGCCTTCCCAGAACAAATGCAAATCTGAATTTAATTTCTTTCCAGGTGATCCGTGTGCACGCTATAGTGTGAGAAGCACCTACGCATGGGTCTTATAAAGTCCCTGTCACTTTTATAGTTTCATCTTGGGTGACCTTTTTTTTTTTTTTTTTTTTTGTACTGGGGATTGAACTCAGGGGCACTTGACCACTGGGCCACATCCCCAGCCCTTTTTTGTGTTTTTATTAGAGACAGGGTCTTACTGAGTTGCTAAGTGCCTCACCAGTGCTGAGGCTGGCTTTGAACTCGCGATCCTCCTGCCTCAGCCTCCCAAAGTGCTGGGATTACAGGCGTGAGCCACCGCGCCCGGCTTTGGGTGACCCTTTTGAAGAATCTGGAATGCAGAGTTTCCAGTAGCCCAGAAGGCACAGTATTAGTCCACCAGAAGGATACAGAGCTAGAAGCAGAGATAAGATCACTGACTCTCTTTCTTCTACCAATTTTAGATTCAAGTCGTCCTCACTTGCTTTCCCCTTTTTCCCAGCCATGGGCATGTAGTCGCCTGAAGCAATGGCTGCTTGGAGCAAAGAAGCCGCGGGAAGAAGTTTAGAGACGAACTGGAAACAAACAGCTCTTTATTCTGATAACTTTTCTCTCTGGCTCTAACTACACCCCGACACACCTTCCACGCTCCTCTAACCTCCAAAATGGCGCAGACCTCCTCCACAATCTCGCTCAAGTCCCTTGAGATCTCCGGCCAAGTCTCGCAAGATCCCGGGCCAAGTCCCGTGAGACTACGGAAGGTGCCAATGCCCAAACATGTCCAAAGCCAAAGCCGTAGTCCACCGCAATTTAAGCCATCTCCCCAAACAGGGCTCCTGCATGGGCAGATACAGCATGGAGAGCAAAATGGGGCAGGGTGGAGACCTTAGCATCCCCAACAAGGGGTCTAACCATCTGCCAGGCTGGTCTTGAAAGATGGAGCCACTGCGTCCCTTTCTTCTCCCCTCTGGATGTGAAGCTCCTGACTCAGCTCTGAGACCCTCTGCATCTCCAGACCAGAGCATCATAGCCAGTAAACATCTGCTAATCCATTCTGAAGAATTTTCCAGGGTCTCCTCTACTAACTGATCCTTGATGTTATCCAGATTGTACAAAGGACAACAGACAGAGAGCTCCAAGGAACTTCTGAAAGCCACAGACTTTACTGGATGCTGGGCTTTGGGCTTCTTTTTTTTGGGGGGTGGGGGGTCCTCTAAGAAGCAAGAGAGCCAGGCGCAGTGGTGCACACCTATAATCCCAGCACTTGGGAGGCTGAGGCAGGAGGATCACGAGTTCAAAGCCAGCCTCAGCAGTGGCGAGGCACTTAGCAACTCAGTGAGACCCTGTCTCTAATAAAATACAAAAAAGGGCTGGGGATGTGGCCCAGTGGTCGAGTGCCCCTGAGTTCAATCCCTGGTACAAAAAAAAAAAAAAAAAAAAAGAAGAAGAAGAAGCAAGAGAGGCTTGGGGGGCAGGGAATAGGACAACACTAAAAAAGCTTTGACTTCTGCTGGGGATATAGCTCCATTGGTAGATTGCTTGCCTTGCATGCACAAGGCCCTGGGTTCATTCCCCAGTACCAAAAAAAAAAAAAAAAAAAAAAAAAAGCTTTGACTTTTTTTTTTCTAGACCTTGGCATCTACTTATTTACCCTTAATTTTTCACAAAACTCCACAACTTAGAAAGATCTTTTTCCTTAAAAAATTAAATTAAACTAAAACCCCATCCTGGATGCATGACTCTTTTTTCACTTATTACACCACCTGGCTGCAACCTCTACTAGGGACCTAAATTTGACTTAAATTTAACTCACAGTCATGACCAGAGATGAAAATCCTAGCATGAGGGCAGGCTGCTTAGGGAGATATTTGGGGAGCTGGAGAGCTTTCCAATGGCCCAGCAGTCACACCACGTGGGAAACAGCCTCTCTTCATGAGTCAGCATCCAGCTGCCAGGGGACACACCAGCCAAGAAGCTGTCATTTTTTAACTTGGGAAGCCAGAGGTGAGGATTTTTGAAGAACACCTTCAGGAGCATTGAAGTAACTCCAGAGAGAGAAGAGGACATTTGACAGGGAAGAGGGCATTCTGGCCTCACCAAGAACAGCATGCAGCACCTCTAAACTGGGCCGCATTAGCCAGAGCCCTGCCTTTTCTCTTCACAAATCTATCCTGAAGTTAGCTTTTTTTTTTTTTTTTTTTTTACAGACAAAAAAGGAAAGGAAAACCCTTGGAGCACTCTGTTCCCTTTTAAGCAAAGGCCTCTCTCCACCTTGCCAAAAATCCCTGCAAAGATGACTTCCCCAGATTTCTTCCCTGAATGCCTTTTTAATACTCTGTGATTAGTGCTCAAGGGACATCCAGGAGCCAAGTCTCTTTGCATAAATCACTAGGATCTTTAAAGGAGACCCATTCCTGCTCTGAGGATTTAAAAAATAACCTCGAGAGTAAAAAATCTACTACGTCACAATGTGTGTATTTTCCAACCATTATTACCAGGATTATGTTTTGGGGCTGCTAGATTAAAAAGTGTCTCCCTCAATAACTTCAGTTTCTTCTAAAGAATAAAGCAAAGGAACCAGTTGCGGAGAAACCAGCATCCTAACTGCTGAGTCAACTGCCTCAATGTTATTGTGCTTGTTCTAAGTCCTTCTGTGACCCCAGGCAAAACAGGCACACAGAAACATGAACTGTAACCATTCTACGAGCCAGTGAACTTTCTGATAATTGCATGTCTACTTCAGAGGCAATGAGGATAAACTGGAAAATTCTAAGCACATGTAAAATAGGGCATGAACCTCTGTGAAGGTTCATGTTCTCATAACTATCTCAGTCACATGACCAACCAGGTCCACATTTATCTAGGCGTTACTAGAAACATGGTAACTTCACTTATGGTGTTTCTTGGAAATATCAACATGAACTTTAATTAAATTTGACATTTTGTATGTATTTTGCAGCAGTGTTTTCTGAGTATTGGGCCATGGGTATAAAGCCTAAAGCTCCAACAACTCTTCAATACCAAAGTAGCAATGCATTTGTAAGAGTCATCTGACCAAGTTGTAGACCTGCATGAAATTAATTCCTATAAATATCAGAACATCCTTACAATAACCTAAAGCAAATAAATGAAAAAAAAAATCCTCTTGACAATATGTTATAGAATACCCAGCCCTGGTAGAGGGACAATGGCAAAGGGCAAGGAACACACTTATACCTGTAGCAGGTGCCAAGGGATGAGAGTTGAAGGTGTATTTTGCAACAGCAAGGGTGGCAAAATAGTCCTCTGGTCCACCCAAGATCTTGACAAGTTGGGCAGTACCTGGCTGACTACCTGTCAGTTGGCTGCCTTCCAGAAGCTGGTGGAACTAATGTACATGTGAATCAGCCAGGCAGCCCAGAGGGACATTGCACCCCATAGCTCTGACCCCGCACTTCCACTCCAATCTGAAAGCAAAACCTAGAGAAACTGAGACCTGTAAGTTTCCCTAGGTTCCCCAAGGGACTGAGGAGTCACTGAAAGCCATAGCGTCCTTACCTTTCCCCAACAGAGCACTCCTTGACCTAATGCCTTCCTTAGACAAAATGACAGTTGTGCCCCTTTCTGTCCCCACACTGGCTACCATGCTGTTTCCAAGACCAGCTGAAGACACTTGCTCCAGCCCATAGCCCTCTCCTTCCTGAGGTGAGTGACAGGTAATAGGTGACAGAATTCAGAGAAGAGCTCCCCAGCTTGCCAGGGCCCCATTATGGGAACTTCTGGACCTGGCTGTGGGCAGTGGTCTAACCACACAGGAACAGGGCTGGTCAGACTCTGTTCTGTTACAGAATTGTTTGCCTCTTTGCCTAGTCTGATGACCACTCATGCCAGTTAGGTTGAACGCCTTCAGCCACCTACCCCAGCCCAGCCCTAATATTTGTTAGAGCTCTTTTGGTTATTATTAAAGGAAACTTAATTGCTTCATGTAACTTGAAAGTCCAGAAGAGCAAATCCTGTCATCAGATATAACTAGATCCAGGAACACAATTGAAATTATCAGGTCTGTTTTTTTCTCCCTCTCTCTTCTTGGTCAGGCCAAGGTTGTATGACCATTCTTTTTTTTTTTTTTTTTTTTTTTTTTTTTTTTGTAGGATTGAATTCAGGGGCACTCAACCACTGGACCACATCCCCAGCCCTTTTTTTGTATTTTATTAGAGACAGGGTCTCACTGAGTTGTTAAGTGCCTTGCCATTGCTGAGGTTGGCTTTGAACTCTCATCCTCCTGCCTCAGCCTCCCAAGTGCTGGGATTACAGGCTTGTGCCACCACACCTGGCTGCATGACCATTCTTGTGGCCAGGGATGGAACACTGTAATGGGCCATTCTAGCAGGATCGTGTGATTTAGTACAAGGAAGAAGCAAGTTCACCAACACAACAGGGATGCTGGACAGATACAGAGAGAAAGAGAAAGAGAGAAGGAAGGAAGGAAAGATGGAAAGAAGGAAGAAAGGAAGAAAGGAAGGCGGGCTTACTATAAATACTGTTTTTTTTAAAAAAAAAGGGTTTAAAAAATGTCTGAGGTCAGGCACAGTGTCCACACCTGCAATCCCAGTGGCTCAGGAGGCTGAAGCAGGAGGATCGAGAGTTCAAAGCCAGCCTCAGCAACTTAGCGAGGCCCTAAGCAACTTAGCAAGACCTAAATAAAATATAAAAAAAAAAAAAAAAGGGCTGGGGATGTGGCTCAGTGGTTAAGCACCCCTGGGTTCAATTCCTGATACCAAAAAAAAAAAAAAAAAAAAAAGTCTGAGACTGAGGATTCTACTCTCAGCTATCCCAATGACCTATTATCCATCTGTAAGAGAACATGCAACCCACAGAATTGTACTCATTGTGTAGAAATTCTCACACCCTCCTTAAGCACCCCTAAGATGTGGAAGGCTGCCAGCTACATTTGAAGAGCCCACCCTCTTAAGAATCAATTGTTGGGGTAGGGGATATAGCTGAGTTGGTAGAGTACTTTCCTCACATGCACAAGGCCCTGGGTTCAATCCCCAACACCAAAAAAAAAAAAAAAAAAAAAAAAAAAAAGAATTGATTGTTTTATACAATGTTTTTCTATTGCTCCTCTGGAAGGCACTTTAGTGATTTCTCATGCTACTTCTTGGAGATACATCTGTACCAATCATACAAAAATTTGACCAAGTCAGGCTGGCCCTCCATCCAGCTGTGTGACTTTGGGGACACTAAAATAAAGAGGCAGAGCACATGACGTTCACATCCTTTCGTCTCTGTGGTTCTAATTCATCAGTCCTACAGGTCATGTGGTCTTTGCTAACTATGCTGTTAGGGAACTGCATTTAGTAATTGTTCAGATGGCACTGGGGCTTTAAGGAAGGGAAAGTTAACTCTATTAGTACTTCCATAGTGTGGGTAGTACTTCCATAGTGTGGGATGTTAACTCATCTTTTTGGTCTGCCTCTGCAAGAGCTGGGGTTAAAAGAATCCTCCAACTGCCTTAATCTAAGCCAGATCTACTCAAATGAAAATTATAGCCCAAATTGGCATCTGAGTCACAAAGATTGGTTGTCCCAACCCAGAACTGTCCCCAACTTTGTCCTTGCCTATGAGAACTGAGAAGCACCATTCAAAGAAGAAAGACCAAGCCCAGAGCTGAGAACTAGCTGTCTAGCTCTACTGTCCTTGCCTCAAGTTTACAAGGGGGAAAAGTGCAACGCTGCTTTAAAAAACCAGTAAGAATCAGCAGAAAAATCAGGCTGGGGAAAAAAAACAAAGCTTCATAAATTGAAACACCAAAAGTGACTCAGTATGAAACTGCACCATTAGCATAAAGCCTCACAGAGGCAGAACTGCTTGACTCTAATTACGGCAATGAAGGGAAAGCAAGTCAAGTTTATGGTAGTTTTCATGGTTGTTTCTGAAAGATCAGAAAGGGGAGGTGGCCTGATTTCTTCTGTAATTATACAACTGGGAGGAAACTTACAGGTTATAAAACTTGCTCAAAGCTTCCTGTATGATTTTGTGTTAATGGGCTAGATATGTAGCTCAGTGGTAGAGGGCTTGCTTAGCATAAGTGAGGTCCTGGGTTCCATCCCCAGTACTGCAAGAAAAAGAAAGAAATGTTAAGCACAAAAATATTTTTAATTTTATCTGCATTGGATCACTTTCTAAGGTTACTAAAGTTCTGATTAGCATTTAGGATTCATTTTGAGTTGAGAGTAGTTACCACTTTAACCAGTGATAAGACAGGCAGAAACTAAGAAATGACTAATAAGAATTGAAAGTAATTGGGAAGCACTTGTGTTTTACTGAAATGTAGTATTTCTTGCAAAACTTGCTGAGTGGCTATCTCTGGTACCTTAGCAGTTAGCACAGTGGTTAAGGGTGATCCCTCAGCAGAGAGCTCTGGGTTCAAATTCAACCATGGCTTGCTAGTTGTGTGAACTTGGGCAAGTCACTTAACTTCTTTGTATATAAAATGGTGATATTAATGGGGCTCTTACAATGATTAATGAAGTATCAGGCAGTTTATGATTTTTTTTTTAAGTGGTGGGGATGGAACCCAGGCCTCCCACAGGCTAAGCAAGGGTTCTCTCTACCACTGAGCCACACACTCAGCCCAGACTGATCATCTTTAAACATGCTTATCCTGTGGCATGGAGTTAAGCATATGCAGGATTATTTTCATGGTCTGCTTTGGCTGGCTCTGTGCTCTATGTCACCTTTTTCTCTCTCCTAGACCCCAGGGACCTTTGGGGTTTGTAACAGGAATTTCAAGCTTTGGGGGATAGGAAGGGGAGGGGGTGGGAACCAGGGCTGAAGGGACATCTGGTAAACCCAACTCCATTAGATGACTGCAAACCTTTCAAAAGCAAATTAACACGTCAGTGCTGGTCTTCATATGAAGTGAGATGTGTTCGCTAACCTGTCAGCAAGCCATGTTTTATTTGGATAAAGACCTGAAACTGCAACTCTGCAGGCTGCAGCAGCACCCCCCTCCCCCACTCAGCCCCGCTGAGCAGCGAGCCCTCTCTCCAAACAGTGTAACTGGAGTCCTTCCTCTGGGCCCTCAGTTCACAGTTTTCGGTTGGCTTGCAGCATCTGGGCCACAACTCCACCACATCCTCTGCACTGCTCAGAGGTAAGGTGGAACCCTAACCCACACAAAGCCACAGCCTCCATAGGAGCCAAATGTGCGCTTTGCAAGGCCTGCTGGGGCGGCTTCCTTACTGCTTCACGTGCCCTGCCCAGGAAATGCCCAGAGAGGGAACCAAAGTCCCACCTGCCTCACCCACATCAAGTCCCTGGAGTATGAGGAGTCTGTGCCCACAGGGCAGAAAAGTAAGCCCTGCAAACACAACAGTGCAGAAGTCCAGGGAACTGAGTGTGGGACACTAAGGCCCCCAGCCTACCCCTGCCTGGGGCCTGAACTGCACCATCACGGGTTTTGGGCGCCAGAGAAGACTCTGGGCAGAAAGAAGACTCAGAGGAAGAGCACCCAGCCTGTGTCTCTCCTTCCCAAAGATGGACAGAAGGAAGCTAAGGGGCACTGAGGTGGGAGAGGGTTTCTCAGGGTCTTGCTCCCTCTCCCCCAGGTAGGGTAAGACAGAAGCTCACCCAAATAACCCTGGAACCTTGTTTCCACCAGCACCCCGGACCCCAGGTCTCTCTGTAACTGCTTTCAATCAGAGGCCCCAAGATGGAATTCACAAATCTACAGGTAAAAAACCCTTCACAGGTTCTTGTGACTAATTTGTTAGTTCCATTCCTCCATGTGCCCAGGAGTGACAAAGGACAATTCCAGAATCATACCTCATACAAAGATAAGGAAGGGAAGTTTGGAAGCTGGAGTCCCCTACCCCAATCCCACTCGACCACGACACCTTTTTTTTTTTTTTTTTTTTTTTTTAATACATGTCAGTAGAGTGTATTTTGACGTATTATACATACATGGGGTGCAACCCATTATAATTTTGATCCCAAAACCAAAGATCAAATGTTCTCTCTGATATGTGGATGCTTTAGTAAAAGTTGGTATCATGTCTAGCTAGGGTGCACCTGGAAGACTGCAGGGTCTTCCTAGAAAAAGATTCATCTATGACATGTGGTGAGAGAAGCGTCCTGCAGCTGAAGTCAGGAAATATGAAGTAGAATCTGCTGGTGTGTATGTGTGCATATGTGCGTGTGTGTAGGACAGTAGAAAGAAAGCCTAAGCAGCAAAATCAACCTTTATTTGGTGCTAGCTTTGTGCCTCAGCACAGCGCTAAGTCACATCCATATATCCTACAACCAGACTAAGAGCCCCATCTCCTTCCCTCTCTGCAGACTTTCCTTCCCCTAGAAATTAATAGAGGGCTTTAGGTGTCTCACAGCCTCTCTCACTCTGCCTGGGAGGAAGTGGAGCAGCTTCCGGTCTCAAGAGGAAGGAGAAAGATGGGAGGGAAGAATGCTGGATCTCTCTTTTTGTTGCATTAATTTTCTCTGATTATCCCTTAGGAACTGCAAAAGTCAATCCTGTTAATGATCCTCTTCAAGTCCAGATTCAAGATCATGTCCCTCTAGTAAAATGACTTTGACTTTATAAAAACCCTTCTCCACCTTGGGTTCCTTACAAAGCTTCATTCCATTAATTTGACACTGGTGGGTACCATGCCTAATCCCTCTCTCCTAATTCTTGAGCTCCCCTTCTGCTGGGAAAGGGAGACCCAAGAGACAAGGGAAGGGAAACCCCATGATGATATTGGCCTTCCTGGGTCTTCCACCCTGCTCAATGCTGGAACTGCCCAACCACATGCACTATCAAGGGGCTTCCTTGCCAGCTGGTTACTTGTTGGGCTTGGCCAATGGGGAGCCCCAGCAAGAGACGGAGAGAGACAGGAGAGTAAGAGCATGGCACTTATTTCTCCAACTCCCTCACTTTGGGATCCTCTCAGGTCAACTAGGTCCCTAACCACAGGGTCTCCTATCAGATAGTCTTCGCCACATAATTTTATTGTCTTAAAAGCAAAATCAAGCCGGGCGCGGTGGCGCACGCCTGTAATCCCAGCACTTTGGGAGGCTGAGGCAGGAGGATCGCGAGTTCAAAGCCAGCCTCAGCAATGGGGAGGCATTTAGCAACTCAGTGAGACCCTGTCTCTAAATAAAATACAAAAAATGGCTGGGGATGTGACCCAGTGGTCGAGTGCCCCTGAGTTCAATCCCCGGTACCACAAAAAAAAAAAAAAAAAAGCAAAAGCAAAAAACATGTAAGGTATAATCAATTCTTCCTATATGGAATTGTCAGACTTAAGGCTTTTTTTCATAATAAGAAATTTATAATTTAGTCTTCAGAATCTGCCCAGTTTCTCATGGTATGAATGTTATGGTCATGTTGACACAAATGTAGATCACTTTTCCCTGTTTTGTGGGACAAGGCCAGTTAGTTGTCCCATGCTCTGTGGATCCCAAGCTGCTCCCTAGCTGGGTCCTGCTACTTCTAATATTCCATGGTTATTGATAAACTCAGACTGAACACAGCTGCAAGGGAAGATTTCCTGACCCATCAGAGATGCATGTGAACCACTTCAAGTGCTAAAATTGCATCTGCACCAAAGTTTTCAATTTTATGAAGTCTATGGTTTGATCCTATCTTATACTGTCCATTCAGATTGCAAAAGGACAACACTTGATTACCACCATCATCTCTCCCCTGGATAATTCCAATGGCCTTAAAACTAGTCTTTTTTTTAAACCTTAAATGCTTTGTGTGTGTGTGTGTGTATACTGCAGATTAAACCCAGTGATGCTTTGCCACTGAGCTACATCCCTAGCTCTTTATTTATTTATTTTTTTTTCTTTTCCCTTGGGTACCAGGGATTGAATTTACAGGCACTTGGCCACTGAGCCACACCCCCAGCCCTCTTTTGTATTTTATTTAGAGAAGGATCTCAATGAGTTGCTTAGCATCTTGCTTTTGCTGTGGCTGGCTTTGAACTCACAATCCTCCTGTCTCAGCCTTCCAAGCTGCTGGGATTACAGGCGTGCGCCACCGTGCCTGGCTATTTTTTTGAGACAGGATCTCATTAAATTCTCTTGAGCTTTCCATCCTCCATCCTCAGCCTTCTGAGTCACTGGGATTACAGGTATGCACCACTACATTTTTGCAAAATTACAACACTTATTCTCAATAAACTTAATAGCCAGCTGTAGCTGTAGCTCAGTGGTAGAGTACTTGGCTATCATGTGTGAGGCACTGAGTTCAATCCTAGCACCACATTAAAAAATATATATATATATATGTTTATACAAAACATATATATATGTATGTATGTATATATATATATACATATATATATATACATATATATTTATATAAAACAATATCAACGCAGCCGGGCATGGTGGTGCATGCCTGTAATCCCAGCACTTGGGAGGCCGAGGCAGGAGGATCACGAGTTCAAAGCCAGCCTCAGCAATGGCAAGGCACTTAGCAACTCAGTGAGACCCTGTCTCTAAATAAAAATACAAAAAAGGGCTGGGGATGTGGCCTAGTGGTCAAGTGCCCCGAGTTCAATCCCTGGTACCAAAAAGAAAGAAAGAAAGAAAAAACAATATTAATGCAAAGCTATTATCTAATATATAATCCATATTTATATTTCCTTGATTGTCCTAATAATGGCCTTAATTTTTAGGTTTTTTTGGGGGTGAAAGATCCTATCAAGAAGCATATATTATGCTTATTTATCATTTATCTTTTAAAATTTTGTTTTAATTAGTTATACATGATAGTAGAATGCATTTATGCACTGTGATATATCATACATAGATTGAATATAATTTCTCATTTTTCTAAGTGCACATGTTGCAGAATCATATTGGTCATGTAGTCACATATATACATACAGTAATAATGTCTGTTTCATTCCACTATCTTTTCATTTATCTCTTTTTATGTTTATTTAAATTTAAAATTTTAATTTCCAATATACATATTAATTGTACATATTCAAGGGGGAATATGATAGTTCAATACATCTATATAATGTGTAATGATTGAATCAGGGTATCTAGCATTTCTACCTCCTCACACATTTATTGTTTCTTTGTTTTGGGAAACCTCATACTCCTCTCTTAGTTATTTTGAAATGTGTAACAAGTTGTAAACTATAGTTACCAACTAGGCTATAGAACACTAGAACTTCTTCCTCTGGTCCAACTGTTTTACGGTGCCCTTATCTCTCTATCCACATTACCCCTCCCCCCCCTTTCCAGCCTCTAGTGACCACTGCTCTATTCTCTATTTCTATGAGATCAGCTGTTTGCCACAAATGACAGAATTTCCTTCTTTTTTGAGGCTGAGTGGTGTCCATTGTGTAGTATCCATTGTGCACACCCCATTTTCTTTATCCATTCACCCACTGATGGACAGCTGGGTTGATTCCACAGTGCAGCAATGAACATGGGGGTGCAGATGTCTCTTTGGCATATTGATTTTATTTCCTTTGGATGTAGACCCAGTGGTGGATCCCAAGTGGTCTTCTCACTTTTAGCCTTGTGTCCCAATTGTCCTTGCCCCATAGGAAGAGTAGACTTTTGTAAACTCAAACAGATGATATAAAACCCTCCAATGGTTCTCTATTCAGAGTTCAATCCAAAGTCTTTACAAATGACCATAAGCCCTACACACCCTGTCCTTTCCTCTTACTAATCGAACTCTGATCTACTACCAGTCCATGCTTACCCAACTCGAGTACCATAAGACTCCTTGCTGCCTTTGGGTCTTGTTCTTGCTGTCTCCTCTTTCTCAAATGCTCTTCCCCTTGGGGTCTTCATGACCCACTTCACCATTTCTTATAGGTCTCTGCTCATATTTCACCATATCGATGAAGTCTTCCTTGTCCTACCCCCTAATGTGATGGTATGAGGAGATGGGGGTCTTTGGAGGTAATTAGGATTATGAGGGTCATGAGGATGGAGCCCTCATGAATGGGATGAGTATCCTTATAAGAGTCCTAAGAGAAGGAATTTTTTTTTAAAGGAGATCTCATGAAAATAGAAGGGAGAATAGTGGAGTAGAGGAAAGAGATCAAGGGGGAGGGAGGAGGATGTATACTATGTGCATATATGAATATATCACAGTGAACTCTAATTATGTGTAACTATAATGCATCAACTTAAAAAATAAACAAACAGGGGGAAAAGTTCCAAGAGAGCTGCTTCCTCTGCCACATGAGGCCTCTGTGAAAATCCTGCCATCTGTGAGCCAGCAAGTAGGCCTCCCCAGGCACTGAATCTGCTGGAAGTTGGATCTCGGACTTCCCAGCTTCCAGAACTGTGAGAAATAAATGGGTGTTGTTTAAGCAACCCAGTTTACTATATTTTATTATAGCAGCCTGAGCCAATTTTGACACCCACCATACAATATAGCAACTTCCACTACCTACCTTACCACTTTCTAACCGCTTTAATCTACTTCATTTCCCCATAACACTTATCATTATCTGATATAATACATACCTGCTACTTATAATATGTAACAAAGAGATGTTATGAAATTAAGATTTCTACCCCCCCACACACAGACAAAAATTAAGATTTCATGGACACTTCCCATTTATTAAATTATATTTTTAAAAGTTTATCAGTTTGTTTCCAAAATTATACGGATGTATTTTATAGTCCTGTTCAACAGTCAGATGTTAATAGAGTCAAAAGATTTGGGCTAAAGTCAAGTGCTGCTCAGAAAGACCTCCATATCATCATTAAAGTATGGTTGGTTTCAGGTTATTTCATATGCTTATACCACATCAGAAACATTAATGCTGTATGTTGTTCAAAAGAAATTGCAGTATTAGGATGTTAATTTTTATCTGTGTTCTTGAAAGAACGACTGTGTTTCTTTTTTTTTTTTTTTTTTCTCTGCAGTATAGATTTGAGCTCTCCGCCAGCAAGAACTAGAACAAAGGCAGCATTAAGATTCCTGCTCAGCAGCGGGTGGGTACACCAGAGGGAGGGAAGCCTTCACAAGTGGCACACAGTTTTGCTCAGCTGCCCAGAAGGACAGAGCACAAGCTCTGTTTGTCATGACTAGAATGAACTATAAAAGTCATCTCAGTTGAAATAAAATACTTGTTGCCTTTGAGATAAGGAGAAATTTTCTTAAATCTTTCTAAAACTTACTGTTAGGTTTTAAAGTGAACACTTTCTACTTTACAAAGGGTGCTTGGGTTATCTTGGGCCCTGTGTGGCAGCTGGCACACTGGGGCCTTAATGTGGGCAATGCATAGTAATGCTAAGCACTTCCACAAGAGCTTTCGCAGTTGTCTTGTTTACCTGAAGGTGTCGCCATTGAGCCAAAGAGTGACCCACTGTTCAGGTGGCACGACTTTAGCCCAGGACCCCAAATGCCTTGTTACTCTATTTCTAATTTAAAAGTGACTTCTGCCCTTTTTTGGTGACTTTGCACTAAAATTCTAGGTAAAAATAAGTACCAAAATCAACATCTGTTAAGTCTCATCTTGGCTTGCACAAAAGGTATCTGTGGAAGCTTTAAAGATACATTTATGGATTATCCCCAACCCAGACAGATCGCTGGGAGTCAGGGTTCAGGTAATGATATTTTTAAAAGCCACACAAGTGATACTGATGTGCAGCCAGTTTGGGAACTCTACTCTTAACTAAGAACAGAATGTCTGGCTTCAGGTCACTTGGGTTCATCACTCACCAGCTGTGTGACGTTGGGCACATCAGCCTTTCCATGCTTCACTTTTCTCCTCTTTAAGATAGAAATAATAATAGTGCCTAGCTCAAGACTACTGTGAAGATTAAGTGAATTAATGGATATGTATTTAATAAATGATAGCTATCATGACTTTAATACTCTAGTTCCTCTTATCCACATAGGATACATTCTAAGTTGATGCCCCAAACCGTGGACAATTCTAAATCCTATACAGACTATATTTTTTCCTACATATGCCTGCCTGTGCTAAAATCTAACTTATAAGTTAAGCATACTAAGATATTAACAACAACTAATAGAATAATGGTAGCAATATACTGTAATAGATGTTATATGCACGTGGTCTATCTTAAGAGTCAAAACAAATACTAATACATCAGAACGCAGTTGGCTGCATGCAACTGAAGCTGTGGAAGAGAGGACTACAGTACTCAATGAAATTATGCACCACTTTTAAGAGTCACTGGAAAATAAGTTCCATGCCTAGTCAGAAGCTGTTGGGAATGCCTGCAGTTCTGAACAGGGACTCTTCTCTCTTGAGCAACAAAGGTAATCTTGTGTCCCCCGACTTAGGCCCCTGTTGAGCCAACTATTGGGGTCTGGTCATCACACATTCTATATTCCTTGTTCCTTTGCTCAAACACTACAGTTCTTCACTCTCCAAAGTCTGGCAGAAACCATGAACAATTTATGCACTGCAGCTGCTGCTTTGTTACATAAACATTAGGTCAAGAGCAAGACCCTGAGAATGTAGCTCCAACCAACTGAAACAGATGGCAATAGAGCCTTCTAGAGGCCATGCTCCCCTCATATTTATTTACCTGGCAGGCGGCAGAATGAGCCTGTTTTGCTTTATGTGCAAAACTTTCCTCCCAGGCCAATTTTCTGGTGCCCCCAATGACATATCACAAAATGAAATAAAAGTATCAAGAACAGTAATTTATTCCTGAAATACATCTTCCAAGTGCTACAGATATCTGCCACATCGACCTCTCAGTCTGAACCTGAGCTGTCACCCACGTTAAATTACTTTCTAAATCACAGGTAAACTTTACATCATAAAATACCATTCATAGCCGCATCAATCCAACCTGAAATCTGCATTACTCTCTTGACCCGAATTCCTAGATACCAACAATTCACAGATCGACCAGCTTGGCTCTATCAATATGCCTCACTCCAGTGGTGTATTACTCTAATAGATTACTGGAGTCGCAGCTCACTTTGTTGATGTATAAGAGCAATACGTTAGGAAAGCCCAGGCTCACTTGGATGATGTATGGTTGAAATGGTCGTCCAGGAGAAGCATGCTGGTGATGTATGGCCCTAACAAGGGCACCAACTGGGAAAGGACAAGTTCAAAGTGGGTTCTGCTTAGCTTATAGAGGCAAAGAGAAACATAACATAGGTCCCACCAGGCCATAATGCCCCTGGCCTCCCAAGTCCCATGTTTGCAGGAGAGAAAGCAGCTGTACACACCAAGAGTCAGCCCTCAACCACATTTGTCTTAGGAATGATCATTCGCACTTACAGATCTCTCCCAAGGCTTGAATGGGATCAAAGGCATGCAGATGCTATTTTACATTGTGAATATATGATGCATTTGGTAATAAAATTATTTTAAAAAAAATTGCATAAGGACATCATCCATTATAGTAATTTTTTAGTTATTGAACAACTCGGACAACTGTAGATATGTGCATCAAAAGACGGCTTCAAGAGTGTGATCACAAAATTACAGTAATAATCAAAATCAGATAACACCAAGGTCCACCAGCTACAGAATGGAGTGTCAATTAACTAAGGCAACAATACACTCTATGTCATACAGCAGTAGTTTTTTAAAGCCCAGTACTCTGTGGTCAGCTGATCTAGGCTAGAGGCCCTGAGCAACTGGGGAGTCACTGCCTCACATGTCTCTCATCCTACTCCTAGAACCAATCTGTATGTGCTTATCTCGTGATGATGGTGGAGACCTAAGACCTAGGAAGTCCGATATTCAGAGAACTTTTTTTTTCAAGACTTTTGCTACTGTCCTCTTAATCAAAGCAAGTCACATGGCCAAAGCTATAGCAGAGAATTACACCCTGCCCTCAGTGAGAAGGCACTGAAAAAATATGTAGATATAGGGAAGCTGATCATTAAGGCAATTTATATCTCATAGATGAATAAATTATGATATATTCACACAGTGAATTCATACAGCAATGAGAATGAATGGACTACTGCTATGTACAACATCCTAAACCTTACCAAAATACTGTGGAGCCAAAAAAGTCAAACACAAAGAATTCATAGGTCTGATTTCACTTTATAAAGCTGGAAGTCAGGCTGGGTTGGTAGCACGTTCTTATAATCCCAGCCTCTCCGAAGGCTAAGGCAAAAAGATTACAAAGTCAAGGAAAGCCTGGACAATTTAGCAAGAACCTGTCTTAAAAAAAAAAATTAAAAGGGCTGGTGAAGTAGCTCTGTGGTAAAGCAGTCCTAGGTTCAATCCCCACCACTACTAAATAAACAAACAAAACAAAGGTGGAAGTCAGACACAATGACATTGTTAGAAGTCAGGGCAGGGCTCTGGGGTTGTGGCTCAGCAGGAGAGTGCTCACCTAGCACATGTGCAACTGGGTTCAATCCTCAGCACTACGTAAAAATGAATAAATAAAATAAAGGTATTGTGTCCAATTACAACTAAAAAATAAATATTAAAAAAAAAAGTCAGGGCAGGGGTTACGGCTAGGGAGCAATGACTAGAAACAGGAACCAGGAAGGCTTCTGGGTATGATATTCAGTTTATCTCAGTGAAAATCTAACAGTGGTCCACTTTATGTTTTGAATATAGCCCTTGCTGCTGGGCCGCTGCAACTTAATATTAAAATGGACATGTTGGGGCTAAAAATAAATAAATGAAGTAAAAGTATTCTGTCCATCTACAAAAAAAAATAAAACGAAATGGACATGTTTCATTCTCTTCCTTTCCCCTGCTCCTCCCTAATATCTCCCTTTCCCCAATCTAAAGGGAAACAGGATTATCTTTCTTCCCCATTTTAGGCAGATTTATCTGTCCTTGAGTACACACCTGTTGGATTCTAGGCAGAGGCCGCGCCTCCCAGGCAGAAGGCCACACCTTTCCAGGTGCCTTGTGAAAAACTACGGCTCCCGAGATCCTCAGCGTGACCAAAACCTGATCAGCAAGTCCCTTGTCCACTACCACTACCTCCCCCCATGACCTCTGCTGGCCTATAGGACAAGGACTCACTCCAAGGGGGTTTTATGGCCCCTACTCTATTTAAGCCAGCCCCGGACTGAACTCTGCCCTTTTTCCTTGTTCCTGCTCTCTGTTCGTGCTTGCCTCGGTTCCCCTCCATCCCTTCCCTACCCCCCTTCCCTTCCCTTCCCTACCCTTGCCCACGTGGCACCCCAATAAATCCTTTTATTTCACTAACACGGTGTTCCCAGCTAAGTTAACTATGTTTCAGCAGTTTTCTAACATTTGGTTCCCTGACCGGGAAAGGAGACGAGCGTCCACCACGCGTCTCCTTGGCCGTCTGTCTTCCTTCACCGTCGCTGGAATTTGGTAAGCCCCCCGTCCACCCTGAGTTCGTAAACCTGTTTGGCCACTGCGCGGCGAGAATTGACCGTTGATCGTCCGGCAATCTCACTGGGGGCCATTCTAGGGGGGACCACACACCCCACCCAAGCCTTCAGGGCGACGGTGGACCCCGAGAACTCTTCCCCCCCCCCCCCCGCCTCCCCATCTTTATTCGCCCACTTTAAAAATTTCCACCTGTCCTCTACGGCTCTCGGCTTTCTAAGAAAGGTTCCCCTCCGCACTCCGGGCTTGAGCTTCCGTTTTTTCCGTTCGGAACGGAACATTCCCATAGTCTCCATGGAGTAAAGCTCACAGCTCCCCGACACCTTTAAACCTGCCGTCCGGGACGAAAGGTGCTTAGGTGTCCCAAGGCTCGTCTCACCTGGTGACGACTAGGAGAGAGAGCTTGGATCTTACGCTGATTCATACTTTGAAAGGGACGCCTTCCAAAGTATTCTATCCGCCCCTCCCCGTTATCGGGAAATATGGGAACCTCCCTGTCCACTCAGGCCGACACGCCTCTCGACTGTCTCCTAAGAAATCGAGCACGTTTAGGCTTAAAACCCCAAATTAACAAGACCAAATTGATAAAGCTATGTACAAAAATTTGGCCTTCTTACCCGCTATCCAATAAGTGGCCAGAATCAGGATCCCTAGATTCCCGGCTTTTACGGGAACTCTCCAGCTTTTGTCAACAAACAAAGAGATGGACGGAGTTGCCGTATGTCGATGCCTTCTTCCTCCTCCATTCCAATCCTTCTTTGTGCACCAGGTGCAATCCTGAGACGGTCTTTCTCGCTTATAGATTTCCAGATCCCCCCCCCATCTTCCACTGACCCCGAGTTCGATCCAGGATTAGAAGCTCCACCTCCCCCGTACCGGCAGTCTCGAAGACTGCTCCGGAGCGTTTCCCCTCCCCCAGCTCAGGCTTTAGATTTTGAAATTGGCGGGCTTCCGAGCTTAGATCCTCCCCCTCCGTTGTCTTCATCCTTCGCCCCCGCCCCCGCCTTCCGCTCTGCCAGAACCTCCCCGCTCTGTAGACCCGCCTTCTCTGCTTACGTCATTCCCGGCGCCACTCCCGCTGCTACCCCCGCCCTCTCAATTTCCGGTTCCCAGCTCCGCGCTGCTTCCGCCGCCACCCCCGCCCGCGCGCTCCCCGCGGGCTGCGCCGAGCGCTTCTTGGCGCAGGGACCAAAACCCCACCCCCCACCCCCATGCGTCCTCCGTGCCGAGGCCGTGCGCCGCGCCCGCGGCTCCCCCCGGCCGCCGCCCGCGCCCCGACCAATGGCCCCAGCTGCCCGCCCTGGCGGCTCGCCCGCTGGCCTGCGCCGCTGAGCCCTGGACCGGCCCCGCACACGGCGACTGGCGCCCCCGCCCGCCCCCAAGTGAGGCTGCCCGGCGCCGCTGCCACCGCCGCCGCCGCCGCGGTACAGTTCAGGCTCCACATGCAGCCCCGACTCAGCTCCCTCCCCCTTCCTCTGATCCGCCATGTTCTTCCGCCCAAATCTGTCTCCACTTCCGCTCCACGTCCCGCCCTTCTTTGATCCGCCATCTTATCCCTACCCACGTGATTCCCTCCGACCACCTTCCAGGACCGTGCCCTGCCTTATAGCAGCAGCAACGGTGACAACCGCGAAACTCCACCCACCCCCCCAGCCTCCCAGAGCCGCGTGCTTGGTTCCCCTAAATCCTCCGACCCCGCCATTCCATTCCAAGCAGACACTGCCTTGCGCGACCCTCCCTCTGGCTTCCTGCCCGAGCACAGCTGGCCTTATCTTTCACCATTTATTCCCTCTGTCCTCTGCTCTCTCTCTCTTTCTCATTCACGTAAGACACAGTCCCTCAGTTCCCATTCAGAATGGGAAATTCAATCAATCCGCTCTTTTCATCCCCTGCTAAAATCGTCTTTGCCTCTTTAGCTCCTCGCTTCCCCTTCCAAAGTGTGCAATAACTAAGGGTACCTTTAAACTTCAAACTTAATTCGCAAGCTTTTTCCAAGACTTTTCTTCAGCAAAGAAAATGCTTGATACTATTCAGTCTCATATTTTGGCACATGAGATTATTCATTTGTAGCAAGGTTAAAATGTTAACAGGTATGATTCTACATACTTCTCATAAAATAGTTATCAGATGTGTGTAATTTTATATACGAAAGTTTATAAAATATTGATATGTATGTAGAGGCTCAAAGGTTTTTATTCCAACTAAAAATACTAGAAATAACAAGATGTTTCTATTAAGATATAAAATAATTCGTCTAAATTCAAATCATTATAAAGATTGTTTCAAAGGATGAACAGAGAAAGGAGTTAACACGTGAGAAAAATAAATTAGAAAGTTATAAGTGTGGAAACCATACTCAATAGAAAGAAAAAGAAATGTTTGAAGATAAGAATGTCTTAAGAGGGTTTATGTTTCAAGATTAGAGGGTTTAAGTAAGTGATGTAAAGGCCTGTGTAAGTTAGTTGAATAAGTATATGAGACAATCAGCAAAAACTATGTACTCCCAAAATTTCTTTAATCCGTTCTAATTGTAATATTTTGTCAGCTAAATGCTCTCAGCATTTCTTTAACAGAAATCAAACTTCAAAACTTAAACACCTGACCTTCGAAAACCATCGAGACAGATAGGTACCACAGACCCCGGCTACTGTAAGTTTATAAACATTAAAATTAAAGCCCAATGTTTTCAATTTAAGATTAGCTTACTGGATGGCTAAGATCAAAACTTTCAAATTAATCAAAAAGGGCCAAGAAGACCAGTATTTGGTTCTTGTTCCAGAGTCTGCCTGTGAGGGAAGAGGAAACATCTCTGCAGAGCTTTGCATCTCTGGGTCACATGATCTCTCGATAAGAGGGATAAATGAGACCATAGAGGAAAAGCCAATCAGTGCTCTTGCTAAAAGGAGGGTCCATAAAAAGGGAGAAACATCCCTAATGCTTCTGAAGGAAGCCACAAGGTCAAGCAAGACCTGGACCCATCCTTACAGAAGGCACCGAGCACAAAAGCTGCTCTCAAGTTTCCCCAAGATTCCCATCAGAAACAGCTGACTCTTACCAATGGTCAAAACAGAAGTCAGTTTGACAGATTTCATCCTAGACATCCAGTAACAGTTAAAACAGATGCACAACCATTTCTAGACATTTTCGAAGCAAAGGTAACTTCAGCCCTAAGTGAAGTGTTGTGTTTTACATTCCCGATAACTCTATACATGCTAAAGCTTTGAATTATCATCTTCATGATATACATTGACGTTTCAGATGCTGCAACATTTCTTCGGTACTCATGTTTTTTGTTTCTCCAATAGAAGCTTCCGTCCCTGATAACTTTACAACCTTCCCCAGGCTTCAATCTGACCTAACTTCTACAAAAGGAACTCCAAACTACTGCCCCCATCACTTCGCCCCCGTTCAGCCTGAAGAAGCCAGACTCGGTCATCGACCCATTCCCTTACAGTAGTAAGGAGGTTCCTAAGGTTAGAAGGGAAGTGAAGCCAAAATCTCATAGGCAGTCAGCATATGTAGATAAATCGTGTCAGGTCGAAAGCCAATTTGAGTGAGCCAATTTTGGAAAGTTGGGAAACTGTCTCCTGAGGGATTGAAATGCTGATTCCCTCAGAGCCCTTCGTCCACCCTCAATAACCTGCCCCAACATGTTGCCAAAGTAACCCATCTCAGGAATTGCCCCTCCCTACAGGGAGCTATCTCAGATCCACTCTTTCTCCTTATAATATCATCTTCTTCTCTGCAGCCCCTCCTTTTCATAGCTCGTGAGTACTCTTACACTCTTTTAAACTTTCTTTCCTCTCGTGGGTATCGTGTTTCCCCGTCTACCTTTCTAAACAGCTTGACCCCACCGTTCGTTGATGAGCCCCCTGTCTTCGGGCTCTGGCCGCTGCTTACCTACTTCTACAAAAAATCTAAAAAGCTAAATTTGGTGCTCATGTCACTATTGCCTCTCCTCACCATTTAAAGACTAATATATAAGAGCCTTCAAACTCTCCTGCCCTTTCACACTCAGCTCCTCAACCTCGTTCCAGTCCTGCTTCTCTTTACACCCAGTTTTTCTTCTCCCAGTCTCCCCAGAGCCCCCAGAACATGATTGTATAGAGATGCTTCAGGCTTAAACTCCTGCAAGCCTCTCTTCTGCCCAAACTAATAGGGATCTCCCATTGTCCTTCACAACAAAGTGGAGACTCTCCCATAGTTCAGGGAAACATGAAGGCTGAAGCAGCACTGTCTTCTCCTTCTCTTCTGGCTTCAGTCCAATCTACCCAGGCCCCCACATTCCCTGCCATACAATCAATCCTCTCCTATCTCCATTCACTTTTCCATCCCATTCCAAGGGCATAAACCTTCTGGAATCGCCTGACTCAGCCTCCGCTCATCTTTTCGACCTCAACTAACGGTCGAAAGTATGGGCAAAGATTCTTTTATATCCAAGCTTTCTTCCTCCTCTGATCTAACCCGATTCCGTTGTGCTCGTTGCACTAGTTACCCAAAATATATCTACTTCCCTTAACATTCCTCGGCATTTTTACATCCCGTATCACCCCATGTCTTCAGGGAAGGTAGAGAGTAATAGAACTCTTACTTCCCCTCGCCCTCTTTAGGCTCAGAGTCCTCCCAAAAAGCCCTCCTTACTATCCCCTTTTGAGGTTATGTTTGGGCGACCAGCCCTTCCACCCGGAGTTTCCCCAACTCAGGGACCCTTACCCAAAGATCTCTCTTCTCCTCTCTTATCCTTCAGCAGACATCAGATATGAAAGTGCCAAGATTTCATTCTGCCTGACCCAGGTAGACTCACTGCTTCATTCCCATTAACACACGGTTCTTGGGTATATTTCTCCCTTCCCCAGGACACAGGAACAATCTCCTTTGTCCCAAAGTGGACAAGACCTTTCCACGTTGTGCTGTGCACACCCACAGTTGCTAAACTTCGTGAAACCTCAGAACTTCTTAGATTCATATTTCCAGACTGAAACCAGCTGATCAACCAACTGAAGATCCACAAAAGACAACTACTTCAGTGTACTTGCTCTCCCATTCCCACTGGTCCCCTAAAAATTCATTTCTCTTGTGTTCCTGATACTGACTCAAAATAATCTTTTCTGTTTTTCTCGTTTTGAACCTTTAACCAGTTTTTCCCAGGGACTATCAACTGTTAAAAAAACCAACAAGTGACTTTCCAACCAGAGACCCCTGCTGAGTCCTGCCCTTACGCTGCCACCAGACGCTCACTGTAATGTGCTTCACACTCTCCATTGGCCTCTTCACCGTAAGTCCCACCTGGTGGAATACAGGCCTATGGAAAATAATCCATCTCACCTTCTTTCCCTTTGTTGCTTCCATAATAGTGTTACCTGCAAACTCACAAGACCCACAATTTCTACATGCTCTCCGGCTGACTCCCTCAGTGACTTTCTTCAGAAGCCTGGTTTGACACCCTCACCGACATATGGCTTCAAAAAAACTTCACCCATCCCATACCTGGACAGATTCATCTTTTCCACGCCTACCTCCTGGAAATTTTTTTCACCCTCCAGCTGGACCTGCCTGCCCACATCTCCCCCCCCCTCAAAACTACCCCACGTCGCCCCATTTCAGCTCCGAAGCAGCCAGATCGAAGCACGACGCCCCACTTCCTAAGAAATCAAAAAGGGGGGAATGTTGGATTCTAGGCAGAGGCCCGCGCCTCCCAGGCAGAAGGCCACACCTTTCCAGGTGCCTTGTGAAAAAACTACGGCTCCCGAGATCCTCAGCGTGACCAAAACCTGATCAGCAAGTCCTTGTCCACTACCACTACCTCCCCCCATGACCTCTGCTGGCCTATAGGACAAGGACTCACTCCAAGGGGGTTTTATGGCCCCTACTCTATTTAAGCCAGCCCCGGACTGAACTCTGCCCTTTTTCCTTGTTCCTGCTCTCTGTTCGTGCTTGCCTCGGTTCCCCTCCATCCCTTCCCTACCCCCCTTCCCTTCCCTTCCCTACCCTTGCCCACGTGGCACCCCAATAAATCCTTTTATTTCACTAACACGGTGTTCCCAGCTAAGTTAACTATGTTTCAGCAGTTTTCTAACAACACCCACCACAGGAATGAAGTAATATAGACTCTGGGGATGGTATCAGAAGATCTCAGAAATTATTATCTCCCAAATTAACAAGTGAATTACAACTCAACAGAGAACATGTGGAAGGTAGCCTTTGAGTCACCTCTTTAAAAGCCCCCTGTTCCTGCTCCTGGGCAGAATCACAGCCTCTGGGACAGAAGTCCCCTGTGTTTCTCCTTTGCTAGCAAAGCAATAAACCTTCCTTTTCCCTTTTCTCAAAACTGTGTACTTGTTATTGGATTGGCATCAGGGACAAGGACTGAGCTTTCAGGAACATTTTGTCACAGTGACAGAAAGCTAACATGCTCACTCAGACTACTATTTCCCCACTTGCCCCTCTTTCCATCAGTCCCAGTTCCACTGGCCATGCCCCAGGCTGTCTCTCGCCCAGGTCTTTTCATGTGTTGTCTCTCTGTTGAGACATTCAGCTTCTTACCTTCTCATATACCTGCTTTTCCAGTTCTGACCTTACCTATCAATCTGTGGAGTTAGGTTCTTCCTCTGCTAAAGCATTGATTAGGTCATATTGTCACTGCTTCTGACTTGCCTGTCTTTCCCCTAGAATAAGAGCTCTGGGGAGGAGGTCCTAGGCTTTGTCATTGAATTTTGTCCTGCTTTGTCATTGAATTTTGTCCCATTGCCCTTCCGGCTACACCTACAAGTGTTCAACTGATATTGACTGAAAGGTTTCCATAAAGGAGGCAGAATTGGAAGGATGGGTAGGACTAAATGAGGTAGAGAAGAGAAGCGATGCTATTCTCATGTCAATCAGAACTTGAAAGCCAGCATTTACAAGGTCCAAGAGAGAGAAATTGAGTAAGTTAGGGTTTGGAACAGGATAGTTGTAGGAGTCAAATGTCAAGCTCTGTTCTGGAATGTGATTCTATAGTATGATTCTATAGACTGAAGCAAAAACTGAAGGTTCTTAAGCAGAAAATGAGGAAATATATTTAAAGATCTAAGAAGATTCTCATGCAATGCCAGGCAGAGATCAGGAAAATCTAGGAATGAGGTCATTCACCAGCAGCCTCTGGCTACCAAGCAACCAAGACCTAGAGTTCTTACAATGGGAAAGAAAGGGTGTGAAGTAGGCAGTTTTCTGTTACTATAGAATACCTGGTAAAGGCTACTTGTGAAGTAAAGAGAGGTTTATTTAAGTCATAGTGTTGGAGTTCAAAGTCCAAAAACAGGTAGCCCTTTTGGTTTGGCCTCTGTTAAGGGCAGTGGATGTTGGCACACCATGTGGGAACACATGTAGGAGCAAGTAGTCATATCTTGAACTGAAATAGGAAAAGACCAGGGTTCCATAATTCCTGTCAAGGGGACACCCCCCAATGACCTAAAGACCTCCTACTGTGCCCCACCTCCCACTAGTGCCACCCTGGGGACCAAGCCTTTCAGATGTGGACCTTTGGAGAACACTCAACATCTCAACCATAGCAGGGCAGAAGTAAGAAACTTCATGGAGGGAGAGTCAACAGAGCCATCTAGTCGGATAGTGGGAACCATAAAGGAGATGGAGTGATGATGAGGACAGTGAAACAGTGATAAACGCAGCAGTCAGGAGGGAAAGAAAAATGTGTCTGACGAGGCAGATGACGGGGGAGAACTGGAGTAGGAGCCTGTGGGACTGAGGCACGTGTACTCCCCAGACAGGACAGCGCTGGGGATCCTGAGATAGTGTGTGGGTAAAGAACACTGAGAGTCCAAGCCACACGCCTTGGGGACTGCAAGAGAAGAGTCACAGACACAGATCAGTTGGGTAGGAAGGGAATAGAACAGCATTCAAGAAACAGGAGCCAGGGACAAAATGTGGAGAGGAACAGGCAGAACAATTAAAACATTTAGTGCTGCAGAAAGACCAACAGGAATCAGAAGACCCAGAGATTATTCACTCTTGTTGAGAAGACCCTCCTGGAGCATCACTCTGCAAATGACTCCCCACCTCCTTGCCCAATTGCACCTGAGTTAGAAGGGAACTTGGGCTGCTCTTCTATAAATTTTCCTTAATGTTCAACATATCTTATTTTACTTCAGCTGGTTCTAAACTGCATACATGTTACCCGAGTGATTAAGCTTTGATGTGTTTCTGGTCACATAATCTGGGCGATGTGAACTTGTAATTGTTAGAAAACTGCTGAAACATAGTTAACTTAGCTGGGAACACCGTGTTAGTGAAATAAAAGGGTTTATTGGGGTGCCACGTGGGCAAGGGTAGGGAAGGGAAGGGAAGGGGGGTAGGGAAGGGATGGGCAGGAACCGAGGCAAGCACGAACAGAGAGCAGGAACAAGGAAAGGGACGGCAGGAACAGGGGGCTGGCTTAAATAGAGTAGGGGCCATAAAACCCCCTTGGAGTGAGTCCTTGTCCTATAGGCCAGCAGAGGTCAGGGGGTGGGTAGGGATAGTGGACAAGGGACTTGCTGGTCAGGTTTTTTGGTCACGCTGAGGATCCTGGGAGCTGTAGTTTTTCACAAGGCACCTGGGGAGGTGTGGCCTTCTGCCTGGGAGGTGCAGCCTCTGCCTAGAATCCAACATTCCCCCCTTTTTGATTTCTTAGGAAGTGGGGCGTTGTGTTTCGATCTGGCTGCTTCGGAGCTGAAATGGGGCGACGTGGGGGTAGTTTTGGGGGGGGGAGATGTGGGCAGGCAGGTCCAGCTGGAGGGTGGAAAAATTCCCAGGAGGTGGGGGGGGGGGGAGATGTGGGCAGGCAGGTCCAGCTGGAGGGTGGAAAAATTCCCAGGTGGAAAAGATGAATCTGTCCAGGTGTGGGATGGGTGAAGTTTCTTTGAAGCCATATGTCGGTGAGGGTGTCAAACCAGGCTTCTGAAGAAAGTCACTGAGGGAGTCAGCCGGAGAGCATGTAGAAATTGTGGGTCTTGCGAGTTTGCAGGTAACACTATTATGGAAGCAACAAAGGGAAAGAAGGTGAGATGGATTATTTTCCATAGGCCTGTGTTCCACCAGGTGGGACTTACAGTGAAGAGGCCAATGGAGAGTGCAAAGCACATCATAATGAGCGTCTGGTGGCAGCATAAGGGCAGGACTCAGCAGGGGTCTCTGGTTGGAAAGTCATTCGTTGTTTTTTTTTTTTTTTTTTTTTTTTGGTACTGGGGATTGAACTCAGGGGCACTTGACCACTGGGCCACATCCCCAGCCCTTTTTTGTATTTTATTAGAGACAGGGTCTCACTGAGTTACTAAGTTACTCGCCATTGCTGAGGCTGGCTTTGAACTTGCGATCCTCCTGCCTCAGCCTCCCAAAGTGCTGGGATTACAGGCGTGCGCCACCGCGCCCGGCTATTCGTTGGTTTTTTTTAGCAGTTGATAGTCCCTGGGAAAAAACTGGTTAAAGGTTCAAAACGAGAAAAACAGAAAAGATTATTTTGAGTCAGTATCAGGAACACAAGAGAAACGAATTTTTAGGGGACCAGTGGGAATGGGAGAGCAAGTATATTGAAGTAGTTGTCTTTTTTGGATCTTAAGGAGGGCTTTTTGGGAGGACTCTGAGCCTAAAGAGGGCGAGGGGAAGTAAGAGTTCTATTACTCTCTACCTTCCCTGAGGACTTGGGGTGATATGGGATGTGAAAGTGTCAAGGAATGTTAAGGGAAGTAGATATATTTCCAGAGGGAGGGTCGCGCAAGGCAGTGTCTGCTTGGAATGGAATGGCGGGGTCGGAGGATTTAGGGAGAACCAAGCAGGCAGCTCTGGGAGGCTGGGGTTTTGGGGCTGCATGTGGAGCCTGCGCAGAATCGCTGCGGCGGCTCGGGCAGCCTCGCTTGGGCATAGCATGGGTTTAGCTCCTGAGCAAAGACTGTGTGAGGTGGATAGACTGTACTGTGGCAGCCACGTGGCACCGGGCAGCCTCACTTGGGGGCGGGCCGGGTCGCCGTGTGCGGGGCGGGCCCAGGGCTTGGCGGCTGGGCCCGCGGGCGGTGCGGCCATTGGTCGGGGCGCCCGCGGCGGCCGGGGGAGCCGGGGGAGCCGTGGGCGCGGCGCACGGCCCCGGCGCGGAGGACGCATGGGGGTGGGGGGTGGGGTTTTGGTCCGTGCGCTAAGAAGCGCTCGGCTATCGGAGGGTAGCAACCCGCGGGGAGCGCGCGGGCGGGACGGCGCCAGTCAGAGCTAGACCTATAAGAGAGCAAAAGAAGCGAGCAAGGGGTGCGCCCCGGCCACGGTGGCAGCGGGCTGGGGGTGCGCCGCGGCCGGAGCGCGGGCAGGGAGCACGCCGCTGAGCGGTGGCAGCTTGGATGAATGGCGAACACATGGTCACCATTTGCTGGCGGGGAGATGGGGGAAGCGCACAGACTTGAGGATGAAAGACGCTGAGGAAGAAGCGCGGGGAGGGGGCAAAGCCAGAGGCGGCGTGTCTGGTAAAGGACACGTCGCAGAATCTGCGGAAGTGGGGGCTAAAGTCTGGGGCAATGCGTCCAGTAACGCCCGCATGGCCGAAGAGGGCGGGGGGAGCCGTGGAGAACCAAGCTGCGGAAGCTGGGGGCGGGGATAACTGCGGGAGAGGTGTGGGGCTCACTGGGAGGCTGGGCGGAGCGGTCTGGAGCAGCCTCCGAGGCTGCTGGTACCGGGGACGTGCGGCAATTGAGAGGCGTGTTTCGGATTTTTTCTGTTCCGAACGGAAAAATGGAAGCTCAAGCCCGGAGTGCAGAGGGGAACTTTCCTAGCCACAGACAGCAGAGAGCCGTAGTCTTACAGCTGGAAATTTTAAAGCAAGCGGATAAAGGTGGGGGAGGGGGGAAGAGTTCCCGGGGTCCACCGTCGCCCTGAAGGCTTGGGTGGGGTGTGGTCCCCCCTGTAAAGGCCGCGGGCGAGATTGCCGGATGGTCAACGGTCAATTCTCGCCGCGCAGTGGCCAAACAGGTTTAGGAACTCGGGGTGGATGGGGGGCTTACCAAAGTCCAGCGACGGTGTAGGAAGACAGACGGCCAAAGGAGACGTGTGGTGGACGCTCGTCTCCTTTCCCGGTCAGGGAACCAAATGTTAGAAAACTGCTGAAACATAGTTAACTTAGCTGGGAACACCGTGTTAGTGAAATAAAAGGGTTTATTGGGGTGCCACGTGGGCAAGGGTAGGGAAGGGAAGGGAAGGGGGGTAGGGAAGGGATGGGCAGGAACCGAGGCAAGCACGAACAGAGAGCAGGAACAAGGAAAGGGACGGCAGGAACAGGGGGTTGGCTTAAATAGAGTAGGGGCCATAAAACCCCCTTGGAGTGAGTCCTTGTCCTATAGGCCAGCAGAGGTCAGGGGGTGGGTAGGGATAGTGGACAAGGGACTTGCTGGTCAGGTTTTTTGGTCACGCTGAGGATCCTGGGAGCTGTAGTTTTTCACAAGGCACCTGGGGAGGTGTGGCCTTCTGCCTGGGAGGTGCAGCCTCTGCCTAGAATCCAACAGTAATGGGGACACATCCTCCAGAAAGGGGAGGTCTCTATATGGGCAAAATTTTTCATACTAGAATCTTATGTTGTTCTGAGGATTTTGCAAAATGATACTCTTCCCTCTAAAAGTAACTAGCCAGGCACAGTGGCACATGTCTGCAGTTGCTGCTACTCCAGAGGCAGAGGCAGGAGGATCATGTGAGCCCAGGAGTTTGAGGCCAGCCTAGACAACATAGCAAGACTCTGTCAATCAATCAATCAACCAATCAATCAAATAAAAGTAACTGAGATGGCATTGAGGACCAGGAGCCAGAACTGAATATAAACACAAATGGTGACCTAAAGCAATGTAGGACAGCAGGAAAGCATACAGGTTTTGGTATTCAGCAAACCAGAATCCTTGTGCCTCCTCTAGCTGTGTGATCTGTGCTAGTTACTTAATACCTCTCACCCTTAATTTTGTTAATCTGTCGAAGGGTGGAAACAATGGTACCTTATGTGAACAATGGTATCAAATGTGAACATATTGTGAAAATCAAATGAGATGTTTGGAAAACACTAAACCCAGTGTAAAACCTCAACAAAGTTACAGAATAAGCCCGTAGGAAATATTAGCTATGATTATTTTTGTTAGGGAGGATACATGGCCAGAAGGTAAATGCTGTTCATATGCTGATATGTCCCAGGGATCCTAAGAGGAGGAAACAATGCCCCATGGACATTTCAGGATAATCCAGGCGGCTGTCACTTGCAGAAGTCATGAGTTGCCTAAAAGGTTTTTCTATCTTAGAAAGTATGAAACATGGTAGATTCAGAATTAGAATCTGTGATTCTCTGGGCTCAGGGCCATTCCACAAAAGGAAATGTGCACAGTCTCTAGGAGCCACTTGCTTAATCAAAACAGTTTGTCCCTGAATTGTCTTGAATAAATCAGCATAGATCTGGTGTTTCCCCTGTGTTCAGTGAGTGTGTCTAGATGTCTTCTGAATTAGAAAGTATAATATTGTAAACAACTGGGGTTCCAATGAGTTGGGTCTCTCAGATGTCCAGGACATAAGGCAATCTAATCTTTTTCAGGTTTCTGTGACTTAACACCAAAAATGTACCAAGCCTTAAATAAATAATTGTTGGAATGAGTGAATAAACCCAGCTACCAGATGATATTAAAATGAACCAAAGAGCTATATTCTACATCTAAGAATTCCATACATATTGATCAAAAGAAGATGAAAAAACTCAGCATTGATTATATCATGCAATGACCATAACTCGCAAGACACAGAGCACAAACTTAGCTGATGAATCATTCACAGAAAGCTGGGCACATCCGCTTTCTTTGAACTGAACTGAAATGAATTATTGATACCTACACCTGTCCCCCTCCTCTATGAAAAGTGAACTCTTATTTTCCATATGTAGGCAACAACTTGAAATTCTAATTGGAATATAGTCAGGTTTGGCAATTTCAAGTATTCCAGTCAGCTAACAGGACAAAACAATTTTTTGCTAAAAAAATCAGACACACATCATATTATATCTTACTTAAGAACAGTGAGAGATCATTCATTTATCTTTACATCAGTTTATTATTATGGAACAAAATGTTGGTAGATATATTTTCAATACACCATGTTTAAAGGATTGCAATAAAACTTTGTACAATATAGTATGTACTTGTGCCAAGTGTGATCTCCTACACTTAATAAGGGTTCTGAAGTTAGTGATAGAAGAAATGATGGACAGCAATAAGCAATACTTACTAGCAGTCAAGTACTCTCCAGGAGTTATTCCTACATTTTTCTCATTTAATGCTCACAAATAGCCATGAGGTAGGACTTTTCTTCCTGCAAATGAGAAAAGGAGCATGAAGATAGTAATTGTCTAAGGTTATGTATATTACTTAGCAGCTGGAGATTCACACTCCAAATGTGTGAAAAATATGTCTAACTCCAATGCTTACGCTCTTTCCACTACAGCACATGGAAATAAATCTACTCCACGCATAACCAACTAAAGAAAGGCACAACAGTGTTAAAGGAAAACTAAGTAGGGAGCCAGGCATAACCAACTAAGGAAAGACACAACAGTGTTAAAGGAAAACTAAGTAGGGAGCTAGGGTGTAGCTCAGTGGTAGAGCACATGCTTAGGATGTGGAAGGCCCTAGGTTCAATCTCTAAGACTACAAG
The DNA here is from genome assembly GCA_025594165.1 of Tamias sibiricus. Taxonomy (NCBI): domain Eukaryota; kingdom Metazoa; phylum Chordata; class Mammalia; order Rodentia; family Sciuridae; genus Tamias; species Tamias sibiricus. The sequence goes on from CM046669.1 coordinate 32,876,464, forward strand.
AAAGGAAGGAAGCAATGCATTCTGCTGTCATTTATAATATTTTAGAATAAAAAAAAACCATGATTATATGTTTTGGAAAAAAAAAGAAAGGAAGGAAGAAAAGAAGGGAGGGAGGGAGGAAAAACTAAGTAGCTGTCATATTTATTTAGTGCTTCCTTCCTATTTATTTGATTTGCAATACTAAGATAGCTATTATCAATGTAAAGCTATTATAGCACTTTTGAATTTTTTGTACATTTTTAAAAAAAATAAATAAAATAAGAAATCTCAGACCAAGAGACAATTATGAAGCTGACAAGATTTATTAAAGGCATTCTCTTTATAACATGTCTTTTCAGAGCATATGATTTTAATAGCCCATATGTTTTCAACATTCACTCAAATACAGTATAACAAGTTATCTAGCATAAATATATATATATATACACAATAATTTACAAAGACACTGAAATGTTTTTGGCAATAAAATCATGAGTTTTGAAAGCAGAAACTAAAGATTAAATATTGAACAACAACATGAAAACTACCATTCTGACACTTTGAGAAGTTTTTAAAGGAAGTACAACCTTCAGGAAAAATCCTTATATGTACACCTATACTCTATCAAACTTGATAGTAAAAGTGCTACTTGCCAGAGCACCAAATGATAAAAATATAGAACTTCACAAAGAATATAAGCACAAAAATGAAAACAAATTTACTACACCGAGCCATTTAAAAATACCTGAAAAGACCACATTTGCTTCTACCAGACCAGAATCAACCTGCAATCTCTCCAACATGGAAATCATCAGATCTATTCAAGGAACTAACAGTTTCAACTAGTTACACCCTATGTGCAGGTGGTATCTTTATCTGAAAAAATTATTCTCAGGAAAATGATAATGTCATTCAAGCAGAGTTACCAAGTCTCTTTTCAAATCACACACATTTTTGAGGTAAAAACTTTCAGACTACTTCCATCAAGTAAGATCCTACAATTAGAATATTATCTTTATTACTTGATCATAGATAAAGGATTTTTAAAGCTGTGAAATATAATAGGATTTTTTTGGTGTGCATATGGTGCTGGGGATTGAACCCATGGGTGCTCTACCACTGAGCTACACCCCCAGTCCTTTTTATTTTATTTTTCTAATTTTGAGACATGGTCTTGCTAAGTTGCTGAGGCTGGCCTGGAACTTGTGATCTTCCTGCCTCAGTCTCCCAAGTAGCTGGGATTACAGGCCTATACCACCACAACCAGCTTAAATAATTAGGATCTTTAATTTCCATCAAATCATACACAAAGACTTTCATTACACCTTTAGCCAAGCAAGCACTGCCAAGAGAAGAACTAGCCTCTGATCTCCCAAGTGGGATTCTGACAACATTTCATTAATTTTAAATTACACTAACACAGCCCCATTCTGAAACATAGGTATCATAGTAAATTATCATGCCAGTAAGTCATATTATTAATATATAATTATACTATTCTTAGGTAGTTATTTATAATTTGTAAAGAAACAGGAAATTACATCTTGAACATGTATGCTATTCAAAATGGGAAACCAGTTAACCCTTCAGAAAAGTTTTAGATTTAAGAATGCAAATAAACTGCCTAGTTAAAATTGTGTTGGCAATTTCACCATAAACCTCATCCTAGCTATCTGCAGGGAAGAGAATGCACAGGCCCAGAGGTATGCTGATTATTCACATTTCCACCATTTATGAAGAAATAACCATGCTGATTATTCATATTTCCACCATTTATGAAAAAATAACCATCTACAAACAGACTAACGAACCAACTAGAGATGGCATATCAGTGTTAAATATTTAAATTCAAGACAATTGAAAAACTAGAGACACAACCATTCGCTTGGTCCTGAATTCTTAATTTAATTCTCCTGGCTAAATGTTCCAATATAGTATACACCTGTTTAAAACTGTCAGCTGAGAAAATTCATTCTAGCATTTTGAAACCATTCCATAATGCTTATCTTGTTCACACTCAGTGTATGGCCACCAACAGGCTGCACTTCTTTGAAATAAATACACTGATTTCTTTTTACATTCTCTTACATAAGGAAAATTGCCTACCAAGTTTTCTTTTTTTTCATGGATGATCACCAAGTGCCTATGCACTGGCATTCACACCCACTGAATCCTACTGGGCATGCACCCCTCTGAGCTCCCTGCTTCAGACATATTGTCCTGCAGTTCATAAACATGCTTTGGTATACTTTTATTCCTATTGCAGCCAGTCCTACTTGATTCGGATTCTTCTCTAGTATCTTGATTACAAGATTCCTGGGGTCTCAACAAATCAAGTCTTTCTTCAGATTCAAAACATAAGAAAAGTGACTTAGCTAGAGATTCTAGTTCCCTGTGATTAGCTTGTATTTTCTTCTCACAGCTGTCAATTGAAGTGGAGAGGTCCCTGAAGTCATTGTGAACATCACTGGCCAAGTTGCAAATAGTTTCAACACAATTCTTGAGAAGATGTACATCACTATGGCATCCTATGCAAAGGGAGAAGAAAAAGTCAAAACCCTTTTAAGCTTTTGTCAAATATTTATTACTATTAGATGACTCCAGCTATGCCTTAAGGCAAAGTGACTCTTATCAAGACAATTACAAACTATTCACTATGATTCCTACTAAAGTGCTTAACTGCTACATAAGCAATTATGTAGGCAGAAGTGTTCACATGCATGTTAATAGTCCCCACTTGATCACAGAAGTTCCTGTGCTGGTAACTAATATCAATGCAACAGCACTAGGTGGGCTTTAGTTAGTGACGTAGGCTAAGAAAGAAAAGGCAAGACATTTGAGAGTCCTTAAAATACATTACTCTAGTCGAGCAATGGTGCACCCCTGTAATCCCAGCAGCTCAGGAGGCTGAGATAGGATCTCGAGTTCCAAGCCAACCTCAGCAATGTCAAGGCACTAAGCAACTCAGCAAGACCTTGTCTCTAAATAAAATACAAAATAGGGCGGGATATGTGGCTCAATGGTCAAGTGCCCCTGAATTCAATCCCCAGTACAAAACAAAACAAAACAAACAAAAAATACACACACACACACACACACACTGCTCTGATTACAAATTCTACTTAAGAATATTTACCTCTCAGTGCAGAAATAATAACTTGAATGGTTTTATCTAAGCAATGTTTTAACTTCAAGAATTCTGGGGCAAGATCAGACATCTTCTTAGAATCCTGGTATCCAGGATCGTCTTGTACTTGAGTTCTGAAAATTTTCTGTATAAATAAATAGTTTTAAAAATATGTAACAGGCTGCATGGAGGTATGATTTTTAACTTTCAGAACATTATCTTTAAGAAAGAGAGTGCAATTTCCTTACCAATGCTTAACTCCATTTCTATAAGCAAAACCAAACTATAGTATTGCTATTTTTCAAAAGAAATAAAACTTTGGTTAATTTTAAACCAAAATCCTATCATCCAGTTACACATGAATGAAACAAAGCGCCAGTTCCATTTGCTATTGAATCCATAATAAACAAACTTATTTAACTTTTAAGAATTCAACTTTGAGGATCACGAGTTCAAAGCCAGCCTCAGCAAAAGCAATGTGCTAAGCAACTCAGTGAGACCCTTTGTCTAAATAAAATACAAAATAGGGCTGAGAATGTGGCTTAGTGGTTCAAAGCCCCTGAATTCAATTCCTGGTAGACAAATAAAGGGGGGAGGGGTTGACTTTATATCCCATTTGCTTTATTTAAATAAAAAATTTCATGGCATAGAAATAGTTCTCCTTTTTAATATAGTTAGTTTCTACTTTTCTGTTTTAACTATGAGCATAAAATAATTCGTCTAGGGGCTGGGGTCGTGGCTCAGTGGCAGAGCGCTCGCCTCGCACGTGCGCGGCCCGGGTTCGATCCTCAGCACCACGTAAACATAAATGCATTGCATTGTGTACAACTAAAGTAAATAAATTTAAAAAAAATAATTCAACTACTTCACATGCATTTTTAAATCTTTGAGCACATTGATTATTAAGCAATTTTTAGCCTATGATGAATGACTATCCAAGCAAAAGCTGATAGTAGCTGTTAAGAAACAGATAAACTAATATTAATAAATATCCATGAAATCTATTACTAAAACTATTAAATTGTGATATCCAAGAGAACTACGTCTTTCAATTAAACATGTACAAAGGAGCTATCTTTGGCTAAGGATAAAAAATGAAATAAAAACGTCTACAATTGAGCAAATAATTAAATATACTAAAAATGAAATAAAGTCAATTTAAAGCTTTTCTTACTATTTTACATTCAGAAAAGAGATTTTCAAGAGAGCTGATCAATTCCATGGCACAAGCTTTCATCTGTTTGGTAACCTATGGAGAATGTTAAAATATTTTATTGTACAAATAATCATAGAGAAATACAAAAACAGGAATTGAATGGTACCAGATTTGGAAAAAGTTCTAGTCTAGAAGCCAGAAGATTGAAATTCTATCTCTGAGATTGCAAGTAAATAGCTTGAGAGTACTTAAATTATGTAAGTGAAATTTCTTTAAAAATAAATTGCAAATTATTCTTGTATTAAATATGGACACTCTCTGATGTCTCTTTTAATAGAATTTCCTTTTATTTAAATATTTATAAGAATAAAATTTCTAAAACTTCCCTTGGGAGGAAGTGAGGTAACACATGAAGCAAATATTCTCTAAGAACTTTCCAAATGTTTTCTTCTTTGATTCTCAATTATGACCTTATGCTTCATATAGTACTGCCCTCATTTTACAAATGAGGAAAACAATCCTGAGTCTTAACTTCTAAGACTCAGATCCAAGGTGGGGGATCCAACCCAAATCCTAAACCTTTGCTTTTACATTGCTCAATGCTGCCCCCTAAGGTGTAGCATAATTTCTGCCAGGGAATTCTGTTTTAAGTATTTAATTGGCTTTACCAACAGAACTGTTCCCTAGGTCAAACTCAGAATTTGCTCCATGTGGTTTAAAAAAAAAATCAAAAATTTTTTTCCTCCTGACTGTGGCTTTAAAATGTGACTCCAATGTCTTATATGTTTGTGCCTATTTCTTTGAACATTCCATTTTTTTCTGTTGGAGGTTCTTTATAAATTTTAAGTAAAAGAATATAAAACAAAATTTCACAACAAAGTAAAACTTTGGCAGAAGATAGAAAAAAAATGAGAAGTTGGATAGAATTCTGCATGAAAATGCAGATAGTGCAAAATTATATATAAGATGGGCCTGATTCCTTTTCTGTTTATTTCCTCAAAATAACAACAAAGCTAATATCTATACCTACTAATAAGCACATTCACATACATTATTTCATCTTCATTTTCATTAACTTATTCTATATCCTTTTGTTCTTATTGATGGAAAAATTCTACAAACAGAATTCCAGTGATACAAAATACACAAAGTGCAAGAGGAAGATACACAGAGAAAAAGAATACGTGCAAGAAAGACTAGTAACTTAAGATTTGCAAGGCACTATATTTAGCATTCTTTTTTTTAAATATTTTATTTATTTGCTTTAGTTGTAACACAATGTGTTTATTTATACGTGGTGCTGAGGATCGAACCTGGGCTGCGCACGTGCTAGGCAAGCGCTCTACCGCTGAGCCACAACCCCAGCCCCTATATTTAGCATTCTTGAATACACTGCTTCTTATTCTCATATAATCCTCAGAATAATTTTATGGAATAAATATGATCATCCCCACCTTTAAAATAAAACAACTGAGGCACAGGGAAGTTATTCAAGGCTAAATGGGAAGTAGGAGAACAGTTTAATGTTCTGATATGAAATCACTGATATGAATGCCCCTAAAAAAAAAAAAAAAAAAATTTAGTTTGGATGGAGTTGGAGAATATAATTCAAAGTAAAGTTAGCCAACCCCAAAAAACCAAATGCCGAATGTTTTCTCTGATTTAAGGATGCTGGTTCATAATGTGCTTGGCGGGTGGGGATAAGAGGATTAGATGAACTCAAGATAGGGCAAAGGGGAAAAAGGGAGGGAGGGGAAGGGAGGAGGCATGGGAGCAGGAAAGATGGTGGAATTCGATGGTCATCATTACCCTAAGTACATGTATGAAGACAAGAATGATGTGACTCTACTTTGTGTACAACCAGAGATATGAAAAATTGTGCTCTATATGTGTAACATGAATTGTAATGCATTGTTGTCATATATAACAAATTAAAATAAAAAAAATTAGATCAAGACATGTTTATTTCCCTCTACAACAAAGGAAACAATTAAAAATATGAGGAGAAAACCTATGGAATGGGAGGAAAATCTCTGCTAGCTATTCTTCTAACAGAGAATTAGTATCTACAATGTATAAAGATCTCAAAAACTTCACACACACACAAACAAACAAAAAATCCCAAATAACCCAATTAATGAATGGGCAAATGAATTAAATAGAAACTTCTCAAAAAAAAGAAATACAGGGCTGGGGTTGTGGCTCAGCGGTAGAGCGCTCGTCTAGCACAGGTGCGGCCCAGGTTTGATCCTCAGCACCACGTAAAAACGCATTGTGTACAACTAAAAGCAAAATAAAATAAATATTTAAAAAAAAAAAAAAAAATACAAATGGCCAACAAATATATGAAAAAAATATTCAACATCATTAGCAATTAGGGAGATGCAAATCAGAACTACACTGAGATTTCCTCTTACACTAGTCAGAATGCCAGACATCAAGAATACAAACAATAATAAATGCTGAAGAGGATGTGGATAAAAAGGAACACTTTCACACTGTTGGTGGGATTATAAATTAGTACAATCACTATGGAAAGCAGTGTAGAGGTTACTCAAAAAACAAGGCATGGAACCACCATATGACCCAGCTACACCACTCCTCAGTATTTATCCTAAAGAATTAAGGTCATCATACTACAGTGATAATGTATACCCATGTTTATAGCAGCATAATTCACAATAGCCAAACAATGGAACCAGCCTGGGTATCCAACAAAAGATGAATGGATAATGAAAATATGCGGTATACATACACAATAGAGTTTATTCAGCCATAAAGAAGAATGAAATTATGTCATTTGCAGGAAAATGGATGGAACTAGAACTACTATGTTAAGTAAAATAAGCCAAACTCAGAAGGTCAAGGGTCATACGTTTTCTCTCATATGTGGAAGCTAGACAGGAAAAAGGAAAAGAAAGGATGGGGGAGCAGAGATCTAATGAAAATCAAAGGGAGATCAATAGATAAAAGGGATCAGAGGGAGGGTGCTGTGGAGGGAAGGGGAAAGACCAGGGGAGGGATACTGGCTAAATTATTGTTATATTGTGTGCATGTATGAATATGTAACAACAAATCCCATCATTATGTACAACTATAATAATGCACCAATAAAACAATGTGGAGGGCTGGGATTGTGGCTCAGTGGTAGAGTGCTCGCCTAGCAGCACGGCCCGGGTTCGATCCTCAGCACCAAAAAACAAATGCATTGTGTACAACTAAAGCAAATAAATAAATATTTTAAAAAAAAACAATGTGGAAAGGGAAAAAACAGAAAAAGAAATGTTAGCTTCCATTCTTAGGTGGAAGAGTATAGACATAAATAAGGAAGAAAAAGACAACCAGAGAATAAACACTAGGTGTCACTACCATACTCCACTCTGATTGGGAGTTTATCTTCAGACTATACTCTCATCACTAATAGCTGTGACAGAGCTAGCAAAAGATTAAGAGGCTGCAGCAACTCAAGAACAACTTGGGAAAAGATCATCATGACATAATGATATCAGCCTCTTCAATAAAAAATAATCGACACAGACTAAAATATAAAAATTTATAAAAATCAAATCCACTGCATTAAACTATTTAATTAACTTTAAAATTAGCTGGTATAGGACATTCTTTTGCTCATCTTACCTCATTTTGTACACACTGCCTTAAGAGGTTGTGCTTAAGTTCTTTTGCTTTTTCCAGTCCAGAATCTAACAGAATCTTCATTCCTGAGTCTACACCATCACAAACAGCACCCATGAATTCCTCCTAGGAAAAGTGTTTAAGTATTAACTGCTAAATTCGATTTTGAAAAAATATATAAGATAATTAAGTTATTATTAAGTTCAACTAAAGCTAGAATAAGAACTAAGAGACAACTAGGAAATCAAATTGGCAGAACAATTATTTACTATTCCACATATAACATGTAAAGAATGTTTATCATCTCAAACAGGACACTACTTTGCTGGAATGCAGTAACATTCTAAAATAACATTGTTTTCTTTAGCACAAGTAATTAAAGCAAGCAAATATAAATTTTCTAGAATTACAGAGTTTTTCATGTGTTGATTGGATGAGAAAACCTTCCGCGGTAGATGGCCATCATCCAACTGAGGACTCAAAAGGCAAAGTATGGTTTGTAAAATCATCCAGTATATTTAATCAATTTGGGCTGAAACAAATTTTCGATCTTATTGCCAAACAATTAAAAGTACAAGTTATTTTTAAAATAAAATGTACCTGTTATGTTTAGTGAAACTAAAATAAAAAATCTCTAAGCCAGGCGCAGTGGTACACGCCTGTAATCTTAGCACTTGAGAGGCTGAGGAAGGAGGATCGCGAGTTCAAAGCCAGCCTCAGCAAAGGCGAGACACTTAGCAACTCAGTGAGAACCTGTCTCTAAATAAAATACAAAAAACATCTGGGGATGTGGCCCAGTGGTCGAGTGCCCCTGAGTTCAATCCCCAGTACCAAAAAAAAAAAAAAAAAAAAAAAAAAAAAATCTCTAACGTTCTCTCTGATCAAGTCTTTCAAAACTCATATTGATCTCATATTGATAAATTACCTGGATACTGGCAGGCTTATTGTTACCATTTTCCAGAAAATACAGCTTATTCCCTTTGAGAAGTGCTAATTGTCCCACATATTTAACAGCTTGTTGTACAATTTGGATCACTTTATTTTGAGCCTCTTTTACCATTGATGGAATATCTGAACAGCATCCCTATAAGATAAAAACAGATAAGTGTGTCAGATTCATGAGATTATAAAGGGATGGTAAAGGGCTGGGGTTTGGCTCAGTGGTAGAGTGCTCACCTAGCACGTGCACGGCCCAGGTTCGATCCTCAGCACCACATAAACATAAATGTATTGCATTGTGTACAACTAAAGCAAATAAATAAATATTTTTTTTTTTAAAAAAAGGATGGTAAAGATTGATAGGAGGTGGGGGCGTGGCTCAGTGGTAGAGTATATGCTTAGCATGTGCTGGCTTTAACCCTCAACATCAAAAATAAAAAATAAACAATCTAAAGAAAATAAATTCTGCATTTCTTGACATAGTGACCACTCTTCAAAAACATATGACAGCATCAATGTTCATAGCAGCACAATTCACAATAGCTAGATTGTGGAAACAACCCCGATGCCCATCAATAGATGAAAGAATAGGGAAACATTGGTATATATACACAATGGAACATCACTCAGCACTAAAAGAGAATAAAATCATGGCATTTGCAGGTAAATTGATGGAGTTGGAGAAAATAATGCTAAGTGAAGTCAGCCAATCCCAGAAAACCAAAGGACGATTAATTCCTTTGCTATGATGATTCTGAATTATAGTGGCAAGGGAGGGGGGATGAGAGGAATGAAGGAATGTTAAATAGAAAAAAGGGGGGAGGGGAGGGAAAGGGGCAAGAGGATAGAAACAATGGCAGAAGGAGTTTGACATCAGTATACTAAGTGCATGTATAAAAACTCAAATGGTATGAAAATACTTTGTGTAAAACCAATGACTTGGAAAACTGTGCTCTTTATATGTAATATGAAAGGAATTGCACTCTAAAAGCATGTATAACAAATTTAATTAATTAATTAATTTAAAAAAACATGTGATAGAACCAGAAACATGCAGCCTTATGGCTACTGAAGGTGACAGTATGAATAAGATACAGACTCTTCTCTCCAAGACCTACACTCTGATAGAGGACATAAGGCAAGTGTGAAATAAGTAGATAAAAGATAGAATTGATAAGTGAATGACAAAAAAGGAACAAAGTGGTGGCTTTTTTACTTTTCAATTTTTCCTGTCCTTATAAGCATCTAATAAATAGTGTTTTCTTTTCTCAGGGGAGAAGGAAAAGGAGAGGGAGAAGATGATAAAAATCCAAAACCTTCAAACAAAAGGATTCCCATAGCTAGAGAAAAATAAGGGAAAAAAGCCAGTGGGGGTGAGGGGGGTCATATATCATAAATATATAGGGAAGATAAGTACAGTAGAAGGTAGAGAATAAACGGAAAGGAGGGAGGCTGGGAAAAGCATGATTTAATAAAAATCAAGCTCTATGCATATACAAAGGTACCAAAGGGAATTTAACCTTCATATACACATAGAAAATACCAATAAAAAATAAATAGAGGGTAGCCGGGCATGGTGGCAGTAATCCCAGCATTTGGGAGGCTGAGGCAGGAGGATTGCAAGTTCAAAGCCAGCCTCAGCAATGGTGAAGCACTTAGCAACTCAGTGAGACCCTGTCTCTAAATAAAAAACAAAAGAGGGCTGGGGATGTGGCCCAGTGGTCGAGTGCCCCTGAGTTCAATCCCTAGTACCAGAAAAATAAACAAATAAATAAATAAAGGAGTGAAAAGATGATCAGTAAACCAGAGGGAGAAAAATAGGGGGAGGTAGGAGGGAAGAAATAGGGTGGGGATAGGTATAAAAATAAAATTTGTTGCATGTTTTGTCAAAATGAACCCACCTACTATGTATAATTATGTTTTAATAATTTTTAAAAGCTAAATAAACAAACATGTCCTTTATATATATAAAAAAAGGGGGGCACTCAGAGAGCACATATCCAAAGGTATGGGGAAGCATCTTGTAAACTGTTCTTTCTGTTCCTCCCACTGCAGCGGCTCTTAGAGTACTTCTCTTGGACTGCTTTCTGGAAGACGCTAACTGTGTTGCTACAAGGTAAGGATTCTCAAACTATACTTCATTAGAAAGTGCAGTCATTACCACTTCTGCAGTTTCTCATGGGCTCAATCTAACTTCTTCTCCAAACCACCTGGCTCTCCACCCTTATAAAATAAGTTGAAATCCATATAGGTTCAAAGTGATCTTCCCAGCTTCTCCAACAAGCGCTTTCTTTTTTTAAATTATTTTTTATTTTATCTTTTTTTTAGTTGTAGTCGGACACAATACCTTTATTTTATTTATTTATTTTTATGTGGTGCTGAGAATCTAACTCAGAGCCTCACACAAGCTAGGCGAGTGCTCTATCGCTGAGCCACAACCCTCTTATAATTTAATATTTTTGATAATCAAAGCAACCCTGTCAGGAAGGCATTGCTATTTTTATTTTCTAGGTGAGAAAATGGGACACTCAAAAAATTAAGCAGTTTGCTCAAGGATACAAAGGAATCTAGCATGGGTTCAAACATGGGATCCAAATATCAATAGTGGGTTTTTGGTTTGTGTATTTTGCTCCTACTATTCTTGTATTGCATTTAAATTCTGAGAGCCAGCTAGGCCTACCTTGATAGCCTATGTCTATCACACACAATCCTGCAGCCAGATTCCTTTTCTAGGCCCAAGTCTAAGCCAGACCTTCAGCTTTTGGCTCATTAGTTTTGCTCTCCGGACATTCAGACCTTGCATTTTCTTGGTTTTACACTCAGAGCTTCTTAATCTACTACTTCACCACATCTGTTTGCAGTCCTACAATCATTCTATTTTCTCATTACTTATGTCCAAAGTGACTTTTCATCCAATGTAAATTTAAAATTAATTCAATAACAAGTATCCAATTGAGCATCTATCATACAATGAGGCTTTGAGAAGAAAGATGCCTACAGTCCTTCTAACTTCTCAGAGCTTAACAAAGTTTGTAAATAGCATATTAAAGATATATGTGCCAGGTGCAGTGGCTCACACCTGTAATCCCAGCAGCTTGGGAGGCTGAGGTAGGAGGATCATGAGTTCAAAGCCAGCCTCAGCAATAGAGAGGCACTGAGCAACTCAGTGAGACCCTGTCTCTAAATAAAATACAAAATAGGGCTGGGGAAGTGGCTCAGTGCTTGAATGCCCCTGAGTTCAATTCTTGGTACCAAAAAAAAAAAAAAAGTATATATATATATATATATATATATATATATATATATATATATATATATATGAGTAAAGTACAGGGTTAACAGAGAAGCAAATAAGAGAGGTGCCTAAGTCTTAGGAAGACCCAGAAAGACTTCCTTGGGGAGAATAATAGCTGTTAAAAATAAATATCTGATATTAATTTTACTAGTTATATCAGTCAATTAAATACAACTTCCAAATCCCAGTCAGTAAATAACCCATTCAGGAAATACATGGCCCACCAAAAATCAGAGGTAGAAAGTCTCTTGGTGGGGGCTGGGGTTGTGGCTCAGTGGTAGAGCGCTCGCCTAGCATGTGCGCGGCCCAGGTTCGATCCTCAGCACCACATAAAAATAAACGCATTGTGCACAACTAAAGCAAATATATAAAATATTTTTTTTAAAAAAGTAGCCGGGCGCGGTGGCGCACGCCTGTAATCCCAGCACTTTGGGAGGCTGAGGCAGGAGGATTGCGAGTTCAAAGCCAGCCTCAGCCATGGCGAGGCACTTAGCAACTCAGTGAGACCTCTAATAAAAATACAAAAAAGGGCTGGGGATGGGGCCCAGTGGTCGAGGGCCCCTGAGTCTCCCTTGGTGGACATTATAACATAAGATTTAACCCAATAGTCTAGAGATTTTTGTTATGAAGTCTAATTATCCATTTTCTAGAATAAAACCTAACTTCTTGGTGTTTTCTCAACATCTCCTCTTCTCTCTTCAAGAAATTCTTATAGAGGAGAGCACTGATAAGGCAATGACTATGTAATATCTAATATCAAATCCTCACTTCTTCCATAGTGATAGAACCCTTGATTTTTAGCTTGGCATACAGGCATAGAATAAAAACTGAATTTCCTAAAGATACTTGCAGCTAGATGTAGACAGGTGATGAAGGAAGTACAAGTGTCCTATGGTGATTTCCAGAAACTTCCATCAAAAGAAGGCACAAATGGTATAATCCCAGTGATTTGGGAGGTTGAAGCAGAAGGCTCACAGGTTCAAGGCTAGCCTCAGCAACTCAGCGAGGCCCTAAGCAACTTAGTGAGACCCTGTCTCAACATAAAAAATAAAAAGGACTGGGGAGTGGCTCAGTGGTAAAGTGCCCCTGGGTTCAATCCCCAGTACCAAAAAAAAGGAAGGCATACTTGGCCTTTTCCTTCTTTGTCACTTCTTTCATCCTGCTGCACTGAACTCAATAGCATTCCATCACAGTAGACCATGAAATCAAGGGCCACGTTTTAGGCACAGCAGAAGGGCTGGTTCCTACAGACTTTGTGGAGCAAAGCACCCATGCCTAACCTCCAGCTTTTATGTGAGAAAAAAACAAGCTTTTTTCTTGCTTCTTCCTTATAGCCAAACCTAATCTCATCTGATACAAGGTAAGCAGGAAACAAAATTACTTTCCTTGGTTCTACTTCAGCAGGCTTGTGACTAATTCAGCATGAGCTGAAACTCAATCCATAGCCATAGCAAGACTGCTCCTCTCCCCAATACCCTTTACTGAAGGTCAGCAAAGAATAATGGCAGAGTATGAACTCTGGACCCAAGACAGCCTGGGTTCAAATACAACTTCATGTTCACATCTGACCAGTTATGTAACACCAGATGGGTTTGTATCTTCCCAGAGCCTCCATTTCTTTGCCTATAAAACAGCGATAGCAGTACCCACTTTGGGGGTTCTTATGAGGATTAAATGAGTTAATATCTGTAAATCACTTAAGATTACTAGTATACAGAAAACCATTTAAGTCCTGGTTCAACAAATCAATTACAAACAAATCTAATTTTTGGAAGATGCAGGTAGTGGAAAATCAATAAATACTGAATAAATGAATGCATCAAATAATACTAAGGAATCAATTTACCTGTAAAAATAACTGTAAGTAGCCTCCCAGTTTTTTAACTTCTTGTCTCAATTCATCTTCAAGTGTTGCTACATCAGTATAAGGTAGAAAATCATCCAGCCAGTGTTTGATTAAAACCACAAGCTGCTCAAAAGCACAAGCAATCTGGATAGTAAGTAATTGGAGTGCCCGATCAGAAGAAAACACTTTGAAAGAAGAAGAAAAATTATTGGAAGAAATAATCTCCAGATTATTAACATATAGATCAAAATTAAAATATGATCAAAATTAAAATATTTTTTAACATTTTAAAAGATGCCTGCCAGATGTGTCAAATAATCACTCAAAACAAAATATAATATACAGAAAATAATCATCATGTGAGTTAGTAAAAGCAGTGGGATTGCTTACAATTATCTTGACTTTCTTCATCTTGTTCTTCATGAGCTTTGGAAATGACAAACAGCCCATTATATATTTTAAGAAAATTATTTATCAGGCTATCTGCTATAGTTTTTTCTTCATCATAACTTTGTCCAAGAAAATCTACTGATGAACCAATCAATTCTTTGCAAATTCCAGGGAGATATGATTCTGCTGAATTTGAACAAATAGAGCTTGATTTCTCCATTAAGCCTACATCAACAGAAAATAGTCATCATAAGCCTAGTTTTCAGGTACTATACTTTCAAACAAATGTATTAATGTAGGCATATTATAGAATCATCAGCCAATACATTCAAAATAGTATTCTTATTTCAATACATCCTTATTTCTATACGCCAAAGTGAAAATTAACCCGTCAGTTGCACAAGTTCACATGTTTAGCAGCTCCTTCACCACAGATAGGTAACAGAGAATTCAAACAGCCCATAAACCCATTGGTTTACTTACTTTGTGATAGGAATTGATTTTCCCTAACACCTGAGGAACTCTAAACTGATGAAATAATGGCAATTACGTAAAATTAGAAATGTGTTTATTCATAAACTAGAAATGTTGGCAACAATCAACTATATAAGAAGGAATGTCCCAGTACCTCTACTTAATAAGAGTTGTTTCTCAAGGTATACTATATGATCCAGAGAGGCAACGGGCTATCTATAGTTAATACAGCACACCTCTGGAAGCTAGACTTCCAGAAACCATTAATTTTCTAAGCACTGACAGAACCAGAAGTAAATAGAAAGGCTTGAAAGAGCTCATTTGGATCCTCCAGAAATAACTTTATCCCACAGTGCTAATGTATAAGTGTAAGGTTCTTGTTTAATATGCAAACTTTGTTTTCTGGTCTAGTCCACAGGTGATTAGAAGGAGTAACCTAAAAGGGAGATAGAATAAAGGGATATGGTGGGAAATATCAGCTCAAAGATAAAAGTTTGAGGTGGAAAGGGGAGGAGGAGTTAGCAAATTCAAAGCTACATGTTAATAGACTTCTCCTAATAATTACTTTTGTAAGACATCTGACTCTCAAATAACAACGAATAAGTAAGTTGTCACAAGATATATATTTTTATTTTGTTGGTAAATTTTTTAAAAAATCTACAGCATATTTTGTTCTACCTCAGATTAAATAAATAGGATCATAATTATCTCCTTGAAAGATAATTTTATGGATAAAAAAGGAGACCCTTATTTCTTTAAAGTCAATATGAGATATAATTCCTTTT
Organism: Tamias sibiricus; assembly: GCA_025594165.1. Lineage (NCBI taxonomy): Eukaryota > Metazoa > Chordata > Mammalia > Rodentia > Sciuridae > Tamias > Tamias sibiricus. Next base: position 32,892,088 of record CM046669.1, read on the forward strand.
ATGGCTACTCATATTCCTTAGGACCTTTATTAAAGAGATTATTACATTACGCAGTAATGTTAAAACTTTTTATTTATTAAGGCATAATTTATACACTACAAAGTGCACATATCTTTAGTGCATAGCTTGCTTTTTTTCTTTTTTTTTTTTTCACATATGCATGTGTCTGTGTATCCGCCACTTAGATCAGCATGTGCAACATTTCCACCATCCCCTCCCACAAGGTTTCCTCTTCCCAGTTAATACCCACCAACAGAGGTAAGCACTATTCTATTCTCAACTACTATGGTTCTGTCACAATAGATTAGTTTTATCTGTTCTTAAACTTCATATAACTAGAATCAACAGTATGTATTCTTTCATATCTGGCTTCTATCATTCAGCATTATGTTCTGGTGATTCATCTAGGTTGCTACGTAAATCAGTCATTCCTTGGTTTTTATTGTTGTGTAGTAGTTCACTGTCAGCAAGTGGTAAGTTGGTTTAAGGTTTGTGGGGATTTTTGTCTTCTTGTTTTTTGAGATGGAGTCTTACTATGTTGCCCATACTGGCCCTGAAGTTGGGACTCAAATAATGCTTCTTCTGTGCTGGTCTCCCAAGTAGCTGAGACTAGGTGCTCATCATCACACCCAGCTGGTGGTAGTTTTTAGTTTAATTATACAGGTAGTTCCACATATAAATGTATAGTGTATCCTCTCTTCTATATGTAAATTAATGTTATAAGGAATACTGGTACAAAATAATTATTCAGAGAAATAATTTCTATAACTTTTAAGGTTTTTTTTTGTTGTTGTTGTTCCATAGTGCTAAGGATTGAACCCAAGGCTTCACACATGTAGACAAGTGCTCTACCACTAAACTATGCCCCCAAACATTTTTGTCAATTAGTGTGGGAGGGCTGGGGATGTGGCTCACTAGTAGAGCACTTGCCTAGCATGCACAGGCCTGGTTTTGATTCCCCACACCACAAAAAAAGGAAATATTTTTTATTCATTTATAAACATATATGTGTCTTTCCACAGTTGAACTGCCACCCTATTAAAAAGCTTTAAAATAAATTAAAGTATAGAATTTTAGAAGTGGAAGAGGTTGTCCAACTCACCCTCATTTTACAGAAGAAACAGAAGTTCTAGGAAATGAAATGATTTGCACAAGAACACAAAACAAGTGGTAGAACCAGGACTTGGTGCTTTTCTCACTGTAGAGAAAACTTGAAAAAAATACCTGATGAATGTGAAGAATGCAAATTCTGAATTGGATGGACTTGCATGTCATGTAAACAACCAGAAATTCTTCTATTCTTCATCATACTCCTGCTCCTTAAAAAAAAAAAAAAAAAGATAAACCATAAGATCAGTAGTTATATATACCACAGGAATAATATTACTAAGAATGTTTATTTTTGAATTCTCAAAAGAAAATGAACATGCATTTGAACATGCTTTCCATCAAGGGCCAAATTCATTTGTATCACTGAGCAAAGATTTTACTATTTATAGGCATTGTTCTAGGCATGTAGTTAATTAAAGAGAATAAACATTTATCATGCACTATTATTTATAGGCTCTTGGACTACGGTGAAACATGGCTTTTGGCCTCACTGAACTTAAAGTCCAAAGCAAAAGAGGAATTGGGCAAATAAATACAATAAAGAGATGAGTGTTATGAGGGCACAGAGTGCTGTAGTAGGCCTGGAGAAGAACTTGGCCTGGCCCAAGGGGTGGGAAGACCTCCTGGAGCAGTGACCCTGAAGAATGAGCAGGACTAGAGACCTGGGGGCAGGCTGGGGAATCAGGGAACATTGTCTCAGACAGAGGCACCAGGACATGGGAAGAGTTGAAATAAATTACACATGTAAAAAATCCAATGAGATTCAAAAGGACTGCAGTTAGTGATGCAAGAGAGAGGCAAGGGATGAGGCTGGGAAGTACTCTGGGGCCATCCTGAGGTTGACTTGTATACCAATTAAAGAAGGTTGGATTTTATCCTAAGCATATTATTCAAGGAAGGACTGTAAATAGGGACATGGTCTAGGTAAACAAACATCTAGGCAAATATCCACAATATGGTGTACTGCCTGGGAGGTGTGGCAGCAGCACAAATGGATGCAGTGATTCTATCCCCAACCACTCTGTCTTTTCCCTCAGCCTTTAAAAACCCAGAAATCTCTCCAGCATATGACTGGCTATCTGTCTAGCTGCTACTGTTTAAATGTTTCTCCAAAATGGAGCCTACTCTTTCTGCGCCTAAAAAAAAAAGCATGCTGTCATTCATGTATCAATTTTCTAACTTCATGCCCAGCTCATTAGGGCAATTTGAAAAGTGACCTAGATCTAAATATGAATCCTCTAATCTTAATGTGGCTCCTTTGTGTTATTTTCCTAACAAAATTTTGTCCTACTGTTAATCACTCAAAAGAAAAATACTATTTGTTGAAAAGATTGTTAAACAAAAGCATTCTATCGTAGTAGCCTAAATATTTCAAATATAAATCCCCACCCCCTGTGAATTCCTAAAAGAAAAACACAGAAATATGACTGAAAGGAGAAAGAAGAAATGTCAATTCTCAAATATTACAGCATTTCTACTTAAGAGAAATGACACGGTACATTATTATAGTAAGTCTTAACTGGGGAAACTGTTATTCTTGCAACACTATCATAGTTGAACAATGTTTAACCCCAAATAAAGAAAATGCTTGTTATGATCCTTTCAGAGAGTTTTTACTTAACCTCAGGGGAAAATTTACTTTTAAATGTCACGAGTACATATCAAAATTTATAGGCAGCCAAATCAGTCTATTTTATTGCAGAACAACTGTGGCATATCATTGCCGAGCAGCAGTTCTATAATTAAGAATCTGTCACTGTTTCCATTACCTGCAGGCATTCTCAGAGTTTGCAATTCTGTCATAAACATTCTTACAAGGCTGAAACTTCATACACAAGGTCTCAGACTAAGAGCAATTCATTTAAAAAAGATATGATACTTTTAAATTACAGAAGTTCTCAAAAATATCTCTGCCAAAAGAAAACACCTAATTTCAAAGTCTTAGAAAATATTAAGAAATGTTGATTTTTCAGTAAAATTTTAAACTTCTGTTGGTTTCCTATTATTAACCTTAAAGTCAGCAGGAAATAAGATGTAAACAGCCAAGAGTTGATAGATAGGCTAAAAGTTTAGCACTCGTCAATTATTAATGCTCATACTGTGATCCACAATTCTAAATACATACCTTTATGATGAAAATAGTAAGATGCCTGTAATCCTTTTTTAATTTTTTAAAAATATTTTATTATTTTTAGTAGTAGTTGGACACAATACCTTTATTTTATTTATTTATTTTTACCTGGTGCTAAGGATCCAACCCAGGGCCGTACACGTGCTAGGCGAGCACTCTACCACTAAGCCACAACCCCAGCCCCAGATACCTGTAATCCTAAAGTCCAAAGGAATTTATAAATCATTCTCTAAAGAATTTGTCAGTCTGGTTTAAATTTTAGGGAGGTTTATATTATTCCAGGTTGGTTTAAGTAGCCCAAGTTTTATCTACCCAATTCTACCTATGGTTTTGTTCTGCTCACTTTGGTGCCAGAGCCTATTCTATTGTGAATCCTTAAGACAAGACCTGTAGAAATCACTGTTTACTTATATTGGACTAGAAATCATATCTTCTGTTTTCTAGGATATAATTTTATACATATTAACCATTCAATAATAGTTCAAGCTAACATTTATTGAACACCTACCTACTGCAGTAGGATCTTTATTTATTTATTATTATTTTAAAAATATTTATTCATTTGCTTTTAGTTGTACACAATGTGTTTTATTTTTACATGGTGCTGAGGATCGAACCCGGGCCACACACGTGCTAGGCAAGCGCTCTACCGCTGAGCCACAACCCCACCCCCTAATATCTTTTTTTAAAAATTTTTTTTAGTTATAGGTGGACACAATACCTTTCTTTTATTTATGTGGTGCTGAGGATCGAACCCAGGGCCTCACACATGCGAGATGAGTGCTCTACCACTGAGCCAAAGCCCCAGCCCCTGCAGTAGGATCTTTATACACATTTTCTCTAATCCCCATAACAACTCTGCAATATGGACATTATCAGTCCTGTGTTACAGATCACAGTTGTCAAAGAAGTAGCAAGAGCAGTAGTAACTCTATACATGTGACCTTAATCCTCATGATAAACCCCTGCAGAGTAGGTATATACTGCTGTCTCCATCTTATAAATGAGAAAACTGATGCCTAAAGATGTGTGGCTACTTGCCCACGACTATACCAAGCAATAGATTAGAACCCAGGATTCTTACTGAAGCCTGTGATCTTTTTACTTTACTACTTTGTAGGGGGTACAGATATGTTCTCTACACTGAAGAAGTGTCCTCTATGTAAAGGATATGCTTTGTATTTTATTCAAGATAATGCCTATGATGCCTTAGCAATTTCTTACTGTAATTTAGCAGTCAGCAGAACCAAATAAAGTAGAAAGGGGAAAGTTTGCTATAAAGTCGCTGTATGTCTTTGAGAAAAATAATGAATTTAAAATAAGCATGGTCAAAAAAATGCTAGGCAATATCTCATCCCCAAAACAATAAAGAGTTTTTTAAAAATAAGAAAATAATGTATAATTACAAAATGTAGCATATATCATTATATACATGGTAAGAATAAATATATGTACACATGACGTGTATGTGTGTGTGTGTGTGTGTGTGTGTATTCAGAGAAAACCAAAAACAAAAAGCCTTTACCTCCTTCTAGAAAATGAAGAAACTGGTGCATTTGTAATGTCAGGTTCCCATTCATCTTCAGGATCACAAAAGACATCTTCACCTCTGTTACCACTATTACTCTAAGAAAAATAAAATATATAGTTTCCATTAATTATAAGAAAAAATTGTTTAGCAACTAAGGAAAAAAATATTACATACTTTGTTACATTTAAAATATGAAATTAGCAAAATTACAGGTTATCTGATAAAAGTAAAAAGAAAATAATCCTGAAAAAATTAAAACCAAATCATATGATGCCAAAATTATATTGAAAGTAATGTACTATTAAAAGCAACAGAAATCGCCAGGCGCAGTGGTGCACGCCTGTAATCCCAGCACTAAGGAGGCTGAGGCAGGAGGATCACGAGTTCAAAGCCAGCCTCAGCAATGGTGAGGCGCTTAGCAACTCAGTGAGACCCTGTCTCTAATAAAATACAAAAAAGGGCTGGGGATGTGGCTCAGTAGTTGAGTGCCCCTGAGTTCAATCCCTGGTACCAAAACAAAAACAAAAACAAAAAAACAAGCAACAGAAATCATTAAATATCTCAGAAATAAAAAACTTGGCATTTAGAAGACATATTAAAAACAAAAACAATAAAATCCTTAGGAGAGAAGTAAAGGAATAATCTGACAAGGTAAAAGTTTCAATGACTTCTTGGTTGAATATATTGATCATGATGATAATCTTCATTTTAATTTAAATAAAAGAATATGAATTTAAATTCTACCAAAATACTATGTAGCTCTTAATTCAGACAGATTAAAATTATGTGTAAAAATAAATAAGAACTACAATGAATGGTTGAAATAGGAAGTAAGTTAACAGTGAGGGTAATTCACTACTAGGGTTTAATGTATATAGTAAAGCAAAAACAATCAAATGCTTTCAATGCTGTTTTAGTTGTATTAAATACATAAGCAAATCACATTCGTTGTGGAAAAACTGGAAATTATTAATACATATAAATACAAAGAAAAACTCAAAAACACAAACCTATCATTTTAAGATAAGCACATTTCTGCATGACATATTTCAGTCTTTTTTGATGTTCTATTATGAATAAGCCATGCATTCCTGGAATAAACCCTACTTGGAATAAGTAAATATTATTTTGAGTTTGACTTACTAATATTAGTAATATTTCACTCATGATTTTTATAGCTGATTTCATATTAATGTTGGTTTATCATTCTCTTCTGAGTCATCTTTTAAGTTTTTCTGGGGTATTTATTTATTTAATAGGGTACCGGGGATTGATCTCAGGGGCACTCAACCACTGAGCCACACATCTCCAGCCCTATTTTGTATTTTATTTAGAGACAGGGTCTCAGTGAGTTGCTTAGCACCTCACTTTTTGAGGCTGGCTTTGAACTCAGAATCCTCTTGCCTCAGCCTCCTTAGCCACTGAGATTACAGGTGTGTGCCACTGCACCCAGATAGGGTTTGTTTTATTTTTAATTAGTTTTATTTTAGTTAGAGTTATTCCAGCATGGTAAAATGCACTGTGCTACCTCCTATAATATAGCTTTGTTTGTTTGTTTGTGGTACTGGTGATTGAACCCATAGCCTCACACATGCTGGGTAAACACTCCACCACTGAGCTATACCACTAGCCCTTTTTAATTTTGACATGGTCTCACTCAATTTCCCAGGGTAGCCTCAAATTTGTGATCCTCCTGCCTCAGGCTCCTGAGTAGCTCAAATTTCAGGTGTGGGCCACTGTAGTAGGCCTCACATTCTATAATAGCTTAAGCAGAACAGAATTTATCTCTTCTTTGGAAGTTTAAAGGAGCATTCCCATAAAACTTACTGAAATCAGCACCTTTTTTTTTTTTTTCTTCCACATTGTTTCTTCAGGCGGTTCACTGACAAATTTTTCAAATTATTGTATAGTTATGCCTCTACTAAGCTTTCATTATTTATCTTTTCCTATGAAGTCTTTCTAGAAAAATGTCAAGTAGCATAAAAATTTTATTAATAATTTTTAAATGTTCTCCTCTTTATTTAAATGCAAACATTTCTCATTCCTAAAATCATGTCTATTCTTTCAAAACTCCATAGCCTAGGTTTATTAGTTTCTAATTCACTAATTATTATTACTTTTCTTATAAGGATTCCTTCATTTGCTTTTCTTTTCCCTAGACTAGGTTAAATAATTATTTCTATTGTTCCATTAAATAATTCAAGTATTGGGGCTGGGATGTGGCTCAGTGGTAGGGCGCTTGCCTAGCACGTGCGCGACCCGGGTTTGATCCTCAGCACCACATAAAAATGCATTGTGTACAACTAAAAGAAAATACCCTATGACCCAGCCATCCCACTCCTGGGTCTATTCCCAAAAGACTTAAAAACAGCATATTACAGTGACACAGCCACTTCAATGTTTATAGCAGCACAATTCACAATAGCTAGGTTATGGAACCAACCTAGATGCCCCTCAGTAGATGAGTGGATAAAGAAAATATGGTATATATACAAAATGGAATTTTACTCAGCAATAAGAGAGAATAAAATAATGGCATTTGCAGGTAAATGGATGAAGTTGGAGAATATAATGCTAAGTGAAATTAGTCAATCTCAAAAATCCAAGTACCGAATGTTTTCTCTGATATAAGGAGGCTGGTTCACAGAGTTGTTGGAAGGGAGTACATAGGATCAGAGGAACACTAGAATGGTCAACGGAAAGGGAGGGGAGGGAGGGACTAAGGGGGGGGTTGGAAAAAAATTGGTGGTTGAATGAGATGGATATCATTATCCTAAATGCATGATTGAAGATCTGAATGGTACTTATATACTTTGTATACAAGCAGTTGTATGTAAAAAGATACTATACTTGTGCATGATGAATAAGTAAATAAAAAAAAAAAAATTAAAAAAAAATAATTCAAGTATTAAGGTTATCATTTAGCAAAATACTCTGTTTTAACATATGATGTCTTCATTATTATCATTATTTAAGTAGTGTAGAATGTAATTCCACTAGAGTCATGTTATTTAAAGATGGGATGTTTGAATATAGTAGCAATGCAACAATTTAACAATGAAACAAATTAATAATTTAATAAATGTTGCAATTATTTTAGGGCAAATAGATAATAATATAGAGCAAAATTAACTTTAAATTCATACCTCTCACAAAACACCATAATAAATTCTATGTGATTCAATACTATGAGCTTAAAAACAAACATGCAGAGAACTGAACAATGTTTTAGTAAGAACTCTGGATTAACAGATGCAAATTAAAAATGCCCGTGTAAACAAAATGAAACCAAGTAAAAGAACACATAATCAGAACAAAAATATGTACAATAAATATGAAAAAAGATTTTTATCAAAATATGCAGAAAATTTGTATACATATATTAGTTCACTACCCACATTTACTAGACAAAAAATTCAAAGGTATTGAACATATTCTCTACCCATAAAGAAAGAAAGAGTCAACTAATTATTAAACAGATTCACTAGTTAATATTTTTGGGGGGTGGTGGCAGGAGGTACCAGGGATTGAACTCAGGGGTACTCAACTACTGAGTCACATCCCCAGCCCTATTTTGTATTTTATTTAGAGACAGGGTCTCACTGAATTGCTTAGCACCTCACTTTTGCTGAAGCTGGCTTTGACTCTCTATCCTCCTGTCTCAGCCTTCCAAACCACTGGGATTAGAGGCATGCGCCACCACACACAGCCAGATTCACTAGTTATTAAAATACAAATTGAAGCAAACTAATAATTGGTAAGTGGCAATATTTTTGGCAAGCACTTTGTCAATGAACATCAAAGTATAATAAAAAAATTCATATCTTGATACCATTTTGAAAAACAGAAAGCAAGAAATTGAGATAACAAAAACTAATTTATACAAAAATATTCTTAGTTGTGACCATTAAAAGCAGAAAATAGGGCTGGGGTTTTGGTTCAGTGTTAGAGTACTTGCCTGACATGTGTGAGGCACTGGGTTCAATCCTCAGCACCACATACAAATGAATAAATAAAATAAAGGTATTGTGTCCATCTACAACTAAAAAATATTTAAAAAAAAAAAAAAAGGCAGAAAATAATTGGAACAACAGGAAAATGTAAATGTACACCAATTTCAAATGCAACAACAGGAAAACTGTAAATGTAAATATGTAAAAATGCACAGTATTAGTCATAGGAGGACAATTTCAAATGATGCAAGTGCAAGTTGTTTTCTATCAAATCTCTTCTTCAAGTTTAAATGCAAAATTTTAAAAATATATAACTCAATAAATCAGCACTAAAATTCTCTATCACTTATAACTATGCTAAAATAAACCAATAAAATTCCACTTACATGCAAAAATAAAGTAAATACACAAAATTGTTAATGTTGGTTGGCTTGGGTAATTGATGGATTGCCTTTTGTTTTATTTTTCAAATTCTTTGCTGAGAATATGTTACTTTTATACTTTTCTCATTTTAAAATGTTTATAGAGATTTTAACAATATTCCATACCTCATAAAGTTCTTTCATTGCTGCAAGTTTAGATTCAAACTTTTCCAGACTCCAGAAAGTTGAGATCCCAAGTTGTAGGTTACGAACACGAATAGAAGTTTCATAACAACCTTTGTCTGATGCATCATGTCTGAAAGAAAAATTTTTATAATGCTTATCCTAAAACATACACACCCATTCATATGAAGTTTTTGGAGTAGAAAAACCCACAAAAATTCAGTCCATCAGTTAGGCATGGGGGTGCACGCCTATAATCCCAATGAATCAGGAGGCTGAAGCAGGAGGATGTCAAGTTTCTGGACAGCCTGGGCAACTTACCAAGACCCTGTCTCAAAACAAAAAATAAAAAGGGCTGGGAATATAGATCAGTGGTAGAGGGTCCCTGGGTTCAATACTCAGTAGCAAAATTAAAAATAAAAATTCAAGCTGGGCGCGGTGGCGCACGCCTGTAATCCCAGCACTTGGGAGGCTGAGACAGGAGGATCGCGAGTTCAAAGCCAGCCTCAGCAATGGTGAGGCACTTAGCAACTCAGTGATACCCTGTCTCTAATAAAAATACCAAAAAGGGCTGGGGATGTGGCCCAGTGGTCGAGTGCCCCTGAGTTCAATCCCTGGTACCAAAAAAAAAAAAAAAAAAAAAAAAAAAATTCAGCCAGGCGCGATGGCACACACCTGTAATCCCAACATCTCAGGAGGCTGAGGCAGGAGGATCATGAGTTCAAAGCCAGCCTCAGCAACTTAGTGAGGCACTAAGCAATTCTGTGAGATCCTGTCTCTAAATAAAATACAAAATAGGGCTGGGGATGTGATTAAGTGCCTCTGAGTTCAATCCCTGGTACCAAAAATTTTTTAAATAAAAAATTCAGTCTACTAATTAAATCATTCCTTAGCATTTTTATTTTAATAACAATCACTTCTGATATGTATAAGAATAACTTCATATGTAAAAATAATTTTTAATCAAATAAAATTTCTTTAAAAAGTATAATTCCTTTAAAAGCAGGGCTAGGGGTACACAGCTTAGTGATAGAGAACTTGCCTAGCACAGATGAGACCTGCATTTGATCCCCAGCATGGGGGTGGGGTATGGAATGCTGATAAACAAATTTTCTATTCAAAAGAAAATGAGTAAATTCTTAAAACATCTAAATTATTCTGCTTATAAATATACTACTATACTAATTGCTAAAAACGCTTTTATTCCTGAGTCTCAAAGTGTCATGAAAGATTATAATACCAGCTCTTCCCTAAACGTACACTGTACAATAAACTTTAAAGAAATTAAAATTTAAAAACAAGATTGTATGTAGATTAATTAGTTTAAAATAAAGAACTGCTTTAGTGAGGGCACAGTGACACATGCCTATAATCCCAGTGGCTTGGGAGGCTGAGGCAGGAGGATTGAGTATAAAGCCAGCCTCAGTAAAAGTAAGGCACTGAGCAACTCAGTGAGACCCTGTCTCTACATAAAATACAAAATAGGGCTGGGGATGTGGCTCAGTGGTTGAGTGCCCTAAGTTTAATCCCCAATACCGGAGGGAAAAAAAAAAAAAGAATTGCTTTGTAATCAGAATAATTAACTACTCACCTGCCAAAAACATAATATTTTTTAAATTTGTTGCTGATGGCATTGGCTTCCTGAATCATCATTGAAAGCTTCATGGAACCCCAATTTGGCTGAACTAATACAAAGCACACAAAGAAGATTCAAAATATACATATATCATTAGGCAGAACAATTCCAGAAAACCAAAGATTGATTTAAAATAAATGGTTTTATATCTGTATTGCAGAAGAATAAGAATTCAATTTGAGTAATTTTCCTTTAAATCTCATTGTCAAAATCAAATATTCTTCTAGTACACAGTGGTGCATGCTTTTAATTCCAGCTACTCAGAGGCTCAAGTAGGAGGGTGGCAAATTTTAGGCCAGCCTCAGCAACTTAGTGAGATTCTACCTCAAAATAAAATAAAAAGTGCTGGGACATAGCTTGAGAGTAAAGCATTTGCTTAGTATGTGTGAGGCCCTAGGTTCAAAAAAATTCTTCATATAAAATAAGGTCTTTCATCTGTGGAAGGACTGAAAACTGAAGTTGATATAGAGTAGAAAAAGCCTAAATATAAATTATGAAAATGGAATTGTAGACTAACTTATTTTCCTTTTTAATTTTTAATTTTATTCCTGCAGAGCTGGGGTTGTGGCTCAGTGGCAGAGTGTTGCCTCGCACATGTGAGGCACTGGGTTCAATCCTCAGCACCACATAAAAATAAACAAAGATACTGTGTCCATGTATAACTAAAAAATATTTTAAAAAACAATTTTATTCCTACAAACTAAATGTGTGTATGTATGTGTGTTTGTGTGTAACTTTTTTTGCAAAATAGAGGGATGTGGCTCTATAAAAGTAAGGCTGTATTATACTTTACTTGATACTTTAAAGAAATCAGAAAAAAATAATCAAGAAGTTAAGGGCACTTTACCACCAAGCTACATATATCCCCAGCCCTTATTTTTTATTTTGAGAGAGGGTCTCACTAAGTTGCTGAGGCTAGCTTCTAATTTACAATCCTCCTGCCTCAGCCTCTCAAATTGCTGAGATTACAGACATGTCCCACTAAGCTAGGGGGAAAAAAAAAAAAAAAAACCTTGAAAGATCTCAGAAAAGCTTTGTCTTTGGTATTTCCTCTCTATGCAAAATTCAGTTGCACTTCTATACACTAGCAATGAACTATCTGAAAATATTATTAAAAGTTCCATTTAAGCCAGGTGCAGTGACGCATGCCTATAATCCCATCACTTGGGAGGCTGAGGCAGGAGGATTCGCAAGTTCAAAGCCAGCCTCAGCAATGGCGAGGCACTTAACAACTCAGTGAGACCCTGTCTCTAATAAAATACAAAAAAGGGCTGGGGATGAGGCCTAGTGGTCAAGTGCTCCTGAGTTCAATCCCCGGTACCAAAAAAAAAAAAAAAAGTTCCAATTATAATAGCACCAATAAAATACTTAGGAATAATACTATGGAAGGGAAAAGATTTGTGCACAAAAAACTATAAAACGCTGATGAAAGAAACTGAGCACACAAATGTTCTGAAATTAGGGGGGGAGGGAAGAATAGAAGTTCTTTGGGTTAGACAAAGGGGAATGAAGGGCAGGGTGGGGGGACAGAAATAGGAAAGACAGTAGAATGAATCAGACATAACTTTCCTATGTTCATATATGAATACACGACCAACGTAACTTCACATCACATTCAACCACAAGAATGGGATCCTAATTAGAATAAGTTATACTCTGTGTATATATGTCAAAATATACTCTGCTGTCATGTATATTTTAAAAGAACCAAATTGAAAAAAAAAAAAAAAAAAGATAAGAAACTGAGCACAGGTGCCGGGTACAGTGGCACACACCTGTAATCCCATCAGCTCAGGAGGCTGAGGCAGGAGGATCAAGAGTTCAAAGCCAGCCTCAGCAACTTAGTGAGGCCAAGCAACTCAGTGAGACCATGGCTCTAAATAAAATATAAAAAGGGCTGTTAAGCACCCCTGGGTTTAATTCCAGGTACAAAAAAAAAAAAAAATGGAGTTAGGGGTTGGGGAACAAAAGCACAAAATGGAGGAATTACATGTGGTTCTTCTTCAGGACAGTATTGCATAGTGAGGTAATTACAGGTGAATACAATCTATGATATGTTTCAAAATGACTAGAAGAGTACAAAGTTCCCAACACATAGCAATAATTAATCTTTGAAGAGATGGAAGTTTTTTTTTTTTTTTTTTTTTTTTTTTTGTGGTACCAGGGATTGAATTCAGGGGCACTCGACCACTGGGTCACATCCCCAGACCTTTTTTGTATTTTATTTAGAGACAGGTTCTCACTGAGTTGCTAAGTGCCTCACCATTGCTGAGGCTGGCTTTGAACTCATGATCCTCCTGCCTCAGCCTCCCAAAGTGCTGGGATTACAGGCGTGTGCCACTGCGCCCGGCTATGGAAGTGTTTTTTATCCTGATGTGATTATTACACATTGTATACATATATTTAATTACTATACCCTACGTATGTCTCAATAAAAAAAGAAAAAGTGTATAATTGTAGAATATTATTCAGCCAATAAAAAAAGGAAAGAAATTCTGGATAACATTATGCTAAGGGAAATAAGCCAGACACAGAAAGATAATCATTGCATGATCTCACTTGTACATGGACTCTTAAGTTGAACTCAAAGAAGCAGAGAGTAGAAGAGTGGCTGCCAGGAGCTACAGGGTGTGGGCAATGGGAAGATGTTGGTTATAAAGTACAAAGTTTTGGTTAAGTACATTGAACAAGTTCTAGAGATCTAATGTATCACCTGGTGACTACAGATAGTAATACAATATTGTATACTTGAAAGCTGCCAAGAGTAAATCTTAATAATTCTCACCACACAGAAAGGACAATGGCAATTATTTAGATACTATTAACTATGCTAATTAGTTTAATTGTGGTAATCATTTCATAATGTATATAAACATCATGTTGTATACCTTAAATGTATGTAATTTTTTTAATTATACCTCAGTAAAGCTAGGAAAAAAATCTCTAAGTAAACAAAATGCCCAGGATTAATACAACTAGATATAAAATATTAGGGTTATAATAATATATGTTTTAAAAATTATGTTGTACATTAAATAATACTTGGAATTTTGTTTACCATTTGATTATTATTTTATTTGATCTGCTACAACAAATTATCACAGCCTGGGTGGCATATATAAATCACAGAAATTTATTTCTCACAGTTTTGGAAGCTGGAAGTCCAAGATTAGTGCTAGCATGGTTGGGTTCTGGTTAAGAGCCTTCCTTTGAGTTGAAGACTGCCATCTTCTTGTCATGTCCTTGCTTGGTATAAGGGGTGAGGAATTTTTCTAGAATTTCTTTTATAAGCACATCAATTTCATTCATGAGGACAGAACCCTCATGACACCTATCAAGGCTGTTCCTCCTAATATCATCATAATGAGAGTTAGAATTTCAAAATATAAATATTAGGGGGGACACATTCCATATATTGAACTCATATAATTAAGTAATCTAAAAATTGAATATTCTAAATAAAAACATTTATTTGAATTTATTTAAACTAGGAGAAGTCGCCAACATCTAGAATAAAACACTTTTAATACATAAAGGTAACCAATAGCTGGATGTGGTTGTACACACCAGTAATACTCAGGAGGTAAGGCAGGAAGATCACAAATTTAAGGCCAGCCTCAGCAGCTTATCAAGACCCTCTCTAAAAATTAAAAATATAGGCTGAGGATTTAACTTAAGTAGCAGAGCACCCCAGTTTCAATCCACAGTACCACAAAAAAAGATTAAAAAAAAAAAAGAGGCAACTAACATTTTAGTCATTATATGTAATAACATACATAACTTTAGAAAATGTCCACTATCCACTAAAATCAACACATACTCACTTGTAAAAGTCTTATCCTTATTATTCCGATTCTGCTGTAGAATTTCTACTTCTTTAGCAATTTTTTGCTTTTCATTTTCCAAAGCTTCCAGAATTCTTGCATGGCGGATGGTATGGTCTTCTAAAGCCTAATTGATATTCATTCATACAGACACACATATGAAGATAGAGAAATTATAAAATCAGATTGAAATGATGAATGTTAATTGGCTTCTCTATGGTAACCATTTAATAATTTAGTTATATCCTATAACATGTATTTTTGAAATAGATGAATAATGGTAGCACAATAAAATTAAACCTCATATGATAGTACTCATTTCATGGTTTGTATGTCTTATTAAAACACAAAAAGTTTTTCTTAATGATTTATAAAATTTCTTAATAATGTGATTTTTTCATCACAAAATCATTAGGAATTTTTAATGGCACAGATTAATCTTTTTCTTTCCACTTATAGGAAGTAAATAACCTTGAGAGAGAATAAAGAAAAAATGCTGAAAAAAAGGTCACATTCAAGAAAATTTGTTGACTGAATAAAAAAGTAAAAAAAAAAAAAAAAGAAAACCACAAACAAAAAAAACAGTTTGGCACAAATAAGCCTTTTTAATTAACTACATAATTGTTTTTCAAGATTTAAGCAGTGGCATGTTTTTCTCCAAACTCTCCAATGCGGCTCACTAGCCACTAGTGTTCTGGCGTTGTTGAGTAGTGTTATCTCTGTACTATCAGTTCTTTGGAATTACTAGGAGTATTTTCTTCTGACCCTACTCCCATCTCCAGTCTCTTCTACTCCACAAACATGGAAGAAAGAGAAATAAATTGCCATTTAAGAATAAAACCTTAAAATATAAGGAATCAAAGTAAAGATTAAAACAGTTGGTTTCAAATTTTAGTATTCATCAGAATCTCCTGCAGGCCTTGCTAAGAGATTCCGGGCTCTGACCCCTGTGTTTCTAATTTGTGGTCCTGGAGTGGGATCTAAAAATTTACATTTCTCACAGATCTCTAGATGATGCTGATAATGGGACTGCACTTTGAGAACCACTAACATAAAAACTGGCAAAAAATATTGTCAGTAAGGTGACAAAAGACATTAATATATTAATATTTTAATTTTGTCCTTCAGTGTGTGAACTTGGTTAATGTGAGTCAGTCCTAGAAAAGTCGCCTCTGTCCTTGATGATGTGACAGAAGTAAATGCCTAAGCTGGCAAGACTGATGTACTGAATGCCTTATGGTGAGTTCTTGTTAGGAAATTCTGACTTGTTGCTCTTTCCATGGCAGACAATGCTTCATTTTGACATTCCTACTACACATTGAGCCCAGCTATGATCGTACCTTACATTATCTGACATGATTGATGATAGGACAGTTGTAGATGCATACAAAGAGAAAACTGGGATGGAACTAGCTGGAAATAAGAGTGCTCTCAGGGGCTGGGATTGTGGCTTAGCGGTAGAGCGTTCGCCTAGCGCGTGGGCAACCCGGGTTCGATCCTCAGCACCACGTACAAATAAAACGCACTGAATAAAACACATTGTCTACAACTAAAAAATAAATAAAAATATTAAAAAAAAAAAAAAAAGAGTGCTCTCCACCAAAACGTCTGTGTGATAATTGTGTGACATGTAGGCAAGAGGCACTATTTCTCACTTAGGGATGTGGAATTATCTCTGGCGTGTTAAGTATCAAACACTTCTTTTAAAAATTTTTGCTGTTTAGAAATACATGACAGTAGAGTATATTCTCATATATTGTACATTCATGGAGTATAACTTCGGATCCCATTCTTGTGGTTGTACATGAATATTGGTCCTGTATTCATATCAAACACTCTTTTAAAAAAATTCAGCTTCTCTTCAGAATAGAGCAAACTAGCCAAAAAATGAAATTACCTGCTTTGTAGCCAAAGTCTCCATTTCTAATCGCTTTTTGTTGACATATACTTCCTGTTCAAGATGTTGCTTTGCCTTTTCTAATTCCTTAATTTTGTGATTAGCCTTTTGGTTATTTATTTCCTGCATTTTCTTCCTTTGAGACTCTTCTCTCTTTAAAGAACATTAATAAAAAATAACTGAGGCAAAAATGCAGAGCATTTTTCAAAAACAGCACCTCCCAAAAGTACAAAAGTCCTTCCCTTAATCGATGCACAAGAAATTACTTAGGAAATTAATTAGGAAAACTAAAATTAGAAATTTATTAGGAAAGTCCTGTAGTTTCTCTGTTTCATTCAGGTTAACTCACATAACTAAAATGAAATGTTACTTGTCAAACTTTTTAGAGTACTCTCCTCTAAAATGTGTTCCTGGGAATGTGAGATTATCAGTAAGCCACGGAGAGAAGACACATCTCAAGTGGAGAGAGGACAGAAGCCTCTCCATGTTCTTCTTCCTCCAGTAGTCACTGTTTCCTACTAACTTGCTTCCTGAAGTACAACTGAAGAGGGCCTGGCCTCACTGGGGCTCTCTCTCTCTAATCTGTTACTCCCCCAATTCCTTTATAAAGACAATCAATTATACAATCAACACATCACTTTGGGTGCACTCCCCATTCTGCACATTACCAGTTCTGTTTCCAGGGCTTGTATTTTGCTTTCATATGCAGCTTTTTGAGAAGAAAGCTCTTGCTGAGCCATTTCTTTTGCAATTTGGATTCCCTGCATCATTTCTTCCTTTGCCTTCAACTGTGCCTCTTTTATTTCTGCTTCAAGTCTACAAAGGAGCAAAATATTTACAGAATATGCTGTCAAGAATTCTGTATACACCAGAACAGTCCTTGATCATATTAAAATATTTTCCCTTGAACAAACATTAAATTGTAAAAATTTCTGACATTCAACAACAGTGTTCTTAAATTTTTCATTGGCTGTAGAATTATTTACACACAAGAAAAATGTAGGATGAAAATTTGCTTATTTTTAACTTAGTTTCTACTGCAAATGCCTGATATGTGAATGAATATATTTTTCTGAAGCTTAAGGAAAATAAATTATATAAAATGTTATGGTAAGCATTAAATACTAATAAGTTAGCATTATAATAAGCAGAAAATAAGGGTTTTTTAATGCTAAACTAAACAATAGATAGAGCAAAAGTAAGACTTCATATTTCAATAACCTCTTTTTGTGTTTGGGTCATAGATTAAGAAAATACTGAAATGATTGCAAGTACATGACACAAGAGCTGTTAAAGCAGAAATTGTATCATATATACCCAATCATTTGTAATAATCTGACGTTTTTGATAAATCAAAACATTAAATCAGCTTTTATAATTTCTCAATGTATAGAAGAAAAAAAATCAGTGATTATAAAAAATAAGACAGCTCTTTCTTCTCAATAAAAAATCAATATTTTAACACTGTAGCCATAGAAACTTCCATTCTAGTTTTACTGCAAAAGAATGTCACTACGAGGTCCCTGGCCGCCTGGGCCCAGAGTAGCAGCTCCCGGCTGCTGCACGCAGGGCCAGACCTGGGGAAGGGCTTCCTCCATTATCGGGAAGAGTGCGACCTGCCCATTTGCGACCAGAGCAAGAGGTAGACTCCCGCCCGCTGGAAGGAGAGACCCAGCCACCAGTTTGCCTGGTCTTCGGGGCCCAGAACAGCATCTCCCGGCTGCTGCACGCAGGGCCAGACCTGGCGAAGTGCTTCCTCCACTCCCTGGGGGAGTGCGACCTGCCCAGCTGCAACCAGAGCAAGAGGTAGGCACCTGCCCGCTGGAAGGAGAGAACCCGCCGCCAGTTTGCCTGGCCTCCATGGCCCATAGTAGCATCTCCCTGCTGCTGTAAGCAGGGCCCAGCCTGAGGATAAGTCCCTTCCACTATTCCACTGTGCCACTCTGCAACGGACCAAAGGTGCAGCCTTGACTCCACTAACAGGGTTGCTGACTGTACATGATCTGGGTCAGGTGGCTTAAACTGGAAGGGAAAAAAGAAGGGCTTCCAAGGGTCCATTTTATTTGAGACTTGTTCTTGGGTTCAACGTTTTTGTTTTTATTTGCTTGTTTGTTTGTTTTGTTGTTTCTTGGGAGTTTTTTGTTTGTTATTGTTTTGATTGACAGTGTGTTTGTGTGCTTCTGCTCCTCTTTTCTCTCTTTTCTTCCTTCTCACTTTTATATTTTTTCTTCTTCCTTCATCTTCCCTATTTACACCCTGCCATTGCATTCTCAACAGAGGCAAAAACAAGTTATACGCACAAATTGAGATTTCTAGAACGTGTACAATTGAAATATATAGCAAAGTGGTGTTATATATGGTTTATTCTCTATTTTCTAGACTTATTCTCTCTCTCCTCTCTCTTACACTAATTACTACTCCTTGGTTATTATTTTTTTTCTCTTCTTTTTTTTTTTTTTTTCTTTTCCATCTTTCTTTATTTCTCCTCTCAACCGCTGCATAAGTTAGGTTTATATGTAAATCGGTCTTTCCATCTATTCATTCACTCCAATCTCTTTCCTCTCTTGTCGGCTGATACTAAACCACTTCCATAGAACTCTCTTTTCATACTTTCTAAGAAAGAACAAATCAATACACTCACTTCCTTCTTCCTAAACATATTACCTCTCTGTCCATTACTTGAAACTTTAAAACCCCATCAGAAGCATACAGAGTAAATTGGAAACAACATCTGGGTTAACTAAATCTGTACATTGTGATCAAACTGGGATTCTCTGAATAGAAAGTGTTTGATTTTAAAGTGTAAAGGAAATATAAGGGGATCTGATAGCATTGTACTACAGGAGCAACATAAGGTTTTAAGGTAAAATCAAAGTAGACAAGGTCCCACAGTGCAGGTAGAATAGACGCACAAGCAATATGAAGAAACAAGGGAAGAAAGTGACACAAACAAATCAATATACCTCCTCAGTAGATTCCATACCATGCACAGTTGGTGCAATGCCAGAGATGGAATTCAGAAATTACATATTCCAAATGTTAGCGGAACTTAAGAATGAACTCAAAAATGAGATGAGGAAGCAAATACAGGAGGTGAAAGATCATTTTGACAAAGAACTCCATAAACAAATACAGGAAGTAAAAGATTACTTCAATAGGGAGATAGAAGCTCTAAAGAGAAACCAAACAGAAATTCCAGAAATGAAAGAAGCAATAAATCAAAATAAAAGCTCAATCGAAAGTATCACCAACAGAGTAGATCACTTGGAAGAAAGAACCTCAGACAATGAAGACAAAATATATATCCTAGAGAAAAATCTAGATTACACAGCAAAAAATGGTAAGAAACCAAGAACAGAACATTCAAGAATTATGGGACAACATAAAAAGACCAAACATAAGAGTGATTGGGGTAGAGGAGGGGGCAGAGTTTCAAGCCAAAGGAATGAGTAATTTATTTAATGAAATAATTACAGAAAATTTTCCAAACTTGAGGAATGAAGGGGAAAACCAAGTTCAAGAGGCCTACCGAACACCAAACATACAAAATCACAACAGATCCACACCAAGACACATTATAATGAAAATGCCTAATATACTGAGCAAGGAGAGAATATTAAAAGCCACAAGAGAAAGGAAGCAGATTACATATAGGGGGAAACCAATCAGACTTTGTTCAGATTTTTCTACCCAGACCTTAAAAGCAAGAAGATCCTGGAATAGCATATTTCAAGCTCTGAAGGAAAAGGGATGTCAACCAAGAATCTTATATCCAGCAAAATTGAGCTTTAGATTTGAAGATGAAATAAAAACCTTCCACGACAAGCAAAAGTTAAAAGATTTCACATCTCGAAAGCCAGCACTTCTGAACATCCTGGGCAAAATTTTCCATGAAGAAGAAGAGAAAATAACAATGAAAATCAACAAAGGGAGATATTAAACTAAGGGAAATACCAATCAGAAGAGAAACCTAATCAAGCTAAAGATCATCATACAAATAAAAATGGATGGGAATAAAAATCACATCTCAATAATAACCCTGAATGTTAACGGCCTAAACTTGCCATTCAAAAGACACAGATTATCTGAATGGATTAAAAGAAATGACCCAACAATCTGCTGTCTCCAAGAAACACACCTCATAGAAAAAGACATCAATAGACTGAAGGTAAAAGGCTGGGAAAAGTCTTATCACTCATATGGCCTGCGGAAGCAAGCAGGGGTTTCCATTCTCATTTCAAATAAGGTAGACTTCAAGCCAAAGTTAATCAAAAGGGACAAAGATGGATATTTCTTACTACTTAAGGGAACCATTCATCAAGAGGATATAACAATCATAAATCTATATGCCCCAAATAATGGAGCACCTACATTCATCAAACAAACGCTTCTCAAGTTCAAGAGTAAAATTGACCACAACACAGTTATTCTAGGGGATTTCAACACACCTCTCTCACCAATGGATAGATCATCCAAACAAAAACTAAACAAAGAAACCTTAGGCCTCCTTAAAACAATTAATAACTTAGATCTAACGGACATATATAGAATATTTCATCCCTCAGTAAATGAATACACTTTTTTCTCAGCAGCACATGGCTCCTTCTCCAAAATAGATCATATATTATGTCACAAGGCAAATCTCAGCAAATATAAAAAAGATAGAAATACTACCCTGCATGCTATCAGACCATAAAGGGATGAAATTGGAAATCAATGACAAAACAAGGAATAAGAAAAACTACTCCAACAACTGGAAGCTAAGCAACATGCTACTGAATGAACAAGGGGTTGAAGAAGACATCAAAGAGGAGATTAAAAAATTCCTAGAGGTAAATGAGAACACAGATACATCATATAGAAATCTCTGGGACACTATGAAGGCAGTAATAAGAGGAAAATTCATTGCACTGAGTTCATTCTTTAAAAGGAAGAAAAACCAACAAATAAACGACTTAACATCACACCTCCAAGCACTAGAAAAAGAAGAACAGATCAACACCAAGAGCAGCAGAAGACAGGAAATAATTAAAATCAGAGCAGAAATTAATGAAATTGAGACTAAGGAAACAATTCAAAGAATTGACAAAACTAAAAGTTGGTTCTTTGAAAAAAAATAAACAAAATTGACAGACCCTTAGCAATGCTAACGAAAAGAAGAAGAGAAAAAACTCAAATCACTAACATTTGTGATGAAAAAGGGAATATCACAACAAACACCTCAGATATACAGAAAATAATTAGAAATTACTTTGAAAACTTGTACTCTAATAAAACAGAAAATGCTGAATGCATTGACAGATTTCTAGAGTCATATGATTTGCCTAAACTGGATCTGGAGGCTATACACAATTTAAACAGATCGATTACAAGCAAAGAAATAGAAGATGTCATCAAAAAGCTACCAACAAGGAAAAGTCCAGGACCTGATGGGTTTACAGCAGAGTTCTACAAGACTTTCAAAGAAGAACTAATACCAATGCTCTTCAAACTATTTCAAGAAATAGAAAAAGAGGGAGCTCTTCCAGACTCTTTCTATGAGGCCAATATTACATTAATTCCAAAGCCAGGCAAAGACACATCCAAAAAAGAAAACTTTAGGCCAATATCCTTAATGAACATTGATGCAAAAATCCTCAACAAAATTCTGGCAAATCGGATACAAAAACATATCAAAAAGATAGTGCACCATGATCAAGTGGGGTTTATTCCAGGGATGCAAGGCTGGTTCAACATTCGGAAATCAATAAACATAATACATCACATCAATAGACTTAAAGATAAAAATCATATGATTATCTCAATAGATGCAGAAAAAGCATTTGACAAAATACAGCACCCCTTTATGTTCAAAACACTGGAAAAACTAGGAATATCAGGGACATATCTCAACATTATAAAAGCTATTTATGCAAGGCCCAGAGCTAACATTATCTTAAATGGAGAAAAATTGAAAGCATTCCCTCTAAAAACTGGAACAAGACAGGGATGCCCCCTCTCACCACTGCTATTTAACATAGTACTGGAAACTCTGGCAAGAGCAATTAGACAGACGAAAGAAATTAAAGGGATCCAGATAGGAAAAGAAGAGCTCAAATTAGCACTATTTGCTGATGACATGATAATCTACCTAGAAGACCCAAAAAACTCTACCAGAAAACTTTTACAACTAGTAAATGAATTTGGCAAAGTAGCAGGATACAAAATCAATACCCATAAGTCAAAGGCATTTTTGTACATCAGTGACAAAGCCTCTGAAAGGGAAATGATGAAAACTACACCATTTACAATAGCATCAAAAAAAATAAAATACCTGGGAATCAACTTAACGAAAGAGGTGAAAGAGCTCTATAAGGAAAATTATAGAACACTAAAGAAAGAAATCATAGAAGAACTCAGAAGATGGAAAGACCTACCTTGCTCTTGGATAGGTAGAATCAATATTGTCAAAATGTCCATACTACCAAAAACATTATAAAGATTTAATGCAATTCCAATCAAAAATCCCAATGTCATTCTTCAAAGAAATAGAAAAAGCAGTCATGAAATTCATCTGGAGAAATAAGAGACCCAGAATAGCCAAAGCAATCCTGAGCAAGAAAAGTGAAGCAGGGGGCATCACCATACCGGACTTTAAATTATACTATAGAGCAATAGTAACAAAAACAGCATGGTATTGGCACCAAAACAGACTGGTGGACCAATGGTACAGAATTGAGGACACAGAGACTAATACATATAATTTCAGCTATCTTATATTAGACAAAGGTGCCAAAAATGTAGTGGAGAAAGGATAGCCTCTTCAACAAATGGTGCTGGGAAAACTGGAAATCCATATGCAACAAAATGAAATTAAACCCTTGTCTCTCACCATGCACAAAATTCAATTCAAAGTGGATCAAGGACCTAGGAATTAGACCAGAGACAATACGCCTAATAGAAGAAAAAGTAAGCTCCAATTTCCAACATGTCGGATTAGGCCCCAAGTTCCTTAATAAGAATCCTGTAGCACAAGAACTATTACCAAGAATTAATGAATGGGATAGATTTAAACTGAAAAGCTTCTTCTCAGCAAAAGAAACAATCAGTGAGGTAAACAGAGAGCCAACTAATTGCGAACAAATATTTAATACATGCACATCAGATAGAGCACTAATTTCTAGAATGTATATAGAACTAAAAAAACTTTACACCAAAAAAGCAAATAACCCAATCAATAAATGGGCTAAGGAATTGAAAAGACACTTCTCAGAAGAAGATACACGATTAATCAACAAATACATGAAAAAATGCTCAACATCACTGGCAATTAGAGAAATGCAAATCAAAACTACTCTAAGATTTCATTTCACTCCAGTCAGAATGGCAGCTATCAAGAACACAAACAACAATAAATGTTGGAGAGGATGTGGGGAAAAAGGCACACTCATACATTGCTGGTGGGACTGCAAAATGGTGCAACCGCTATGGAAAGCAGTATGGAGATTTCTTGGGAAAATGGGAATGGAACCACCCTATGACCCAGCCATCCCACTCCTGGGTCTATTCCCAAAAGACTTAAAAACAGCATATTACAGTGACACAGCCACTTCAATGTTTATAGCAGCACAATTCACAATAGCTAGGTTATGGAACCAACCTAGATGCCCCTCAGTAGATGAGTGGATAAAGAAAATATGGTATATATACAAAATGGAATTTTACTCAGCAATAAGAGAGAATAAAATAATGGCATTTGCAGGTAAATGGATGAAGTTGGAGAATATAATGCTAAGTGAAATTAGTCAATCTCAAAAATCCAAGTACCGAATGTTTTCTCTGATATAAGGAGGCTGGTTCACAGAGTTGTTGGAAGGGGGTACATAGGATCAGAGGAACACTAGAATGGTCAACGGAAAGGGAGGGGAGGGAGGGACTAAGGGGGGGGTTGGAAAAAAATTGGTGGTTGAATGAGATGGATATCATTATCCTAAATGCATGATTGAAGATCTGAATGGTACTTATATACTTTGTATACAAGCAGTTGTATGTAAAAAGATACTATACTTGTGCATGATGAATAAGTAAATAAATAATAAAAAAATTAAAAAAAAAAAAAAAAATGTCACTACGAAATAAAGCTAGTGGTTACCCCACTAGAAAGAAAGGAGAACGAGGTGCTGCTGCTTAATGAATACAGCTCCAGTGTGGGCTGATGAAAGGGATGGTAGTAACAGCTGCACAATGTGAAGGCACTAAATGACACGGGACTGCATAATTCAACTGCTACAATGATAAGTCTTAAGCTATATATACCACCAAAGGGAGGGGGGGGAACTAAAGAGGGTAAAAGTAGGCTTGGGCTTCTGAAAAGACGACCATGCAGCATTCATCCACTCCATACTAGTCGTCTTGATTCCTCCTCCTGCTGGCCTTTAGTCAACAAGACTAGTTGATTTTACCTCCTTTGTAAAGGAGTCTCTCCTACCCAACCACACTTTTCTTATCTTCACTAATCTCTCAACTGCACTTGAGGCCTGGAATCTTGCTCTTTAATCCCCTTAATCTGCCCTTCAGATGTGGGTCAAAGTGATCTCTAAAACTGTGATTCTAATCATGAGTGTCTTCTTGGCTAATTTCTAATAGCTTTTGGGACTCTGCTCCAGGGACATCTTCTCATCCCCTATAAACAAACCTTCACTGACTCCTGGTAGAAACTAGGTGTCACCCCCTAAGCTTCCACATCACACAGTGCAAGACTCTGGCACAACTATCTGTAAGTCCTGTGAGATGATGATTTCCTGCAGGATAGGACGTAAGTTTCAATTACTATTCTTTGTATCTCTAGCACTTGGCACAGTGACAAACACATAACAGATTCTCAATAAATGCTCATTTAATGAATGAATGTACCAAGAGAAAAAAAAGTACATCACTAGAAATTAGCAACCAAAGATTTAACTAGTAGAAACTACCATGATGTGATTAACTCCACTGTAGACCTCTCTCACACACTTACTATTTCACAACAATAATACTTACTGTGATCTCTGTCCCAAAAGTAACTCATTTTTGGCAAATTCAAAGTCTTTTGGACCCTCACTTATAAAAGTATCTTTACTGGATGGTCTTTTCCCTTTCTGGACTTCAACAGGATGATTAAATCTAAAATAATGATCTCCACCAAGAATCACCCGATCACCCTAAAGCACACCAAAAAATGTATTACTTGAAGTACATCTGAACCAAAAAAATTACATGAGAAAAATCATTAGTCAACAATTCAAAATAATCTAGTACTACTGATAATGTAATCATTAGTATTACTAATGGTAACATAATCGTAGCAACTCATTTGTTAAAATACTTTCTATATGCCAAAAACTGTGTCAAGTACTTCATATACACACATCCATTGAGAGAGAGAGAGAGAGAGAGAGAGAGAGAGTGTAAAATCTCATTTATGTCTCACAGCAACTCAATAAGATACATGCTATCCCAATTTTTGGGAAAGAGGAAACTAAAAAGTATAGACCTTAATAATAACAACAGATACTCACTGAGAGCTTACTCTTTGCAGGCAATGTTTTTAAAACTATACACAAATTATTGTTTTATTTAATCCTCCACTATCCCTGAAAAATAGGATATATAGAGAGTGAACATACATCTGGGTTTGCCTACAACCAACTTGTTTATGCATGTTCTCTTCATGTAATTATTAATAATGCACTAAAAAAAATCTTTGGGTGATATCACTCAATCACCTGGCTAAGCAGCCAAATGTCACACAGCAAATGGCAAAGCCAAGATTTTAACCCTATCTGGCCTGCTTCCAAAGCCTAGCCCTTTATAGGACACATAACAATGCTGCCAATGGTCAGCTCTCCAGTTACTGCTTTGAAGTAATATAAGCTTTGTCTTTGTACCAAGGAAGACAACTAATGAATTAATAGAAAACAGAGGGGGTTTTTTGTTGTTGTTGTTTTTGGTGGTACCGGAGATTGAACTCAGGGACACTCGACCACTGGGCCACATCCCCAGCCCTTTTTTTTTTTGGTATATTATTAGAGACAGGGTCTCACTGAGTTGCTCAGTGCCTTGCCTTGCTGAGGCTGGCTTTGAACTCGCAATCCTCCTACCTCGGCCTCCCAAAGTGCTGGGATTACAGGCGTGCGCCACCGCGCATGGCTGAAAACAGAGTTTTTGAAATGAAAAAAATCTTCATCCAGTTCAATTCCCTTATGGTAGAGAAAACTACAACTTAAAGAAATTAAATGGCATGCCCAAAGTCAAGCAGTTTCTTATGTTGTAGCACCCATCAACTTACATGATGTAATACTGTAGGTTCCAAAATATCTTTTCCATTTACATATGTTTTTGCTTCTCCAACTGGGATAAGACTCACTGTCCCTCCAAAATTTTTGATAGTACTGTTAAAATAAGAAGCACACACATTGTTACAATTACAGGATACTCTGAAAAGTAAAAAAAAAAGGCAAGATGGGGATAATCCTGTTAAAGTTTCACATCAATTTATAGTAAAAATAACTTAAAATTATTTTATTTTCCTTCAAATTTCAAATCTTCAACCAAATTTTGAAGCTTAGTGAAAAAAGTCTAACCTCTCCAGCAATTCTATCCAACAGTTATGGGAAGAATTTTCATTGTATGTATTTTGACTTTAACTTATTTTAAAAAAGAAAATAAATGTTAAAACCTTCCCCCAAAATGAAAAAAATACATAGAAAAAATTCAAGGAAAATAAATTAAAATATTAACAATGTTTACCTATGAATGAAATAGTTTTAAATGTTTTTATTTTTTCTAAGTTTCTGGCTTTAAAAATGAACTTTAATAATGGAACAAACAACATTTTTCCCTCATGAAATGAGATACTATAGAGAAAAGAAAGACAGGGAAATAAAAGCATATTATTTAGTCATCTAATTTAATGGCTCCTGACAATAAGATGAAAATGGAAAATCAACTAGAAAGGCCACATATTCCTTGGACCACTTTTATTCGAAGAATAGGAAAGAAATTGCAAAGTCATTTATCTCTGGACTAACTGGACAGAAAGAGAAAATGGTGGCCAAAGCTGAGTACTAACCAAAGGACTAGCTACAGATTAGGCTCCAATATCTGTAATAACTATTAGAGAAAAATAGTGCATTCAACTAACACATCTAGAAAAAATTATCTGGGAAAAACAGTTCACCTCTATGCAGCATAGCGTACTAACTCTAAGTCTAGTGCCTTAGCCAGGTAAAGTTGTCTTTTTTTTTTTTTGGTACCGAAGATTGTACTCAGGGGCACTTGACCATTGGGCCACATCCCCAGCCCTTTTTTGTATTTTACTAGAGACAAGGTCTTCCTGAGTTGCTAAGTGCCTCGCCATTGCTAAGGATGGCTTTGAACTCGTGATCCTACTGCCTCAGCCTCCCAAGTGCTGGGATTACAGGCGTGTGCCACTGATCCTGGCCAGGCAAAGTTTTAAACAATGTTCACTTTTTCTGAACTCTTCCCTCTCCTAGTTCTATCTACTCCATCATCCAAATTCTATGATCTAGCATTCTGGACCCCACACAATCTGGCTGTAGCCACCAGTCTCCCTCATCTGCCACTATTTCCCCATAAGAACTCATCTCATACTTCATCAACTATACCAAGACCCTGACTTTACCATAATAAAGGCTTTCCTCCTTTTTCTAGTCATTCTTTCAACATATAATGTTCTCTCCCTTGTCTCCATCATCCTTCAAGGCTCAATTTACATACTAGAGTCCTCTAAGAAGCTTTTCTTTGGGGCTAGAAGTGAATTTTTCCCTCTTACTAAGTATGCAATACTCAACTAACACTTGAGTACTGATGTCTTTTATTCCTTGGGACCCCATGAGCCAGATATATGTCAGCAGTGAAGATAAATATGAAACCAGCTATCACAGAGAGTTCACAGTCTAGTAAGTGAAATAAACAAAGACAACTACACTAAAAGAGAAAGCAGAGAGTTCAAGGCAAGCAAGTAGTCTCCTAGCTCCTCAGTGGACTTCTTCCCCCCAACTCTGGTAATAGGGACAGAACCCAGGGGCACTCTACCACTGATCCCCAGCCCTTTTTTGTTTGTCTTTTTGTTTTTGTTTTTTTATTTTGAGACAAGATCTACCTAAGTTGTTTAGGCTGGTCTTGAACTACTGATCCTCTACCACAGCCTCTCAAGCTGTTGGGGTTACAGGTATGCGCCACCACACCCAGCTCCCTACTACATTATTAGTTCTTTCAGGGCATGCTCTGTATCTTTGCCACTGATGTAAAATATTTTTATTAATAGAAGAACAGAAGAACCTGAAGCACATGGCATATATCCTATCAGATATAAAGACTCATTATAAAGCAAAAGCAATGAAGAGTATGGGGTGTTAGTGAGAAGAAACACATCTCATAATTTTAGATATTTTTTTAAAGTATTTTATTTGTATTTTTTAGAGTATTTTGTAAGAATACTGCAGAATACCAAAGAAGCCATATACTATTTAATATAAGATTCAAGAATTGGTTATTCATATGGAAAATAAATTAATTTAGATCTCTCCTTCACACCAAATAAAGTTTCAGACTACTTAAGGCTGTAAACGCAAAACAAAACTTCAAAACATCAAGAATGGGGCTGGGGTTCTGGCTCAGAGGTACAGCACTCGCCTAGCACATGCAAGGCCCTGGGTTCAATCCTCAGCACTACGTAAAAATAAATAAATTAAATAAAGGTATTGTGTCCAACTATAACTGAAGGATAAATATTTTTAAGAAATCAAAAATAATAATTAGGGAAACATTTTTATGACTTCATTGTAGAAATATCCTTTTTTAAAGAAAACACAAAACTAACAATGATAAAGGAAAAGATTGATGCAGGGTATTGAAATAAAATTAAGAACTTGATCAAGGGCTGCAGTTGTGGCACAGTGGTAGAGTGCTTCTCTAGCACATGTAAGGCACTGGGTTCAATCCTCAGCACCTCATAAAAATGAATAAAGATGGGCTGGGGTTGTGGCTCAGCAGGAGAGCGCTCACCTAGCACATGCAAGGCTCTGGGTTTGATCCTCAGCACCACATAAAAATACATAAATAAACAAAAAAGGTATTGTGTCCAATTACAACTAAAAAATAAAATATTTTTAAAAAAATGAATAAAGAAAATATTTAGGTATAAAAAATATAATAACATTATTTTAAAAAAGAACTTGAATCAATCAAAAGGCATAAGAGTATAAAAGATGAGCCACAAGATAGAAAAATGATATTTCCAACATATATAACTCACCAAGGATTGGCAACCAGAATATACAAAGAACTCTTACAAATCATTAAGAACAAAATCAATCTAATTGAAAAGGCACAAAGGACACAGGCAAGTCAGAAAGAGACTCAACCTCATAACTAGTCGAGGAAATGCAAAGTAAATCCATAGTGAGATAACTGACATTCACCAGATTGGCATTAAAAAGTCTGACAGTTCAGGATGAAGCTGTAGCTCAGTGGCAGAGCACTTGCCTAGCATGTGCGAGGCACTGGGTTTGATCCTCAGCACCACATAAAAGTAAGCAAATAAAATAAAGGCATTCTGTCCATGTACAGCTACAAAAAAATTAAAAAAAAAAAAGTCTGACAGTTCTAAGTGTTGGTCATGAGGAAGAGTAACAGGCATATTCAGTGCCCATGGGAATAGAAACTGATAATCATTTTGGAATACAATTTGAAAATACCTAGTAAAGTTACATAGGCACATATCCTACAACCTAATATCTCTAATACACACTTTCTAAACTTAAAATATCATTATAGCCCACTTTAAAAACCATCAAGAAACTTGGGGAAAATAGACTATTCTCTGGTCTGTCAGGTCAGGCCTCCCAAGTTCTTAAAAACTTCCCTGAGGACTCTAGGGTCAATTATGTCACCTTACCACCTGGGAAACTGTCCTAAAGAAACTCTTTACATTTGTATCAGGAGAGATGTAGAAGAATACTCAGCAATATTGTGGTAGCAAAAAATTAAAAACCCAAATATCTATCAACAAAATAGATAAGATGATAACAACAGATAAATTCATATACAGCAGGCATCAACATGGAAAAATCTTTAAAAACACAATGTAGAACCAAAAAAGCTTATAAGCACTATCACCCCAATATATAGAAGAATGATTCCACTCACGTAAACAAAATTCACATAATATTAAACTTTTAAATAGGTCAATCTAACTATTCTACCACATTAGATAGATGCAAATTTATTTTTATGTCCATCATAATTCTAAGAAAATAAATTGTCTTTCAATCAACAGATCAAGTACACCAAAAGAAAACTACAGGGAACATTATATTGTACCTTATACTGAGAGTAACTCACCAGCTGTCGTTACACAACACTGTGTGTTTTTTCCTGGCTAAAAAAGATAGATTTGAAGAAGTACTGCAAAGAAACAGTATAAATGAATGCCTAATATGAAGGAAACTCCACATTCATAAGAAATGGAAGCCTACTAAAAAACAAGAAAGTGCCCTTTGTTTTAGAAAATTAACATACCAATGATCATCAGCAATCAGCACCCCAGATAATTGAATATCATGGCTTGAGTTTGATTTATACTTTCCAACTGTAGTTACTCCTTCTTTTATCATATATAGCAGCATCTCTGATAGTTGTGGATCTTCATTAAGATTAACAAGGTTTGGCAAGTGGTTGACCATTTGAAATGTAATTCCAGCTTTCTGGTGGAAGTCAGAAAAGAAAAAATCTTAACCACAGCATGAAGTTATTAAATTCACCTAAAATGAACGTCTAAGTTAACCATTAGAACCATTCTCTGTAAAGTCTCAATAAATTAAAGGTTTCTTGGGGCTCAGTGGCACAGCATGCTTAGCATAAGCAAGGCCTTGCATTTGATTCCCAGCACCAAAAAAAAAAGAGTAAATATTTCTTAGAATCTCTCCTTTGTGACTTCTCTGTGACTATTACCATCATACTCAAAACTTGTTGAGTTCTGTTGATATTTCTTTGTCCTTCACCATCCTCAGTCCATTTATATGCCAACCCAGTATCACCTGTATCTATGCTTACTGCCCAATTGTCTTTAGAATAGACCAGTTCTTTTTGTTGCACTATCAATAGCCATCGCCTTAATTTAGGCCCTTATAAACTCACACCAGAACCACTACAGCAGTTCTGAAATACTGGAACACCCTGATAACAATTTCTTTTGTTTTCAACCATCTTCCATCCTATACCATATTAATTCTCTTAAAAGGGTACTCTCAAAATGTCAATTCCCTGGACAACACTTTGCGGGGGAAGGGGTGTGTGTAACTAGAGATTGAACTCAGGGGCACCTGCTCACTGAGCCACGTCCCCAGCCCTATTTTGTATTTTAATTAGAGACAGGGTCTCACTGAGTTGCTTATCACCTGGCCATTGCTGAGGCTGGCTTTGAACTCACGATCCTCCTAACTCATTCTCCCAAGCTGCTGGGATTACAGGTGTGTGTCCAGGGGCACACACTTTTGATGGTTTCTTCGTTCCTTTAGATAAAACTTAGATTCCTTGGCCTGGAAATAAAGTCCTTAATAAACTAACCATAATATATCTTTTCAATTTTCTTTCCTTATGGCCTTATATAAGCTGTTTGTTCCAATAAACTGATCCACACAACCTCTTCTGAGGGCATATTAAATTTTCCCACCTTTACTCTCATGTAATTTTCCTTTCCTACAATGTTTTCTTCTTTTTCTCTACATATCAAATTCTGACCCAAGCTTCAAAGCCAACCTCACATGGCACCACTTCTATGAGGATAGACTGGCCATTCCCAAAGAATTTTCCCTCATACTTCTGAATTCTTAAAATATTCCCCTATTACTTATTTGAAATGGCTTTGACTGCCACTACCTTTGCTCTTGACTTATCTTCTCCAATCTCTTTTAGAATTTCACTCCACTAAGGAGTTCTGATTTCAATGAAAATGTTCAAGAACTTCCCCACCCTTTAAAGAAATAAGAAAGCAATAAAAAATCAAAGTTTACCTTAAGCTTACAGCCCTTCTCCCTGACTTCCACAATTCTCATTTTCAAAGAGTTGTTATGTGTGGCTCCATATCCTGTCATTCTTCAACCCACTGTTATCTGGCTTCTTCCTTTACCACTACAATAACCTCATAAATTCACTATGCAATGCACATATTTCTGAAACCTGGGAGTCATTCTTTTTTCTTTTTTCTTTTTTTTTGTGTTTTAGGCAGGCAGAGGTGGGAGAGTGGGGGGAGGTACCAGAGATTGAACTCAGGGCACTCAACCACTGAGCCACATCCCCAACCCTATTTGCTATTTTATTTAGAGACAAGGTCTCACTGAGTTGCTAAGTGCCTCGCTTTTGCTGAAGCTGGCTTTGAACTTGTGATCCTACTATCTTAGGCTCCCGAGCTTCTGGGATTACAGGCATGCACCACCACTTCCAGCTTGGGAGTCATTCTTTATTTTCCTTTTTTTGGGGGGTGGGTGTCGGGGTGGGGGAATACTAGGGATTGAACCCAAGGGCGCTTTAACACTGAGCTATATTCCCCCGCCTTTTTTTTTTTTTTGGTGCCAAGGATCGAACTCAGGGGCACTCAACCACTGGGCCACATCCCCAGCCCTTTTTTTGGTATTTTATTAGAGACAGGGTCTCACCGAGTTGCTAAGTGCCTCGCCATTACTGAGGCTGGCTTTGAACTTGCGATTCTCCTGCCTCAGCCTCCCAAGTGCTGGGATTACAGGCGTGCACCACCACACCCGGCTCCCTTTTTGTTTTATTTTGAGACAGGGTCTTGCTAAGTTGCTTAGAGCCTCACTACATTGCTCAGACTGGCCTCAAACTTGCAATCCTCCTGCCTCAACTTCCCGAGTCACTGGGATTACACGTGTGCAACCACCAATCTGGCTTGACTTTTTCATTTCTCTCAATACACACATCTAAAAATTAACTCCTGATCCTATCAATTTTACCTCCTTTTAATTTCCTGAATCCAACTCCTCTACTATTTCTATTGACACTGCGTTACGCCAAGCTGTCATCTTCTCTTAACCACAGCAACAACTTCCTAAACAAGTAAGAGTCCCTGGGATCATCAGTCTTTCCCTCCTCAAATCTACCTTTTACACTACTACCAGAAGAATCTATTGAAAACACAGTCTGCTCATGTTGCTCCCCTTCCATTTAAAACCCATCAGTGTCTTCAAACCCCCTAAATACAAGTTCCTCAGCAAATCATGATCTGAATCTTATAATTTTCTCAAGTTTTAAACTTTGCACCAACTTCAATCTCCAACTACATGAAACTTCTTCATTCTTTTGGACATCCAAGCTATCATGTGCTTTTAAACATGGTATTACTTTACTTAGAAATATTTTACTTTGGGGGCTCGAGCTATGGCTCAATGGTAGAGTGCTCGTCTCACATGTGTGAGGCCCTGGGTTCAATCCTCAGAACCACATAAGTAAAATAAAGGTACTGTGTCCACCTACAACTAAAAAAAAAGTTTAAAAAGAAAAAAGAAATTTTTTACTTTGTTAGTCTAGCAAATTCTTATTCATTGTTCAAAACCCTGCTTACTTGCTCTTTCTCTTTGAAGTCATCCTTGATACTATCTCCTCAAAGTTAATTATTCCCTCTTCTCTCCTGCTCTCTATTTTTTACATTGTTTTCATTGTATTAGAATGAACCATGTGAAACTGCCAGTGATGAACCTTTTTTTTTTTTTAAATCTGTAAAAGTGGCATTTTCATGTGATTCCATGTAATCAAATCATACCACAGTCTTTTAATTACAAGCTGAAAGCTAGAATTGTATTTATTAACTTTGGCCTTCCCTGTCCCTGTAACAACATAGACATTTAATAAATATCTGTGAAACCAAAGTAAATTTAACAAGATAATTTGTTTATATTTTAATTTTCCAATCAATGTACATGGGCTCTAGGAAATCATTTTTTTTTTTTTTTGAACTGGGGGTCCAACCCAGGGCTTTGCAAATGTGAGGCAGACACTTTGGCATTGAGCTACATCCCAGCCCAGAAATCACAATTTTGAACTTAACTTTTTTTTTTTGGGGGGGGGAGGGGGTTACTAAATGAACACACCCAGGGTGCTCTAGCGCTGAGCTACATCCCAGTCCTTTCTATGTTTGAGACAGGGTCTCACTAAGTTGCCCAGGCTGGCCTAAAACTTGTGATCCTCCTGCCTCAACTTCCTCAGTCACTAGGATTACAGGCATGCACCACCATACCCAGCAACAATTCTTTATATTAATTCTCTACATGGTATTGCTTTGTACACAATCAGTAATCAGTAAATATTTGAGAAATTAAATATATATATAATTTCTTTTAATGTAGCCTTTATTTTTATTTATTTGTTTTTATGTGGTGCTGGGGATTGACCCCACTGCCTAACCCATACTAGGCAAGTGCTCTACCACTGAGCTATAATCCCAGCCCTAAATTTATATCTTTTTTTTAGTTATAGGTGGACTCAATACCTTTATTTAATTTATGTAGTGCTGAGGATCAAACCCAGGGCCTCACACAAGTGAGAGAAGCACTCTACCACTGAGCCATAGCCCCAGCCCCCTAAATTTATATCTTTATTGGCATTTTTCTTTTATTTTCAAATCAGTTTAGAAAGTTGAAACGATACCTGTAACTCCTTTGTTTCTTCAAGTTTTCTTTTTTCAGCTTGTTTAAACTTTTCTTTCCATACTCTTTCCAAAAACAAACAAAATAACGGTTAAAACAACCAGATATGAGAATGAAAAGACAATCAATGAAGACTAGGGAACTATTTAATAATATTTAAAATGATAGTCTGAGAGTGGGCTGCTCTATTCATTTGAAAAGTAGAGAGAAAGACAGACTGAGCATCCTCTTAAGGTTCCTCTGAGTCCTACAATCTCACAGCACATACTTAATATCTCAGGTACTGACTATGTTCACCTTTGCATTTCTGCCATGTCTCTCTCCTGTTGATGCAGTTTCATTCTTAAAGATGTTATTTCTTGCCGACAGAGCTTGTATCGTTCAGGGTCAATGTTCCGACTGTTTCTCTGAGCAGCTTTTAGCTTTTCAATTTCTGCTTTCAATTCTAAAGATTTGTAAATGTATGATTAACAGCATTTTATATGTAAAAATGTCCACATTAGGCATAATCCCCCAACCTTCTATTTTACTTGAAATTTTATATATTACTAAATAAAATAGAATATTTGGACAAATCAGCTTTACTTTACTTATATGATCTATAAATTTCTACCTATCCTTGCTGGGAGCAGTGGTGCACACCTATAATCCCAACAACTCAGGAGGCTGAGGCAGGAGGATCTTTAGTTCAAAGCCAGCCTCAGTGGATTAGCGAGGTACTTAGCAACTCAGTGAGACCCTGTCTCTAAATAAAATATAAAAAAGGGCTGGGGATGTGGCTCAGTGGTTAAGCACCCCTGGGTTCAATCCTTGGTACCAAAAAAAAATTGTTTTTCTACCTATCCTTAACTTAAAAGGGTGCTCCCTTGAGAGGAAAAAAGGGCACTACCAATTACAACAGGACATAAACTGAGACTGTCCTAGGCAAACCTTACTCATTAGAGAATTTTTGCATCAGACACATCATTTTTTAAGCTGGAATTCAGAATACTTTTTTTTTTTTTTTTTTTTTGTGGTGCTGGGGCCAGGGCCTTGTGCATACAAGGCAGACACTCTACCAACTGAGCTATATCCCCAGCCCCAGAATACTTAGTTTTAATGAAAACAATTCCATTTATAAAACAGAAGGGATACAAAAAGGAAGGATGGACTAAGAGAAAACCAACTCTTCTCTGGTTAACACCTCTGAAACATATGTTACCTTCTGCAGCTAAAAAGGGCCAGAGGACAAAGATATATGAAAAGATGGTAGCTCTACCTAAGTTAAAATTAAGCATGAATCAAGTGAAAATTAAATACAATGCAAAGTACAAATCAAGAATCCTTGCAGCTGTTCAAGTCCATCACAAGTGGATGATTACCAACACACAGCTATGACTCAGTCTATAAAATTACTTTTTTATGCTTGCTATTACCCTTTACCCACACTCTATTTCCTATGGTATTTTCTGACTGTGTTCCCCCTTACCATTAATTCTTTTTCTCAGTATCCTTCTACCTCTTTCTTCATCACTGTATGACTGATGACTAGAATTTATTATAAATATATGTGGAAAAATATTTGATTTTCTTTAACTTGCATATTTTGAGACAAATTAACGTTACCCTATGGCAAACTAATTTTTAAATTTTGAAAAATTTATTCACCTCTAATTAACTTAGCATTCATATCTTCATTTACTTTGGCAATGTTGACTATCATCCGGGCTTGGTTAGCATATCTAAGTGTGCTTAATGTTTCTTCTATGTTATTGGCAGCAGGACTGATCGTGGCAATCATTGCAGTTTTCGAATTTCCACCCAGACTTTCCTTTAATAGCCTTCAAGGAAAAAAAAACAGCAATTAGATTTTGCTTCCACAACAGCATACTAACAGTTATAATCTAGAAAACACAAAATAAACTAGCATGGCATATAATTCAGTATTATACTCTTCTATCAAATACCACTTAAAAATTTTTGGTATTTGTAGATAATTTTAGATTTCATAAACACTTTCCTCCTCTGACATTTTCTATGTTGTTTCATGAATCAATAATCTGTGCAGAGATTTTCAACTATGTTTAACCATCAAATATTTGTAAGGCACTTTCCCCATACTAGACTGTGAGCTACTTTAGGAAAGGGATCATGTGTCTTGGTCATCTTTGTATTTCTGATGCTATCACAACCATTTGAGGCAGGTGCTCAATAAATGTTAAAAATAATGAATGGATAAAGAAAAACTTTGTACTGCACTGTGTGCAGAATTTATAGAAAAAAGACAGCGTAGACTTCAAATATATTTTTCTTAGTGCAGAATGAATTTCACTATTTCTGATTTTCCAAAGGCATGAAAAACATCAGAATTTCTCTTATAGGTATCAAAGTGGCAAACACATTATAATTAACCAATTATAAAGATATATTACTGTTAAATAATGACACAGTCCTGATCATAATTGTACACAAATGCTCCTTGACGTAAGCTGGGGTTACATCCAGATAAACTCATTGTTAATGCCACACAGCCCAGCATCATGAGAGAGTACCTTATTTAATATTCCTTTAAATTTTAAAGTACAGCTTCTACTGAACACATGTCACTTTCACATGAGAAATATCATGAGTCTAACCATTATAAGTTGGGGACCATCTATCTGTATTAATGTTTACCAAAAGTGAATATTAAATGACTACAGATGCCATCTCAATGAAAACACTTATTGAGTACCTATGTGCTAGCGATTGTATAGCAGGCAAACAAAATTATTCAGTTTCACTTTAAACGCATAGCAATATGTTTGATAACACCATAACTGTTAGACACTAATAACAATTAAATGTAAGAGTAGTTGCTACTGACCACTTCTTTTCTATCCCAAAGTTGTATGAAATCAAGTCTATCATTCTCTTCCTCACAGTAGCCATTGTATTTCATGTAATTCTTTGTACTTCAAAAGATACTCGCCAGCTGGGTACAGTGGCACATACCTGTAATCCCAGTGGCTTGGAAGGCTGAGGCAGGAGGAACACAAGTTCAAAGCCAGCCTCGGCAAATTAGCAAGGCCCTAAGAAACTTAGCGAGACCCTATCTCCAAAAAAAAAAAAAATTTATTTTAAAGGGCTGGGAATGTGGCTCATGGTTATGTGCGCTTGGATTCAATCCCTGGTACCAAAAAATATGCATATAAAGAAATAAATAAAAAATTTTAAAAAGATACTTGCCACGTAAGAACAGACTCACGATAAGGAATAAAAACCCTCTTTCCATTTGCTTGTTCAGAGAGTGCAGATATAACCTTTCCCAAAGTTAGCAAGGATTTGTTAATGCTCACACCTTCCTGTATATGAGATAAAAAAATAATTTTTTTCTTAACTTCTCAGCAACAAATTTATTTCACAAAATATATTTTCCCCTCACATTCAATACTCAGTAAATATTTTCCGCTATTTAAACTCCAACTTTCTTATGACTCAAAATTTATTAATTTTCTTTGTAAAGTAATCACAATCAAAAAGCATGTATCTCTAAACCATCATAGGTCATCTATAAAGTACAGGTAAAGAGGTCTTTTGGTTAGGCATATTCAATTTGTACTCTCCTAAAAATAATGCCCTCAGGAATAAATTTCATCAAAATGAGAAGAGCAAGGTGGGCAGTTGTGTGTGCGTGTAGTCCTAGCTACTCAGGAGGCTGAGGTAGGAGAATCACAAGTTCAAGAGTTTAAGGCCAGCATGGACAACACAGCAAGATATCATCACAAACAAACAGAAAAACAAAAAAACATGAGATCATCATTTACCTTCAGTCGATCTCCACTGGTGTGGGCTGCAGAGCAGCGCTCACTGCCTGCCAGGTCTATCAGGTTTATACGGCTTGTTATTCTGTGGTCATGTTCTTCCCCTTCCACAAATTCTGTCTATGGTGAAATGATATTAAAATAATTTAAGTTCTTCTATGACTTGCCATCAGAATAAGTTTTTAAAGGGAAAGCTATTCAATATTATAAATCACTAATTTATGCTAAAAGCCACTCCTTTTATTTTATTTAACCATCCATTTCTTAATCTGCAATAATTTGAAAGTCTGTAGAAAAGAATACATTCAGCAGTGGATGGATTATGTCAAAGTAAGAAATATTACTTTAGAGGGGTTAAAATCCATAACTATTCAGTTACATTAAGCAAACAACTAAAAAGAAAAGAACTTCATGCAAAAAAAGATGTATTATAATAAAAATAATTTAAAATCAATACAATTGCCCAACAGTAGAGAAAAACTTGAGAAACTGCAGTAACCAATGGGATATTATTATACAGCTTTTAAAAATTGTCAGGGCTGGGGTTGTGGCTCAGTGGTAGAGCGCTTGCCTAGCATGCATGAAGCACTGGGTTCGATCCTTAGCACCACATAAAAATAAATAAATAAAATAAAGGTACTGTGTCCACCTACAACTAAAACAATATTTTAATTTCTTAAAAAAGTTGTCTCTGCAAAGAACTTTAATGCCACAAAGTTATTAGAGATTTTACTGAATTTAGTTTAAGTGTGATTGTAAAACAACTGAAAGATTATAAACAAAAATGTTACAAGGGGGGCTGCAGCTGTGGCTCAGTGGTAGAGCATCTGCCTCGCACGTGTGAGGCACTGGGTTTAATCCTCAGCACCACATAAAAGTAAATAAATAAACAAAAGAATTTTTTAAAAAAATGTTACAAGGGTTTATAGTGGAAAAAATCTTTTGTTCTGATATTTTTCCAAATACTCTATAATTACCATATATTACTGATAATATAGTATTATGTTTATATGATCATATCACTGATATAATAATCAATTATTGGTTTTAAAAAACAATGAGAAATAACATCCTACTATATATACCAAAAGTAAAAGTTATTATATTTATTCTTAAAAATTACTTGTGTTTATGTAGTTGTATGACTTTACTTTCACCTTTTGATTTACAGAAGAAAGTAAAAATAACAAAAGAAATATATTTACTCTCTCACCTATGAAAATAATCAACAATGACAAAAAAATACCTTGGTCTGGGTCATCACCAGGGTAAAAACTGAATGAGAACGGGAGCTTTTGTCATTCATACCAGTGGCAGCAGTTGCTCTTTGCTTATTTCCTAATTCTAGCCAACTCTAATAAGAAAGAAGGAAGTTAGTTCAGATGGGCAGATCATAATATACTGAGGGAAAAAATTAAGGAAGGACAAAGTTAACAAAGTACATTTGTTTCTTATACACTTTTGTAGCATACCCATTTAAAATTTATAAATTTAAATTGCATATATGCATTAATAATTTGTTAATAAAATAAAATTAATGTGTTTCTCTTTTAATAATTTTATTCCCATTGCCTATTTTTTTCTGTCAAAAAACTCAAATCAGGCAATAATACTCTCTTTTGAATAATACTTAACAAACAAAATCAGGGTAACCTTTTATTTATGTAAACTGCATTAAAGAAGCAATATTTTCATAAATATTTATAATTACTCTAAGAAGAAGAACATAAAATATAATCAATCTTACCTGGATATCAGAGTAAGAACTGACAACATTCCTATTTTTTAAGTAAAAAAACAAAACAAATTTTACTGATGATTATATACTTGTTCACATAAAATAGTCTTTCAATTATAGAATTACTCTCTGAAGATCAAAATGGACTAATTCACAACATTATACTGTGAAATCTTTCATTTTCTTAAAGAGCAGAAAATAATCTTTTAATTTTACCAAAAAGTACAATTTTTCTTAACAAAGTACCTTAGTTTCTTATCATTATAATATTCAAGTCTAAATCATGACACAAAACTATATATTTTAACACATATGTCTATGCATAGGGAATATGTACGTATGGGTATGTATAGGTCCAAAAAGAATCCCAAACTTATTACATAGAGCTGAACTTACACTGAATCACTTTTCCTTTATTTTAAGAAAAGCATTTGGAATGTTGATAGATAAAGTAAATGACCCTTGGCATGTATAAAACACAAATCAGCACCTTCTTCCCTTTTCAGTTTAAAGTAATGGTATAAAATCAGTTGAGCTGGGCGTGGTGGTGCATGCCAGTAATCCTAGCCACCTGGGAGGCTGAGATAGGAGGATTGCAAGTTCAAAGTCAGCCTCAGCAACTTAGCAAAGCCCTAAGCAACTTAGTGAGACCCTGTCTCTAAATAAAATACAAAAAAAGGACTGGGGATATCGCTCAGTGGTTAAGCACCCTGGGGTTCAAACTTTGGTACCAAAAAAAAGTAGATTGAGAGGAAGATTTTATCTTAACTTTATCTTAATAAGGAAAGAAGAGGGTAAAGGGAGTGAAATCTATTTCTTTCACACTCGATTTAATCAATACTCTATGCTAGGCACTTTATAGGTACTGTGAAAGATTAAAAAAAAAAACAAATATGAAAATAAAAAAACTAACACTCCATGTGGAAAGAGGGAAAACTTAGTTGGACCACATTAAGGGTAGAAGGCCAAATCATTATCCAAGGTTTCAGAGATGGGGAGGCTAATGAGAAAACAGTAAGGATACGGGAGAGCAACATTCACTCTATCTGTTCCTTCTCCCAGCTCTTTTGGAGGCCAACACTTACATTGACAGTGCTTCAACATATGGTCCGGAAACAGGATGCTCCCTTACTCTCAGCTAGTAGAAGCAAATATTGGCATCTTTAATAAGAGTATGACAAATATTTCATACAAAATATAATTATAATTTTTTTAATACTTTGAGTTCAAGGTAGAGATTTTCTTTATCCAGAACTAAATACAAAGGTTCTCAAGAAACAAATCTGTCAGGCACTAAAACTGCTTCAATACCAAAAACTAATTACAATTATATAATATGCAACATATCCTCTACATCAAACCTCTTACTAGTTTTTTATTCTTAAATCCTATAATAACAATTGTTTATGCTTTTATCCTTTAAAACTACACTAATTTTCAGACATTTAACATTTTCCTTCATTTTCATATTTACATTTTAAAGTTTGTGACCAAAAATTTTAAAACACAAGGAAGTTATAGAAGAAAACATTTTGCATTTTGTTTAAGTTGCTTGATGTTGCCAATGGTAAACTACATAATCTTGAGCAAGGAAACTAACTGAAGATTTTTATTTCTAGTCAGGCACAGTGGCACATGCCTATGATCCCAGCTAATCAGGAGGTTGAGGCAGGAGGACTTCAAGTTTGAGGCCAGCATGGACAATTTAGGGAGACCCTGCCTCAAAAAAAAAAAAAAAAAAAAGAAAAGAAAAAATTAAAAGGAATTAAAAGGACTAGAGA
This sequence comes from Tamias sibiricus, assembly GCA_025594165.1. Classification (NCBI taxonomy): domain Eukaryota; kingdom Metazoa; phylum Chordata; class Mammalia; order Rodentia; family Sciuridae; genus Tamias; species Tamias sibiricus. The sequence continues at coordinate 32,934,720 of CM046669.1, forward strand.
CAGAGCTCAGTGGTAGAGCACCCCTGGGTTCAATCCTAGTACTAAAATAATAATAATAATAATAATAATTTCTTGTGCTGCAAGCTTCTTTGCAAAATTGAAAATTTTTGAAATTCTAATAGCAGGCCTGGGGCTGTAGCTCAGTGGTAGAGCGCTTGCCTGGCATGTGTGAGGCACCAGGTTCGATCCTTAGCACTGCATAAAAATAAAATAAAATAAAGGCATTCTGTCTATCTACAACTATAAATTTTTTTTTAATTCTAATAGCAGTGTTTTAAAAAGTTCAAATAATTATTTCACAGATTATCTGCAAAATATCAATTGGCTAAATAACCCACTGAAATACATATTCTATTATAAAAATATAATTTTAAAAAATTTGGGGTCGGAGCTGTATGTAGCTCAGTGGCAGAGTGCTTGCCTAACGTGTGAGGCACTGGTTCAATCCTTAGCACCACATAAAAATAAACAAATAAAATAAAGTCATGTTGTCTATCTACGACAATTGCCTTTTTTTTTTTAATATTTATTTATTTGCTTTAGTTGCACATGACGCATTTATTTGTACATGGTGCTGAGGATAGAACCCGGGTCGCGCACGTGCTAGGCAAGTGATATACTGCTGGGCCACAACCCCAGCCCCTGCTTTTTGATTTACATACTATTAGGAATTTTATGTTTTACTCACACACTCCAACTAAATGTTAGAATACCTTTTAACTTTTACACAACACTTGATTAAAATAAAAAGAGACTAAATCTTAACTAATTTAATTTCTACCAGTGATAATATTCAGCTTATTTTCTAAATAACAACATAGTTACACTGTAGGTCCCAGGCATTTACTATCATAGAAAAGCATTTTAGTAAAACTTTAAGCCATATTATCCAAATAATTCACATAATTATATGCATTTATAAACAACAGAAATTTAAAAATAACAATAATTGTTTTAATCTTACTGGTTGCTTCCTCTGTCCATTTTCACCTTTACAAACCAGAAGGTCATGAATTTTTTCATTGTATACTTCAAAGAAGCTCATTTCAAGGTGATAGCTGACCTAGTAAAAACAGAAACACAGCAATCAGTTAATTTTAAAATTCTTTGCATGTTTTGCAAATCAGTGATACTATCATTCCATGTAAAATTTAAACCTCCCGGTTCAGCAAAATCATTCCAAAGACCACTGCCTTCACTTCATTTATGTCTCCCAGACTTAACACTACCTTCGAATTGTTCTCCCTCCAAAATCTAAACAGTCAACAGAAGACCCTCTGCTCCACAAGCCCGTGGCTTCCTCACTCTTCTAGTCCATCTAAACTTGGCCTCGAATCACATTTCATCTTAAAACCTCCAGAAAACTGTGTTTCTATTTATTCTAATTCCTCTTTTATTTTCCATTTAATTTCTGGGAGAAGAAGGTAATGAAGGTGCAATGTATCAAACAGGAAGAAAGAACTCAAATATTTAATTGTATTTTTCCTCTTGTGTCCTCAGTACCCACTCTGGTTCTGTACTCGGGTTCCTCTCACCCTCACCCTCCATTTCCAACAGGCACCAAGTCTTATCAGTTCTACTTACTAAGATCTCAATGTGTGTTCCCTTGTCATCCCCTACTGTCACTACTTAGCTTAGCTCCTTGTTTTGTCTTATCCAGATCAAGTCCCACAGTTTGTCTTTCTCCATCCAATCCTACTTCTCTTCAATCTATTCTCTACATTATGGCCAGGGCTATCTTTCTTTAAAAAAGAGGAAATATGCTTATACTATTTCCCTGCTTAAAAAACTTCCATAGCTTTCTAGATTTCTGGAAGCTTGGTTTGTTAAGTACTTCTTGAGCAAAGTTCTGCCTGCCTCCCTAGCTTCCTCTCTTGTCACCCTCCACCCTCACATTCCACACTCATAACAAAGTAAACAATTTATAGATTCTTTCTTTCAAATCTCTGCACATGCTGCTCCCTCTGACAGAAATGTCCTTCTCTTTTTTCTCAACCTAATAATTGCTGAACTGGTTGCCTCATCTTCTAAAAAACAAAAAACCTTGTCTCCCTCAATTTTACATGTTCTCACATTCCTGCTTGCTATGGTTTGAATGTGTTCTCCCAAAACCCATACATTGGAATTTAATCCCCAGTGTAAATGTTTGTTATTTAGAGATGGTGGCTAAGGCCTTTAGGAAGATAATTCCTGAGGGTTAGATGAGGTCCACATGATGGCTTAGCGTAGGCCTCCACATGATAGAATTTTAATGGATTTATAAGAGGAGACCTGAATTAACAGACTCCTGACCCCTCATTAGGTGATACCAGGAGTCTCGGTGCCATGTTATGAGGCAACAAAAAGGTCCACATCTGATGCTTGATATTGAACAGGTGCCACATACATATCAGGTGGAACTTATGGCTTCCAGTTTCCAGTACTATAAGAAATATTTTTTTTCTTTACAAATTACCCATCTTTGGTATTTTGTTATATCAACAGAGAAAGAACTAAAACAATGTCATCATAGTATTTACTCAAATTCATTAGCATTTAATTGATTGTACTTACATGTTTACTGACCCATTTTTTCCTATTGTACTCTCTTGACTACAGGGGCTGGGTCTTCTAACTCGATATCCCCAAATATAGCACAATACTTTCTCAGTTTCCCTTATGGAAGTATAAAAATTACAAATTCCCAGGCTATTCTCCAGACTAACTAGAATCTTCAGAAAAGATTTTTTAGGATCACATGTGCATCACGTGCATGTGCACACATAGACAGACACCCCTGACCCTGCCACATCCCTTATGATTCTAATGATCAAGCACATTTGAGGAAAACTGGTCTAAGAGATTGCCTAGCAACAGGAGTTTCTCAGAAAACACTTGCTGAGCCGGGCGCGGTGGCGCACGCCTGTAATCCCAGCACTTTGGGAGGCTGAGGCAGGAGGATCGCGAGTTCAAAGCCAGCCTCAGCAATGGCGAGGCACTTAGCAACTCAGTGAGACCCTGTCTCTAAATAAAATACAAAAAAAGGGCTGGGGATGTGACCCAGTGGTCGAGTGCCCCTGAGTTCAATCCCTGGTACCAAAAAAAAAAAAAAAAAAAAAAGAAAAAAAGAAAACACTTGCTGAACATAAGAATGAATAAGTGGGTCTGGGGTTGTGACTCAATGGTAGAGCGCTCACCTAGCACGTGCGCAGCCCTGGGTTTGATCCTCAGCACCAGGTAAAAAAAATAAATAAAATAAAGGTACTATGTCCAACTACAACTAAAAAATTTAAAAAAGAATGAATAAGAGCCGGGCGTGGTGGCACACGCCTGTAATCCTAGCACTTGGGAGGCTGAGGCAGGAGGATCGCGAGTTCAAAGCCAGCCTCAGCAATGGCGAGGCACTTAGCAACTCAGTGAGACCCTGTCTCTAATAAAAATACACAAAAGGGCTGGAGATGTGGCCCAGTGGTCGAGTGCCCCTGAGTTCAATCCCCGGTACCAAAAAAAAAAAGAATGAATAAGTGAAAGAAGAAGCCAGCATGGAACTGCTCAGCTACAGCAGAGCTGAAAAGGCACAGCTTTTAAAGTTGGATGTGGGTTCCAACTCCAGCTTTACTACTCTCAGCTTTACATTGTCCAAGAGTCTGCCTGCTGTCCTCATTTAAGTGTGTGCACCTGCTTGACTACAGAGACAAATGTAATGGATATAAGTATCACATTGTGAGCCACTATACATACACAAAAGGAATAAAGCAAAGTAGAGAAGATAAAAGAGAGAACACCTTTATCAATGTCTAACAGTAAGAATTGCTTCTGAATTTAGAATCCCATCCCACCCTTTCCACACCACTTTTCCAAAGAAGAGTGACCTAGAAATGAGAACAGCATCTTTTATTTCTTATATTAGCCACTATATTCCTTAGAGGCTGTGACACTGATTTGAATTTGAACATACCTCTTGGGTTTGTTTTTTGGCTATTTGAGCAAAAAGATCTTCACAAAATCTTGGAATTATTCCTGGTTCTTCGCCAAATCCCATCATCCTGAAAAATACATTATAAGGGAGAAGTAACACTAATTAGTTTGGGGACTTTTGAAAATTCTTTTTGGGGAAATGGGTTGGAAAGAGAGCCAGAAACAAGCTAATTAAATTAAAGTTCATAGTATCTAAGAATCAGCGCACCAAAGCCAAATTTATCTTAATTTAAATCTTTATTTTACTAATTATCAGATGTGACCTTGGACAAAATACTTAACCTCACTAAACCTCAAATTCCCCTTCTGTAAAATGGAATAAGAGAGTATCTAATTCAAAAGTTTGTTAGAGAATACAAACAGTATAAGCACAGTGCCTGGAATTTAGTAAGAACTCAATGTTAATTGCTCTTAAAATTCTGAATATTTACTTCTAGGACAAGTATTATTTTATTTGTTTATATGCAGTGCTGAGAATAAAACCCAGTGCCTCACACACATACTAGGCAAGCACTGTACCACTGAGCCAAACCCTAGCCCTACCTTTGTTTTTATATATTTTTAACTGACACAGTAATTACACATATTTATGTGGTACAGTGGTATGTTTCAACACATGTATACAATGTGTAATGGTCAGATCAGGATAACTGGGACATTCATCCCTTCAGACATTTATCAATTCTCCATTCAAAATCTTCTATAATAGTTATTTTGAAATATACAATTAATTGTTGTCAACCATGGTTATCCTACCATGTCTTATCTTTAATTGATTTTAAAATATCTCATTGAAATTTTTTAAATAAAACCAGGTACTTGTATAAGGCATAAATAAAAATGAAAGCTATTTGTTACTTGATACATAAAAGTGTCCCAAATTTTCTAGCCATGTTTTTGCCCAATAAGTATGACAATAGCTCATACAGGTTAATACAGGACAGATATAATTTCCTAAGATCTGCCCAACACTAGACAGAAACTAAGATGCCCTACAATTAATTCTCACAATGTAATTATAAGATAACCTCTCTAGGCTTCAATTTATACAAGAAATATAAATTATAGTAAAAAAGCCAATAATACTTAAAAGATAATTCATCTCCTGCATACACTAAAGCCTAGAGGTAAGTGACTCACTCAAGTTTGAAGAACTAGTATATAATAATAGATGAGACTAGAGACCAGATCTGTGTAGTTTCAAAACTATATTCTGGTATTTTTCTCTAGACATGGGGATTGACCCTAGGGGATTTTTACTCCTGAACTACATCCTCAGTCCTTTTGGGTTTGTTTTGTCTTGGTTTTACTGGGGGACAAGGTCTCATAAGTTGCCCAGGCTGGCTTTAAACTTGTGATTCTCCTGCCTCAGCCTCCTGAGTTGCTGGGATAACAGGAATGTATCACAGTACCCAGCTAAAACTATATTTTATTGCTACTTCTCACAAAAGAAAATTTAAACATTTCTAAATAATTACATGTGCAATACAACTTACGTGTATGATTTTCCAGAGCCAGTCTGACCGTAAGCAAAGAGACAGGTATTGTAGCCTTCAAAGGTTCTTTCTAGGAGTGGTGTGGCCAGTGTCTCATAGACTGTCTTCTGGTTGGCGTAATGAGGGTGACATTCATCAAAAGACCAGAATGAAACATCATAAATAAAAGTATAAACTTGTTTCATGTCTGGATGTTCCACAGATATTTTTTCCCCATCCATGAAGACCACTTGGGATGCTTTTTCAATCTTCTCTCTTTAAAAAAAGAAAAAAAAGGAACAAAGAAAAAAGTCAAGTTACTATCATTATTGTGGGTACTATTCCCACAAAATATGACACTCAAAACTTGGGCTGGGATTGTGACTCAGCGGTAGAGCGCTCGCCTAGCACATGCGCAGCCCGGGTTCGATCCTCAGCACCACGTACAGATAAACACATTGTGTACAACTAAAGCAAATAAATAAATATTTTTTTTAAAAAAACTCGTTAAATTTAACATTGCTCCAAGGAAGGTAATTCTTTTAGTTTTATGTAGAACACTAAGAAACCCCGTTCAAATGGGTTTCAGATTTCTTGTCTAGAAAACCTAATTGGCTTTTTTTTTTTTTTTTTTTTTTTTTTTTTGTGGTACCAGGGATTGAACTCAGGGGCACTTGTCCACTGGGTCACATCCCCAGCCCTTTTTTGTATTTTATTTAGAGACAGGGTCTCACTGAGTTGTTAAGTGCCTCGCCACTGCTGAGGCTGGCTTTGAACTCGCGATCCTCCTGCCTCAGCCTCCCAAAGTGCTGGGATTACAGGCGCGAGCCACCGCGCCCGGCTCCTAATTGGCTTTTACAACAGCTTTCCTCTTTTTTTCTTGAACTGTACATTATAATCTACCTACAGATTTAGCTGAAATCTGGGAACATCTTTATTATAAAGATGTTTCAAATATATACGTAAAGCTGGCATAAAATACAATTCAAGAAGTTTAAATCATAAGTCTCTTTTGGCAACTAGTTGTTGTCACTGTTAATCCAAAAGTCTCTCTTTCCACTAGATTTTCTCTCTTAAATCACAAATCTTCATGTCTATCCTTCCATCTCACACTTAAATGCAAATCTTTCACTTCTCTAGATCTACAAAAAGCAGTATCACTCCTTGTCTGGCCCTAGATATTAGCCTCTTCCATAGTCTCCCACCCCTTTCCCTTAGAATCTGCTTTAATTTAAATCAAATTTATCCTGGAAACCTTCTGCCTCATCAATTTACAAGTGCCCCACCCCTGCTTTTAGGGCTGGTCTGAATCTAGAATCAGGCACTTGGTCTCTTATTAAGTTCTCTTTAGTGTAATCATTACCAGTTCTGTTCTTCCTTTGACTCTCTTCCTTTCATGGCTCTTAAGGCTTTTTCTGTTAGGTTTCCTGACTTTCTCAAAACAACTCACCCTTTCCATTAGCACAATAAAGGCCTTTATAAAATAATCTGCCTTTACCTATGACCAAACTGAAGGCTCCTTCCTCAAAGCAGCAGTCACCACATCCACTTCTAACTTGCTTAGATACAAGCATCAAGTTAAAAACTACTGAACCTGTGAAGTTTTTACTGTACTCCCTTAAAATATTTTAAAATAATTAGATTCCACATTCACATTTTATCATACTCATTGTTTTTAATGCTATCTGTAATGTATAGTCATAGCCACCCACAGTCAACTTTGAAGAATAATTTTTTTTGCCCAAAATAAATTAGTGTATTTATCAACACATATATTAGTCACAGATGATAATGCTGTTGATCACTGCTCTAGAAAGCATTCTAGAAAGATCTCTTTGGAAAATGAATGACCTGTTATGGCTCTTTTTAGGAGAAAAGTGGAAGTTCCAGTCATGGAAGTCAAAGCATATTGCATTAGAGAATTAAGTCACTCCTTCAGACTTCTTAAGAGCAATATATCTAGAGAAACTTCCATATACAAAATACGATTATAATTTTTGTAGTCAATCATAAAAAACAACATTTCCTAAAAGTTTTCTCCGAAACTTAAATATTAACTCTGCCAAAGGCTGAGGTTGTGACTCACGTAGCACATGTGTGGCACTGGGTTTGGTTCTCAGCACCACATAAAAGTAAATAAACAAAATATGTAGATGGACTGTGTCCATCTACAACTAAAAAAAATGGGGGGGGTGTCTGGGGATATATAGCTCAGTTGATATAGAGTGCCTGCCTCACATGCACAAAGCCCTGGGTTCAATCCCCAGCACAAAAAAAAGAAAGAAAGAAAAACTGCCAAGCAGGCACAGTGGCACACACCTATAATTCCAGTGGCTCAGAAGGTTGAGACAGGAGGATCACAAGTTCAAAGCCAACCTCAGCTACGGCAAGGTACTAAGCAACTCAATGAGATCCTGTCTCTAAATAAAATACAAAATTGGGCCGGGTATGTGGCTCAGTGTTTGAGTGCCCCTGAGTTCAATCCCCGGTACCACCCTCCCCCACCCCCACCCCCCAAAAAAAACAATTCTGCCAACAATTTTGAAAATGCATGAATACTACACTGACTTTCTAAAAGCAGAGAGGAATTAAAGACACATTACATGGTGCTGGCTTGGCCTCAGATTTAGAATGCATAACATACCTTTTGCTGAAAGGCCTTACACGTACCGCCACTGTCACTTGACTATTCTCCACTTTCAAGGCATCTATTTCTGCAGTGGTGTTCTGAACTGCAGTTTCTTCTTCAGGAGGGACTGTATTTTCTTGTGACCTTTCCCTTTTATTTCCAAAAAGAGATATTTTTGGACTTGGCTTAACTTGAAGGCTCTGCATCCTATTTTTCAATATTGATGTAACTGGGCTTTTAAGCTGAGGTGTGCTGTGCTTTGGTGTCAATTTGTGTTCCATTACACATTTCACAGGGGTTCTTTTTTCAAAGCTTCCAAACTTATTTGAATCTTTTGCAATGTCCTTCCCCATATTTCTATGATTTAAGTTTCCTGCTCCTGACACTTTGATATCAGACTTGTTCTGAACAGGTTTCACTGCCATGTACCCTGATCTAACAACTTCAGTCAAACCCTGGGAGCCAATGGGTGCTCTATTCCTTGAGTGCTTAAGTGCAACATTTTCATTTGCTCCACTAAGGACAGAAAATGTTTCTTTATGTTTCTCATCAACCATAGCTTCAATGTCTTTTGAGTCTTCAGCTAAATGTGTAGAAGATGCAACAAAACAGTTTTTGTCACTATTTATGATCTTTACATTTGTCCTAGTTTCCAGTGAAGCACATCTTTTTTCTGTTTCATCTCCCACATTCTCTGTTGTTTTCCCTTTTCCCACAGAATCTGTTTTAGCACGTCGCTGTAATGTAAGATTTGCTATTTTTTCAGTTGTGTCTCCCAACTCACAGCCAAGTAAAGATGATTCCTTGTTCCTTGTGGTTCTTCTCTGAAGTGTCAATCTACCCACAGGATTAGGGGTAAGGGGCTTATCTCCTGTTTTTTTTAGAGGCAGAAATAACATAAGTGCTATTTATGTCTCTGATTTTACCTGCAGATCTCAACAATGGATCATCATTTTCACATTCTGACATATCTGACTTCAAATGCAGCTTAAGTTGGCTACTGTGGGTGAGGGCACTCAGTGATGAACTCTTGGAGGAAGGAGGAACTTCAAGGACTTCACTATTATTTCTGTTACAAGCAGTGTATACTGACATTTTGGAAGCAAGTTATTTTTAAAAGAATGTTAAGAACCTAAGCTCTTCTTTTGGTGCTCATTTGACTTCCAGCCATTTTCTATGTATCATTTTCCCAAAAAAAAAAAAAATCTGCTAAACAAAGAGAGAGAGAGAGAGAGAGAGAGAGATTTAGGTTGCATATACTACAAACAAGTTTTAAAATAGTGGGAATCTCCAATTTTCAAAGTAAATTCCCAAAGGTAAACATTAGAATAAATCACAGCCTCCAGCTGACATATTGCTTTCAAGTTACTTCTGATAAATCAGTCCTCAAAGAGCTTTCAGTCATTATTTGACAAATTTTTACTGAGTGTTCCATTATATGCCAGGGTCTCTGGCAGATACTGTAAACTTCAAAGACTAGACCCCCCATTCTCACCTTCTCAGGAGAGAAGGAATACACAGATAGCCCTTACATCAGGTCAAATGGGCCAAGTGTCTTGAGACACATCAGAATAAAAATGTTTTTAAGTACCCACAGCGTGGGGAGTGGGACAAAGTACTAAAGGAAATCCTAGCACATAAGTCAATCTGAAGCAAAGCATTTTTATACACTGTTGGATGTATGCTGAATACAGCAATGCCTATAGAGGAAATTGCACTGATATCACAAGGCAGATAATTGCCAAATAAATATCACAGACATAAGTACTAGAAAGTAATTGCTTGTGTTAAAAAAAAAAAAAAAAAAAAAAAAAAAAAAAAAACTATGCAAGTTGAGATGCAGGTCACCTGCCCTTTATCAGTTAGACAACAAACTACACAGATGTGCACATAAATATATGCCAACAGTATCTATCATGCATTAAAATAAAGAAAAAAGTAGTGACAGCTAAGCAACCTGGCTTCTAGTCAACTCTGCATCAAACTCCTTAGATGGATGTAAAAACCAGTCTTTAAATTTGCATGTCTAATTCTAACTTGTAAAATAACAGTGGCTGAAACCATTCGGAGATTATTACTATTAAGGAATAAATTAATAGAAGTTCGATTTTAAGTGAGTTTTTTAATGTTTTACATTTAAAAAAAGGTCATCGTTACAAAAAAAAAATAATCATCAGTTTATAAGCATCTTCCGTCAAGTTTTCAAACTTTTCAAAGTATAGACTCTTCCTAGAAGGAAGGCAAGAATAGATTCTGGAAATCCCACTGCAACTAAAAACCGTTTGCTATTTACAGAGTCAATACTATTTCTGTTTGAGGAGTTTCGCCACCACATTTTAAAGAGGACTAGAAAGAACACTTAAAAAAAAATGTCACAATCCAAACGAGAACAACCCGGTGATTCTTCGGTTGTTTCTCGACTACGCGCAGTGAACGTACCTCTTAGAGCCGACCGACTCGGGAGACTCCACCGGTGAGGGCCAGGCGGAGCAGCCCTGAAGTCCAGCTCCCGGTCCCGACTGAGGCGCTGCGAGGAGCCCTTCCTTCCGGGACCCCTTCTTCCGCCAACCCAGAGTTCGGACGACAGAATAGCCCACCCGGGCTAAGCACACCAGCCCGCGCCGCAGAGGTCGTCAGTAAGGGAAGCACCTGTACGCCTTCCCCAACACGTACGTCGCCCCTCTGCAGTGCCCGCAACCTCGGAGACCGGGTCTAAGTGGTCACCAAACAACTCACAGCCAGAAGCGCTGGCTCCCGGGGTGGCCGCAATTTGAATGGGCGCCGCGCCGTCTGATTGGCTGCTGGACGTTGCGACGTGCGCTGCGTCTTCACTTCCTCCCGCCCCCCGGAAGCGCTGGTGCCTGGGTTCTGGCCTTTGAGTCTAAAAGGACCCACCCCGCCCTCATCTCCCAGGCAACGGTGTCACGCCTACCCCGGCCTCTGCTTGAGCCACTGTAAATCCCAGCAGAAGCCGGACAGAGATCTAGGCTTCTAGGGGCACCCGGCTAAGATGGGTTTTAAAGGAAAAACATGACAGTGACATTCATGTCGGTCTTTAATATAAATCGAAGCGTAGTCTGTCCTGTTTACATCGAAGACTTCACATTGTAAATGGCTGTGTACCCCCAGTTGCATCTTAATAATTAATGCTTTTCCAGTATTTACTATGCAGGACGTTGAGGTAGAGAATATAGTCAATGTCTTACATGATTTTTTAATACTGAATATCTTCTGAGATAAGTATTAATATTATCCACACTTTACAGATAAGTAACTGAGGTTTAGAGTTTTAAGAACTTGCAAGTGGCCTAACTACAAGTCCAAAGTCATAAGATTTAATTCAGTTTCAATAAATGTTCCAATGATGATACATTCCGAAAAATGACCAGCTTAATGGGAAAGATTCTAGCTAAACGTATATTCTAAAGCAACAGTATTTTCTTTAAGTAGCTTTTAAAAATATCTTTATTTTATTTATTTTTATGTGGTGCTGAAGATCGAACCCAGGGCCTTGCACATGCTAGGCGAGCACTCTACCGCTGAGCCACACCCTAGCCCCAACAGTATTTTTTTGATGAGCAAAAGTGCATATGATGGAAATGTATTCATCAGGATAGAAAGGGAAAACAGAAGTAGCTTCAACTATCTAGAAAAACTGGATGATAAAGTAGTCATTCTAAAACTCACTCTAAAAACTCTTTCCAAAATTTAGTTATAGGGAAACTGTCAAAGAAAATAGAATATATTTGTCAAATCTATTGGGAAAATGTTCCTTCAGTTGATAAGCAAAACCTCTTAAATGAAGGACATGACAAAGGAGAAGACAAATTGAAAATGAGTATTTTAAATTTATACAATTCAAAATAATAGAAGCAAAATGTAAGATAACCAAAAAATATATTAAATGTTACAGAGGTGGGCTGGGGATATAGCTCAATTGGTAGAGTGCTTGCCTCACATGCACAAGACCCTGGGTTCAATCCCCAGCACCACCAAAAAAAAAAAAAAAAAAAAAAAAACAGTGACAGAAGTATAAAGTTTTTTTAGTTTTATAAGGAAAAAAATTATAAATAGATGAAAAATTTTACACAAAATAATCCACATGTATACAAAAATAATACATGTAAAATATAATGCAAACACTCAAACATTAAAAGCAAGTTTTTAAAAAACAGAATTTAAAAATTCTTTTTCATTTTGGTGCTAGTGATTTTGCATCAAAATAAAAAATAAACATATCTAGTAATATAAATTAGAATGCTTCTTGAAGACAGAATCCATGTGTTTAGAATGCATTCCTAGTGTTTAGTATAGGCCTGAAATATATTGTAAATGCTGGATAAATATTTGCTGAGTGCATAACAAACCATTCTAGAAAGAAGTATGATAATGCATTGGAAGAATCACAAAGATATTCATACCTTTTGACCTAGTAACTGCATAACAGAAGTTTATTCTAAGAAAATATTTTAGTAAAAACCAGAAAGTTCACAGGAATATTCTCTATCCATACTAGCCCCAATCTGGGAAAAAGCTAAATGCCCAGTCCCAAGAAAACACTCTGAATGATTAAAAATTAGGGAAAATTAATAGTGTTGCAATTATTATGTCCATTTAAGTTATACAGTTATAATAAATTAAACAGGATCAGACAATGCTGGGTCTATAAACTAAGTCATAATCTGTCCATGAGACTGAGCTCAAGGTAAAGGGGGACCTTGTCTGTCTCACCCTTGTCTCCCTGGTGACTGGCAGGAATTATTCACAGGACCTTCACAGAACATAACCACACTCCCCTCTTCTTCTTTTTTCTCTGTTAGAAACTCCTGATTTAATTCCAACCACCAGATTAAGAGCCCATAAAACCAAGAGCCACCTTTTACTTACCTCCAGGTTATACCAGAGGGATTTTCATCTCCTGGTTATTAAACTTAAGATGGCACTTTTCTCTGCAAATCCTGTCCAAAGCTGAGTAGCAGAGAAAAGTCACTTAACCTCTGAGTGACTCAGGTTCCTCAACTGGAAATTGCAGATAATAATGTTACCTATCCTGAAGAGTCATAATGATGATTAAATTAAATAATGTATGCAGTGCTCAGCATCAAATTTGGTTCAGGATTAATGCTCAATAAATGTTAGTTTTTAAATTACATAACCTAATATAATTCTTCAAAGCACTGAAAAGCCCTATTCAAGGCTAGTGCTGAGGAGCTAGGGTTGTACATTTTGGGACTGTCTGTTATAATGATAATGACACATTTTATGAAGGATGAGGATTATTATTTAATCCATAGAAATAACCAACAAGATGAAATAGTGAGTCCTTTTGTAAAGGGCTCACTGTGCTCTATTAAAAACTAGGAGAGAACAATGAAATATTGTCTCTAAGAGGGAGCAGTACTAATCTCTGTTTTGCTCCAATTTGATTAGATTTTAAAGAAATGCAGAGTAGACCTGACCTTGTGTGCTTTTTTTTTTTTTTTTTTTTTTTTTTTTTTTTTAAAGGAGGACAAGAAAAATTAGTCTAGGAGAGGAAGATTTGGCCAGTTTGTAGAGAGTAAACAGTCTGACATTTCTCAATTCTTTTCAAGCCTCGGTTCCTCTGAATCAGTGACCAGATCCCCCTGACTTGGGGGGATGCTAAGGCCTTCTCCAACACCTGAAGCCAGCTGGTGGTGTCAGAGCCTTGCTCTCTCATTTAGGCAGATGGAGTGCTTTGTTCCTGCCAACACAGCAGCTGTTTAAAAGGTCCTGTATTTTCATGTCTGTTTTCAAGTTTGACTCATTAAAATAATAGTTCCTTTAGGAGATTAGAATCAAAGACCTGTTATTGCATAATCATAAACCTAACTACATTCTAGCTAGACTTAGAAGGGAATAAGGAGAATTTGGAACACAAAGAACTGCAGCAAGAACAGAGTGATAGGATGGGGTGGTGGGGTGCTCTCCTGAGCTACAGAAAGACAGGTCTGATGGTTAAGAAAAAAACACAAGTCAAAAGTACTAGAGTTGATCACAGTCGGCAATGGAGATCTTCTTGCTGGTCTTACCATTCCTTGACCCAAAGGGCTCCATGGCTTCCATAGTGTTCTTTCCCTCTTTTACCCTCCCCAAGGCCACATGCCTGCCATGCAACCACTGGGGCTTGGCAGTGCAGATGAAACACTAGGAATCCTTTATGTTCACTCCAGTATTTGCTGTGGACAAGAGGCCAGCACTTGTATACCGTAGGGTGAAGCTCTCATAGTCAAATTTATCCCCATAGATGGATTTGCTTCCAGGGCCATTATGTCATGTGAACTCACCCTGGCACATAAATCCAGGAATAATTCTGTGAAAGCAAGAACCCTCTTAACCCAATGCTTTCTCTCCAGTGTGAAAAGTTTCCTGATGTTTTCAGAATTTTGTCTGCAAAGAGCTGGAAAGAGACACAGCCCAAGGCCTCGCCATCAGCACTGGATGTTGAATACCTAGGTAGGGTTGAGGTTGAAAGTAGGGTTGACAGTGGCTGGCAGCAGGCAGTCTGTGCAACAGCGGTTTCTACAAAACCTGCTTCTTTACCTGTAATAGGAGATAATACATCAATGATTGATAGAAAAGTCAAATTAGATAAGATATATGAAACAACTTTTAAAACATGACATACTACTGTATGTCATTTAAGTAGTTACATGTTTGACGATATACAGTTAATACTCAAATAATTTAGATTAAAATAGTAACGTATATGAAAATAGGTAATGCATATTATCTATTCCATGACATTTCATGGAATATAAGGACACCATAAATATGAATGAAATCAGAACTAATTGCATCTTGAGTCACCTGAGATCATTCTACTGATAATTTTTTTTTCTTATTTCCACCAGCTGCAAACTTACCTTCATGTAATCCCTTCTTTCATTCTGACATTAGAAAAATACTCCGTAGGGCTGCTCCTGCTCCATCCCTTCTTTCATTCTGACATTAGAAAAATACTCCGTAGGGCTGCTCCTGCTCCTTGTCCTGGATTCATCTTCTCCATCTCCCCAGTGACCTCCCTTTGTCAAATTTTCCCTGTCTTCCCTCCATCTTCCGCATGTTTCTCATCTGAAAAAAATAAAATACAATTAGGTGCTCCACCCACCCAGATCTTCTGGCTCTCTAGCTCCTCCTCTATCTCATTCTCTCACTTTATGTCCAGGCTCCCCTTAGAGAGGTGTGCACCAGGTCTACCGCGGTGTGAAGCCCTTTGGATTCGTGTGGAAGAGGCTTCATCAGGGCTGTTAGCCTGGGCAAGCAGAAAGGATAGAAGCCACCCAGAGAACAAAAGACTGTGTCCTAAAGAAACTGCTAAGAAGTGACAACTGTCATTAAAACCAAGAAGGGTGGGCTGGAGTTGTGGCTTAGTGGCAGAGCACTTGCCTGGCATGTGTGAGGCACTGGGTTCAATTCTCAGCACCACATAGAAATAAATAAATAAAGGTCCATTGACAACTAATATATATGTATACATACAAAATTTAAAAAAAAACAAGAAGGAAGAAAGGGCCAATAAGGCCCAAATTATTGGGATATTAGTAAACTTAAGAATGGAGTTAAAGAAGCTGGGTGCGGTGGCACACGCCTATAATCCCAGCACTTGGGAGGCTGAGGCAGAAGGATTGCGAGTTCAAAGCCAGCCTCAGCAACGGTGAGGCACTTAGCAACTCAGTGAGACCCTGTCTCTAATAAGATACAAAAAAGGGCTGGGGATGTCAAGTGCCCCTGAGTTTAATCCCGGATACCAAAAAAAAAAAAAAAAAAAAGAAAGAAAGAATGGAGGAAAAGGTACAAATGAGCAATTCTTCATAAACGCTGCTGTGACATCTGTCCATAGCTTGCTCTTGCAGGATGCTCATCACCAGGTACATGGTTGGACGAGGGATATGATAGGGATAAGGACAGGTCACTGTGCCTTCAATCAAGTTTCCTGAACGCCAGTGTTTACTTTCTCTTGAACTTCAGCTCCTCCTGTCTCAGCCTCCCCAGTCGCTGGGATTATAGAAGTGTGCCACACCCAGCTTTCCTGACTTCTTTTACATAAGACAGAAATAAATGTCTGTTTTAAAAATTACCTATCATTTAGGTTTGCTGCAGCCCAGTGTGGTTGTTTTTCTTTTTTGTTTTGTTGTTTTTGTTTTGCAGCCCAATTCTAATAAATACAATTAACTTTTCCACAAAATAAAACAAATAGAACTTGATAGGCCTGTGATCTGGCCCTCCCCTTGTGCCTTTTGCCACAGCCCTCACCCTAGTATCTTGCACTTTATTCTCAGCCATTCCAAAGCACTTAAGGTTCTCTGAATATACCATGTGTATCTTTGCATGTGCCTCTTGGTGCTCAGGAAGGTATCAGGGAGCAGGTGCTCTCAGCCTGCTTCCACACTTATAAATTGGGGTTGTAGTGGTACCCGGTCCTCCACAGAAAATCTTAACTAAGCTTCTCCAGAAATCTTCACCATATTTGATTTTAGGACTATCAGTAAAAGAGTCACTACAAAAGAGTTCAATGTAGATAAACTTCCTATTTTCGTGTTGTTCTATTTTACTTGGCCACTGGCCTGGAAGAAATCAGCACTCCAGGGGCTGGACGCCCCCTTACTACTTTTTTTATTTTTTATTTTTTTGGTACCGGGGATTAAACTCAGGGGCACTTGACCACTGGGCCACATCCCCAGCCCTTTTTTTTTTTTTTTTTTTGAATTTTATTAGAGACAGGGTCTCCACTGAGTTGCTAAGTGCCTCACCATTGCTGAGGCTGGCTTTGAACTCACAATCCTCCTGCCTCAGCCTCCCAAGTGCTGGGATTACAGGCGTGCGCCACTGCGCCCAGCCCTCTTACTACTTTTTCACAAACATTTATCCAGTATAGTAGTTGGTAGAAGTATGTTTGCAAATACAAAGTGTGATAAAGAAAAAGAACAAATCCTTTAAACAAGGCCTCTGGCCTTGAGCTGGAGCTTCACAGAGATGTCTACATTTCTAAGATAAGTTACCAATTAGGCTCCATGGTAACAGCTGGAAGGGGAGGAAAGAAAGGGGAGAAGAAGCTCTCTCCTTTCTCAGGTGTTGTCCTTAAAGGGTTAACTTGCCCAGAACATGAAAGAAAAAGCTGGTTTTATGTGAACTTCTGTAAACTGTAAACTTCTGAGCTGGGTATAAAGTTCTGAAAGTACCTGAACTCGGGGTTCAGGGGATTAATTGATTACAGTGAAAGCTGTACCCTCTGAACCTGGCTGCAGCCAAATAAAACTATTTCCTGCTATATTCGGTGCCTTTCCTCGGCTGTCCCTACAACAGGATCCCTCCATAGACTCCCATTCAGGCAAGGCAGTTTTCTAGAAGCTCTGCTATATGAACCAGGCTGACAAGAGGTGAACTCTTGAGCAAATAAACCATACAGTAATTCTGATGATGTATTTTTTCAAAAAGTCCACCAGAGGGAGACAACCTGAAATGAAACACAGAATTTCAGAAGTGAAGCAAGCACATTTTAAAGCCTTCTGGATTTTGTAAGATTTAAAAAGAAATCATTGATTAATGGTCTCTCGGGATACAAATCTATTACAATTTAGTTCATTTCACAGTTTTTTGATTATTAAAATGTGGGATGTATTTTCCTGCTTTGTACATGTTCATAATTAGTTCTGTTTGGGTCAATAACTAAAAGGCTTAATAGGATATGGAAATTAATAATTTTAAAGTCCAAAGGACAAGGCAGAAGATGTGGCGAAGTGATAGGAGCACCACACTGGAATTCCACCTGTAGCTCTGTCACAACTTCAGGGTAGGATTGTGGACAAGTCTCCTAATTGTGATTTTCTCAGCCATGAAACAAATATACTGGATTGAATCATATGGCTAGCAAGTGCTGAGTCCTTTCTTAGTGCAAGACACATACATTATCTCATTTAACTCCATTACCTGTAAGATATTATTATGATTATTGCTGTTTTACAGATGGGAAAAACTGAGTTTCCAAACACATAACTTGCCTGATATCATAAGCATATTAAGTTACAGAGCCAGGTCAGAACTCAGGAAATGCACCGTCACTGCCTATACTCTGTTTCCCTACCCTGTACAGCTATTTTATAAAGATTTCTGTGATGTAAGAATTAAATAAACTGCATGAACATAACAATAGTTTGAATTCTGTTATATTTCATATTTTTCTTCTAAATTCTGTATTTGTCCAAGAGTCTTGGAAGTATGAAATATAATACGCTTATCATGTATATGTACATATATATGTATTTGTTCTAATTAGTTATACATGATAGTAGAATGAATCTTGACACATCATAAATAAATGGAGTATAACTTCTCATTCAATGGTTGTACATGACAAAGAGTTACATGGGTCATGTAATCATGCATTCACATAGGGTCATAATGTCTGATTCATTCTACTCTCATTCCTACCCCCTGCTGATCCTTTTTGACCTGGTCTGGTCTGGTTGATGAAGGCTTTATGAATTCTGTTGTGATCACTCATTGAAAAAAATATTTAGCAATACTGCCAGTAATTTTAACAGAAGCAATTATGTTAAGTAGTAATCCTTTTTAATATATAAATGAAAGAACTCAGGGATTAGTAAATATTGCTGAATGCTCTTTTTCTCTTTGAACGATGCTGGTTTTGTTCCAGGGAAGATTAGTAAAATTTAAAAACTTATGTCAGCCCCAGAGCCTACTGGGTAACCTATTTTTACTTAAAGGAAGCTGTGGGCCTTACAAAGTTCATGTAGGAAGAACAATCATTTTTAAAGGCCAAGTTTAAATTTTATCAGGGGTCTTCTTTCCACTGTGCTTTGCCAAAGGCCCAAGGTCATTTTTGACATCCTGTTGACAATATTGCTGATTCCTCTAAGTAGAATTGCAGCTCTTAAGTGGAGAATGAAAGCGCTTCTAGCCATTACCTTTCAACAGATTTAAAAAGAGGCATTGGATAATCTCAAAAAGGAGGTGGAGTGTATACAAATCTGCTATCTCCAAAATAGTTTGAAATCTAATTCCTTTTTATTATAAAGGCCAATACTAGTAGTGTCTTGAACGTCTAGAACTGTCTAGAATGATACACATTTAGTTGTTTTTATAATCATGGTTTTAATGGCATAGTCACAAGAATCAATTTTTTTAAAAATTTTAACAGTAGCATAAAACCAATTTTGTCAAGTAGTTGCTTCTCATATTTTGGCTATAAAAGGGCAGTTGCCAAGTAAGAATCCACTTGGAGTGCAAGAATTGGACATCATATCAGTCTTTCCAGAGGGGGAGAAGGGAGTGTTTCTTCAGTCTTGCAGCTTCATGAATAATTCCACACCCGTCCAATGCCTTTACCCCTTTACATAAGGCTTCTTCTTTTTTTTTTTTTTTTTTTTTTTTTTTTTTTTTTTTTTTGGTTTAAACCACAGTCAGTTCTCAGAAAAGGAAAAAAAAAAAAAAAAAAGAACCAACGAAAGAAAGAAATCCCCCATCAGAAGGAGTTCTGTTTTTTTTCCTCCCAGATACAACACTCTGAGGCACAACAGAGAGTTCCATGTTCTATTTACATCCCCTTTCCTCAGTTTCCTCTAGCATACAAAGACGACTGTGTGGTCACCTTGTCCATCTCCTCTGATAAACAGCGTTTCACAAGCCCTGGTGCAGGACTTCATGGGTTTCATTCAGTTCATGTGAAATTATACCCAAAGAAAGAAACTGTTCAGTGTCCTTTAGTTCTCCCAGCTGTATTCTTAAAATATTAAGTACCACAAGCATTCATTGGTCCCAAAAGACTATTCTAGTAGACAATAATTGGGCCTGAGCAGTTTCAGATTATAGTCCCATAAAAAGAAAATGAAAACCGTTTCATCAGCTACTCCCCTTCCCCTGAAATGCCACGAGGGGAATGCAAACTGCTACCCTGAAAATCTGTTTCACTCTGAAAGGGTAAAGCAATGCTGTCCAAGACAATGTGAGCTATAATCTTGTAGGAGCTATTTTAACAGTGGTCAGCTTTATGCTTTGAATATAGCTCTTGCTGATGTGCCACTGCAACTTTTTTTTTAAGATTAAAAAAAAATATTTATTTATTTATTTTAGTTGTACACAATGCCTTTAGTCTTATGCGGTGCTGAGGATCAAACTCGGGCTGCACACGTGCTAGGTGAGGCTCTACCCCTGAGCCACAACTCCAGCCCATGCAGCTTATTTTTAAAATGGACTTGTTTGGGGGCTGGGGTTGTGGCTCAGCATTATAGCGCTCCCCTAGCACATGCGCAGCCCTGGGTTCTATCCTCAGCACCATGTAAAAATAAATACATAAAATAAAGGTATTGTGTCCAACTACAATTAAAAAATAAATATTTAGCCGGGCGCGGTGGCACACGCCTATAATCCTAGCACTTGGGAGACTGAGGCAGGAGGATGGCGAGTTCAAAGCCAGCCTCAGCAAGCACGTAGCAACTCAGTGAAACCCTGTCTCTAAATAACATACAAAAAGGGCTGGGGGGTGTGGCCCAGTGTTCCAGTGCCCCTGAGTTCAATCCCTGGTACCTAAATAAATAAATAAATATTAAAAAGCCCCCTGTTCCTGCTGATGGGCAGAATCACAGCCTTTGAGACAGGAGCCCCCTGTGTTTCTCCTTTGCTAACAAAACAAATAACCTTCCTTTTCCTTTTCCTCAAAACTGTGTCCTTGTTATTGGATTGGCATCAGGGACAAGCTTTGGGCAACATGAGATTTTGTTGGTCTCTGATCGTGGAAGTCCGTG
Organism: Tamias sibiricus; assembly: GCA_025594165.1. Taxonomy (NCBI): domain Eukaryota; kingdom Metazoa; phylum Chordata; class Mammalia; order Rodentia; family Sciuridae; genus Tamias; species Tamias sibiricus. Next base: position 32,955,563 of record CM046669.1, read on the forward strand.
GTTTAATGCAGCTCTGATTTCATAAAGTTGGTGACCATCCTTAACTGCTGGTTCTGTAGTAACCTAATCTCATATGCACCTGACAAGGCTCAAATTAATGTTAACTTTTAAATTATTCCATCTCCTTATGAGGAAGAAGACCTGGTCCTTGTCCTCCACTACCAGATGAATAGAGAGGGAAAATACATTTTAGCAAAGAAAACATAATGAACTAAGGTGTAGGTTTGCAAAAGAGCATGTAGATTAGTAAATATGTGTAATGAAAAAAATTTGGTTTCCCTTTTCTCAGCATTAAACCTCCCCTCCCCATAATTAATCTAGAAGCTTTATTTCAGAAATATACACCAGTGAAAAGTGAAAAGTCAGCGAAAGAGGACAAAAGCATGAAAAGAATTGCGGGGCCTTTATCCAATATTTGCAACCCCTGAACTAAAGCGTTTTTTTTTTTTTTTTTTTTTTTTTTTTTTTGTAGTGAACTTAGGAAGAGAGTGAAAAATGCCTGCCAAATATATTAGATCATATGTCTAAGACCCAGACCAATGCTTCCTTTTTCTCTCTTGGTCCCTTTTTAGTACAGTGCTCAGTTAGTGTCTGGGTAACTATAAGCCCAGAATTATACCAGGATCCTAAATGAGCTGTGAGTAACCATTTACAGAGAAACCATTACTTCTTTGCTCCACGAGGAACTCCCCTGTTTGCAGCTAGACTCTTGATGATGTTATTATCTAGCCCTGGGGCACTTTCCTCATTATTTCCTGCAGTTTCACCTATTAAGGCTCCATTTAAATGTATTATGGATTCTTCTTTAATGCATGACCTTACTCTTTGTGAGACTGAATTTCATTAGCCTCGTTTCTGCCCATTTCCCTAAACTGTTCAAATCTTTAGTAATCTGGTCCATTCCTGGAATGTAGTAATTGATACTCCTGCAGCACAGGTTCATCTGTAAACCCAGCTTCTCACCTAAGGACACAATGAGCTCAATCCTCCCTTTGTATGAAAGGTAGCTAGTGTAGGGTGATTAGCGTGGCCCATGGGGGTGGAGGGGCAGGGGTCCTGCTTTTGGGGGGTAGTGGGTGTGCCTCTGCATGGTGGGGGGGTTCAGTTCTGTCCCCTCTGATTTATACTTCCTTGCACTCTACTGTTGTGCCTTGGAGTTATGAGGAGGGAGATGAGTTTTCATGTTCATAAAGTTTTCTCCTAAATCCTGTCTTCCTGCCCTGCTATTAATAAGCCCCAGCTCTGGCTAAAGTTTCATTTCTGCTTCCATTTCCAGGTAGCCTATGTGGGGATACAGTCTCCTCCCCATTCCCCCACCTGCTCCCCGTACCTAAGCCCCCACCCCCACAGTGCTCTGAACAAAGACAATCCCTACTGGGTTCCATGACAACTTGTATCTCTTGTTTTTTTTTTTCTTCTTTCTTTTTTTTATTTATAATAGTAGTATGTATTACAATTCATAATGCACATATATAGCATCTTTTTACATACAACTGTTTGTATACAAAGTATATAAGTACCATTCAGATCTTCAATCATGCATTTAGGATAATGATATCAATCTCATTCAACCACCAATTTTTTTTTTCCTTTTTCCCCCTCTCCCTCCCCCTTGTTCCCTTCCTTCCCCTCCCTTTCCTTTGACCATTCTAGTGTTCCTCTAATCCTCCTATGTACCCCCATCCAACAACACTGTGAACTAGCCTCCTTATATCAGAGAAAACATTCGGTATTTGGGTATCTCTTGGTTTTGACTCAGCGAGGTTGCTGGGATTGACAAGCCTTTGCAGGTTGATGCCTAGGTGCATTCGGTACTCCACGCCCAGCGATGGTCCAAACCCCTGTTCAGACTGAGGCCACCTCTGTGTTTAACCACAGTGACTGAGTCTGTTCACTGATAGAATGGTAAACTAGAATTCAAACCCAGGCCTTTGTACCCCAAGTTTGTGCTCAAAATTGTTGCCGCCTGAAGCGCTCAGAGCACCGGAGCCGCGGGAAGAACTTCAGAAGCAAACTGGAGACAAACAGCTTTTTATTCTGATAACTTTTCTCTCTGGTTCTAACAAACTAACTCACGCCAAACACACCACTAAAATGGCGCTGACCCGATCAGCAATTTCGGCCAAGTCACTCCAGATCCCGCAACAAAATCCCGTGAGACTACGGGTGGCGACAATGGCCAAATCTCCACGGCTCATAGTCAACTGCAATTCAAGCCAATCCCCAAACAGGGCTCCTGCAAAAATAAAGCCATGTTTTGAAGATGTGCAGACAATCGTGCATGACCATGAGAAATAAAGAGGGGTGCTGAAGGAGAGACTGAGGCAGGGAGGCCAGAATAGGTATTGGTTCAAGTGCAAAGTAATAAGCAATTTGATTGACATTAGGAGCACAAATGAGGCAATTAATGTGGAGATGTAGCAGAGTGGTAAAGTGCCCCTGGGTTCAATATCCAGTATTGCAAACAAACAAATCCCTGAACTAGTCATCAGCTCTTGGGAGGTGCAATTAAATAAGTTAAATTTCTTTTATTCTGTTTCTTCATTTGTGAACTGATGGGGTTGACCAAAAGAATCTGTCAGGTACCTTCTAGAATCACGGCTTCCTGACTTTAACAGTTGTCTACACTTAGTCTAGCCAAGTGGATGGCATTAAGTGGCTCATCATGTGAACTTTGTTCTCAAGACTTGGGCCAGGCTTTGAAGTGGCACAAGCGTTGTCCAAGAGGGGTGATCTGTGGGCTACCAAACACTATGCACACTGGAAGTATCTCTCACTTTTTTCCCCCAGTAGTTGTTAGGAGTGAAGTTCAGGAAGGTACAGTGGCAGAGGCCAAGCTGTTCAAGAGGCTGAGGCAGGAGGATTGTAAATTCAAGGCCGGCCCAGGAAATTTAGTGAAATCCAATCTCAAAATAAAATAAAAAGGGCTGTAATGTGGCTCAGTGGTAGATCACTTGCTTAGCACGTGTGAAGCCCTGGTTTCAATGCCCTCATACTGCCAAAAAAAAAAAAAGAGTGAAGCTCTAAAGCACATTGTCATCCAGCCCCACTGCATGGCCTCAGTTCTGTGTCTCATTTTCCTCAATTGTAAAATGGAGATAACAATAGTATTTACTCCATTTGGTTGTTATGAGAATTAAATGAGATAATACATTAGCCTTACACATAGCATTCCACAATGTAGCTATTATCACTTCCTATTTGATTCCTGAAATCCTACCATTTACAATCCAAATAGACATTTAACTGTTCCTTAAAAAAGAGAAAGTAAGCCATTTTTCCAAAGTCACAATATGAATTAACTCATCAGAGTCATTCTAACTTGAGTTACAGCCAATTTTAATTATGAGGAAGCTAGAGGAATGGGTGTAGGCACTGGTGCTGATGAGGAAAAGCAGGCATGGAGGAAAGGGCTTGGGCTCAGGCATTCAGGCAACAACAGGAGAGCACCAGTCTCCCCAGGAAGGAGGAGGAGAGGGGCGGCGCTGCCGCAGCGAGGCTGCCCAGCTCTGCATCCGCCTGGCCTGCCAGGGCGTCAGAACGTCTGGGGAGAAATGGCTATCACTTCTGGGAAGTGAGGGCTCTTCTTTTTACCCTCCCAGTAGGACTGGGCAGTGGGAGTGAAGACACTTTCTCACTTCCTATAAAGAGAGTGAGAAAGATCAGCAATGGCAGCTGAAGCAGAAACAGAAGGAAGGGCCCCTGTGGCCAGCGGTGCTGGTAGCTCAGGTCCCTGCCTTCCACCATCCCCTCCACCAAAACTAAACAGGAGCAGTTTGAAAAGCTGGCTTCTCCCAGAGAAAACAATTTCTCTTGAGGATAGAAATGTATGTCACAGATTTTGTCCACCACAGCGTCAGGAAGGGGCTTTGCAGGATACCTCTTAGATGAATGAAAGAACAGAACACTCTCAAGACAAGTGTGTTCGGCTTGTCACAATAATTACAGAATCTAATAAACCCTCACTTTTTTGTTTTTGTTGTTGTTTTCTTTTTCTTTTCTTTTTTTTTTTTTTTTTTTTTTAGTTTGTGTGGTGCTGAGGATCCAACCCAGAGCCTCACACATGCGAGATAAGAGATGAGTGAGATGAGCGCTCTACTGCTGAGCCATAGCCCCAGCCCCTCACTTCTTCTTTCTAGAAGCTTGAAAACAGTCCTTCCAGGTTTGTTTGTGTTTTACTAATGCCCATGAAGAAATACCTTACCTCCTCAGAGGGAGCTACCAATGCCTGGCTTCTATCAGCTTGCTCCAGTTGCTTTGAGTCTCTATTCTTATAGTTAATGGTTTTTTTTTGTTTGTTTGTTTATTTTGTTTTGTTTTGTTTTTGGTACCAGGGATTGAACTCAGGGGCATTCATCCACTGGGCCACATCCCCAGCCCTTTTTTGTATTTTATTAGAGACAGGGTCTCACTGAGTTGCTAAGTGCCTTGCCATTGCTGAGGCTGGCTTTGAACTCGTGATCCTCCTGCCTCAGCCTCCCAAGTGCTGGGATTATAGGCGTGCGCCACTGCGCGCCCGGCTCAATGTTTAACATTAATATTAACCTCATAGAATCAAAGATTCTATCTTATATTGGGTATTTAAAAATTATTATTGGAATAATACTGTTTTGTTTGTGATTTAAAATAACTTTTATTTAAAAAATTTTTATTGTATAGTTGAAAATTTTTTTTAATTATTCAAAGGCTGGGTTTGGTGGCATCTATAATCCCAGGAACTCTGGAGGCTGAGGCAGGAGGACCCTGAGTCCAAGTTCAGCCTCAGCAATTTAGCTAGTCCTAGTCTCAAAAAATAAGGATAGAAGATGTATCTCAGAGGTAGAGCATTCCTGGGTTCAATCTCCAGTACCCCCTAAAAAAAGGCAATAATGTATGATGTATTAGTAAAAGAAAGATTAAAAGTTATACTTTGCATACAACCAGAGATATGTAAAAATGTGCTCTGTAAGTATAATATGAAATGTTAAAAAAAATTTTAAAAATTACAAATAAAACTGATATAAACATTAAAAAAAGTTTTATAATTCTAAGGACCTGGCTTTAAATCCATGTCTTACTGTACTACCTATATGTTCTTGGGGCTCAATTCCTCTCTGCATCAGTCTCCTTATCTGTAAAATAGGATCATAATAGTTTCTAACACAGGGTTTTTCAAAGGATTATATGGGTTAGTGGAATATAAACTAATTGGCACATAGTAAGTTGTTTGTGTGACCTTCTTTTTTGGCCATCATAAGTTTTCCATGGGGGGCTGGGGCTGTAGCTCAGTGGCAGAGTGCTTGCCTAGCATGCATGAGGCACTGGGTTTGATCCTCAGCACCACATAAAAGTAACAAAACAAAGGCATTCTGTGTATCTACAACTACAAACAAAAATTTTTTTAATTAAAAAAAAAAAAAAAAAGATTTCCATGGAAGTCAGTTTCTTTGGAACAATGTTTGTAACAAACAACTCAAATTTCAGTGGCTTACAATAGTTTCTACTTTCTTGGTTACCAGTCTGTGAGTTGGCTAGGATGACTCTATTTCAGGCTCTGGTGAGGTTAAGATCTATCTCATGTGTCTCTCTTTCTAGGATCAGGCTGAAGGGCAGTGGCTTCCTGTGGCATGCCAGCTTAACTTTCCTTTTTTTCTTTTTTTAAATATTTTTTAGGGGCTGGGGTTGTGGCTCAGCGGCAGAGCGCTCGCCTCGCGCGTGTGCGGCCCGGTTCGATCCTCAGCACCACGTAAACATAAATGCATTGCATTGTGTACAACTAAAGCAAATAAATAAATGTTTTTAAAAAAATATTTTTTAGTTGTAGATTAACACAATACATTTATTTTACTTATTTATTTTTATGTGCCTCACACATGCTAGGCAAGTGCTCTACCACTCAGCCACAAACCCAGCCCCTTAGCTTTCCTTTTAATGAGCATAAATTCATGATTTTAAAGAAGAAATTATAATGTCTGTCTCTTTATATAAGGGTATGTGTGTGAATGTGTGTGTCTCTGTGTGGAGGGTACTGAGGATTGAACCCAGGGGAGATTTATCACTGAGCTACATCCCCAGTCCTTTATTTTTTATTTTGAAATAGGGTCTTGCTAAATTGCTGAGCCTATCCTTGGATTACAGGCATGCATCATTGTACCCAGTTCTAAGTTTTCATAACATATAAACACAATTTTGCCAGGTGCAGTGGTACATGCAGCTACTTGGGTTGCTAAGGTAGGAGGATCACAAGTTCAAGGCTATCCTGGGCAGCTTAGCAAGATCCTGTTTCAAAATAAAAAGGGTTGAAGATGTAGCTCAGTAGTAAAGTGCACTTGGATTCAATCCCCAGCACCCCTCCCCCATTTTTTAAACATACAAATCTTATTGTATTATAATTTATACAGTTTTAAAATACTTGTTAATTAACAACTCAGTGAGACCCTGTCTCTAATAAAATACAAAAAAGGGCTGGGGATGTGGCCCAGTGGTCGAGTGCCCCTGAGTTCAATCCCCAGTACCAAAAAAAAAAATAATAAAAAAAAATAAAATAAAATACTTTTTAAGCATTCACTGACAGCACAGCACAGCAATGTCCTAGGAGCTCTGGGGACTAACAAAATAGGCAGAATTAGTTATAGAAAAGGTCAAAAGTCTTGGGCTCTGGACCTAGCCCTCCAACAGGCCATGGATAGTTCTACTTTTCCTTTTCGGAAGAGTTGAGATGGAAAAAAGAAGTGTCCAGCTGATTTCTCCAGCTCTAGATGCTTTGTTCCTAAACAAAGGAAATGGCCTTTGTTTTGAGAAGGCCTAACACAGAGAATTTGTAAGTTGTCTTCTTTGTGTCAAAACTGAGCACAGAGAAGTGTTTATATACATGGATGCTACAGTCTGGCTGCCTGAGTTTGGATCTTGGGCACTTAGAAAACCCCTTTGAAATCTGTGTACATTTGAAAAGTATCTAGCTCATAGCAAAGTACAAGAAATAAAGATAAGGCAGAAAGGAGACCAAAGGGAAGGAAAAAAGAGACTGTAGCTGAAAACCTAGACGCCCACGATCAGACTTACTCCCCAGACCCATTTTTCCTTCCTGCTAGTCACTCCCAAATTTCTGAGATATCTGCAAACTCACTCATTTGTAAAATTGCCTTGTTTTATTAAAGCCTATGTGCAGTGTTCTCCTATGCTGTGTATTTTCAGATTAGATAAAACAATGGCATATTCCTAACATTGTCCAAAGGAGACAATGTTGAACTGAAGATCTTGGAAAGGACCAGACCACCAGAAGCACCTACTGATCCACAATCAAACCCCTGAGTCCACCAGGCTGATGTCATTCCACATACCTTCCCATGCCCACCTCTCACCAGGTTTTCTTTAGAAGAGCCAACCCCCCAAAAGGACTGTTGGCTCTGGAGATGGCCCACATTCTACCCTGAGAATGTGTATCTACACCTTTCACCTTTTTTTTTTTTTTTGGTACCGGGGATTGAACTTGACCACTGGGCCACATCCCCAGACCTTTTTTTGTTTTGTTTTTTTGTGGTACCAGGGATTGAACTCAGGGGCACTCGTCCACTGGGTCACATCCCCAGCCCTTTTTTGTATTTTATTAGAGACAGGGTCTCACTGAGTTGCTAAGTGCCTTGCCATTGCTGAGGCTGGCTTTGAACTCGAAATCCTCCTGCCTCAGCCTCCCAAGTGCTGGATTACAGGCATGCGCCACAGCACCTGGCTTTACACCTTTCACTTTCTAATAAAGCTCTGGAAGTTCCCACTGGTCTCCTCTGCCTCTAGATCTTTGGAACCTCCTTGCAATGACAATAAGACCCTTGTGATGATTAAACCAGTTAATTATCAAAAGTAGCTAGAACATTGTTGGACCTCCAGGAAAAGCAGCGGCATTCTTCATTGCCTTTGTCAAACAGCTTGAAAGTTTAAGCTAGTATTTTGTTTCTTAAAAAATCACTAAATTGCCTAGCGTGGTGGTGCATGCCTGTAATCCTACCAGCTCAGGAGGCTGAGACAGGAAGATTGTGAGTTCAAAGCCAGCCTCAGCAAAAAAGCAAGGCACTAAGTAACTGAATGAGACCCTGTCTCTAAATAAAAAAATACAAAATAGAGCTGGGGATGTGGCTCAGTGGTTGAGTGCCCCTGAGTTCAATCCCCAGTATCCAAAAAAAAAAAAAAAAAAAAAAAAAAATGGAATCACTATTGATTGTTTTACACACACACACACACACACACACACACACACCCCTACCTGTGTATATGTGCATTTTTTTTTCTTCTGGTCCTGGGATTGAACCCAGGGGTACTTTACCACTAAGCTATATCCCCAGTCCTTTTTATTTTGTATTTTGAAACAGGGTCTTGCTAAATTGCCCAGGCTGGCCTTGAACTTGCAATCTTTCTGCTTCATCCTCCCAAGTTGATGAGTGTAAGCTGCCTGGTACCGTAAACCGGGATAAAAAGTCTCGGGGGCAGAGTTAAGCTTTTACTACTTTTACTTCTACTTTCTTAGAGCTTAGAGAGGGAAAAAAAGATTTTTAGAGAGAAAGATTAAAGCGAGCTTTTCTTCTTGTCTTCTTAGCTTAGAGTCTTAGAGAGAAAGAAAGATAGAGCTTCTTCTTAGCTTAGAGTCTTAGAGAGAAAGAAAGATAGAGCTTAGCTTAGAGAAAGATTAGAGCTTCTTTCTTCTCTCTTCTTTCTTCCTTCTTCTTTCTTCTGTTGACCGACCGAGTGACTGCCCGCTGACTGAATTCTCCGTTCTCCTAACTCGGACCGCTTTCACCCGGTTATATACCTTCAGATTTGCGGGTGCCTACAGGTGCGTCACATACATATCAGGTGGAACCCATGGCTTCCAGCTAGCTACAACACCCTTCCTAATTAGGGCTCCCTTCAGATGAGATTACAGGTGTGTGCCACCATGCCTGACTCACTAAATAATTTTTTATCTACAATAGTTCCTTTCCATTAGTCAGAGAAACAGTACCTATTACCTACTTAGAAAGGAATTCTATTATCTTAGAAGTAATTTAATCATTAGCAGATAATAACCAGAATCTATTTAAGAGAGTGCAATTAACTCAACCTTCTTCAGTACACTGCAGCTCCATCTAGGCTTGCATTTTTTTTATTTGTTCTTTTTAGTTGTACATGACAGTAGAATGTATTTTGACATATTATACATAAATGGAGTATAACTTCCTGTTCTTCAGTTGTACATGATATGGAATTACATGGGTTGTGTATTCATATATGAATATAGGAAAATTATGTCCAGTTCATTCTACTGTCTTTCCTATTCCCATTCCCCCTCTCTTCCCTTCATTCCCCTTTGTCTAATCCAAAGTACTTCTATTTCCCCCACCCGCATTGTGAGTTATCATTTGCTTATCAGAGAGAATATTTGACATTTGGTGTTTTGGAATTGGCTTATTTCACTTAGCAAGATAGTCTCCAATTCCATCCATTTACTAGCAAATGCCATAATTTCATTTCTGTTTAAGGCTGAGTAATATTCCATTGTGTGTTTGTGTGTGTGTGTGTGTGTATCACATTTTATTTATCCATTCATCTGTTGAAGGGCATGTAGGCTGGTTCCATAGTTTAGTTATTGTGAATTGAGCTGTTATAAACATTGATGTGGTTGTGTCACTATAGTATGCTGATTTTAGTCCTTTGGGTATACACCAAGGAATGGGATAACTGGGTTAACTGGTGTTTCCATTTCAAGTTTTCTTAGGAATTTGCATACTGCTTTTCATAGTGGTCACATCAATTTTCAATCCCACCAGCCATGTATGAGTGTACTTTTCCCCCATATCCTCACTAGCATTTATTGTTACTTTTATTCTTGATAATTTAGGCTTGCATTTTTGTTTTAAATGTTAATCAGAACAATCAATCAAAAAGAATATCAGTCATCCTTATTCAGTTTGTTTCATTACTTTATTTTCCTACCTTCTTTGAGCTCTAATTATTTCTTCATTCCATCTTCTATTTTCATTGACTACAGTTTTCAAAAAAATTAATGTCATTGCTTTTATTTTAGAGTACCAGAAGCTTAGAAACCAATCACCTAAATACTCATGACTATTTGCTTATTATTAGCAATTGCATGCATTAAATCCACAGTTCCATTTTCATAAGTACCATTTTACTTTTTTAGCATGCTTGTTTTACATGAAATTGTAATGGAATAGTAGTCCCCCATCACAGCACAAAATTTTACGCTGTGGCTATTTTGTTGCTCTTTCAGCCAAATAAAACTCTGTCTTCATATTTATTTATAAGGATTCTGCTTCCCCTCATAAAATCAAAACATGATAAGCACAAAATCAAGCCTCAATGCTCATGAAATCACGATAAAATTCTTAATTTCCCTTTAGTTATTGTCAAATGCTTGCCCTTCCCATGCACATCTACATCCACCTCCAGCAACAGGGAATCGTCAGTGTTCTGTGTCCTGCTAAGCATGCTGGGATGCTCCATGAATACTAAGTGGTGAGGGTATACAGAACTGTAACCAAGGAGCTTAGGGAGGCCATGAGGCAGCTAAGAGCCAAGTCAGAGCTGCCTTAGCTTCTAACCATGACATGACATTGCCATCAAAGATGCCAAATGTTATGGGGGGTAACTGGTCTCACAACGTCCACCTCTCAGTTCTCACAAATACCCTAAAATGTGCAGAGACCTCCATGCACAACTCAAGAGGGCGCTATTCACATAGTCACACTGCCTATCAGCTCTATGAGCTGGCGCTCCTTTGTCCACCCTTTATCTCTAATTGTAGTCCTACTTTTTCTATGTACTCCCAGTTTGGTAGAGACTTAAAAAAAAAAAAAAAAAAAAAAAAGGAAAGCAATGAACCAGAACCCTACAATTACTAGCATTATCCCAAGATTACAAAAGCTGTTAATGGAAGCTGAAGCAAGCCTCAGGGACACAGTCTCTGCTTTCAAAGGCTGTCAGTCTGAAACCTTCAGATCTCTTAAGAAGCTTGACTTTTATTTTCAGATCTATTAAGAAGCTTAACATTTGCTTATGTTACTCATGGCTACTAAAGACCATAAGGTCTAGAATACCACAAGATGTCACCATCATATAGACATAAGTTCTGTGGATTTCTGGAAATTTAGTGAGTATATAATTAACATGATTGATTTCAAATCTGTGCAAGACTGACACATAAATGTACATAGATCGGGAAAAAAATTATAAGATTGTGTCCTTATTTTGGTATTGGAAAATGTATTATCATAGCCATATATAACTGATGCTTATGATGTTTACACTAAAAAAAAAAACCCCACAATTCTATTTGAGTTCATTAGTCTCACAAAGGCTAAGTAGGTAGCCCTTTGGTTAACTGAATTCAATAGTATTTTTGCAGCAGCTCCATCTAGTCTTGCATTTTGTATTAAGTGTTAATCAGAACAATAAAAAAAAATGAAAATCTGTAGATTGTGTCCTAAAACTCTGTAAGATTGTGTCTTTATTTTGGTTAAAAATAGTATTTTTGCAAATCAGAATAGAAAATTAGTTGTCTGAGAATGTAAGTATCCAAGATTGAAACCAATCAAAAATTAATCAAGAAAAGCTTTGGAAGCTTAATTTATACATAAAGGAAATTGAAATCCTGAGAATCCTTTTTTATTGATTTTTGTTTTAAAAGGAAGCATATTGCTCAATTGGATCCTACTATCATCCTGCATACCCACTGGATGCTAGGAAAAGATGAGAGAAAGTCAGAAGCTGTTAGGTCTTCTTCACAATGGAGTCATTAATTGATGATTCCTCAGCCCCTAGACTAATGTGCCAGGACACTTTCTGTCTTGGTCTGTCTTTTTCTTTTTCTTTCTTTCTTTCTTTCTTCTTCTTCTTCTTTTTTTTTAATGCTTATTTATTTGCTTTAGTTGTACACAGTGCATGTATTTTTACGTGGTGCTGAGGATCCAACCTGGGTTGCGCACGTGCTAGGCGAGCGCTCTACCGCTGAGCCACATCCCAGCCCCTCTTTTTCTTTCTTTATTTTTGCAATTCTGGGGATTGAATGCAGAGCCCACACTAGGTAGGCACTTTACCACGGAGCTACATACCCAGCCCTATCTATTTCTATAAAACCCTTTTGAATTTCCCTTAAAACATTTACAACTATCAGTTATGTTTTTAAAAGGTAACAAATGCACCCTCATCCCATACCTATCTATCAGCACTAAGGTAATTATTTTAATTTGCTAGCGTTTAAGTGAATTATAATTTTATGTGTACTATTTAATATCAAGGAAATCTCAAACATATAAACTATTTTTTTTTCTTTTTGGTACTGGGGATTGAACTCAGGGGCACTTGACTACTGGGCGACGTCCCCAGCCCTTTTTTGTATTTTATTTAGAGACAGGGTCTCACTGAGTTGCTAAGCGCCTCACCATTGCTGAGGCTGGCTTTGAACTCGCGATCCTCCTGCCTCAGCCTCCCAAGTGCTGGGTTTACAGGCATGCATCACCACAACCAGCGCTCAAACATATAAACTATTTAATTTCTTAACAAAACACTAGTTTTCCCCATAAAATAAAATTTAAATACAAAACTCACATACAAAAACTCCATACTTTCCTCCATCCTCATATCCAAAAGGATTTAAAGAAAACTGAGTAACCATTTATCAGTTAACAAATAAGAAATCTGTACACTCTTTTATAAATTTTTTTTTAGTTGTCAACGGACCTTTATTTTATTTATTTACTTTTATGTGATGCTGAGGATCAAACCCAGTGCCTCACACATGCTAGGCAAGTGCTCTACCACTGAGCCACAACCCTTGCCTCTGTACACTATTTTCAAAAGATACATCATAAAAGTTTCCCAGCTCTCTCCTCTCCTTTCAGCTACCACATTTCCCTTTTTACTGTCTTTCCAAGGATACTTTATGTAAAATGCCATTTTCAATTAGGAGTTTTCTGAATATATTTTTTATGTTCATAAAAGTCATAAACTATTCTAATTATTTAAAATGTGTTAAAAAGTCATAACATTTTTAAATGCCTTAACTTCCTTTTCCTAAAGCATTTTATTTAATTAAAGGCTCTCAGTTGCCTAACTCATACATCAGAGCAGCACTGTCAGTCTAAAATGCAACACTCATTTCCGAATTCACTTTATTTTACTACTATTTCCTGATTTCCAGCACTTAAGATCCCTTGTGATTTCAAGCAAATAACACTAGGATCCAAAATAGGAAAAGAAAGTATTTAAAAAATTCCCTAATTAAACTGGCCTTCTCTTAGCAGAGTCTTTTGTTTTCCTTTAGTTGGGTTGAGAGCTCATCAGTGACACATCAGCTCTTGGTTGCCAGCAGTTAATTACTTGTATTATGAATGTGTTCATGGAAGTTGGGATGAACTGTCTGATCCTACAGTGGTGGTGTTCTGACCTGTTCTAGCATGCAGTAAGCCGCAGCAGATGGTTTGAGCTGGGGACGGGTGGGAGAAAGCTGTAGAGTAGACTCGGGGAAGAAGGGATTGGGACACTAGCCAGAACTCAGATTTGATGATACTGTCAACAGGGAGCTGCTTAAAATTTCTAAACAAGAAATAATCAGAGTAATGAAATTATACACTAAAAATATTTTCCTGCTATGGATTGGGAGGACATTGAGTGATAGGAGTCCAGAATTAGAACGACCAATTCAGAGACTGCTAGTATAACTTGGACGCAGGGTGATAGAGTGGCAGCATGAAAATGTGGCCATTTTCAAAATAAATTATAGAACTTGGTGACTAAGCAGAGATGGAGATTAGGGAGACAAGTGAGGCAATGATGACCATGGTTTTGAGCATGACCAAGGGTGTGGTAGCTCCACAGGCAATAGGGAAGTAAAAAGGAAGAATTAGATTTTTTTGTGAGGAAGATGACAAATGTGTTTGAGCCAAAATGCCAAGTGGTAAATTGAAGATACTCAACACAAGTGAAAGAATGGGAATAGAGATTATATATACAAATTGAGCACCTCTATTATGAAAATCCAAATTTTGAAATACTCCAGAATCTGAAACTTTTTTTAAAAAATATTTATTTGCTTTAGTTGTACACAATGGGTTTAAATGGGTTTATTTGTGCGTGGTGCTGAGGATCGAACCCGGGCCGCGCACGTGGTAGGCGAGTGCTCTACCGCTGAGCCACAATCCCAGCCCCAGAATCTGAAACTTTTTGAGCATTGGCATGATAGAAGTAGAAAATTCCACACCTGACCTCAAGTGATGAGTCACAGTTAAAATGCTGGCACTCTCAAATGTTGTATAATATTACCTTCAGGTTACAAGTAAGTGTGTATAAAACATAAATGAATCTTAGACTTAGGCTTGGGTTCCATCCCCAAGATTACTTATTATGTATAAGAAAATATTACAAAAGCTAAAAAAATCTGAAGTACAAAACATTTCTAGTCCCAGGTATCAATAATAACCAATTCTTGGCCAATCTTGTTTCATGTATACTTTTCCTCCCTCCCCATATTATTTTGAATCAAATTCCACACATGGATAGGAATTTGAAAGCATTAAGCATAAAAATTATAGATGTGAGATGACCTCAGTGAACTTTAAAGCAAACCTTCTCATTTTTCAAGTGAGCAAAGCTGAAGATTAGAATAGTAATTAATTTTCCCTAATTTAAAAAAGAAAACTGGTGGAGCTATATAACAGGAACCCACTTATTTGCAAATGCTTTTGCCAAGTTTTCATCTAAGATTAAATGAGAAAAATAAAGATGTGCAAATTTTTCATAAAGTTAAAACTAAAGAATTTCTATTTGTAAACATACTATAAAAATAAACATTTGTCTTATGTTACCGAGTCCAGTAACACCATATATGCCACATAAGTATAAAATGAGTCCTAACTCTGACAACCAAACAAGAGAACTGTGTTTACTTATCATTAGTGGACTTTTTCACAATGAGAACCCAGAACCTTTGGGGTCATTCTAAGTATGCCTTGGAGATAGACAGAGTCTTGTCTGTCCAGAATCAGATTAATGCAGGCTGCCAGGAAAGTCACCTTGAATGACTTGTCACCTCTGTACCATAACTATGCTAGTGGAGCAAATTTTGTGTTGATTGTGGTAAGGGCAATAAGAGGTAAGTTGTATGCCTCCATGAAGGAGTAAACACGCAGATGAGATAAAGTATGAAGGCCAAATTGGGAGCTCAAGAACCAAGTTGTAAATCACTCTTCCTGGCAATGGTGATGGTGAGAAGAGCTGATGGCACTACCCGCCCCTCCCCCACCAAGGCACCTCTTAAAAGGGATCTTACATAAGCAATTTCACTTAATTCTCACAGTGAAGCTGAGTTAGGGGCTCTTTCCCCCACCACTCTATCATTTGCCAGCTTAAGGAAGTGAGAGTTGTAGAAGGAAGGTCAGCCAGGCCCAGTCAATGAAGAAATTTACAGGAGGGCGGCAGGAAATGGGGTTAGAGGAGGGTATACTGAGTCAGCTCTGAGGACAGTGAGTGCAGCGGTGGGAATAGAAGCCAGAATGCCAGAAAATTAAGCTGACCAAGATACATTTTAGTCTAATATTACTTATTTTTATTTAAATATGGTCTCCTGTAAATGGTGACTCACAAAGTTATATTATTTTTCTGGTTACCCCACTTTTATTTATAAACACATCTGAGCCTAGTAAAAATTGCCCTGCTCGGGCTGGGATTGTGGCTCAGCAGTGGAGCGCTCGCCTAGTGCGTGCATGGCCCAGGTTCGATCCTCAGCACCACGTACAGGTAGACGCATTGTGTACAACTAAGGCAAGTGGATGAATGTTTGGAAAAAAAAAATTGCCCTGCTCTCTAGTAATTATTACCAACATTTTAAAGACACTTAGTATGTGTTAGGTATTATGCTAATGCTGTTGAGTGCAGCCTTCCAAAGCACCTTTGCTACAGCACCTGGAACCTTAAAGTTGCTCATCTTTGTTACCTTAAAATCGAACATACTCACCACCTGACAGCACATACACAGAAAGAGAGCCAGAGACTAAGGGGTCACATACTTTGGAGAACCTCTGACCTCCCCAACCGTTATTACTTTGGGTGAAGACAACACTAACAAACTACCAACACAGGACTTTTGTTAAAAGAATCTCTCCCGTGGCCCTTCAGGGAGGACGCTGACCTTACAAAGCTTTTTTTTTGGTACCGGGGATTGAATCCAGGGGTGCTTAACCACTGAGCACTGAGCCACATCCCCAGCCCTTTTTTTGTATTTTATTGAGAGAGAGGGTCTCACTGAGTTGCTAAGTGCCTCACCATTGCTGAGGCTGGTTTTGAACTCGCGATCCTCCTGCTTCACCTCCCAAGTGCTGGGATTACAGGTGTGTGTCACGGCACCAGGCTTGACCTTATAAAGCTTGTTTAAATGTCAATATTTGTATAACATACTGACCACCTAAATTTCTCAACTAATTTAATGCTATCAGACTTTAAAGAAATATGTTTAGATACACCAAAATCAAACACCTATTCCAATATTTAAAACTACTGAGTTAGTAAAGTGACATAAACATAAAACTACAAAGCAACATTAATACAACTTGACATGACTTTGATAAGTAGCCCATATTATTAAATATATTAAAAAATTGTTAGCTAGGTTGAAAGAAAAAAAATTGAGAATAAAAACACATATTTCATACTCTTTTAAGAGTAGTTCTAACCATTTTTTTCCCAATATGCTTGTGGCACTGTGGGGAAAATAAGTGTCACCATTCTGAGTGACACTCCTTGCTGTGGAAAGTTTCCAGCTCTGACAGTAGCTCTGAGAACTACTTATTTAAAAATAAAAAAATTTTTAAAAATCCTTTGTCCAGATGAGAAAACTATTTAACAATTCATTTTCTGACTTTGTTTTTGAGAATTAAAAAGGGAAATAAATACAATATAGCTTTACGTGTTTTATTAAATTAAAAAATCCTATCTTAAAGATTCTGTTTCATGAACATTTTCATTTACTCAAATTACACAGTAATAATTTATAGAAATTCTGCTGAAAATATGCAACAAAACTTATTCAAAGTGGCATAACAAATCATTTTTGAGAATTACTTTTATCATGTTTTCTGATAATGTCCATGAGATTAGCTCCCGTAACCACATCGTTTTGTGTCTGTTTATCTTTCTGCTGTTCCTTTCTCTTCTGGTCATGAAGATAGGGGGAATTTAATAACTGTGGAGGAAGAATGGATCCTGTGGGCTTTACTCTTTTTGCAATATCCCAGAAGAGTCTTTTGGAATTGTTATTGATGAAAGTAATTGCTGTTCCGTTTTGACCTAATCTCCCCACTCTTCCAACCTGAAATAAAATGCAAAATAGACATTTTCAAAATGCTCACATAAAATCTTAATGTCTCTCGAAAGAAAAATGAAGATTATTATTTAAAGAGGCTTTGCTGAGATTGACATTCATTCAGATAGCATTTTTTTAACTGCATGCATCTGCCACCAACATATTTTTAATGAAACAGCCCAAGTAAAAAACAAGAGTGATCATATGTAATAAAAATAAGTATTATTTGTGAAAATCATGTTTCAGTTATACCCATGTGTGTGGGAGTGGGAAAAAGGTAATGACAAAAATATTTCTCACTGTGGGTAGGATAAGGTAAAAAAAAATTGGAAGTCTTATATCAACAATAAGAAGACTGAGCTGGGGTTGTGGCTCAGTGGTAGAGAGCTTGCCTGGCATGCATGAGGCACTGGGTTAGATCCTCAGCACCACATAAAAATAAAATAAAGATATTATGTCCACCTAAAACTAAAAAATAAATTTAAAAAAACACGAAGACTATTTGCTTTTGTATACTGAGTACCTTGATATGTTAGATTTAAGTGGATTCATTCTTTCATAGTCATTTTTCACTTTCACAGAATTAAATCGTGTAAGCTGCCTGGTACCGAAACCCGGGAAAAAATCTCGGAGGCAGAGTTAAGCTTTCACTACTTTTACTTCTACTTTGTCTTCTTAGCTTAGAGTTAGAGTTAGAGTTAGAAAGATAGAGCTTAGCTTAGAGAAAGATTAGAGCTTCTTTCTTCTCTCTTCTTTCTTCCTTCTTCTTTCTTCTGTCTTCTGTCTTCCTTGGGAGCCTCGGCCTAACTCTGACCAGTCATTACTTCTTCTATCTGGTTTCTCTTCTGTAACCGCTCTGCCTACGTTCTGGCCGCTCTGATTTTTCTGACCGACCGAGTGACTGCCCAGCTGACTGAATTCTCCGTTCTCCTAACTCGGACCGCTTTCACCCGGTTATATACCTTCAGGTTTGCGGGTGCCTACAGGTGCGTCACATACATATCAGGTGGAACTTATGGCTTCCAGCTAGCTACAACAGCCCTTCCTAATTAGGGCTCCTTCAAAATCGATACATATTTGTAATGAAAATCCGCAGTAAGACTCCAAGTCTACTTGTCTTCAAACATAAAATAAAAATATACTGAGAAACTCTTCAAAAGAGGGGGAAATAGCTGGGCGCGGTGGCGCACGCCTGTAATCCCAGCACTTTGGGAGGCTGAGGCAGGAGGATCCCGAGTTCAAAGCCAGCCTCAGCAATGGCGAGGCACTTAGCAACTCAGTGAGACCCTGTCTCTAAATAAAATACAAAAAAGGGCTGGGGATGTGACCCAGTGGTCGAGTGCCCCTGAGTTCAATCCCTGGTACCACAAAAAAAAAAAAAAAAAAAAAAAAAAAAAAGGGGGAAATACAATCATGGTCAATTTCTGCTCCTAAATTGAAATGTAAACCTTAAAAGTCTATATTTAATGCCCAAATCAATAGATCGTTCCTACCTACCAATATATAAGGCCTTTTTTTTTTTTTTTTTTTTTTTTTCCTGGTACGAAGGATTGAACTCAGGAACGCTCAACCACGGAGCCACATCCCCAGCTCAATTTTATATTTAATTAGAGACAGGGTCTCACTGAGTTGCTTAGCAATTTGCCATTGCTGAGGCTGTCTTTGAACTCACAATCCTCTTGTCTCAGCCTCCTGAGCTGCTGGGATTACAGGTGTGCGCCACTGTGCCTAGCATAAGGCCTTTTTAATACTGTAAAAGAAGAATGCTTTAAGAGTTAAAAGGAGTAGCCTCTAGGGAATGAGATTAGGAGAAATGAGGGAATTGAATACTGATACAGTATTAGCTTTAATTTTTACCTGATTTGCTTAATTATACTACCAAATTGGTCCAGTAAAAATAAAAATATAAAAATAGTTTAGACAATAGTCTGGCAGATCCTCAAAATGTTAAACATAGAGTTACCAAATGACCCAGCAATCCCATTCCTAGGGTACTAGTCCAAAAGAAATGAAATCATGTGGACACAAAAACTTGTACATCAACATTCACAGAAGCACTATTCATAGTAGCCCCAAAGTGGAAACTTTGGCTAAACATCTAACAACTAACGAATGAATAAACAAACTTGTTATACCCATACAGTGTACTATTATTTGGCAATAAAAAATGATATGCTAATATATACTACAACATGGGTGAACCCTGAAAACATTATGCTGAGTGAAAGAAGCATGTCATGGAAGACCAAAAACTGTATGATTCCATTTTTATGAATGCCCAGAGATACAAATCTATAGACAGAAAATAAAGTGAAGAGTGATTATCTAGGGATGGGGGTGTGTGTGTGTGAGATAGAATGGGGAATGACTGATATGGTACTGGGTATCTTTTGGGGATGATGAAAATTTTCTAAAATTGACCAAAGTGATAGTGGTATAACTATGAATATATTAAAACCATATAGTTGTTTGAATTCACTTTAAATGGGTGAAATGTATTGCACTGTGAATTATATCTAGTGAGATAATTTACACTGAAATCTAAAGTTGTCAAAAAAAGAAAGCTGCAAGAGTTTCCAAACTCTAAAAAGACAGCCCATGTTAACAAATACCAAATTACTCCTTCCAGAAGCTCTCCACACCTAATATTAGAAAGACGACACATGGAAACTATTATAATTTTAAGTGCACATATTCTTTGGTTTTGTTTAGAGTTTTGTGGTACTGGGGGTGGAAAGAAGGGCCTAGTGCATGCTAGGCAAGCACTCTACCACTGAGCTACAACCCCATCCCAGTAAACATATTCCTTAACTCAGCAGTCCTACTAGAAATTTATCTTCCTTTTTAGACACAGGTCTTGCTGTGTTGCTCAGGCTGGCCTCAAACTCCTGAGCTCAAGTGATCCTCTGACCTCAGCCTCCTGCATGCCACTATGTCCAGCAGAATTTACCTTATAGTAACAACACACAGGAGGTGCAAAGAGGTAAGAACACGGATGTTTGCAACAACGTTATTTAATAAAATACTAGAAACATTTGTTCATCAATAAAAGATTTTTAAAATAAATAGTAGTATGTTTATACAACATATTACCTTGCAGCTATCAAAACAGAACAAGCCAAATTAAATAAGAACATTTAAAGAGAAAACAGTGTCTGCTCATACAGAAAGCACTCAATATACATTCCCATTTATATCTACTATGTGCTGATAAGGAAAGATGCCTAAGATAGATTTAGTAAAGAAAGCAAGGCACAGAACAGTTGGTATGATGTGGTCCCATTAATGTATGTGTGGTATACACATGTTCCTGTATGGATGTGTGTGTGTGTACACATGTGAGTAGATATGTGTGTGTATAAATATGTGAGTATAAGTGTGTATATGTATATACATGTGTGTGTGAAAGTCTTTTTTTTTTTTTTTTTTTTTGGTACTGAAAATTTAACCCAAGAGTACTTTACCACTGACCTACATCCCCATCACTTTTTATTTTTTATTTTGAGACAAGGTCTCACTAAGTTGTTTAGGGCCTTGCTAAATTGCTAAGGCTGGCCTCCAACTTTTGATCCTCCTATCTCAGCCTCCTGAGCAGCTGGGGTTACAGGTATGTACCACCATGCCTGGTGAAAGTCTATTTTTGAAAGAAAGCACACTTTGGTTACTTGAACAATCAACTCCTATAGGATATTAATTCAATTCCCTGATATGCTGGTAAATGAGGTGGTACCAAAAAATATATTAAAAAAAAAAGAGAAGTACTTCTGTATTATAAGTAAAAATAAAGGGAACAATGTATTACAGGCACTAAAAGAGTTTCAGTAGGTGATACAAGCAAATGTGGCATTCAGAGGTGATTCTAAGAACATCAGAGAAAGGCCTCACTTGGCAGGTTTGTAAGTGATGCCTGAGAAGGAAGACAGGTAGCAGTCAGTAAGATAACGTGGCACGAAGAAAAGGCTCAATTTCTGCTATAAAGAGAAGCTATTGTTACCTTTGGCAGAAAAGGAAAGGAATGAAACTTTAAAAGGTGAAAGACTAGAACCAGTAAGGATACAAAGAGGAGATGAAGACAAGATTCCTAAAAAAACAAATACTTTAAAGGATCTATTTTATTTTAGTCAAATATATCAATTTAAAACAATCTTTTAAAACAGTTTTCTTTTCTGATTATAAAAGCCATTAATATGCTCAATGAAGAATAAAAAGAAAAACTAAAACTTTAGTGTCTAAATTTTTTAAACTAACATTTTATATAACTTATCTCCAGTTTTTAAAAAATGCATTTTAAACATATATATAGCTAATAAAACCAAAATTTGGCTTATATTCATGTATGTTTTAGGAGCAAACATACATAGTTTTCTGTCTTGCCTTTTTTAAACCACACTGACAATGCCCTCTCCAATAAAGGTCATTAACAAAATGGTGGTAACAGACAGAACTTCCCTACCTGATGCACATACTCATCCATACTTGAAGGCATGTCAAAATTCACCACCAGCTTGACACTGATCAAGTCAAGGCCTCGTCCTAGGACCCCCGTGCTCACCACAACTTCATACTCTCCTTCAAGTAATCCCTTTCCAAAAAAGCAACAAAATTTATTATCCAGAATTCATTTTATGTGGTTTTATGCAATTCTCATACCTTTTCTTTTTTCAAATCTTACTTCAATATTTTTTTGCAATGTCTTTTCAATAAATAAGTCTTCTCATACCTGAAACCTATACCATGGAACTGATTCTAATAATTTACTCAGGCAAGTCTTTTTTAGAAGTAAACTACTGCTCTGCTCCAGGTCAAAGCAACCTAATTTTAGAAATGGTGAATTCTAAATTAGCAATCCATTTAGTACAACTCCTAGAGAACAGGTTTACTGTTCCCCAAACACAGAAGCCTGAGCAAAAGGAATAATTAACTTCATGATCACTGCCTGCCTGATGTTCTCACAGTCATTAAAAAAAGTCTGCTTTAAAAACCAGCTGGTAACATGTTATCTCTTAAAAGTGTGGCACAACACATTCACAGCAAAGAGAAGATCCAGTATTTAGTGTCAAACCTTCAATATGTTTTTCCTTTCTGTTTGTGACTTCTCTGAATGTATAGATGTGCTTTTCAGACCTGTGACTTTCTGAACTGCCTCACTCAACAGATCTGCTCCTAGTCTGCAGTCCACAAATACCAGCACTGGAGGCTTAAAGAGTTTCTTATCCTGAAAAATCAAAAGCATTTAAAATTATTGACATAACATAATTTACAATGCTAGGTTTTTCTGAAAGCATCAGTACAAGCTAATTACTGAAAGGTTTGTAAATATATACTGTTAAGGAGAAAAAAGGTATGTTATGTTAAAATGAATATTTTCTTTAAAATATGCACAAACAGAAACCAGACTACCACCCCTCACATTTTTCAATCATTAATGTTGCAAATGTGTTTTAAAAAATTTAAGTGTAATTGGTATAGTCCTAACTGCTGCTCATGAGCCAATCAATACAAGCTATATTTAACTCAATACTGTGTGTAATTATGTTTGTGCATATCATCCACTTCATAAATTTCTGTTTAAATCAGTAACAGTTAAAAATTTCTCAAGGACAACGGAGCCAAGAAATACTAAACATTTTCAGAAAAAAAAATTCTTGAGGATAATTTGATACATAAATATCTTTCTATAACAAGGGTAAGACAAACCCACCCTGCATCAATATAGCATGTTTTCACAAATAAAAATTTATTTGATCCTCACAGAATTCTGACAGGTAAAGCAATTTATTTTATTTTTTAAAAATATTTATTTATTTTAGTTGTACACAATGCCTTTATTCTTACGTGGTGCTGAGGATCGAACCCAGGCTACACACGTGCTAGGTGAGCGCTCTACCAATGAGCCACAATCCCAGCCCGGTAAAGCAATTTATTATTAAACATCTACCAAATTCCCTAAAAGCTGAATCTAAAGATCATTCTTTTTAAGAGCTGTGAAAAATGCAAACACAATATACATAACATGACTGGCTGCTTCATTACTCACATTTAAGATTTCAAATAGTTTTTTTCTTTTTGGCTGGGTCTTCTACCCACAGGATAATCTGGCGCACGTTGGCACAGGGTAGGTTCTTCTCTCCCGCGATCACTCTCACAGGATTATGCAGGAGCTGGCTTGCCAGCTGTTCTATGCTAGCTGGAATTGTGGCTGAAACCAAAATGGTCTGACAATCATTCGGAATATTTTCCAAAATGTCAAGCACTTGCTGTTGAAAGCCCATCTTTAGCATGGTATCAGCCTAAAAGAAAAGCATTTTAAAGTTAGTCTTGCTTAACATTAAACTCAGAGCCTCCCAAAACAAGACTGATCTGATTAAAAACATAAAAATTAAAAATACACAGGAAAATACATCAAAATGTCCAAAGACAAAGACAAAGGATCAACAGGGAATTTTTTTTTTTTTTTTTTTTTTTTTTTTTTGTGGTGCTAGGGATTGAACCCAGGGTCTTGCACATACTAGGCAAGTCCTCTATTGCTAAGCTAAGTCCCCAGCCCTCAAAAAGAGAAATTTTTACATAAATTATAAACTGTACAACTAAATATTTACAATGATATACAAAGATTGCTGTTATAGCATTATTAATAATTGCAAAAAGTATACACATTCTAAGTATCCATCAATAGGGGACTTGGTAAATAATGATAAATTAATGTATCATAACATTATGATGTCATGAAAAATGATCAGAAAGCCCTTTGTTAGATAACAAATGATTTCTAGGGGAGGAAAGCAAAGTACAGAACACTGTGGACAATATAATGCTATCATGTTACAAAATATTTTATGTGTATACAATCAAGAAACTTAATTGTTAACTGTTAACAGGGGAGAACCCTAGAGGGCTTATGGGGAAGCAATTTCACTTTTAATTTTTTTGCAAAGTTTTTATTTATTTCTTTTTTACCATGAGCATATAGTATATTTATAACAAAATATTATTTTAAGTAAAAAATTGTAATGTTGGGGCTGTACGATCTGAATGTTGGTGTCCTCCCAAATTCCTATGTTCAAATTTTCCCCCTAGTGTGGTAGTATTATGAGGTGGGGCCTTGAGGAGATAATTAAGTCGTGAGGGTTCCACCCTCACGAATGGGGTTACAGCCCCTACAAAAGAGGCTGAAGGGAGTTGCTCTTCCTCTCTGTTGTGTGAGGACCTAGCAAGAAGGCACCATCTTTGAGGGAGAGACCCCTATTGGACATGGAATATGCTGGTGCCTTGATCTTGGATTTCTCAGTCTCCAGAACTGTGAGAAATAAATTTCTGTTGTTTATCATGGGACACAGAGAACACATGCATGTGCACACACACAGAGTACATTCTGTAAACATCCCTCAATAATCCCCCCAAGTGTCACTCACCTCTCCTGTCTGGGAGAAGCAGCCTAGGCCTTTAGAACTAACCTCCTTCTGCCTGTCTCCTGCCAGCTCTGACAGTCGTCTGTACCGGCTTTCTCCATTCCTCTGCTTTCTCACTTCCACTCACTGTTCCACCCACTAGCTCTCATCCCCTCACCTCACTGGAGCTACTCTCTTCCAGGTAGAAATCACTCCCCATGAGCCCAATTCAAGAGAGTCTTTATCTCTCTTGAAGACACTATTTTTACTTTTTTAAATAATAGAATATGCTCACTGTAGAAAACTTGGTAGACATAACAAAGCAAAAATAACTAAATTCATTATGCAGACACTACCACCTTTCTTTCAGTCTCTGAGGTGTGTCTAGAAATGCCTCCTCCCAC
This sequence comes from Tamias sibiricus, assembly GCA_025594165.1. Lineage (NCBI taxonomy): Eukaryota > Metazoa > Chordata > Mammalia > Rodentia > Sciuridae > Tamias > Tamias sibiricus. The sequence continues at coordinate 32,980,678 of CM046669.1, forward strand.
TCCCACACCAAGCTCTGGCTCAAACCCTTCCCTGCATCCTGTGAACCAGTCTTCTGGCTGCCTGGCTATTCTTCTAGTCCAGAACAACAGTCTGATTATAGTACATTCCTGCTTAAAATCCTTTGAGGGTTCCCAATGTGTACAGATTAAAGTCTGAACTCTCAAGGCCTCTTATAAAACCATACACAGGAGAAAATATCTGAAAAGAAATAACACTAATTATGGTTATTCTAAGATGGTACGGATATGGGCCTGTCCCCATCCATTTGCCAATTCATCTTTAACATGCATGGATTACTCATAAAATATAGTTGCCATTCAAAATGAACAATGGGCATAAACAGCACTTTTTAAAAACCATTAAAAAGCAGGATAGAAAATACCAGAATAGAAAAACCACAAGTAGCAAGGATAATTATACCTACAATATTCATGTGCCGAGTCTCCATCTAAATTGCATTATTTTGAAAGTATGAATCAGATGTTGGGGAAACCTTGCTCTTTTTATACCTTAGTTTTCTACTTATAAATTAATTTTCTACTTTAGAGGCATGTTATCAGGTTAAAATGTAAAAAAATACTTGTAAAAAATTCTTCAAGGGTTGGGGTTGTGGCTCAGTGGTAGAGCGCTCACCTAGCACATGCGAGCCACTGGGTTCGATCCTCAGCACCACATAAAAATAAATAAATAAAATAAAGATATTATGTCCAACTACAACTAAAAAAAATCTTCAAAATAAAAGTACTACATAAACATAAGGTGTTACAAACAATAGAACCACTTAAAATCAAAACAAAGCTACTCAGAAAATGCAACGGTAAGAGGCAAACAGTGTAAGAGATAAGAAAAAGAGGTTAATACAAGTGTCCCCTAACTATAAAACAAACTTTGCCCATTTTTTCTGAAAAATGTTGTTTTTGATGTTGCTTACATTTCTTCATTACTTATGACTTCCTTAATGTGTGAGAATGTGACTTCTACCTCTATAAAGGGCCCCAGGGCTAAACATTTAATTGCCAAACCATTACTGAGTAGCTAACTGTGGTTCAGAATTCACATTAACCGAGCATTTACTATGTGCCAGGGACCTTTCCAAATGCCATACAAATCCTCATAATAATCCTGTGAGGTAGGCATTGTTATGATCCCCATTTTACGGATGAGGAAACAGGTATATCACACACAGATTAATAACAAGTTATTAAGGGACAGTGGCAATCTGTCTCTAGAACCTGCATTATAAATATAAAGCTGAAATGCTGTTTGTCAGGTGGTTAAGGCACACAAAGAGACCCCACTTCCAAAGAATTTATGTCTAACAGGGAAACAGACGTGTCAATCAAAACTGACTAACTTTATACATTTGAAATACATTTAAATTACATCCCATAACATAATTACCACCACCTCCTTTAAATACTTATATTCTTCCCTCATGACTTTTCTCCTCCCTAGCAGCTACTCTTTTTTCAGACTCCTTTTGTCCTGCCTAGTCTCTATAGGGTGGACCACTTCTGTATTCTGGAAAGCCCCAGGGGCTGCATCGTGGGCCTCCTTTGTTTCCTCATCTGCATTCTCTCCCTGGATAACACCAGCATGTTCCATGGCTCTGAACACCACATACACATCAGAGTCCCCAAATCTTATCTCTGGTCACAACTGCTTCTCAGCAACCAACTGCCAACTTAACATTTCCACTCAGATCAAACAGGCCCCTGTTTGATTTTATGAATATGAAATTTAACATATTCATAACAGAACTTTTTATTTCCTCCCTGCCAAATCTACTCCTATTCCAATACACATCTGATGAAATGACATCATCAGAAGTCCCTACCTCATCTCCTCTTCATTAACCACCTCCTCAGTTAACAATGCTGTGGACACGCTAATGCATCCCAGTGTGGTCACTTTTCTCCAGGTCACACTGGAGGTACTGCTCCTATTCCTGTCACCTCCTCTCCATGACCCATTCTCCTCAAACAACCAGACGGATTCTTCTAGAAAAAAAAAAAATCAGATCTTATCACTGCTCTGCTTAAACCTGCTAGTAGTTTCCCATCACACTTAAGAGTAAAATCCAGCCTCTCACCAGGGCCTTGAAGTCCTGCAAGCTCTCATGCTGTACACTTATTTGACTTCATCTCCAACCACTAACTCTCTTTGTCCTTGAACCAGCACATCAGCTTTCTTTTTGTCCCCAAATAAGCCATACCAGTCTCACGTCAGCGCCTGTGCAATGGCTGTCCTGTCTAAAACAGTCTTCCTCCATACGGACCTCCACATGGCTGGTTCCTTCTCATTCAGATCTCAGCATACATCACCTTCCCAGAGAGCTTGGAACTACCAATCTAAGGGAGCCCACCAGTTGTCTCTGCCACATTACTTTGGGTGGGTACAACTGCCACAGCCCCATGAGGCTGAAAGCTCATCTGTAGCGCTTTCCACTGTAGACTCAAAGACAACAGTAGTATGCAGCACATCAAGAGCCCTAAAAATGTATTTCATAAATAAATGAACATTCATTGATTATTTTTATTTATTTATTTTTTAGTTATAGGTGGACACAATATCTTTATTTTATTTTTATGTGGTGCTGAGGATTGAACCCAGTGCCTCACGCATGCTAGGCAAGCACTCTACCTCTGAGCCACAACCCCAGCCCCTATCATTCATTAATTTAAGACTAAACAAGCACCTAACTACATGTCAGGTAACTTACTAGTTGGTGTGTGCTAAACCTCTCTGAAGGTAAAAATCACCTGGATCAAGTTTTTAAAGATTACTGGGCTAAAACTCAGAACTACTGAATAAATATATCAAGTAAGAGTCTGATCTTGTATTATATTCATTAAGCATGCCAGGTGATTCTTATCGTTAGGGAAACTTGGGTAAATACCATGCTTAATTACTGGGATACAGCTGAGAACACAGTGTAAGAAAAATAACAAGTTCTGTGTACAGTTCAACAGAGCAGAGAGGAAAGAAAGCCTGAAGCCTGCCTGGGGGAGTGAGGGGTGGTTCAGAGCCACAGACACTTACAGAAGATAGCTGTGTCAGGAGAAAATTCTAGTCCAAAGGAAAGGTCTCACTGGAGATACAGAAAGGCAACAGAGCAGAGTTTTTAAATTCCAAAGGGATTATCTTGGTTTTCACCCCTGATCATTCCTGTGCCCTCACCCTCCTCTTGAAACAGTGGCTTCTCTCCTTCAAGGACATTATTCATTCTCAGCTCCTCTCTGGTATTTCAGATTACTTTGTTTACTGCTTTGCCTTCCAAACGCCCAAGCCAAATCTCTCCAAGCTCCCTCTCTTAGAGAAACCATCATGTCAAGTGAATTCTAATGCATGCTTCTTACATCTACAGACTGTTTCATTTAGTCCATCAGGCACACAAAATTCAACATTGTCAAGCCAAACTAAAATAGTATCACCAAAACCCAGCAGTTACCCACTTACCCTTTTCTAAAGTTAAAAGTACAACTTATAATTTATGGAGTCACCTCTGTCACTGCCTTCTTCTTCTACTCTCATATTAAGTCATCAGGAGACTCAAACAATTATAGTGACTCTCATTTAACCCTTGAGTCCTACTTCTACCACCCTGTCCCTGACCCCTTCACCCCTTGTCTGCATTGCTGGCTGCTCTGTCTCAGATTCTTTCTTCTTTAATTTCTCTTGTACTGAGAAGCAGAGTAACCTTCCTAAACCACCACTTTCAACATGTTATACCCCAACTCAATAATTTAGAAAGCCTCATTGTCTCCCACATCAAATCCAAATTCTTCTGACTCCCTTTCAGGGCCCTCTATAATTTGACCACACCCTAACCACCCAACTTTACTTCCTATTATTTCTCAGGAAGAAATCCTCAAGGTGATTGGTCTCTTTCCTTTCTCCTCCACACAAGTACTTGGACTTTCTAGTACTCTCTCTTCACTTGGAATATTTGATACAACCTCTATTTTCTAAATCTTATTCCCCCTTTTGAGGCCCAGGCTAAATGCCATTACCTCTGAGAAGCTGTATTTTACAGCGCCAATGGGTTTACTCTCATTTCTCCTTCTGACCTTATTTGTCCTGGACAATGAGCAAACCATGTACAGTCCTATTATTTTACCAACAGCTTTTATCAGTGGTTGGCAAATGATAGCCCTTAGGATAAAGTCCAACCTTTACCAGTTTTTGTAAATAAAGTTTTGCAGGGGCTGGGGATGGGGCTCAGTGGTAAAGCTCTTGCCTATAATGGGTTCAATCCCCAGTGTACACACACACACACACAGAGTCTTAAATTTACCCAGTCACACGCAGTCACTGTCGCGCTATCTATGGCTATATGGACTAGCCGCAACAGAGACTAGATGGCCCCCAAAGTCTATAATATTTACTATCTGGTATTTCACAGAAAGCATTTACCAAACCCTGTCCTACCTCATCCATTTGATTACTTTTGTTATCTCAGCAGATAGGATAATGTTCTTGCCTTTCGTTCTTCAATATGATTTCAGCAGGTACTCAAAACTCTGTTACTCCGATCAAACTTATCCAGAGCTAGTGAATCTGCACCTAAACAGTATATCTGTGTTGACTTCAGCTTCAGTTGCTGAGTCAGCTCATTTCCCTCTGGACCAACAGGGACCCTTTTCCTTAAATGCTGAGGAGCTGGGACAAGGGATGCATGTGACAGGCACTCAGTGCATGTTTGCTGAACAGGTACTTCTTTTGCACTGATGTATGAAATCTTATTAACCAAAGAAAATGAAAATGCAATGAAGAGATGTAAGAATAAACAGAACCTAACTAAATTCCATTTTCTCAGCAGGGCATGGTGGCACACGCTTGTAATCCCAGCAACTCAGGAGGCTGAGGCAGGAGGATTGCGAGTTCAAAGCCACCTTCAGCAAAAGCAAGGCGCTAAGCAACTCAATGAGACCCTGCCTCTATAAATAAAATATAAAATAGGGCTGGGGATGTGGCTCAGTAGTTGAATGCCCCTGAATTCAATCCCCAGTATAAAAAAAAAAAAGAACCTTTTCTCAGGCTCCAATGATGGGGAGAATTTAGGAATATGGGTTTATCAATAAATGGAAGTCCAGTCAGTCTAGTCATATAGGTAGTTTAAATCTGATAATAATCACATGCAATAAACAAGTTCCACAAACAGACCATGCCAGGAAAATGCTAACTTAGCAGATATTTTAAAGGACTGAATAATATAATCTTACATTTCTTTAGGACTTTTCAGTCTTTGAGACATCTCTGCAACCATTCTTCATTCTGGCCACTGCTCTAGAAGATTAAGTAACTTCCCAACATTTTATAGGAGGTGGCACGAATATCCAAACCTTAGTCTTCAAAGTCTTGGCTACATTTCTTTCCACATCCTCCAGTACCCCACTGTTTCTTACTTGGGCTCAGAGGGCACACCAGGATGCTATCACTGATGAACATCTGGCATTCCACATTTCTATCACTGTTGGGTAACACCAAAACTTTGCTCTATCACTTCTGGTGGGACCTATGTGAAGATATATGTGCCTTGCAAGCAGGAATGGAATACACGCAGTGTGGGCTGGTACATTCTATATTCTCATGCTTATGTGCATGATGGAATATGACATAATAATTATAATAATAATACACTTACCTCACCTTCTTATAGAAGCCAAAAATATAAAAATGCCTACATGGTATATTAACAATGAAAATCATAACCACAGGTGCCTCTGACCACACAGAAAAAAAGAGAGGGGAAAAAAAGGCCATACAACTAAGAATTATTTAGCTACCTCCTCCATAATTCCTGGTAATAATTATATGTCACTGATTCCTCTATTTTTGCAGACAAATGATATGATGCATCAAGTGTTTAAAAAACTTATCACTAAGAAGATAGTACCAGCTGAATTTATATTTTTCTGTCAATTAGGAAAAGACAGTTCTGGTTTAATTTTAGCTTTAGCTCTACATAGGAAATAGCTTAAGTACCACTACTATAATTTTTTAAAAGTCACATAATTTTTTTCTCTGGGGAGAAAATGCTCTGCATATATAATAAAATTATATAACTATAACATACTTTATGAATTTACAATTTATGAATTATACAAAATTATGTGACTAATATTTTTTAAATACCACTACTTACCTCATCTACTACTACAATTTTTATTCCACCAAGTGCTACAGAGTTCTGTTTTATTATATCCAGAAGTCGCCCAGGGGTCGCTATAATAACCTGAATAAAAGAGAAAAAACAAATTTAAGAATTAGATAACATTCACCCATTTATTCTATTTTTATTGAATGATTAATATGTGCCAGACACTTGTTAAGTACTCAGAACTCAATGGTAGAGAAGTCAGACACAGTTTCTACTCTCAGAAAACACAGAATATAAAGGAAAAAACACAAATAAATGCTGAAGAGATAAGTATGGTATGCAATAAATGGAGGGATTTGTTGTCAGTCCTACCTTAAACTTGAGCTCAAACTAAAGAATCAGAGGGAGTCTGCAAGGTGAGTGGTCTAAGTAGAGGGAAAGCATCTATGTAATTTCTGAGACTGGGAGGCCACTGAAGCCTACAGGTGGTAAGGGAGGTGGGTAATGGAGGGTGAGGCTTGAGGACTGGCAAGAACAAGAAAGGGTCTTGCAGGCTGGCTGACAGCTATCTGGCTCTGTGAATAGTGCAAATTCCTTAACTTCTTTGGGCCTATTATTTCTTTTCTTTTCTTTCTTTCTTTCTCTCTTTTTTCTGGGTACCAGGGATTGAACCCAGGAGAACTTAACCACTGAGCCACATCCCCAGCCCTTTTCAGTTTTTGTTTTAAGACAGGGCTTTGCTAAGTTGCTGAGGCTGGCTTGAACTTACAACCCTCCTGCCTCAGTCTTCTGAACTGCTGGGGTTACAGAGGTGTACCACTGTTATTTCTTTTTTAAATTAAAGGCTGGGTACAATGATTTCTATGCTTATTCAAGGCTCTTAAGAGTTTTATAACATATTAGTTGAAGTAGTGGCTAAAAGTAGGGGCTCTTTAGTAAAACTTCAGCAGCAACCCTACTCTCTAGTATTTAATAATGGTGTATCTGTTCTCTCATCCAGAAAATGGAAATGATAATAATTATTGTGACAATTAAATGAGAGTGCTGGGTATAAAGTAGATTACAAATGATCTAATAAATTTAATTGTATTCCACTTTTCAAACACGTAACAACAGGATAGTAAAAATCACTGTGGATGATAAAATTTCAGGGTTATAAGGATCTGTGTTCATAGAACTATAAGGTTCTGCTTAGGTACCTCAAAAATATCACAAATATTCAAATCAATTTTTAGTTTACTTTCTTTTTTTTTTTTTTTTTTTTTTTAAATGTTTATTTATTTCCTTTAGCTGTACACAATGGGTTTATTTGTACTGGTGCTGAGGATCGAACCCGGGCCGCGCACGTGCTAGGCGAGCGCTTCTATGAGCCCATCCCCAGCCCGAGTTTACTTTCATCCCCTTCTTCCCATCTCTCCTGGATTGAAGTTATAAACTCTTTTTTCATTTAGCAGTGTTTTCCCTTGCATTTTAACAAATGTATAATTTAATAAAGTACGAAGTTAATTAAAACTTTTACATTTTTTTCCTGAATAGTCAAGGATAAATGCTTTAAGACCAATTACATCTCCCCTGCACTTACATGCTATTTTGGCCAGTATTTACCTATGCCACACCTTTCTTTCTAGAATCATCTTATTTATCTGTAGAATATCTCAGTTTGAAAGCTCCTTTCCATTTTGTTTATCTGAAAAGATCTTTATTTTGCCCTAGGTATTGAAAAATGTTCAGTGTTTTTTTCTCAGAGAGCACTGGGGAATGCACACAGGCTGGCACAAGGGCTGGGAGTGGCAGGAGCAGAAGAGGGCTGGAGCCTGAGGGTGAAAGTGGAGCGGGACCCAGTGAGGAAGCATCACTGGGTGGGAGGGGACAGTGGTAGTGGTGGGGAGGACAGGTCAAATCAATAAATACAAAAAGAAAAGTGGGTGGCTGGTTTCCCCTGTCAGAGTTACAAATATGAAAACAAAAATACCTGAAATGAATTACTGTTGTGTGGAATTAGAATTGTAACTATTAACATGAACTCATTATCTCATAGTCTCCAATAAATACACACAGAAAAACACACACTTACGTTTATCCACTGGATCTATCCACTAAGAGGTCCTAAAAGCAGTAATAGCTCAAACACAATGAGCATGGGGAGAACTCAAATCTTGGTTTCTAAATACAATTTTCCACCAAAAGGAGCCAGGGTCTTTGGAAAGAGACATGATTCCAGGCTGGGACAGGGAAGAATAAGGCAGGCACAGAATCATGGGGATATGGTTAAAGGACACAGAAAACAACTTCAAAGTACTTTGACTGGTCAAATCAAGGACAACTGGAGTACCAAACAAATAATGATAACAATAGATTGTAAACCTCTGAACAAAATAAGAAATGATGAGTCCATACTGGTATAAATAAAATAAACAAATAAAAGTTTGGTGAAACACAAATTTACATATCTCTAAGTACTCCTCCCAAAATCTTTACTAATAACAAAGAAGAAAAAAAAGGGAAACTCTATAGTTACTTAATAGATACTATCACCCAGAAAAAGATAGACTGAAATCTGCCACCTAAAAGGATGAAATTTAAAAAAAACAAAGCATCTCTTCTGTAATATTTCTATCAAAGATATGTTGAATCTAATCAAATGAGGGCCAGCAGCAGACTGTAAATCTTAGAAGTGGTAAGATCATGACAAAAACAAAAAGACTGAGGCACTATTCCAAACTGAAGGAGATGACAGAGACATGACAACTAAATGCAATATGATTTTGAATGGGATTTTTGTGCTATTAAAAAATGGGACAATTATAAAAATAAAGTCTAAGGTATAGATGATTATCAATGCCAATTCCTGATGTATTCTAATGTATCAATGTTAATTTCCTGATTCTATAATTGCATTGTGGTTATACAGGATAATGTCTTTGTAGGAATGATACTGTAACATACATGGAGCATCAAATTGCAACTTACTTTCAAGAAGCCTGGGGGAATCAAGGTTTGTATAGTGTACTGGCCACCTTTCTTTAATTTTGAGACCTAAAAGTAAGTGAAATACTGTACTCAACCATATGAGCTACTACATGCTGCAAGCTGGAGATTACCACCAATGTATTCAATTATTTATTTTATGAGAATGCAAGATTAGGGCTGGGGATATAGCTCAGTTGGTTGACTGCTTGCCTTGCATGCATAAGGCCATGGGTTCAATCCCCAGCGTCACAAAAAAAAAAAAAAAAAAAAAAAAAAAAAGAGAATGCAAGATTAGTTGCTTAAAAGCCGTTAGAATTTGCACCTACATAACCATGTGAATCATAATGTTTTATATTCTATGCAACAAAAAAAATTTAATGCAGAGGCTGATATAAAATTATAATAAACTCAATTAACTCAATATCATATTTGATGTCCATCAAAAAATATTTTTTAATGTTTACTTTATAAAATATATTGCTAAGCTTATAATTTTATATTAATAAAAATCACCTTTATCTGTTTTATTGAAGGTCCCATGCTGAAAAATCACTGATCCAATATCCCAATATTAATATGTAATGTCTTACAATTATTTTACAATTATATTTTACATGGTTTTTTTTTTTTTTTTTTTTTTTTTGGTACTAGGGATTGAACTCAGGGGCACTAGACCACTGAGCCACATCCCCAGCCCTTTTCTGTATTTTATTTAGAGACAAGTAGCTGAGCGCCTTGCTCTTGCGAGGCTGGCTTTGAACTCACGATCCTCCTGTCTCTGCCTCCCAAGTTGCTGTGATTACATATTTGTGCCACCACGTCCTGCACATGTTTAAATCTATCAAATACACCTCATTTTATCTTCACAACATTTATATAAGAAAGGCTATTATTCACTCATAAAAGTCGCTGAATACTGCATAGCTTCATGCCAGCTGATAAGTAACTGTTGATGCTCTCTCTAACCGTGCTCCCACCATCTCCCGGCATCTCAGTTCCTCCTCTGGGACTCCAGGAGCTCCCTGATTACCTCAAAAATTAAATAATTGATGCTCAGAAGAGCAGGGAGAGCTTCCAGGACCCGGCTCCTGCACCAAGGCTACAGTCCACTGTGGTCAGCAAATGTGCCAATCCTTTCATTAAAATTTTTACTTAAAAGGCAGCTATCTTCACCTCTATTCAAACTCAAGGAAAGCGAGGCTTGGGAAAATGAAGTAATTTATCTACAGCAATACTACTACCAATTTTCCAAAGCTATAACTAGATCACATTGCTTTTACATACTTTTATATCTCAGAATATATAGATTATAACATAATACCATAACTAAGGAAGGAGCAGAGTCAGGTAAATTAAGCCTTCAATTCTGGCAACTATAATTTATTAACTATGGATCTTTCACCTTCTCAACCATAAAAGATGGGATATGCCAACATATCTCCAGAGCAAATGTGATGGTTAAATGGAATAACCTATGTGAGAATATCCAGCAACATTTGGCATACAACAGGTACTCAATAACTTGTGCTTCTCTCCTATATAAAATGAACTTTAAAAAAATATTTAGTCTTACGCAAGAATTTTAAAGCTACATAAAACCACACTTAACTCCTCAAGGGGGGAAAAAAACAACTATTAGTACCTATGTCTCTTATAAAACTTTCTCAAAGACATTCTATCAAATGGATGCTTACCTTCACATGTTGTCGCAAGCGATAAAGTTGTGGGGGTAAAGGCAAGCCCCCTACAAGAAGCACAGTCTTCATGCGTGGCAGACCACTCATCAACTCTTTAGCTTGTCTCTCTATCTGAATGGCTAACTCTCTCGTTGGTGTAAGAACAAGTGCAGATGGAGTTTTGCGCTGCAAAGACAAGAAAGGCAAGTCAGAAACACTAGCAGTTAATTCCTGCTGATATAGGGGGGAAAATCACCACAGTGACTTCAGGAACATTTCCCTTCCATTTCCACCAACCCAGAGAGATATAAGCCCTCCTGCCTTCTGCATGCAGGTTTTGCCTTCAATAACCATCATAAATTGAAGTCATTTCTTTTTTTTTTTTTTTTTTTTTTTTTGTGGTACCAGGGATTGAACTCAGGGGCACTCGACCACTGAGTCACATCCCCAGACCTTTTTTGTATTTTATTAGAGACAGGGTCTCACTGAGTTGCTAAGTGCCTCGCCATTGCTGAGGCTGGCTTTGAACTCGCGATCCTCCTGCTTCAGCCTCCCAAAGTGCTGGGATTACAGGCGTGCGCCACCGCGCCCGGCATTGAAGTCATTTCTTTCTTTTTCTTTTTTTTTTTTTAATATTTATTTATTTACTTTAGTTGTACACAATGCAATGCATTTATGTTTACGTGGTGCTGAGGATCGAACCCGGGCCACGCACGTGCGAGGCGAGCGCTCTGCCGCTGAGCCACAATCCCAGCTCTGAAGTCATTTCTTATATAATACAGATACACAATGAAAGATCAAAATTGGGGGCAGGGGGAGATGTTCACAGCAACCAAAGTGGGAAAACTGAAGGATTGTTCCTTGTTAACTGGATTCTGCAATCTTTAGCCAGCCTTCTCTACAGAGAAAACCCATTAGTCACCAGGAAGACACTGTTAAAGCTTGGCATTCTACCTTTTATCTTTCCCTCTCAGCTCTCTTGTAGATTCTTCCATTGTCCAAAAACAAAACAAAACAAAACAAAAAAAAAACCCTTATTTTTATGTGTGTGTGTGTCCACATCTTATTTTCCTGCCTTCTAGCTCTACTTTGGTCCTCTAGTATTTTGACCTATATTTTCTCCTACTGTCCTCTACTACTCTTTAGATTACCAAATGTTTCTCCTTTTTCCTTTTTTTTTTTTTTTTTGCCCACATTTTCACTTCTTTCCTTCCTTTCCATACTCACAAGCTCATCAGTATAGGTCAAGCATCCCCAATCTGAAAACCTGAAATACAAAATGCTCTGAAGTACAAAACATTTTAATCACCAACACGATGTTCAGAAGTTTCTGATTTTGGAGCATTTTGTATTTTGGATTTTTGAATTAGGGATGGTCAACCTGTAAAATCTATGAAAATGCTTCAAAATCAGCAAAACTTTTAATCACTTCTGGTCCCAAGTATTTTGGATAAAGGATATTCATTGTATTTGTAATAATTACTCAAAATGTTTGTTAAGCAAATTATCTATGAAAGTGCTTTATACACATAAACTAACAAGCAAGATAAGGTGGTATTATTTCAGGATGGACCATGGATCATATTTAAGGGTATATTCTGAAATTCTACAATAGAGTTTTTTACAATAGAGTAACTTTGACAGATAGCAGTTCCTTCAAAATACAAAATCCAAGGAGGCTTAACAGACACATAAACTGCAGCTCATGTGATCAGCAGAATTTTTCCCCACCAGATCAAAGGCTTTTTCTTTTAATAGACAATCTGTTGAAAATAAAGGTTTTGTAAGGCAAGTAATTTTTTAAACCTTCAATGCAGAGACCTTTGATTCAATGGAAAATAGAAAAATTCTCTAAAATTATGTTTTGCATATGAACTATAAGAAGCAAAACCAGGAGAAGCTCCAGTGGCTAAAGTTATAAATACCTAGTTTCGACTTGCAATTTTAATATGGTTAAGGATGAAATGTAAAAAAAAAAAAAAAATTAAAAAAGATGAAACAGCAAATATATCATTTATTTTTAATAATACATGCAATTCTGTAAATTACCTCAAATAAAGCTCGGATGATAACAGGAAGAAGAAAAGCAGCTGTTTTTCCTGAGCCAGTATCTGCGCTGGCCAGAATGTCTCTCCCCAGAAGACCCACTGGAATCATCTGCATTTGGATGGGGGTTGGCACTTCATAGCCTGATTTCTTCAAGTTGTTATTTAAGGCCTCAGGGAAACCACAATGTTCAAAGTCAATAATGGGCCTGGTGACTTCTTGCCCTTGAACTGAAATTCCTAACTGCTGTTTAAGATTTTCAATCTGGCCCTCCTGAAGGTTCAAAATAAAGGGGTGTTCTTTGTAGACATAAAAAGCATCAAGTGGAGGAGGCTCTGGCTCAGAACCAGCTTTCTGAGGACTGCTCGGTTTTAATTTCTCATCCTTTTCCTTAACCTGGAGAAGATGTTTCGCTTTACACTCCAAGCTACACACATCTTCATCTGTCTTATCACAGATATACTCTCCATAACGGCCACAGACAACACAGACAGGTTCCCCAGGTTCTGCCCAGCGCTGTGTTTTGGAAAATGACTTCACAGGCTCTTCAGCACCCTGTTCAGGTCCTACCAACCCAGCCTCAGCCAACTGGCCATCAGGACTGGGAAAGGAGCCTGATTCGCTGCTGGGCCTGTCTGGTGCAGTGGTTTCTTTTGTAGCTAAAGCATCAACCAAATGAAGGTCTGTGGCTTCTGACCTAATTTTCTTAGCAACACAACTTTTGATGTCATCATTAGAATTCCTCTTGATTTTGAGAGATCTTGGAACAAACATCCTTCAATATTCTGTTGAGGAAAGGGTAAGAAATATTTTACCCTCAATTCAGTTTACATATAAAGTAGCACGTGATTATGTGTCCCAAAGTTTTACCTCAAAGGAATAGGGAAGATGACCAGGCACTACTTTACATCTAGCTTTTCTTCCATTTATCGGTTTCCTCTGGTTAAAAACAAAACAAAAAACCCAGTCTTTTCTTTACATATATGAGCAGTAGAAATATTGCACACTGCTCCCAACCCTGGTGTGCAGAGTTTACTTCTGTTTATTCATCACTTTCATTTTGAATGAGATATTATAGAAATTCTAAAGTAAATACTTCCTTTATATTTTCACAAAAGAAAGCAAGAGGGATACTTCACAATTAGAATCTTTAAAATCAAAACCACAAACCATAGAGAAAAATGTTGTTTTTAAGTAATACTTATGCACTGCTTATTTTGTGTTTAGTGCCTCACCTAATCTTCACAACCATGTAAAGTAGGTTAGTGTGTAAAGCAGGTTAGTGTATATATTATACATGTAATATATATCACGTACCATATTGCAAATATTACATAGCATAATATAGTACAATACAATATATATATCAACGTGCATATAAATATTCATATAAAAACACATCTTACACATACAACAGCCACCTAGAGATGAAGTATATTCGTCCAAGCTCACACTTAAAATGTGAGCTCCAGAACACAAGCTAATTTTACAAAAAAGAGCTTGCAAAATCATGTTTGTAAAATTAAAGTAATTGGGAAAGATCACTCTTCATTTATTTAGGGACTATCAAATATACTAATATTTTTCTCAAAAAAAAAATTATTGGGAAAAATTGCCAGATTCCATTTTCCGGAACGGGGTAGGGGAGAATAAAAGGCAACTGAGGGTCCAGAATGAACATCCTAAGTCTCCGAAAGAGTAAAGGGGTGGGTGTGGACAGCTCTAAGAGAACAAGGAATAGCTCGGAACACGAAGTCTACAAATGACGAAATCGAACCGGCTAGGGCAGGGTGGGAGGACGCGCAGCTTCCAATTCTCGCCAACGCCCCCCGCACCCTGGCGCGTTCTCAGACCCTCCCCACAGGCGTCACCTCCCACCCACGCCCGGCGGCCGCGCACCCGGAGGCGCGCGTACGTCACGGCGCTGCTAGGAGACGAGACGGGCGGGCGCGGGGTTCCGGACGAAGGCCCGAACTCCACTCTACAAGGGTGGAAAGGGAGACCGCGCCGTGGGGCCCAACCTGCTGCCGCGGCCTCTTGCCCAGGCTTCTCACCCGCGCGGGCCAGAGTCCGCATCTGCTTCCTCTCCGGGACAGCTCACCCTTTCAGGCCCTGGGCCGGGCGTCTTACGGACGAGGCCGAATTGCGGCCCGCGCAGGCGATGTGGGCCGCACGATCCACTTCTCCGTCTTTTGGAAAGGGCCGAGCTCCTGCGCAGCGGAGGGGAGGGGCGGAGCTGGGCGGGGCTTGAGGGGGAGAGGCGGGGCCGGGAAGCTCCGCGCTCTTTCTACGCCCCTCCCCGGCGCTCGCCGACGGTAAATATCCGAGCGAGGCTGGGGCTGAGCAGGCTCTGTATGGAGTTCCCGGTTTGGGAATCCTTTGCGGAGAATTTACGTAATCGAGTAGGCCGGGACTGGTGAAAAAGTCAGACCCGCGCGGAAAGACGCAAGAGGGTGGCGCTTGGGCCTGGCACACTTTGAAAGTGGGAAGTTTGAGCGTGGAAGGGAGGGGCAGAGGCCCCGTCGGTCCGGAAAACGCTATTCTGCTTTCAGCTGGCAAGAATAGCTTGAAAAGTTAGACAGGGTGCACCTAAGGTGTGACATTTGATATACTGAGTAATAGTTCAGCTACCACCATACTCCAACTTAGCGCCAAAAAAGAACCCGAAGAGACACAAAAACACACACACCACACTCAAATCAAGGTTCTTGGTCTCTGCGGGTTGCTCTTCTCTGCCTTCTCAGCCTCTGGAGCTTCAAGTCCCTGGGAGCTTGTGGTTGAGAAGTGGAAGGTGGGGAAGAAGAGGGGAAGGAGGGACGTAAATGTTAATGATTTGGTGTGTATTAAATATTTTTCCACTAATGTTTGATGCATACAAAATAATATTTTTAACGAACACGTGAAATTTAAAGCATACTAATAAAAAGAAAATCCGACCCAACTACATTATCAATATTTAGCACTTATTTATGTATCTCCAGGATTCTACTCCTTGCCTCTTCTTCCTCAACCCCCATTATCAAGTTTTATTTGAATGTTCTGTTTTCCATTTTTAGTAGATGCGTTTTGGACGCATCTCTAAACTATTGTTTCCTTTTCTTGTAAAAAATATTTTACATATATATGGGCTTCCCAGATTTGCTTTTATTACTCAGCATTTGTTCCTTTGACTCATCAAAGTAGTTAAGGGTAATAGCAGAAATTTATTTTTTACTGCCTAGTCAAATGGAAGTTCTTTCCTGTCAAAAATGTACTCGGTACTACAACAGACATGATTATTTAAAAATGCACTCTTTAAAAATTTCCCTGCTCTGGTACTGGGGATTGAACGAACCCAAGGCACTAAGCTACATTCCTAGCCCTTTTATTTTTTATTTTGAGACTGGGTCTACATCCCCAGCCCTTTTTTTGCATTTTATTAGAGACAGGGTCTCACTGAGTTGCTAAGTGCCTCGCCATTGCTGAGGCTGGCTTTGAAATCGCGATCCTCCTGCCTCAGCCTCCCAAGTGCTGGGATTACAGGGTGCACCACCTCCCCCCAGAGACTGGGTCTTGATAAATTGCTGAGGCCCTTAAATTTACGCTTAGCTACATTATTTCTATATTGATAGGAACCGTACTAAATGCATCAGATTACCTTAGTTCCTCACTAAGTTGCTGAGGGCCGTACTAAATTGCCAAGCTGACCTCCAACTTGCAATTTTCTTGTCCCAGCCTCCTGAGTCTTGGAATTTCAGGTGTGTGCCACTGTGCCCCACTAAATGTTCACTTTTGAACCTCATAATTATTCACAATTCTGTATCTTTTCTTTAAAAACCTTTCCCTTTCCCCATCATGTAACTCATGCCCCCACAAAACCTGGCTTTGCTGCTGGTAATAAAAAGGCTAGGAGGAGCATTTTTGATCACCCAAGGCAAGTGTGCCTGAGAATCATTTGAATCTGTGAGGAACACTGTTGGAACAGAGAGGAGAGAGGTGTCCCAACTTTCCAAGATAACTCTGAGATACTGTGGTTGTACCAATCTCTCTGCCTTCAGTACTGAGGAGCTCTTGCCTCCCATATTCTCTCCAATCCTCCTTATTGTCAGACTTCTTAACTTTTTTGCTAGTCTACAAAGAATAAATAGGTACCTTATGTCAAAATGAACTTCACTAGTGTATATAACTAGAATGTACAAATAAAAACTTTTTTTTCTTGGTACTGGGGATTGAACTCGGGCACTCAACCACAGAGCCACATCCCCAGCCCTATTTTGTATTTTATTTAGAGACAGGGTGTTCCTGAGTTGCTTAGCACCTCACTTTTGCTCTATCCTACTGTCTCAACCTCCTGAGCTGCTGGGATTACAGGTGTGCAACACTGCACCCGGCCCCAATAAAAACATTTTTAAAAAAGAATAAATAGGTACCACATTATGATCTTAATTTGCATTCTTTAATTACTGATGAAGTTAAGCATTGAGCATTTTTAATGTAGTGCTTCATTCATGTTTCTTCTTCCTCATTTAAGCATTGAAACAAATATGTGTATAAATATATTATTCCAATCTTTTGTCAGTTGTAGTTATTGCTAGTATCTTCTGGTTTATAGCATGTGTTTTTCCATTTTTTTTACGATGCATGATTTGATTTTAAGATTGACTTACATGAATGCTTAAATATATAAAATACATATTTGCACACGTAGATGGATAGATATGCGATAACTATAAAGTGACATATTTAAAAAGTAACTGATGCTGGGTACAGTGGCACATACCTGTAATCACAGTGATTTGAGAGACTGAGGCAGAAGGATCCCAAGTTTGAGGCCATTCTGGGCAACTTAGTGAGACCCTGTCTCAAAAATTTTTTTAAAAGAGAAGGGGATGCAGCTCAGTGGTAGAGCACCCTGGGTTTAATCTGCAGCACAAAAACAAACAAAAAAACTGACTTTGATAACAGGTGATTTTTTTCACTTAAGAATTTTTAAGTTTCCTCATGCATTTTGGCATATGCATTGTGAAAGAACCAGAATGACTTAGAATTTTTAAAAAATTAAATTTATTTTTAACTGACACATACAAACATAAAAATGTATATATTTACAGGGTACTATGCTTTTTAATTTTTTTTTTTAGTTGTAGGCGGACACAATACCTTTATTTTATTTATGTGGTGCTGAGAATTGAACCCAGGGTCTCACACATGCGAGACAAGCATTACCGCTGAGCCATAGCCCCAGCCCTATGCTTCTAATTTTTAAAACACTTTAAACTTTCTTTGAAAAAGATCTAAGAAAGTTTTATGGCCAATACAATGTCCACATATACCCCATATGTTCTTCATATAGATTTAGTTTACTTGTATATGAAAAAGATTTTTTTGTTGTTATTGCCTTTTAATCATTTAAGAGTAAATTGTAGCATGAACCTCTTAAGACAACATTTTTCTCTCATGTACACAAAGAACAATGCTCAAATTTAGGTTAACATCAATGTAATATTAGTAGCTATTATATAGTCTTCATTGAAATTTATCCAGTTGGTCTTCAGAGCAATTTCTTCCCAATCAGCGATCCAGTCCAAAATATTTTCACTTTCTTTTCTTTTTTTTAACTTTATTTACTTATTTTTATGTGGTCTGAGAATTGAACCCAGTGCCTCACACATATTAGGCAAGCGCTCTACTACTGATACACAACCTCAGCCCCTATTTTCACTTTCTTTGTGGAGTCTTCTGATAAATAAAAATCCCAAATTTAATGTGGTTAAACTTGTCAATCTTTTCTTTCATAACTTGTAACTTTGCTGTCCAAAAATGTCCTTGCCTACCCTTAAGTACATATTTTCTTAGAATTTTTTGGAAAAGTTCTAAAGTTTTACCTTTAACATTGAAATCATTAATCAATATGGAATTGGTTTGTATATTGTATGAAATAAGAATCCACTTCTTTGTTTTCCAAATGGCCAGCCCATTGTCCAAATACTATCTATTGACTAGGATCCTTTCAGAAGTGACCTTCAATGCCATCTCTGGTCACATATCAAGGTTCCACCATGCACAAGTCTGTGTCTAGACTGACTGACCTTTTCCAAGTTGTCTGTCCCTGCGCCAATACCATCCTGTCTTGATTATTATAGTTTCATTATGGATTTTGCTATCTGGTTGAGCAAGTTCTCTCACTTGAGCTTTCTACAAATGTTGAAAGCTTTGCTCTTCCATACACATTTTAGAAGCAACTTGTCAGTTTCAAAAAAAAAAAAAAAAAAAAAAAAAAAGTCTTGATGTGATTATGATTGATAATGCATTATTTTGGTAGAATAATAAAGAATGTAGAATATTTATTCCCCAAGAGATAGGTGCACTGAGGTGTGTCAAATAAATCAAGCTTAGTTGTTCATTATTTTCTACATCTTTGCTAATGTTCCCATTCAGACTTACCTGTCCGTATACCTCTGATCTATTAATGGATGAAACAGATCTGTCAATTTCCCATCAAAATGGGAGATTTGTCCATTTTCCCTTATTGTTCTATCATTTTAGTTTTGTTGTTGTTGTTTTTGGTGGTGCTGGGGATTGAACCCAGGGCCTTGTGCCTGCTAGGCAAGCACTCTACCAACTGAGCTATATCCTCAGTAGCTTAGTTTTATATACCTGAGGGTCATTTAAATTTATAATTTATATTTGTAAAACAATTTAAACTTTAAAATGTAGTAGAATTTTACATTTGAATGCATTCACCAGAGTTCAGTAACCACCCTCTACTCTCCATACATGTACAGGGTGGAATTATTTTATAGCACCCTCCTACATGACCAAATAACTTATTGAATACTTTGAGAGGCAGGAAGTTTACCTTACAGGCAAGTCCAGTTTTTCTTTGGAGATCCAGAGTAGGCATTATGAAAGCATTTTTCAAACATTGTCATGTTTAATTCTCAATATAATCCTGTAAAGTAGGTTTTTAAAAATCTCCATTGTACTAGTGAAAAAACAGGTTAGGGTAATTAATCAACTTGTCAGAGATCACACACGTAGTTAAGGGCACAATAGGAATTTATGCCCAGGTCTTTCAGGTCTGTCTCTTAAACCTACTAGCCTACCTGTTTTTTGTTTTGTTTTGTTTTAGTACTGGGGATGGTACCAGTGGCACCCTACCACTGAGCTACATCCCCAGTCCTTTTGATTTTGAAACAGGATCTTGCTAAGCTGCATAGAGCCTTACTAAATTGCTGAGGTTGGCCTCTAACTTGGAATTCTCCTGCCCCAGCCTCTTGAGTCAGTAGGATTACTGGTGTGCGCCACTGTTCCCCAGCACTAACTTGTTCTTTATGTTAGCTCTATAACCATGTCCCCTTAATTTTCAATCAAGGGGACAACCTCCATTTTCCATGTTCCTAGCATTTCCCAACCTTTTAGAAACCTTAGAAGAAAACTCAGGCTAATACTTGTTTTCTAGCCCTGTCCAAATTCCCTTAGTTTTCTCACAGAAGTTCTGAACCTTTGACATAGTACACATTCATATTGTTGCTTTTGGAGAAGTAGCCGGTCTTGGTGTATGGGATAAATCATTCTTAATGTACAGCCTAGTGAGTTACAATTCATTTCTGCATGTAAGTTGTTAAATATTAGGCTTTATAAAAAACTAACATTTCATCCAGCCTAATGATTAATGTGAAATCCTTCTCTTTTCAGGGCTAAAAAGTCAAACCTCAGAACCACTCAGGTTTCACATGTGGCTTCCTACCCCACTATATGCTCTTTAATTAAAGAGCTCAGATTCAGATTTTCTCATAGGTCTCACCAGAAAACAATCTAATTACTTGAAACTCCTATTTCTGTTTTCTTCACAAATAATCTTCACTGAAATGGTTTTATGGTGGTCTTTTAAATTGTGGGGTCACAGAAAACATTACCCAGAGTAGGTCATATGGAAATTACAGATGGCTTCACTAATACTTATTATGCATTATGCTTCATGGCAGGGAGGGACATGAAAATACCCAGGAGTGACTCAGACCAGTTGTGGAATGCATACATCTATGTATCCATCCAAAGAGTTTGCTTTCACTGTATCTTAGAACAGGAAATGCTGCAATAATGTGAGCTGACCTGTATGTTGTTCTCATGTGCTGTTGAGACATGTATAGAAATAATAATGCCTAGCATTCTTTCATCTCAGGAAACCTCAATCTCATACCTATTAGTTTATAGCTACTCCCTACTCTTTAAGTATGTGAAGCTTGGAAAGTTCCTATAAATTTAGCTCAAGGTAAAGACAGAAAAGCACAGATTGATTACGTTGGACTTGCCACTGAAATTTTTTTCACTTGAATCATCTCAAGCCCAGAGCTTGGCTCCTATTACTTTCTGCTTTCTGTACCTTTGCATGATAAGTAGCATGATCATGTCTTCAAATGCTAAAAGTTGAGTTATTTAAACATTCAACAGATTGATGGCATCCACCTTGGGCCAGATCTGAGAATATAATGATGAAAAATATGAAGTCATAATTTTATGATTTTTTTTTTTCCTTTTTGATACTGGGAATTGAACCTAGGGGCACTTAACCACTGAGCCACATTCCCAGCCCTTTTTATATTTTATTTTGAGATAGGGTCTTGCTAAGTTGCTTAGGGTTTCACTAAGTTGCTGAGGCTGCTCTTGAACTTGCCGTCCTCCTGCCTTAGCCTCCCAAGTCACTAGAATTACAGTCATGTACCACTGTGCCCAGCTAAAGTAATAATCTCTGCCCTCATCAACCTTACAGCAGAGGAAGGGAGACAGACAATTCCACTTTAAGTGCTATGCCAAGCAAGCACAGGATTTCATAGGAATGTGTAAAATGGGCACATAAGCCAGACATGAGAGATTAGAGGAAGCATTCCAGAGGAAACGACATCTGAATGGAAATCTGGATGCTAAATAGGAATCAAGATAAGAAAAACAGGACAGAAAGGCTTAATGTGATAGTATGGCGTATCCAAGGAACTGAAAGAGGTCACATATCAATCTACTTAGGTCAAATTATGCTGCAGTAACAAAAGAGGACAAAATCTCAATGGCATACCACCAAGCCCTGCTCCTTTTTTTTTTTTTTTTGGTACCGGGGAGTGAACTCAGGGGCACTCGACCACTGGGCCACATCCCCAGCCTTTTTTTTTTTTTTTTTTTTTTTTTTTGTATTTTTATTAGAGACAGGGTCTCACTGAGTTGCTAAGTGCCTCACCATTGCTGAGGCTGGCTTTGAACTCGTGATCCTCCTGCCTCAGCCTCCCAAGTGCTGGGATTACAGGCGTGTGCCACCACGCCTGGCCCTGCTCCTTTTTATTTGTTATTTTGAGACAGTCTTGCTAAGCTTCCTAGACAAGCCTTAAACTTGTGATACTCCAGCCTCAGTCTTCTTGGTTGCAGGGATTATAGGTGCATGCCACTGCACCCAGTCAGAAGTATGTAATTTTTTTTTTTTTTTTTTATTACCCAGGATTGAACCTAGGGGCACTTAACCACTGAGACACATCCCCAGCCCTTTTTAATATTTTATTTAGAGATAGGGTCTCACTGAGTTGCTTAGGGCCTCACTAAATTGCTGAGGCTGGCTTTGAATTTTTGATCCTCCTGCCTCAGCCTCATGAGCCACTGGGATTACAGGTGTGCAAAAGTACATAATTTTGACAGTGAAACTTCTGGGATACCAAATCAGGGGATGCCTAATTAGCCCTCATTCTATTTTCAACTTTGCATTCATCCTAAAACTTAAACTTACAAAAGTGTCATTTGATGATTAGGAAAAAATAGACCAGTACTGAGCTATAAAGCCTACTTTTGTAAACTTCAGCAAAGGGAGGCTCATGCAGATTGCACCAGACTCAACTTTGTAAGGTTGTCACACTCTGAAGGCACCCAATGACAGCTGTGACCTTTAGCACACTTAGAAACCAACTGCCAGTCTACAATA
Organism: Tamias sibiricus; assembly: GCA_025594165.1. Classification (NCBI taxonomy): domain Eukaryota; kingdom Metazoa; phylum Chordata; class Mammalia; order Rodentia; family Sciuridae; genus Tamias; species Tamias sibiricus. The sequence continues at coordinate 33,003,414 of CM046669.1, forward strand.
ATTTTTCAGAGGAAAATATACTGCGCTGGATTTTTCTTTCAAGTTTAGGCATGTTACTGGGACATTAAATCCTTTAAAAAAAAAAAAAAAGAGTAAGAGTATCTTAGGGTTTTCCAAGACTAAATTTCTCAGCAGTGAACAAATTGAGAGCACCAATTCAAACATTCTTTTATCTGGAAACAAACTCCTTTTCTTCCAGCTTTACTCGGCTAACTTCTTACACCATGACCATTTATTTGTCAACCACATTGGGACCACTAGTCTATTCACTTCTCTCTTTTCTTTGTCACCTAGTGTCTTACTTTCTGTCTTATCCAACTGAGATTTTTGTACTGTGAGGTTTGGTTTCAGCATGCCAATGATAAGCCTGAACTATTTTACTGAAATCAAAAAAGTTTCAGCTCTGCATAGAAGGCATGAAACATACTGACCAAGAGTGCTGGTTTGTGTCAAAAAGTGTGGAGAGTTGGTTCCCTAACATCTTTCAAAGGTGACCTACAAGTTTTTGTTGTTGTTTAATCACTGTGAACTTGAGGATTTTAACATATTTGACATGCTTGTTATTTCTTTTTTTTTTCTTTTTTCCTTTTTTTTTTTTTTTTTTTTTTTTTTTTGGTACCAGGGATTGAACTCAGGGACACTTGACCACTGGGCCACATCCCCACCCTTTTTGTATTTTATTTAGAGACAGAGTCTCACTAAGTTGCTAAGTGCCTTGCCATTGCTGAGGCTGGCTTTGAACTGGCAATCCTCCTGCCTCAGCCTCCCAAGTGCTATTAAGCTGGTCCAAGGGTCTCTTTCACATACAACCCTGGAAGTCTTTTTTTTTTTTTTTAAATATTGTTTTAGTCGTCAATGAACCTTCATTTATTTATTTTTTTAGTTTATTTATATGTGCTGCTGAGAATTGAACCCAGTACCTCACACATACTAGGCAAGTGCTCTACCACTGAGCCACAAACCCAGTCCCAATCTTTTCCTAATCTTAGTCTTTGATAGTTTCCTTCTCCAGGCTCATCTTGCATATTTTTGCCTGACACTAGAAATAAGCCATTTCTAACTGGAGTTTGGGTTTCTGGTTCCCTTTAACAGAATATGGTGTTCACAAGCCAGTCTAGGCATGAAGGTGTTAATTGCTATTAAATTGGTTATTGATTCTGTGTCTTTTTAGTGGACAGAGCTAAGATGTGATTTTTCTCTCTTTCTCTTTTTTGGGCAGGAGGAAATAAATGTCATGGGCTCATACAATTAAAATTAGAATCATAAGGTTTCTATTTAACTTCTTTTGTTTGTTTGCTTGTTTGTTTATCTATCTTGGCACTGAGGATTGCATCCAGAGGTCCAATCCCCAGCCCTTTTTTTTTTTTTTTTTTTTTTGGCAATAGGAATCAAACCCAGGGGCACTCTACCACTGAGCTATACCCCAAGCTCTTTTTATTTTTTATTTTGAGACAGGGTCTCTAAACTGACCAGGGACACCTCAAACTTGTGATCCTCCTGCCTCAGCCTCCCGAATCTCTAGAATTATAGACATGTACCATCACTCCTGGCTGGTTTTATTTTGGTATTCCTTTTCTCTTATGCCAAAAGTCTTCATTTCTAAAACTATTACTATAATTAGTTATTTGTTATATATAAAATAGCCTCAGAATAACAATACCAAAGTTATTACTATTTGTACTACTGAAAATAGTTTAAAACTTCTTCTTCTTCTTCTTCTTTTTAATTCTAAGTGTATTTCAGTGAAGATGGAATCTAACTAAATTAGTGCATTTTAAAACCAAGAGAAATAATTCCTTGTTATATGGTTAGGTCACTAAGTCAATACACAAAAGAATTAATTTGTTTCCTTTAGCCTTTGATTTGTAGTTATCACATTTTCACTTTGATTTACTACTGTTTTATAATGATAAAACCTTTACCTGGTTTGAAATCAAATCTACAAAACAATGTATATCCTGAAAAGTTCACCTTTTTGTTGGAAGACATGGCTTATGCCTGTAATCCCAGTGGCTCAGGAGGCTCAGACAAGAGGATCGCAAGTTGGAAGCCTGTCTCAGCAACTTAGCAAGGCCCTAAGAAACTTAGCAAGACCCTGTCTCAGAGTAAAAAATAAAGAGGGCTGGAGATGTGGCTCAGTGGTAAATTGCCTCTGGGTTCAATCCCCAAGTTAAAAAAAAAAAAAAAAAGCTTAGCTTTTATTCCTGATTCTTTCACTTTATTTCTTCCCTCTGCAATAGGTTACTTTAAATGTTTTTGTCTATCCTTCCAATTTTGAAAAAATAAACAAATATTTTATATATGTGCACAAATGTATATATCCCCTTTTATATAAATGGGAACATACAGCTGACATTTTTCTCTACCCTTTGTTCAGTTAGCAATGTGCCTGGAGATCACTTTGTGGTATCATATAGAATTATTCTTCATTCCTTCCCAGTACTCCATTGTGTGATTGTACAATGGCTCCAGTATCTTGTCCATAAGTATTAGAGCTGTTTCCAGTCCTTTGCTATTGTAAGTGCTACAGTGTAGCCTTCCAGGCACTTTATTAAGCTTATGGATGATCATATTTTATTGAATCAGAAACTCCATTAATTATAAGACGCACCACTACCCTATGTAACACCAAAAAAAGAAAAACCCACACTCTTCCAATTAATAAAGATGCCATTGATTGTAAGATGAATCTTAGTTTCAGTGATTTAAAATGTTAAAAAAAAAGGTACATCTTAAAACTCAGGATCTCATGTATCAACCTAAAAAGCAGGTGCAACTATCATGAGCTCTGGGAAGGAAGAGACTTTTTCTTGTTTTGGGCTCCATTCTCAGCCCTAAAAAATCTGCCTGACACATAAAAGGCACTTAATTAATATTTGTTGAATGAATGAACAAGCCCTCGTTTTACACATGGGGAAACTCTGAAGTACGAAGTGGAACTAACTTGCCTGAGCTTAGACAACCATTTACTGGCAGAGCCTGGATTTGAACCAAGAAAGTCATGACTCATCCCTGCTGTGCTTCCCTTGTATGAATTCACGATCCCCAGCTGTAAATGGTCTCTCAAAAATCCAGTTGCTTTCCTCTGGTCAACTTGCACTTCCATTTGCAGCAACAATTGTTTTAAACCAGCATGTCCTCCAAGTCTCAAGAGTCCTTTCTTCCACCTTCCCTGACCCTTGCCAGCACTCTGAATAAAAAACCTTGCCTCCTATTTCATAGACAACATGGGGCCATCACACAAGAACCATCTCAGCTACTTACCAAACACACACAACTTCCTGTGTATCGTCACCGAGGACTTTCTCCTCCTTCCCAACGTGCCAACAGAGATTCCCTTTGTCCTACCAGAAGCTGATGGGAGAATCCCACTGGGACTAGAGATTCTATTCCTCCTGCCATTTCAGAATCTTAACATTAATAGTTGCCCCTTTTCTGCCCTGTAAATCCGACCTGTCCCTCTGAATCAGTTAGGATTAAGTTGGCCTTATATAAGAAAGGACCCCAATTAATTGCAGTCTTCTCCTCTCTCATGTATTATTTCAATTTTAGTTTGTCATTGTACATAAATTAAAAGGTATGAATCTTCTTCCTACCCTTATCTCAACCACTTAGTTACCCAGCCACTCTTACAGGTTTACAAGTGGTATTTAAAGCTGCAGCACTGGACTGGGAATGTCTGCCCAGAGAGAAGAGAAGTGCCCTGGGACAGAGACCTCAGCACTGCAGCATTTAAAAGTAGAGCAGAAGAATAACTGGCAAAAGATCTGAGAATAGACATCCCCCAAGAAGGAAACCCCATACACTGTTTTGCCCTACAAACCAAAAGAAGAAAGTACTTTAAGGAGAAGAGAGTGTGTCTAACACTGCTTGAAGAGAATCAAGAAAAATAGCAACAGAAGCCACCATTGTATCTGGCAGCATGAAAGCTGTCAGTGACTTGGATGAGAGGAGTCTCCCGGGAAATGCACTGAGGGAGAAAATGTGAGGTAAAAGGTTGTCAGCTATTATGGTCAACTTAAGACGTTTTGTTAGGGAGAGGAGCAGAGAAACTAGATTAAGGATAGGGTGTGATCAAAATAATATTTTTTTTCTCTTGAAGATAGGAGCTATTATAATATATTGTTTGGGGGTGGAAATAAACCATGAGAAAAGGAGAAATTGATGATACAGGCGAGAGAGGAATAATTGTCAGAGCATAGTCCTTAAAATGCAAAATTTGCATGGGCTCCAGAACACAGAAGCATTGGGCTTTAAAATGAGCTAGGACATTTGACCCATAGAACAAGGAGGTGATTCCCAAGGGGCACATACAAAGGCTGTAGTCTGGGTGGTTTTTGTCTGTTCTTATATTTTATTTTATGGTCAAAAAATGCAAGTCAAGGGGTGCTGGCTCAGAGCTAGAGCACTTGCCTAGCATGTGTGAGGCACTGGGTTCAATTCTCAGTACTACATATAAATAAATGAATAAAATAAAGGTCCATCAATATCTAAAAACATTTTTTTTAAATGCAAGACAATGTAGGCTACAGTTGAGGTTGGGGAGAGATGGTATAATTCAGAAAGTTTGAAAATACAAAAGGTGTGAATTAGTCTTTTTTGAAGAGTGGGAAAGAGAACATTCCAAGGAATATGATAGGACTGTCAAGTATATTAAGCACTCAAATGAGATTTGGGGTCATGAATTTAAAGAAGACCAGTGGACATGTTGAATACGATCAGCTGAGCTATATTCAGAGGTTTTAGTGCTGCCCAGAGTGGGCAGACTGTGAGGTGGAACCAGAGCTGGAGACTTTTCTAATGAGTACAACAGGGGGTACTTGGGGAGAAAGGGGAAAGGGTTTAAAGGGGTTTGCAAGGAAATAGTTATAAGTCTGATCTTTGGACTTTAGCCCGACGAAAGAGAAATGTGCGAACATGGGTAGTGGATTGATCGTAACTGGGACAACAACAGTGTGTGGATGGGTTGTTTTTTTTTTTTTTTTTTTTTTGGTACTGGGGCGTGAACTCAGGAGTGCTTTACCACTGAGGTACAACCCCAGCCTTTTAAATTTTTATTTATTTTTTAATTTTGAGATAGGATCTAAGAGTCACCCAGGCTGGCCTTGAACTTGTGATTCTCCTGCCTCTGCCTCCAGACGGACATTTTGGATGAAGTCAAGAATTGCTGGAGCAAGAGTGCTGCAGAAGGGCATGGTGGTCAGAGTGGAATTCTGGGAGTAAGAATTTCAGAGGTGTGCTGGGATTGTCATGACAAAGTCAAGAATACGGCCATAGATGTTTGAGGTGGAATAGATATTCAAATTATTGTAGGCTATGAACGCCTGAGGAACTAAGGGGCCAAGATGTCAGCATATCCACATGAATGTTAAGATCAGACACACCCACACGAAGGAGAGAGAGAGAAAGGAAGAGTAGTGAGCCAGATGGGGCAGGCCTGAGTCTCACTCCCCTTGGCCTGCTGAGGGGAGGACATTTCCGTGAAAGAAGAGAAGAGGGGCACAAAGCAAAATGGAAGGGAAGAGCCAAGAGTTGGCCCCCACCAGTCCTGTAGCACAGCAGCCTGACTGTGAACTTGGAGTACCTTCAGCTCTGAACCCAGGAAGGTTCAATTCTGAGCATTTTTCCTCTAGAAAGTGGAAGCAAGAGGAGGCTGTAATGAGCAGAAGAGCAGAGTTTGTAGCCCATAAAATTCTCCATATGTACATAGGAGCCTTGTTTTTTTCTGCAGAAAGTGTCCTTAGATTTCCTTAGATGTTCAACTAAGATTAGATTCTTGACCCCAAAAGGTCAAGTGCCATCTTAAAAATCAGATTGTGTTCCCAACAAAGGAGAGAGAAGAATAAAACAAAAGTCTATTGTACTATGATAATGAAGATGATAAATAATAGTAATAATAACAATAATGGCTGACCTTTACCGAGTACTTTCTAAGTGTCAGATCTTGTCATGGTGGAAGGGATCTGAGGAGGTCCCGGAAAGGGTACCTTAACTTGAAATGATGGCATCATTGAGAATTCAAGACATGTCGGACAGAGGTGCAAGCAGAGCTTATTCAGGAAAACAAGGAGTACACACTCAAGGGAGGAAGAGGGTTATGTCAAGAGTGAGAGGCACTCTGGGGGCCGCAGGTTCTTCTTTTAAAGGAAACTTTGTAAGGAGTGGGTGTTGGAAGGTATGCGAGATGACATCAGTGATCACGAGATGTTTTAGTGCGATCTGGCTGTCCTCAGGATCCTTAGGTTGAAGTTGTCTCCATTATCTGATCAATAGATAACGTTTGGAATGTGCCCTATATTATAGGTTTCATAAAATATCGTATCTCTCTTTGCCTCATTTATTCTAAAAATGCATGTGTTACTGCATGCACAGGGAAATTTCCATAAGTGAATGGAATTTCCAGTAACTTTGTGGGTGAAGATTTATAGGTTTCCCAGAAATTTGGGAGTGACAGGCCTGGGAGGAAAACTAGCTTGAGAAGAAAAACTATGAGGAATTTTAGCACAAGATGTTAAGATTAAAATTATAGTCTCCTTTCCCTCCATTATGTCTCTTTTCTACCTGTCTTTTATTCCTTCTATTCCATCTCAGTCTCACATGGTAGAAAACATGCCCAAAGCAAACATCAGAAGCACCTGATCTATGTCAGTAAGATGTCTTCAAAGCAGTTAATAAAGGGCATTCCATCTTAAATATTAATCTTAGGTTTTTAATCTCACCTCTTTTTTTAAATATTTGTTTATTTACTTTAGTTGTACACAATACAATGCATTTATGTTTATGTGGTGCTGAGGATCGAACCCGGGCAGCGCACGTGCGAGGCAAGAGCTCTGCCGCTGAGCCACAACCCCGGCCCCTTAATCTCACCTCTTATATTTTTATTTTTATTTATTTATTTTTATGTGGTGCTGAGGATCGAACCCAGTGCCTCACATGTGCTAGGCAAGCGCTCTACCACTGAGCCACAGTCCCAGCCCTTAAATACTAATCTTTAATGAGACGGTTATCATTCATCCTTTCATCAGAAACCAATAAATCTGGATACAATGATCAAATTTACATTGAGAACTTACATAGCCATCCTCACTGGGGTGACCCGATCATATAAAGTAATCAAGTAAGGTCTCACTGAAGTAGTCACCCTGTCTCTGTGAGTCTATATCTTATTTGTTGCTTTATTAAGTTTCTTAACTGTCTTCTTTCAATGGCAATTTGCCCAGTGAAGTAAAATATAGGAAATAAAAAAACCACATCAAACTTTGAGATTTTTAAAACATAGGAAATAACTGGTTATTTGACTTTTAATCAATCTATCACAAAGTTCCATGTTTGAGATATGAGATATCTGTCGCCGCCTGAAGCGATGGCCACTTGGAGCAGCAAAGCCGTGGGAATAAGTTTAGAGGCAGACTGGAAACAAACAGGATCTTTATTCTGTCAGTTTCTCTCTCTCTGGCTCTAACAACTCTAACACGTACCACACACCAACAAACAACCAACAACCAAAATGGCCCCAACCCGCTCCGTGCTCGGCCCAAGTCTCTCGAGATCCCAGGCCAAGTCTCCTGAGACTACAGAGGGCGGCAATGTCCAAAACTTCATGGCCCGAAGTCAACCGCAATCATAGCCATCTCCCCAAACAGGGCTCCTACAGATATCCATCTTTTATAAGATATGAATAAAATGTAAATTCAAAATCATTCAATACTTTTAAATGATAATATCCAATTTTAATAAGTGTGTGAGGAAACTGATGCTCTATTTTTTTTTTTCCCCCAGTACTGGAGATTGAACTCAGGATGCTCTACCACTGAGCCTCATCACCAACTCTTTTTATTTTTTTATTTTGAGACAGCTTGCTAAATTGCCTGGGCTGGCCTTAAACTTAGAATCCTACTGCCTCAGCATCTCAAGAAGCTGAAATTACAGATGCACACCACTGCTACCTGCAGTTGATATGCTTGTACATTGCTAGGCCAGTAGTACCAAGTGGTTAAAAATATTACTGCCTAGCAATTACCTAGGTTTTGTTTCTTATAGGATAATTACTAAAGCGAATAAAGAGGAGTGTTTATTACATTATTTGAAAATAATGTTATTCTGAAAACAACCTAAATATTCAGCAACAGAGAATTTCTTAACCTAATTATTGTACATCTGTACAATGGAATATAATCCATTAAAAATTATGTTGAATCTGGGCACAAAGGCATAGGCCTATAATCCTAATGACTTTGGAAGGCTAAGGCAGGACCTTCAAAAGCTTTAGGCCAGCCTGGGCAATTTGGAGCCACCATGTCTCAAAAAATAAAAAGGTTTCGGTATGTAGCTCAATGGTAGAGCACCCTTAGGTTCAACCCCATTGCCAAAAACAAAAAGGTCAAATATTTAATGACAGAGAGGATGTAATGATCTATTAAGGAAAAAAAGAAAAGATTCAAAATGCTATGCATGAAGTGGGTGTGGTGGCACATGCTTGTAATCCCAGTGGCTTGGGAGGCTGAGGCAAGAGGATCCCAAATTCAAGGCCAGCCTCAGCAATTTAGTAAGGCCCTGTGAAATTTAGGCCATAAGTAACTTAGTGAGACCTTGTCTCAAAACAAAAAATTGAAAAAGGGCTGGGGATGTGGCTCAGTGGTTAAGTGTCCCTGGGTTCAATCCCTAGTAGCAAAAAAAAAAAAAAAAAAAATGCTATGCATGGTATCAACAGTTTTTACAAAATAAATAAGAATAAAGATAAAGAAAGGAAAAATATGGGGAAAGATTCAGGCAACTATTAATAGTAGTAGTTGCATAAGGATAAACATATAAATCAAAGGAGCGGAATTCAAAGTCCAGAAAGAAAGCCTTAAATTTGTGATCAAATGATTTTCTACAAGGGTGCCAAGACAATTCAATGGGGTAAAGAATAGTCTTTTCAACAAATGGTGGTGGGATGGCTATCCAGCCTGGGCAATTTGGAGCCACCATGTCTCAAAAAATAAAAAGGTTTCGGTATGTAGCTCAATGGTAGAGCTATCCACCATTCACATGCAAAAGAATGAGGTTGAACCCCTACCTCACACCGTACACAAAATTCACTCAAAATGGATCATAGACTGAAATATAAGAGTTAAAATTAGAAAACTCTTAGAAGAAAAGATAGGCATAATCTCCACCATCTTGGTTTAGGCAAAATCTTCTTGGATATAACTCCAAAGCATGGGAAACAAAAGTAAAAATAGAAAAATTAAAAAACCCAAAATGAGATACCACTTCACAACAACAAGGATAGGTTCTCTTTCTCTCTCTCTCCTCCCCCCACCCTTTCTTTCTCTCTGAAACAGAAAGAGAAAGACAAGAGATGAAGATAGACAATAACAACCAATTACAAGTGTTCACAAGTTATGGCGCAATTGGAACCTTCCTACATTGCTGATGGGAATGCAAAATGGTGCAGTGATTTGGCAAAACAATCTAGGCTCAAAATCAAACATAGAGTTATCATGTGATCCAAAAATTCCATTCCTTGATTCCAAGAGACTTGAAAACAAATGTTGAAACAAAATTGTACATGAATATTCATAGCAGTGCCATTCATGATAATCAGAAAGTGGAAACAACCCAATGTTCATAATAAATGGAAAAGCAAAATATTAAGTACATATAGTGGAATACTATTTAACAATAAAAAGTCAAATACTTATACATGTTATAACAGCTAAATCTCAAAAACATTATGCTGAGTTAAAGAAGTCAGTTATAAAAGACCACATGTTGCCGGGCGCGGTGGCGCATACCTGTAATCCCAGCACTTGGGAGGCTGAGGCAGGAGGATTGCGAGTTCAAAGCCAGCCTCAGCAATGGCGAGGCACTTAGCAACTCAGTGAGACCCTGTCTCTAATAAAAATACAAAAAGGGCTGGGGATGTGGCCCAGTGGTTGAGTGCCCCTGAGTTCAATCCCTGGTACCACAAAAAAAAAAAAAAAAAAAAAAAAAAAAAAAAGACCACATGTTGTGACTCTAATTAATATTGAAATTTCCAAGGGCCAGGACTCAGTTGTAGAGCGCTTGCTTAACACAAGTGAGGCACTGGGTTTGACCCCAGGCACCACGTAAAAATAAACAAATTATTTAAAATAAAGGTATTGTGTCCATAGAACAAAAAAAAAATTTTTTTTTAAAAAAGAAAGAAAGAAAAGAAAGAAAGAAGTTTCCAGAACAGGCAAATCTAGAGACAGAAAGTAGATTAGTATTCACTTAGGGCTGAGTAGGAGGGAATATGTGTTGGGAGAAATGGGTGGTGACCACTAATGGGTTTCTTTCTGGGGTGGTAAAATATTCTAAAGTTTGGTGGTGAGAATTGTAGGACTTTTAAAATACACTAAAATATATTGAATCGTCTGGCATATCATTCTCAATAATGCTATTAAAAGTGTTAATAGAGTTATTTCTGATGGCTTATGATGGACTTCCCTTTTTCTTTTTGTTCATTTTTATCTTCTACAGGAAAAAAAGTATTTCTAATTATGGGGGGAAAAGTTATTTGTTTTAATGTTTTATTTCAACATGGGTAACTGCTTTGAATTAAATACAAAGGTTCATGGGTTTAAGAACATTCTTAGGTTAAATTATTGTCCCTATAAGAAAACTGATCCATTCTTCCATCCATTTTCCCACATATTATTGTTCCCTACTGTAAAATAAAGGAAGTTTTTTTTTTCTTAAAATAATGAAATCTGTGGGTGTCTCTATTTTTTTCTCTCTGTGTGGTGATTCATGCAGGGCTGAGTGCCTTTCCATTTTTACTTTTCATTGTTTGCTGCATCACCAGAACCTTCTGCACTTGAAAATCTTAAACTTGGATGGTAATAAGTTCAGTGTGCTTTCACAAGTTGAGTTTAATACTTTAATCCAGTTGAGCCTATTTCATTCTTGCTCCTTCCTTTACCCTGTGACCAGCTGTCATCTGGTTATAATCCTTCTAACAGTGACAAACATAAGCAAGAGCAAATGCAGGCTACAAAAACCTTAAATTTTAATTTGACAATATAATAATATGCTGTGAGAATTAAAATGACTGTATTAAAATGGATTATATAGAGTCTGAAAGATTATATGAGAATGTTGTAAAAATTAGGCATTTTCTCCTTGTAATAGCATATGTTAACATATTGATTGATACTTTTATTGCAGGTGGGTGGATCAATTAGTATCAGATGTTACCTGTGCCTAATGAAAAAAATTATTAATTCATGCTTGCTTACAAGATATTTGTTTTACTATTTCAACAGCAAAAAAAAAAAAAAAACCATAAACATGTTATAATAAAAAATTTACTTTTAGATATAAATCCATGAAATTAAAAATGACTGCATTAAAATTGGAAGGGACCAGCCCACAAGAATCTGAGATAATTGATGGAAAAGCACTTCCAAAACTTAAGAGCATTATAAAATATACTATCATTATCACATGAAGCGAGAAGACTTAAATCATCTTAAAATATAAGCTTTTGTGAGAAATTCTATGAGGGTTTTTCATTTCATTTTAATTTCTGTCCTTGAAATCAGTGTTATAAAAGGTAGCTGGAGTTCTGCAGGGGGGCCTGGAAATCAGGAGTAAGGATAACAGCGTTCAGTTAAAACTGCCAAGGGGTGATTTACTTTATTTTTTATTTTCTTAAAGATTTTTTTTAATAATGGACACAATATCTTTATTTATTTGTATGTGGTGCTGAGGATCAAACTCAGTGCCTCACATGTGCAAGACAAGCACTCTACTGCTGAGCTATAACCCCAGCCCCAGTGATTTACTTTAAAAACAGGATCTGGAGCTAAAAAGCAAAAGTTAGAAAAACTAATGATGGCTTAGGGACATCTTTAAATCCTTTCTGTGCTAAGTGATCAATTGTGACCTTCAATTGAATTCTAAAGTAGAGAAGTGAAGGCCCTTATATGGTGTAGCAGGCAGACCTATAACTGATCTGTAAACTACTGTCAGGGGGTGTCTGAAAGGGCAGTGGTCCCAGTTCCCACGGGAGATGTGTTCCAAGACCCACAGTAGATGCCTGAAACTGCATAGAACTAAACCCTACTATGTTTTTTTTTTTCTATATGTACGTACCCATGATAAAGTTTAATTTATAAATTAGGCACAATAAGAGATTAACAACAACAATAATAAAATAGAACCATTCTAACAATATGTTGCAATAAAAGTTATGTGAATGTGCACTCTATCTTTCTCTCTCAAAATATCTTAATCTTCATTGTACCATGGTAAGATTTTTGGAGATGGCTGACCGCAGGCAACTCCAACCATGGAAATGGAACCCGTGGATAAGGGGGACTACTGTAGAATGACTTGTGTTTATGTCAAAAGCCAAGCATGTCATTGGGTTTGCATCCCTTGGAGATTATGTTTAAACAAAAGGCTGGGGGTAGGAGAGGATGTGCCCTTGTGGGGGTTCTCTTATAGTTAAATGCAAACTTCAGGTTTTTACTCAGTGTTAAAATATAATTATTTTGGGAGAAAAAATAATTATATATATAATTACATATATTTAGAGCCCTTCATTAAGATTGCCTGCCCATTGCTCTGTCTCACTTGCCTTATCATAAATTTCTTGAGAGTAGAGAATGTAGGTATTTTTACCTTTGTGTCACTAGCACCTGGGCAATAGTTGGTACATTAAAAATGACTTAGCAGAAGTGAAGTTAGTCAATCTCAAAAATCCAAATACCAAATGTTTTCTCTGATATAAGGAGGCTGATCCACAGTGGTGTTGGGTCGGGGTACATAGGAGGATTAGAGGAATGCTAGAAAGGTCAAAGGGGAGGGAGGGGAAGGAAGGGAGCAAGGGAGGAGGGAGGGGAAAAAAGAAAAGGTGGTTGAATAAGATGGATGTCATTATCTTAAATGCATGATTGAAGATTTGAATGGTACAAATATATATTGTATACAGTGTTTTGTAAAAAGATGCTCTATATGTTTATTATGAATTATAATGCATACTACTATTATAAATACAACAACTTTGAATTAAAAAAAAATGGCTTAGCAGCAGGGCTGGTGGCACATGCCTGTAATCCCAGTGGCTTGGGAGGCTGAGGCAGGAGGATTACGAGTTCGGAGCCTTAAGCAACTTAGTGAGACCCTGTCTCCAAATAAAATATTTAAAAAAGAGCTGGGGATGTGGCTCAGTGGTTAAGCATCCCTGGGTTCAATCCCTGGTGCCCCCCCCTCAAAAAAAACAATGACCTAGCAAGGATTTACTAATCTAGCAAACTACCAACAAAATGATAAAAATTTGTTCTTCAGCTGAAGGTACTGGATGACTTTCAGGCCTGAGAAAGCTGTTAGCAGTTGCCATTTGCTGATTATCTATGGATAAAAATACAACCCAAGGGAACTCCCTTAATTCCCTCCCTCCTAAACATTCCTGTCCCTGCGCCCAGAATTACTATATGTTTTTAAGATGGGTCACATACAAGCTTGCACTGCAAAACTTAGGTAACTCCTTTCTCTGGAAGATAATTGTTTTAGATAGGAATAATTTATGCATTATTCCCAAAACAATATCTCAAAAAAGCATTTAAAATATTTCTAGATTTGGATCTGATTTTGAGAAATGCGCAGATGCTACATTTCCTAAATCAAAGAAAGTTTACTATGACTATGACTGCTATAACTTCATCTCATTTGCTTTCTAAAAACAGGTAAATAGCAGTTTGCATGTCTATATTTTCCTTAATTTAATTTTTCCTCTTATTGCTAAAAAAATCAGTATTGCCTTTCAATTACTTTTAAAATCACTATAGTGGCTTACAGTCAGGTGTGGAACTGATGTCCTTTCATATGGAGAAGTTGAATATAGTAAATAATAGTTTTGCCTAGACGTTCTTATATTCGTCTTATGTGGGGGTAGATTTCGTAATGAAAGAAGAAGATGAGAAGGAGGAGAAGAAGAAAATGATAAACAAAAGAAACTTTCACGGGGTATCTTTGAAGGATGTTAGGGCACCAACTTGATCCTAAAAGCAAAGAAGCAATTGCCTGTCTTTCTTATATAAATGGTGCCTCAGTATAACCATTAGCTGATGAAAGTTCCCCTTTATATTCTAGCTAATCAGCAAAACAGGCATAATAGAATCAGAATAGCACTGCACTGCAATCTCTAATGAAATAATGGATATAAGCAAAGATCAGCAATGGCTGTTGAAAGCATCAGGCAAAGAGCTGATGGAGAACTTTGCAGCCTGTGATTCAACCTGGCAGTGCCAACCAGAGCATCGTAGCTTTCTAGCCAACCAAATATTTTGTGCTTTCTGAAGTACCCAAGATGGTAAAGTCTTGTTTGTTTGTTTGTTTGTTTTTTGTCTTTGAAATGGCTTTTTTTCCTCCATATGTTTTAATATGAATGATTGAAAATTTAGAGGACCAAATATTTCAAACCAACCAACAAAGAGATCCTGAACAGTTTTGACTCCAAAGAAACAGGACAGTCTCTTCTCTTCCCAGCACCCCATGTCCCAGGATCACTCTTCAAATTAATGTGAACTTTGAAATTCAAATTGTAGTGCTGAAAAGGCACAATCAATAATCATCTGCTCTTGTTATGGTTTGGATGTGAGGTGTCCCCCAAAAGCTCACATGTGAGACAATGCAAGAAGGTTCAGAGGACAAATCATTGGGTTGTGAGAGTCTTAACCCAATCACTGAATTAATGCCTTGATAGGGATTAACTGAGTGGTAACTGAAGGCTGGTAGGGTATGGGTGGAAGAGGTGGGCATTAGGGGCATGGCTTTGGGGTGTATATTTTGTTATCTGGCCAGTGGAGTCTCTCTCTGCTTGCTGATCATTATGTGAGCTGCTTCCCTCTGCCACTCTCTTCCGCCATGATGTTCAACTTCACCTTGAGCCCTGAGGAATGGCGCTGGCTGTCTGTGGATTGAGACCTCTGAACCTGTAAACCCCTAAATAAACTTTTTCTCCCTCTAAAGTTGTTCTGGTCGTGTCTTTTAGTCACAGCAGCGAAAAAGCTGACTAAAACAACTCTCTATTTAAGCATCTTCATTAGTAGGACATTTCTAACGTATTCCATATTTGGCCAGGAATAATCATTGGAAAGTTTTATTGTTGTTGCCTAAGGAATGAGTCTGTTGCATCTTCCATGACATTATTTTAACTTTGGGAGGCAAGCTTTTTTCATTTCCTCTAAGTCAGTGATTCTTTGCTGCAGTCTAGGGCGTGGGAAGGGGAGAATGAAAACATGAGCTTCTTATTGGACAATATCTGCATTTTCAAGCCAGAAAGCCTGAGTAATTTGGAAAAGCACCGGGGCTTTTCTTTAGAGTCTGTGATGCTCTATTAGATTAAAAAGCATTTTTAGCAGGGCTGGGGTTGTGGCTCAGCGGCAGAGCACTCGCCTAGCACGTGCGCGGCCCGGGTTCGATCCTCAGCACCACGTACAAATAAAAAACCCATTGTGTACAACTAAAGCAAATAAATAAATATTTAAAAAAAAAAAAAAAAAGCATTTTTAGCAGTTAAGAGAGAACATATGCTAAAATATTTTATATAATTTTAAAACTACTATCTTTAGTCTACTTTTCCCTGGTTAAACATTTCTTGCTGTATTGGTTATCCTGAAGGAAAGTTGTGATATATTTTTGCTCTGACGCCTCTCTTTGGCTAAAAATTGTTAAGCATTTAAATTAAAGAGGACTTCTTTGTTAGATTCCTTGGAGTTAGAAGGAATAATGTTTCCATTTTTGTTGAGTAAGAATAGATTATAGTGTCAATATTACTGTATTAAATGCAATAAAGACTTGACTTCTATAAAAGAGAGGCATCAATAACAATGACTTAAAACAAACAAAAAAGTATACAAACAACGTAACAGCATAAAAGCTCCGCAGTGTTGGTGTATAGCCTACTTATATTTCTGCTCCAGCATCCCTTATATGAAAGAGGAAGGATGGTTAATCCAGTAGTGGGAAAATGGTAAGAAAAATTCTAAGTATACAAAGGAATGGCCTAAAGTACTTAAAAAATTTTTTTTTTAGTTGTAGGACACAGTAACTTTATTTTATTTATTTATGTGGTGCTGAGGATCAAACCCATTGCCCCATACATGCAACACTACCACTGAGTCACAAGCCCAGCCCATGGCCTAAAATACTTTTAAGACACAACCTGGAAAATGTATGCACCCCTCTGCTCATGTCTCTTTCAGTAGAACTTTGCCATATGGCTGCAGCCTCCTAACAAGGGAACTGGAAACTCTAGTGTTTATTCTGGGTAACCCTGTTCCCAGATAAAAATTCTGCTACCCTGGAAAATTCTTCTATCCTGTTATTCTGTTACAAGGCATAGCAGGGACTAATGAGACTCTTTGCCACAATAACCCCAGAAAAGAAATTATGTAACCAGATATCATAATGAAAATGTGCCTACAACCAAAAGTTTCATGAAAATACCCAAATACAAGTAATACAAATGTGATGGACATTTGTTCTTGGCCACATAACATCCATTCATTCTGCCTCCAGGAATATCCTGGATTTTATCTGGGAATCATTCTATGTCACCCTCAGTACCGGGGGCTCTGCAGGCATGCCTTCATTCTCCACTCCACAGTGACTTGTGATCTAGCCTCACCAATCAGAGCCTCACATTCCCTAGACTATAATAGTCCAGGATGGGTAGGTGACTTTATTTCAGCTTCTGGAAAAGCAGATTCTCTCTCTCTTTTATTTTGATAGTCATCTTGCTACATGAAGCCTGATAATCAATAAATTCTTGGTTTGATTTTTTTTCCCCATGACCCAGTCATATTTGGAGTCTTTTCTACACTGGCAATTCTTAGATACAAGGTCCAGTATATCCATATGTCCCCCTCCCCCTTATTTTACTCCTTACACTAGTGTTTAGTAGGTTTTCTGCAAATCTGAAATAACAAGATCCTAAAAGACATATTTGTGACTTTTCCATGTCTTCAAAATGTTAAATTTTACAATAAAAAATTAAAATAATTTTTATAAAATCAAGTAAAAATTCTGATTTATTTCTGCATTTAAATTAATATGCTATTATCATATAGGGAAATATAAAGCATCATTGTTCTACCTTGTAGAATTTGAAGCACTAGTCTGATTACAGGTTTCAAAATATAGTTCACAGGTTGGGGTGGTGACACATACCTATAATCCCAGCAACTTGAGAGACTGAGGCAGGGCAATCACAAGTTAAAAACCAGGTTTGGAAGCTTAGACACTGTCTCAAATTAAAATGAAAAGGGCTCACTTGGAGAGTGTACTGGGTTCAAACCCAGTATATTAAGGAAAAAAAAAAAAAAAAAAAAAGAAAGGAAGGAAGAAAGGAAAAGAAGAGGAAGAAAAAAAGACAAAGTAAATTAAAAAAATACATATAGAGCTGGGGCTGTATTTCAGTGGTAGAGCGTCTGCCTCACACGTGTGAGGCACTGGGTTCTATCCTCAGCACTACATAAAAATAAATAAATGAAGATATTGTGTCCATCTACAACTAAAATTTTTTTAAATACATATATAGTTCATGAATTACACATATTTCTAAGTAACTAAAATCACTTTAGATTCAAGATCTTAAAAGTTTGGTCATTGTAAAGAATTCAGCCATAAATTTCTTCTGGAATGAGGTCAGAATATAAATAAATTTTAAAAGACGTCAATCTATTTTTTCTTTCTAATGGCTTCTTTTCTAAGAGCGCCAACTCTCCATTCACATACAGCCCAGATTCTCATCCTGTGGTTCTTAAAAAGCAGAACAGTACTTTTTCTTACCTCTTAGAGGGAATCAATAATTCAGAGTAAGATAATACCAAATGTAATAAAGAACTAATCCAACTCCTTCCCAGTTCCTGAAGGAGGGACAATTTTCTGAATTTCTATTTTTTCAAATAATGTCAATACAATAAGAAATATTCAAACTTCTTTTCCATTTGGAAAAGTCCCATTTGACCAATGGAATGGCTCTGGTGTCCAGGAAAGCACAAGAAGTCTAGGCCACTCCTACTGTCGGCCAGAAACAGCACAGAGGACAAAGGGCGCTCAGAGGTCTTCTAGCGTGTGGTCTCTAAGTAATGATTGCACCAGAATTATCCTAGAAACAAAGGATTTATCTCATCTTAACACTGGCAGAGAGTAGAATCCCATTCCTTTCTTAGCGATGAATTTCAGTGCATAACGAGTCTCACGAGAAATATATCAATGGTGTTTTACCCAAATCCTTTGAGCTGAAATTCTTGTCTTCAGTGGAAATTGAAAATTGTTGACAACTGTCATCCATGTAAGAAACCTTAATTTATTTGAATATATTAATTAAAAGTTCTTTTTATGACAAATAACTTTTTTAACCTAGTAGTTACCAACTAGAGGCAATTTTACCCTCAAGGGATAGGTCTAGCAATGTCTATGACATCTACAGTCATTTTTAGTTGTTACAACTGGAGGGGAAATGCTACTGGACTCCAGAGGCCAGGCTTGCTGCCAAACACCCTAAGCTGCAGAAAACAGGTACACACACACACACACACACACACACACACACGATTATCCCCTCGATTTAAATGTACCATGTTGGTACCTTTCTTCATTGAGTCTTATTTTCCAGACCCTTAATAATCATCTGAAATGTATTTAAACCTCCTCTTGTACTTACATTATGTCATTTAGATTGGAAGCTATGAATTATGTATGGACCTAACCATTATGGAGCACTAAGGACAGACACTTAATTCCTTCAGTCTGTGATACTTGTTAAAGAGTAATCAAAAGTGACGTGTCTGGTGTGAAGGTTAGAGACACAGAACTTCTCTGGGCATAAAAATGACCCCCATGAAATGCCAGTAGGCTCTTGGATGAACACAGTCCAAGGTCTACTCAAATAAGATTATCAGAATGTCTGGGACTGAGAGAAAAGGAGAGGCACTGAGGGTGGTGGGTGGGGAAAAGAAGATCTTCCTGAATTGGAGCCACAGAACAAATGAATGTTTCCCAAACTTGTTCTTGTGACTTTCCACATGGGCAGTAGAAGAAGAGGGTTGAGGGAGCCTGGCCAGAATCAGATGAGTCTCTGTGCGGCCTGAGGACATGTTTTTTTTTTTGTTTTGTTTTGTTTTGTTTTGTTTTGGTACCAGGGATTGAACTCAGAGGCACTCGGCCACTGGGCCACATCCCCAGCCCTTTTTGTATTTTTATTAGAGACAGGGTCTCACTGAGTTGCTAAGTGCCTCGCCATTGCTGAGGCTGGCTTTGAACTCGCAATCCTCCTGCCTCAGCCTCCCAAGTGCTGGGATCACAGGCGTGCGCCACCACGCCCGGCTCTCTGAGGACATGGTTTTAAGATAACTTTTGGTGACTGCTTAAACTTTTGGAATTTTTCCAATGTTTGTTTATTGTTAAACTCTTTAAATAAAAACGCTTGTAAGCGTGCTTCAAAGAGAGCAGAAACAGTTCCCCTTTGAGGTGAACCTTGGGGAAAACGAAAAAGGATTTCTGGGAGAAAACTGGACAGACTATTGCTAGGAAGAGAAGAAATGTGAAAAAATCCTTGAGATCTGCAAGAAGAAATTTGGGACTCATAAAGGGCTGGGGTTGGAAAAAGTACTTCAAGTCTTCAGAGATGGATGCTGAGTTCATGCCTCACTCATGAGAGAATTTAATACATGGTTTTCTGATTTTGATTAGCATTTTGCTACAAACTACTGCTCTTAAATTCAAATTATAGCTTTCTAGAGGATAGAAAAAAGAAGAAGAAGAAATATGCTGAGGTTTGCGTAGAGATCAAATAACCATTCCACTCTAAAATCATAGATTGTGCCATTTGTTGGGTTTTCATGCCTAGTTTGACATTTCTCGTGTTTGATGTCTACATACAAATACATTGGAGAGTCTGAACAAAAAGATCATTTGCTTGGTTTTAATTCTGTAAAAAAAAATGTTCCTTGAAATTATAGCTGCAAGTTTGTTTTTATATTTAGAAGGTGCATAAAGACTACACACTATTCATTTAGAATGAAAGATGATCTAGATGAATATGGAAAATAATTAATTTCAAATTTATGCAAGGGGACGATAACAATTTAATGTCTCTCAGATTACAACTACTTCCAACTTCAACTCTATTTCAAATCCATCTCAAATCCATTTGCTGGGGCCACTCACTAGGCAGGAGGGCCCTGAAGGATGAGAATCGGAGGCCTGGTGTAATGCTTTCCTCACTGTGGGAAGGACAGAAGCTGGGGGTCTGGGCACGGCAGGCCTGGTGTGCAGACCCAAATGGTAATTGCTGGTAGTTCAACCTCTGATGGTACTGTAATAACTGATCAGCACATTGATGTGTGCCCTATTTAACCACGCATATTCTCCGGGACCCCCAGCAGCTGGGGAGGAACAAAACTAAGGCCAGGGGAACTAGAGATCAAGGAGTAGAGGGACTTCCTTCCTTTCTTTGGATGTGTCTGCTATATTATATAATATTAGGCACCACTGTCCTTCAATACCATCCAAACCATTGACACTGAAGCTACACCCAAGGCACCAGTGTCAGAACAAGAAAGACCAAACTGAACAGAGTCAGTCCTTTATGAAATAGAGCTGCTGGAAAAGACAAATGACAACTTGTAAAGTGGAAAAAAAAATTAATAAGAGCACTCATGAGATCTAAGCACAACACAAGAGAGACTCCAGTGATAAATAAAGGCATGATTAACAATTTAATAACAAATGAAGGCCACCCATAAGATTTAAATTAGAATCCTGAAAAATCCAGTGGAAGTAATACCTCAATGGCAAAAACACAAAGGAAAAGAAATTGTGACCAAGAAAAGAGAGAAAAAGAGATTCTCCACATGGGTGGCAGAAGAAGAGGGTTGAAGAATGAAGAATGAACTCTTCCATATGTGTGGGTTCATGTATGTGAGATAAACAGAAACAGAGAGAATTTATATATAAAGAAATGAGAAAAACAGTATAGATTTATATCTACTATTTGCAGAAATATTTATATTAACCTGTCAAATGATAAATCTAACTTGGGGTGCGTAGACTGAGGGCAATAACAAGAAAACCAAGAAACAGTATTGAATTCTCAAAAACCTGGAATTTTATGGAGTACTATGTATCTTTAATGACTAATAAACAAATCTCCAAAGTATCTGAATAATTATTTGAATATGTGTTAATAAAATATGAACCTTGTTTACCTCAGGGTAGCAGCATTGAAAGGACTGTTCTGGGCCTTTGTAGGAGAAAAGGAGAGAACTAGCTTTGTCTTTTATGCAAGTTTGGTCCATGTTGTTTCATTTATTAGAAGCCTGAGCTACTGTTGCAACGTTCAAAAAAAAAAAAATCAAATGAAGAATTTTTAAAGAAAGATAGCCTAGGTTTTTCCACATGATACTTCAAATGTGTACCTCCATCTGCATGCAAAATACAGATCAAAGAGGAATGTACTCAACATTCATTTTAGAGATAGCTTAAAGATATTATTGGTTTGAAATGGATTTGCTTTAAGGAACACAATTTAGAAGAGAAAATTATACTCAAATTTAGATGCATAAATATTTATTGAGCTTGTTTTGAAGGAATATTAAATAGCAACTGATAGAAAATAAGGCATAACAATGATCCTTAATGAAAAGCACGAGAGGGGACTGACTCAGTGTGGCTGGAAATATGCTGTTCATGACACAAAGAGACAAAGCCACAACATCCAGGCCTGTGGGCTCTACCTAGAGTTTAGTTCAGGAAGCCACAGCACAAGGCTGCAGGCCAAGTCATCATTTATGATGGTTTGCAGAGGCTCATGGGAAGACCACCAGGGCCCGAAGCAAACAGCAAAACAGAACAACACGCATTCCCTTGCCTCATGTCTTCCTGTTCTTCAG
The DNA here is from genome assembly GCA_025594165.1 of Tamias sibiricus. Taxonomy (NCBI): domain Eukaryota; kingdom Metazoa; phylum Chordata; class Mammalia; order Rodentia; family Sciuridae; genus Tamias; species Tamias sibiricus. The sequence continues at coordinate 33,025,328 of CM046669.1, forward strand.
AAGATCTAGTAGTGAAGAGGAATCAATAAAGCGATTCAATATTTAATAAAGAGAAAGGCCGTATCCATCTAGCGCCATGGATTTTCATAAAGGTAGAAATAGAGCGCTTGAATATTTCTTCAGTATAAGAAGGGTCAAAGATATCCATAAAGAATTTTTAAAGAGGGCGGATAGGTAGACTGACCTGATGGGCCTCAAGCTCTCTCGTTCCACAATTAAGTATGGCCCAGGGGTGTTTTGCCCAGGAACAACACTGCAGGCATGTGAGAAAAGCCTGGAAGACAATCTCAGGCACAGGCGATTCTCTGCAAGGCTAGCCGATCAAAAGTTATTACATAGGGGCCTTAACGAACCTTACACTGATGTTGTAGAATAAGATAGGGCTTCTTTAAAAACAACAACTAGTGTTTTTGGAAGAGAAGTCGAGCATGCTATGCCCCTAGTTATCCTAATTAGCAATACGAGGAACGCTAATAAAATATTTGCCCGGATGGCAATAAGGCCCATTGGGAGAAGTAAAAAAAAGGACTTATCCAATTTATTTCAGACTGTGCAAAGACATTAACGGGGCTATTATTCACAGGCACCAGGGCCCGAGTGACCTATGGCTTTCTGGGTCCAGGACTGTTCACGGAGGCCTATGATGCAAATTAAAAATTCAAGGTTATAGACGGACTGGAGGGGTCTTGATTGATACAGGAGCTGACTCTTACATCATAAATCTACAAACAATGGCCTAAGGCACTGGCCTCTACAGAAAGCCTCAACCAGTTTAAGAGGCTTGGGATACAGTAAAACCCCAGCTCAAATGTGCCTGTTAATCTTAAATTGGCAAAGACAATGTGAAGGCCCCATACAGGACAACATTCAAACCCTATGTTTTAAACAGCTTGCCAGTTATCCTATGGGGAAGAGAGATACTCTTACATCTAATGGGGTTACACCTAGCGACCAAGCCTTGCAGGTGTTTATAGAATTAAAAAATCCGTATCATACAAACAGCAAAACAGAACAACACGCATTCCCTTGCCTCATGTCTTCCTGTTCTTCAGAATCCCATTGCCTGTGTCACAGGAGGTGGACCCAGATTTCATTTTCTCAGAATTTCAGCTTAAGCCTCAAAGCTGTGGGACAACAGGAGACAAACACCTCTCTGTTCAAAAAAAAAACCAGACACTAGACACATCCATGCAGATTTGTGAAGAGGCAACCAACTGGATCCTTCAATATTTATCCATTCCCAATTTTCATAAAAGAAATATTGAATATTTCTTCAGTATAAGAAGAAATCCATTAACCAGATTTTTGGTAGTAAGAGAATTTGTGTGAGTAGAAAGTCTTATACTTCCTTTCCCACTGCCAAATCTATAGTGGTTGCTGTTGTTTTTCTTTTGCAGTACTAGGGATCGAACCCAGGACCTTACACAGGCTAGATAAGCACCCTACCACTGAGCCACATCCCAGCCCCATCACACCACCAAATCTAAAGAAGAGGTACCACTTGGAAGGGGTCCAAGTGACCCACCTTAGAGAAAGGTGCTATGTACAAGCAGGGAGACTATTATCTTATTTTCCAGATAGAGGCAGGAGGTCTTACAACCACATGGAATATAAGAGCAAGTCTCTAAGAAATTGGGTCAGACAAGATGAAAGTAGAGACTAGGGCCTAACTTTCCCTTGGAAAACTCATGGGGTGGGGAGCCTGGTTAGACTTGTCAATGGGGGCAAGGCAAGGAGAAAAGGCAGCAGTGGAAGAAGTCACCCTTGATCCCTTTCCACAGCAAGGAAGTGCAGTATCCTGTGGACTCAGTGGACACCACAGTGAACCACTGGAAGGATGGCCTTGACATACTGCATCCAAAAGAACTGTCTGCCTGGGTTAGAAGAGCCCAACAGAAAGGCTGTGGGGGACATACCAGTGGATGGAGCTGATAAAGGCCAGGGGACAGTGCTGTGTTGGGACAGTCACTGGGAGATGCCAAGAACTCACTAATGTGCTGTGTGAAGGAGACTGTATTTCGGTGCCTGCCAAGCATTAGGTAGCCAAAAGGAAATTACAATCATCCACAGATGTAAGAGAGAGTCTTACTGTCCCCATTCCCAAAGAATCCAAGAGCAATGGTAGAAGGAGGTGGAGCAAGAACAGAACAGACCACAGATCTGGCTTAAGCTGAGGGCAAGAGAGAAGCTCTAAATGGAACCAAGGATTGGAATGTTAATTTAGATCTAGTTGAAGACCCTAAAAATTTTCTGAAAGCAATGGACATTGCTCAAAAGGTAATTTAAGGATTGGAAAAGAAAAATTCTACTTTGAGTGTGTTTGAAGGAAGAGATGGCAAATAGAATTGTTTTCTAATTGCATTCAACTAATATCAGCCCAATTCAATACTCAGGTTAAACCTGTCAAGTCCCATATCCTTAGCCAGCATTCAAAGCCTTCTACCTCCTGGCCCCTACATACTCTTCAAGTTTACTTCTTAATTATTTTTCTCCACCCCCACGGGGCTCTCTCTTTTTGGAGTGCCTTCCTTGCCTCCTTTTGGTTTGTCTATGCTCCAGTACTCCTTAGAGGCTTTCTCTTTTATCCCTACCTCTTTCATAAAGCCTAACTAGCCAGTCCAGAATTTTTGGTGGGGGGCAGGGGGTATCAGGGATTGAACTGAGGGGTGCTTAACCACTGAGCTACCTCCTCACCCCTTTTTATTTTGTATATGGAGACAGGGTCTTGCTAAGTTAGTTAGGGTCTTGCTAAGTTGCTGAGGCAGGCTTTGAACTTGTGATCCTCCTGCCTCAGCCTCCCAAGCCAAGAGGATTACAGGCATGCACCAAGGAACCTGGCACCAGCCTGGATTCTTAAGAACCACTTGTTCCTCTTAGTTCCATATAGCTGATTGACAATGGAATACAATATTCTGTCTACATAAGTATCCTTAGAACACACAACCCAATAGTCATTTGGAAAATGTGGTCACCATGCATCTAGTCTTTTACTTTATGTTGACATTTAATTTCTTGTATATGCCCTACATCTTACCATAAACACCTTAAGACAGTGCAATTATTACAATTATCAGTGTCAGTTTATCCCAAGACTTAGCATGTAATAGATTCTAAGTAAATATGTATTGATGGCATTGACATTACTCATGTTTCAATTCTTGCTCTTTTCTTTTTCTGTAGCTCTTTCCCACTTCTTGGAGCCCTCTTCTAAGTACTTATTGCCCTAAAGTTATCTTCTCAGTGAACTTGGCACAAAACTATGGGCTTGGGCAGGGGTATAGCTCAGTGGTAGAGCACTTGCCTAGCATGTGTGAGGTCCTGGGTTTAATCCTTAGTACCTGAACAACAACAGTATAAGAGGAAAAAAAAAAAAAAAGAAAAAGGCTCACTATTTTGCCAGTGAACTTTGAACAAGGTTTCAAACAGGCTTTGTTCTACTTTCCCTATTTTTAAAAATGAGAACAACAGTGTTTTCCTCTGCATAATCACTAAGCATATTAGCAGACTCAAATGAGATGATTTTAATTCTGTTGCTCTGTAAATCTGATTATGTATCATTAGCCCTTTGCAACATTATTTCCGGAGAGATACTGTAATAATTTATCTAAAAAGATACTGGCTTCTCAAAGGATTTTCTCTTTTATACTCTTTATCGATTTAGCAATCGAGATTTCAGTCCTTTAGGAATAAGATAGCTGGGCCATGAATCAATTGTGAGTCATTTTAAGGAAACAATGTAAAGCAAGCCTTAACTCATAGCATCTCATTCACTAAAGGTTAAATATTATATCCTAATTTTTATTTCCTGGCTCTCAATTAGTCACAGGAAGAAGTGTACTGTGCCCTATTTCAGCACAAGGTGGTTTAAGTGTAAGATTGACATTTGCTCTCAAGGAAAGCAACTAGTCATATTCCATCTTGAGAAACTACCACAAAACAGAGAAAAGTGAAAGACAATGAGATTACCTGGTGTGTTTTACTTGCCATGTTAATGGCCTGGATAAGTTGGGAAGAGAAACTCAGAAACTGAATTACATAGAGCACCTGCCACCATCTGAATCTGAGTTTGCTTATTCCACAGATAAATCAGCCAACCGTTCCTTTTCCTCTTGGTTGTTTAAAACTAGAGCAAGAAATCTAATATCTCTAGTGCTGGTAAGTCCAGGGCTCTGACCTCAGTGAGAAATCTTGGAGAGGCAAAGTCAGACATTAAGAATGGTCAGAACTACCCAGGTGAAGACCACAGGGGCCTGAGGTCAGTGACCCAGCAAAGGGGTCTTGGGAAACAAAGACAGAAATCAAGGAAAGGTCAATAGCTCAGGAAAGAAGCAATAACTGGACGCCAAAAGAAAGATCTACAACAGTGAATCTGAGATGGAGTGACTGATTCCCATCACAGAGCCTGAGTGGCACATAGCAAGTGGCAGGCAGAAGCATATCTTATGGTGTGTCATCTCTGAGTGTCATTAGTTACAAAATTCAGATGGTGCACCTCAGGCTCATGAGCAGCAGCTGTCACTTCTTGTAATACAGAATGTTCCAGAGTGTTCTAGTCAAAGAGAACAGCCAGTCCCTGATTCAAGGACAGGAGTAGTATGTTAAAGGAACCAGGGAGGCCTGTGTGGTTGGAGGTGAGGGAGTGCAGAGGAGAAAGATAAGGGGTGAAAGGAGAGGTTGCAGATCATACTGGGCCATCTAACTGTTGAGAAAGACAGTCCTTTGATCTTCAGGAAATGGGGAATTGTTGGAGTGTTTGCAGCAGAGAAGTGATATGATCCAATTTAGACATTCAACAGGATTTCTTTGGGAAAATTATATATTTAAAGACTGCAAGAGAATGAGGGAAGAAGCAGAGACTAGATAAGAAGCTTTCACAGCATTCTGAAGGGAAACAGATGCTATTAGTCCAAGTGATGAGTGCAATTTAACCTATTGTTCCTCGGTGAGCAATAGATTTGAGATCACATCAACAGTGAGTCTAACGTTGTTTTTCATTTTTAAATATAACAATTATTATATTCAGTGGGGACTAATACACCAAAATGTCCAAAGGAAATAATTGCTTTTCATGTGCCCTAATGAAATAAAGGGTCCTGAATTTTCTTTTACAGGCACTTTCAGTCTTTATTCATGGTGAATTGTCAAATTAAAGAACACATTTAATGTTTCCATCTTTGCAAAATCTTTCACTTAAATTAATAATTAATTATTTTCTTTCTTTTTGATACTGGGCATTGGACCCAGGGAACTGAGCTACATTCCCGGCCCCTTTTATGTTTTATTTTGAGTTAGGGTCTCACTAAGTTGCTCATTCAGGTCTCAAATTTGGCTATACTTCTGCCTCAATCTCCTAAATTGCTGGGATTACAGGTATGCACCATGGCACCCAGCTAAATTTATTCTTGAATCAGAAAAAAAAAAAATCGTCATAGCCAGTGTTCTGATTTGGAAATTTTGAAAATATGGTCAAAATACTCAATGTAAAGAAAAAATGAAGATTTTCTTTGAGTCTTCATTCCCTTTGAGTCTTTGTCCTCTTTCATAAAAGATTGGCTTGATTTGTGCCCCTGCTCCAGACCCCAGGATGCTGTTTGGCAATAACAGATGCCTAAAGATGCCGAATCAGGAGACACAGCCAGTGTCTGACTAACTGCGTGATTTAGGGCAAGTTGCCTCTCGTTAGGGCTGGTGATCTGCCAAGCTCAGGATCCGATAGTAGTCAATGGGGTCTATTATTGAACTTAATGGGAATCTAAACAAAGAAAAATCTTCAGATGAATTAAGCATATTTCTAGATCATCTATATTTACTTATATATTTTTGTCGGGTAGCTCCTACATCTTTTTTGGGTGGGAAGGAGGGGGTACCAGGGATTAAACTCAGGGGCACTCAACCACTGAGCCACATCCCCAGCCCTATTTTGTATTTTATTTAGAGACAGGGTCTCGTGGAGTTGCTTAGTGCCTCACTGTTGCTGAGGCTGGCTTTGAACTCATGATCCTCCTGCTTCAGGCTCCTGAGCTGCTGGGATTACAGGCATGCGCCTCCATGCCTGGGTCCTACTTCTTTTTTATTATCATATTTGCTGACAACTAAGATGTGTCTTTCTCTCAGCTATTGTATCTCAACATTATCCCAAATTTAAACAGCCCATATCGTGGATAGGGAGAATGAAGCTGAGCGGGTGTCATACATCTTCCTATCTTTATTCTGCCCTTGGAGCTGCTAGGTCCACCTGGGCCTGCTAACTGTAGGACCCGTCTCATGGCAAGTGGAAAGCACGAGGCAGGGAAACTTCAAATTGGACCCACACTTCCAGGTAAAGAAAAGACCACTGCAAAAGCTGGCCAGGACCTGTGGATGTGGGGTGAACTGGGCAGGCGTTTTTGTCTGCTCTGAGATGCCAGGGCTGGCATGAACCAGACATGCATCATTTAAAACATGCTGATGTGGAATTAGCAATGCCCAAGAAGGCTGTACTGAGGAGGCTCTTTTGTTTGAAGATAGCAATGACTCAGTTTCTGAGGGAGCAAACAGCAATGATGAAGTGAATCCTCTGGACACCAAGAGTGACAAAGGGCTTTCATCCTCCGGAGTTGGTAATTTTCTTGCTTTTGAAGAAGAAAGCTAAAATCTTTTATTACTTCTTAGATGTTTTGTGACTGATTTTACTCCTTTTATATGCAGTGATATACCAGTTTTTTTTTTTTTTTAATTCATTCAGTTTTCCCCCTTGGCTCATTAGAGCCTAATAATTCATCACATGAAGGAACATCACAACATAGACATCTTTTCAAATACATTACTTTTATTTTTTTTACCCCCCCCCCCAACACACAAACTTTTTCAAAATGAGATATTTGTTAGTCTGCATGAACTGTTAAGTAGGGTTCTTCATTTCAAGCTCCTCAAACAGATTTAGGCTAATTCAGTAAAAATGAATTGACTGGAACATTACTAGGAGTTCAGGAAAGCAACAACAAGGGTTAGGACCCAGCGTTGGAATGGGCAAGCTACTTCAGATTTGAGTGGAGAGGAGTGGTCGTAATTTTGTTAAAGTGGGTCCTCAGAGATGCACAAAGATGGGATTGACATGCAGAGATTATTTTAGGAGAAAAACATGGAAGGGAAAATGGGGAAGGATCTGCAAGACTGGGAGAGTTGTTAGATCATGATGCAAGTTTGACCCTCAGTAAAGGAAAGAGGTAAGAAAAATTGGGTGGACCATCCTAGATTCTGTGAAGTCCAAGGAAGGTTTGGAAAGTCCTTGGGGGAATTCTCAAACCAAAGCCACCAATTAGAGGAGTTTTCTATCTCCTGAGAATAGGCTTGCTGTACTTAGTCATGGTCTGGGAGCAGCCAGAGAGGAATGTGATCTCTGGGCAAACATGGCCTTACTTCTCAGTGGGCAGGAGCTGGGACCCTGGATCAGTTATGCTCCCTGTAGTTGGAGCTCTGTGAAGTGCATCCTCATGGTTGCCTTAACAACTGACAGGTGTGGCTTGGGCAGAGCTGCCCATTCTGGTTAGGGCAGGGAAGGCCCTTGGTTATAGTATCAAAGATGAAAGATGTAATTATTTAAAAGGAAATGAGGTTCTGCTAGGAAGGGAAAATGTATGCCAGGGGACCAAGATACAACAAATTGCACTGCATGCTACCTGTTAGAAATCCCTTCAACTTCTCATACTTTGCTACTTGTTTTGGGCCAATATTTAAAAATGTATCTAGCTAGGGGCTAGGGTTAGCTCAGTGGTAGAGCACTTGGGTTCCATCCTCAGCACCACATAAAATAAATAAATAAAACAAAGATATTGTGTCCATCTACCAAACCAAAAAAAAAAAAAAAAATGTATCTAGTTAGGCACAGTTATACTTGTAATCCCAGCAACCCAGGAGGCTGAGGCAGAAGGATCCCTTAAGCCCAGGAGTTTTAGACCAGCCTAGTAGACTTTGCCAGGCCCTATCTCAAAAAAAAAAAAAAAAAAAGTGCCTGTTTCAGCAACAGTTACTTTAAGGACTTCATACAGCTGTAAGGGGTGGCGCACACCTGTAATCCCAGTGACTCAGGAGGCTGAGGCAGGAGGATCACAAGTTTGAAGCCAGCCTCAGCAACAACAGGGCACTAAGCAACTCAGTGAGACCCTGTCTCTAAATAAAATACAAAATAGGGCTGGGCATGTGGCTCAGTGGTTTAATGTCCCTTAGTTCAATCCCAAGTGCCGAAAAAAAAAATGTATACAAACTATATAGTGTACTGGAGTTTTCCTTTTAGTCATCAATATTTGTTGAAATTACTACTGATATTTATTTTTTCGAACATGTGTATTATAAATCTCCTATTTGTCAGTAAACATATGTTTTCTTGCCTGTTACCAATATTCAACATTACCAACATAAAGTTTTAGCTATGGTACTTTAGCTTTTGTACTTAGGATTTAGTCAACTATTGGTTCATGTCTAGAAGATAATTAACTTTGGATTCTAGTATTGTGTATTATATTTACGTGATTAAAATGTTTTCTTTTATTAAAAAAAAAAAAAAAAAAAAAAAACAACTTCAAGCCAGGCGCTGTGGCGCACGCCTGTAATCCCAGCACTTGGGAGGCTGAGGCAGGAGGATCACGAGTTGAAAGCCAGTCTCAGCAATGGCGAGGCACTTAGCAACTCAGTGAGACCCTGTCTCTAATAAAATACAAAAAAGGTCTGGGGATGTGGCCCAGTGGTCGAGTGCCCCTGAGTTCAATCCCCGGTACCAAAAAAAAAAAAAAAAAAAAAAAAAAAAAAAAAAAAAAAAACTTCAAAAGCACCTTCAATGTATGTATGATTATGAGTACTTAATTTTTGTCCAAAGAAAAATTTCTTTGTAAAATTGGAGCATGTTTTTTTAATTTAATTTAATTTTTTACACAAGTGGAGCACAACTTTTTCTCTGGTTGTATATGATGTAGAGTCACACCATTTGTGCAATTATACCCATACATAGGGTAATAATGTCTGTGTCATTCCACAATCTTTCCCCTAAACACCCCCCATCCAAAGTTCCTTCATTTTTTTCCTCACCTCCCTTCCCCCACCACTTATCAGAGAAAACATTTGGCCTTTGGTTTTTTGGCTTATTTTGCTTCGCATGATATTCCCCAACGGCATCCATTTACCCTGTAAATGACATAATTTCATTCTTCTTTAAGGCTGAGTAATATTACAGCGTGTGTGTGTGTGTGTGTGTGTGTGTGTGTGTGTGTGTGTGATAGTTTCTTTATCCATTCATCTATTGAAGGGCATCTAGGTTGGTTCCATAGTTTAGCTATTGTGAATTGAGCTGCTATAAACTTCGAGGTGGCTGCATCACTGTAGTATGTAGCTGACTTTAAGTCCTTTGCATGTAGACGGAGAAGTGGGATAGCTGGGTTAAATGGTGGTTCCATTCCAAGTTTTCTAAGGAATTTCCATACTGCATTCCAAAGTGGTTACACTATTTTGCAATACCACAAACAATGAATCAGTGTACCTTTTTCTCCACATCCTCGCCAGCCCTTATTGTTGTTTGAATTCTTGATAATTGCCATTCTGACTGGGGTGAGAAGAAATCTTAGAGTAGTTTTGATTTTGCATTTCTCTAATTGCTAGAGATGGTGAACATTTTTTCATGTATTTGTTGATTGATTGTATATCTTCTTCTGTGAAGTGTCTGCTCATTTCCTTAGCACATTTACTGACCGGTTTATTTTTTTGTCGGGGTTAAGTTTTTTGAGTTCTTTATATATCCTGGAGATTAGTGCTCTGAGGTGTGTGTGGTAAAGATGTTCTCCCATTCCTTTGACTCTCTCTTCATGTTATTGATTGTTTCTTTTGCTGCAAAGAAGCTTTTTAGCTTGAATCCATCCCATTTATTGATTCTTGATTTTATTTCTTATGCTTTAGGAGCCTTGTTAAGGAAGTCATGTCCTAAGCCAACATGATGAAGATTTGAGCCTGCTTTTTCTTCTATTAGGTACAAGTCTCTAGTCTAATTCCTAGGTTCTTGATCCACTTTGTGTTGAGTTTTGTGCAGGGTGAGAGATAAAGGTTTAATTTCATTTTGCTGCATATGGATTTCCAGTTTTACCAGCACCATTTCTTGGAGCAGGTTTTATATGTCAACAAGTGTAATGGGTTAGGGAAAGAAACCTTAAAATATTCATCAAACTTGCATTTAATGTATCATGAAACTATAGTGATCAGGTAACTCAAAAACTAACAAGTCCCTAAGAATTTGGTGAGTAAAAATTAGTATTCTAAATTTATTAGATAAGTAGTGGAAAGAATCAAGTGTACTCTGGAGGCCTGAGTACAGTTGCTGGATCTCTGTGAAATTAAATAGGGGTCTTTTGATTAACTCATTGGCTTTTGTAGCAATTAAGGTAGAGATATAGAAATACAACAATCTTAGGTGACAGGCAGCTATTTATATCCCATGCATTTAATAGTTTCTACATATAAGTTGTAAGCTGCCTGTCGTGGCCAGCCACAAACGCCGCAGGAGGAAAACTCTCGGAGGCAGAGTAAAGCTATTACTACTTTTACTTCTACTTTCTTAGAGAGAGAAAGAAAGATTTTTCTTCTTCTTAGAAAGAGCTTAGAGAGAAAGATTAGAGATAGCTTTTTCTTCTTCTTCTTAGAGCTTAGAGAGAAAGAGAGAGAGTTTGAAAGAGAGAGATTTCTTCTTTAGAGAGAGAGAGAGAGCTTAGCTTTTAGAGCTTCTTTCTTCTTTCTTCTTTCTTCCTCGGGAGCCTCTGCCTGACTCTGACCAGCAATTACTTCTTCTATCTGGTTTCTCTTCTGTAACCGCTCTGCCTACGTTCTGGCCGCTCTGATTCTTTTCTTCTTCTCCGACCCGAACTCTTCTTCCAAACAAGCGACTGCATGACTGACTGAATGAATTCATTCTTCTCCTGACTCCGACCGCTTTCACCCGGTTATATACCTTTAGCTTTGTGGGTGCCTCACGTGCATTTACAGGTGCGTCACATACATACTTATTATCAGGTGGAACTTATGGCTTCCAGCTGACCGCAATAGCCATCTCCCTAATTGGGGCTCCTTCAATAAGTCCCATTTCTGAAACATCAATAGCAAGTACTGTGTGATCTGTGCATTTTACCTGAAGAAGTCTGCCTTTTCCAAATAATATGTACAACAGAACTACCACAGTCAGTCAGTGTCTCCCATTTCTGAGAACTGCCTCTCCCTTCCCACTCCTTGCTCATTGTTGATTGGGCCAGAAGTTGATACCTGTCCTGTGCAGCCAATCAGTTTATTTTTTTTAATTTTAGAGATTTAGACTATGACACTAGTCAAGATCTCTTTCAGACAGGTATAAGAAGTGATTTAAAGCCAGGACTGGTTGTGGGATGTTTGGCCATGAGCACACTACAGCAAAGGAAACTGGTCTCCAGAGAAAGGCAGAAAAATCAAAGGCAACACAAGAAGCCCTATGTCCCACAGTATGAAGTACTGAGTCTAGTTTTTAAATTCCTGCTTCTAGCTGGGCACGGTGGTGCGCGCCTGTAATCCCAGCACTTTGGAGGCTGAGGCAGGAGGATCACAACTTCAAAGCCAGCCTCAGCAATGGCGAGGCACTTAGCAACTCAGTGAGACCCTGTCTCTAAATAAAATGCAAAAAAAGACTGGGGATGTGGCCCAGTGGTCGAGTGCCCCTGAGTTCAATCCTTGGTACCAAAAATAAATAAATAAATAAATTCCTGTTTCTAATCCTTTCTGTAGCTCTATTCTTGGAGTTCCTTGTGATAAACCTAATTATGGTACTTATAATAAACCCATTTTATAATATATATTTTAAAGATAGCTTGAGTAGGTTCTTATTATTTAAAATTTTAGAACTGACCTAATTAAGAAAGCCTTTCATGTCATTGTGTATGAGTATTTAGAAGTGATTTTACTCAAGAATCATTTCTAAAACTTTTTGCAGTTTTTATTGTTAGTGTAGATGTACTTAAGCTCTTTTAGGGTTTGGGTAATCAAAGTTGTATCCAAATGAAAGTATTGGATATTGGTTGTTGAAAAGAATGATTGTAATTTCATATATCTTACTTAAATGTACAAAAATGTTTGAATTCACCCCATATGTCATATCCTTGTCTATCAAAAATATTGTCCTCTGAGCCAGGCGCAGTGGTGCGTGCCTGTAATCCCAGTGGCTCAGGAGCCTGAGACAGGAGGATCACAAGTTCAAAGCCAGCCTCAGCAACAGCAAGGTGCTAAGCAACTCAATGAGACCCTGTCTCTAAATAAAATACAAAATAGGGCTGGGGATGTGGCTCAGTGGTTGAGTGCCCTTGAATTCAATCCCTGGTACAAAAAAAAAAAGAAAAAAAAATCTTCTTCTGAATATTGAATAGAAAAGTAATTCCAAATTTCCTTTAAAACATACTTTAGAATTTAGGTAAAACAACGATAATCGATATTTAACATTTAGAAATGAATTACAAAATGCATTAAGGTGGTTTTTCTTACCTCCTTTATTCTGTATTTTAGGTAAGCACAACAAAAACCTCTTGGTTAGGATTAGGGTAATGGAATAAAATATTAATACTTCTTATAATAGCTGACCTGTTGAATTAGTTAATTTTCATATTATTTAATTTTCAGGGCTGGGAGTGTATTTCAGTGATAGAGCATTTTCCTAGCATGCTCAAAATCCTACATTTGATCCCACTACAAAAGAGAAGAGAGAGAGAGAGAGAGAGAGAAAAGGAAGGAAGGAAGGAAGGAAGGAAGGAAGGAAGGAAAGAAGGAAGGAAGGAAGGAAGGAAGCCAAAACCAAACAAACAAAAACCCCACAATTTTCCACACTAATGTTATTAGAAGATACTTGAGTAATTATTTTAACAAATATTCTAAATTTAAATAAATATAAAATAAACTTACATCATTTACTTTATTTCTAACTGGCAATATTAAACGATCTATCCTCAGTTCTTTGTAGGTGTCATATATATCAAGTGAATCTGACTCAACATTTAGATAGAAAGCCTCAGGAAATTTTATAATTTCCTGATGTTTACCGATGTCTAGTGTCTGTAAATGCTACCTGCCTGTGTTGCTGGGTGGAGCTCTCTGAATCTCACCTGGTTCAGGACGCTGCCCACTTCATGACTTGTTCTTTGCTCTAATACACTCTGCTAAATTTAATTTTATTTAAGTATGTTCTTTTTTTAAAAAAATACTGCTGAGCCACAACCCCACCCCTAAGTTTGTTCTTTTTTAAAAAAGTTTTTTTAAAATATTTATTTATTTTTGCTTTAGTTGTACACAATGAGTTTTATTTTTACGTGGTGCTGAGGATCAAACTCGGGCCACGCACGTGCTGGGTGAGCGCTCTACAGCTGAGCCACAATCCCAGCCCCTTAAGTTTGTTCTTTTAACTCCATGGTCTATTCTCTTTTTGAAACTGTCTCCTTGCTTATCTTCTTGAGAGAGACTATAATGAGGTGGTTGAGAACACATGTTCTGCAGTTAGACTGCTTCATTTGAGGCTGGCTCCAAACCTTACCAGGTGCATAAATTATGTCAAGATTGTTTAAATTTTCTGTGCTTCAGTTTCATTGTCTTCACAATAAAAATAATACTACTTGCCTCAAAGGGTTATTGTAACATTTGAATGAATTAATACATGCAAAGCATTTAAATATAGCACTGACACACTTTAAATAGCTTGTAAATGATTGCTGTTTAATCTAGTCACATTTCTGATTCATCTCTGAACTCCTGATTGGGCCTCAATTGTCACCACAGGCTCCTCTTTTTCCCAGTTCTCCAAGGCTTTGGTTCACAACAATTCTCTTCAAGGCTTCTTCTAACTTTAGACATCTCCCTAGGGCAATTTTACCTGTCCTTCAGATTAAATGACTGTTTACATTTTGATGGTTCTGTGGCTTAATCAGACATCGTAGCTTCTCTTATGAGCTCCATCTTCCATTTTCAAATGATTACTACATCTAGAGGTGCCACAGATACCTCCAACACAATGTCAAAAGGCAAGTTAATTCCCTTCTCTCTACACTTCCACATATTTCCATAGCCAAAGGAGAATGCTAGAAATCAAGGAAGGATGTTCATTACTAATTTGATAGAAGGTTCTATGACACAGACCAAAGGTGGGGCAGGTGCTTTTTCAGTTGTTTTAATGGTAAAAATAGTTATCCCTTGTAGACCACATGAGGGGTTCTAGAATAGGGTGTGACTTCAAGATAAGATAGATTATCCAGAGTGGGGAAACTTACTCTTCTCTCCCAATTACTGCTGTAAGCCAAAGATCACTGTGTGCCCCGTATCCAAAAGCAGAATCCAGACAAAAGAGAAAAAGATTTGATCTGAAGCAGAGGGCAAAGCTCTGCCCTTTAATAAGCACAGATGAAGAAGCAGACATTCTGGAAAATGGGAGGGAGAAGACTGCAGAGAGAAAGGAGCAGATTAGCCTTAGGAAAGGTAGAAGTCTTCAACCAGGTGATGATCTGGACAGTTAACTATGTAACAATAGGAGCTTTTTTGGGGGTGGGAGTGGGGGGGGAGGGTACTGGGGATTGAACTCAGGGGCATTCCACCACTGAGCCATATCCCCAGCCCTATTTTGTATTTTATTTAGAGACAGGATCTCAGTGAGTTGTTTAGTGCCTCACAGTTGCTGAGGCTGACTTTGAACTCAGGATCCTCCTACCTCAACCTCCCGAGCCTCTGGGATTACAGGCCTGCGCCACCGCACCCAGCTCAAAAAGAGCTTCTTGATTGAGGAAACAGACTAAATAGAAAGGGGTGCCTGGCATTATTGAGAAGCTAGTATCAGCCAGTCTTTCCATTGAACTACTCAGATTTACTGAGCTATCTTCTTGTGGAGCTATCAAATGTGAAAAAGAAGGAGTCTCTAGACAATCTGTCTCTCTTAAATAAGAAAGGAACTTAAACCATTTTATGGACACAAAACAGTACAAGATTGGAAAAGATATGCTAGGTAAATGATAACAAAAAAATTTCCACCCTTAAGACAAAAAGCAAGGTGGAGCCGGGCAAGGTGACACATGCCTGTAATCCCAGCACTTGGGAGGCTGAGGCAGGAGGATCATGAGTTCAAAGCCAGCCTCAGCAATGGCGAGGCACTTAGCAACTCAGTGAGACCCTGTCTCTAATAAAATACAAAAAAGGGCTGGGGATGTGGCCCAGTGGTCCAGCGCCCCTGAGTTCAATCCCCAGTACCAAAAAAAAAAAAAAAAAAAAAAAAAAAAAAAAAAAAAAAATAATAATAATAATATTAAACTTACATGTGCCAATATCATAGCCTCAGAATATAAAAACTAAAATTGTCCAAACTATGAGGAGAATGACAAATCAACAAGCATAGGAGGAAATTTTAATATCTCTCTCAGTAACCAAAATACAAAGTAGACAAGAATTAGTCATAGGTGCTTGAAAAACACAACCAACACACTTTAACAAATGAGCATGTACAGAACCTTGCCAAATATAATTAAATTCAATTTTTCAGGCTGGGATTGTAGCTCAGTGGTAGAGTGCTTGCCTTGAATGTGTGAGGCCCTGGGTTTGATCCTCAGCACCACATAAAAATAAATAAATAAAATAAAGGGGGACTGGGGTTGGGGCTAAGTGGTAGAGCGCTCGTCTCGCATGTGTGAGGTCCTGGGTTCAATCCTCAGCACCATAAAAATAAAATAAAGGTATTGTGTCCACCTACAACTATATATATGCATACATATGTATATATGTATATTTTTTAATTCCATTTTTTCCAACACACGGAACCTTTATGAAGTAGATCACAGAAGATGCCACAATAAAAATCTCAACAAGTATCAAGAAATCAATAATCAAACATAGGATGATCTCTTCCTAGGATGTAATTAAGTTAGACTCACTAACAAAATTAATGAAAAAGGATAACTACAAACCTTATATATTTAGAAATTTAAAAACAAAACATTCATAAATTTGGCAAATATTTTTAACTTGGTCTCAATGGAGATTCATGGTATATGTTTGAAAAGTTACAATTTTAAAAAAAAGAATAATGTTAATGAGATAATTCTCATAACTGAAAAATGGTGACCATATTAAACATCAGAACTCATGGGCTTAGGAATTCTTTTTTTTTTTAAATATTTATTTATTTGTTTTAGTTGTACACAATGCAATGCATTTATGTTTACGTGGTGCTGAGGATTGAACCCAGGCCGCGCACGTGCTAGGTGAACGCTCTACCACTGAGCCACAACCCCAGCCCAAGCCTTAGGAATTCTTTTTTTTTTTTTTTTTTTTTGTGGTTACCGGGGATTGAACTCAGGGGCACTCGACCACTGGGTCACATCCCCAGCCCGTTTTTGTATTTTATTTAGAGACAGGGTCTCACTGAGTTGCTAAGTGCCTCGTCATTGCTGAGGCTGGCTTTGAACTCGCGATCCTCCTGCCTCAGCCTCCCAAAGTGCTGGGATTACAGGCGTGCGCCACCGCGCCCGGCCTCTTAGGAATTCTTAGAGGGAAATTTATACCCTTAAATGGACACATTTTACAAAGCTGAGCTGGGCATGGTGGCACACACCTGCAATCCCAGCTTTCATGGAAACTGAGGTAGGAGGATCACCAGTTTGAGACCTGCCTGGGCAACTTAGTGAGACCTTGTCTCAAAACAAAATAAAAAGGACTGGGAAGGTAGCTTAGTACAAGAGTGCTTGCAAACCATGTGTGAGGCCCTAGGTCAATCCCCAATGCTACTGAAAATAGAAGAGAAAAAGTTAAAATTAGTAAGCTTGCATCAACTTAAGAAGTAATTTTTTTAAAAAAGAACAAATAAAAAAAAAGAAGTAATAAAGAGGACTGTGTAAACTCAAAGAAAGTAGAGGAAGGAAATAAAGATAAAAGCAGAAAATTAATGACATAGAAAACAGAAGCACAGTATCCACACACACACACACACACACACACACACACACACAATTGGTTTTTTAAAAAGATTAACAAGATAGACACAATTCTGGCAAGGCCAAGCAGAAAATAAGAGAAAAGGCACAAAAAAATAATATTGGGGAGGAGAAAAGAGACATACATACAGATAAAGCAGAAACAAATAATGACAAAATTCTAGGAGTAAGTCTACATCAATACATTTAAAATGTAGATGAAATGGGGAAAAAAAATCCTAGAAAAATAACTATGATCTAAACTGATTCAAGAGAAGTAGAATGCCTTAACAGATATTTGATTTTTAAATAAATAAACTCAAAGGTTAAAATTCTTCCTACAAAACACTATCAGGTCTAGATAGTTTCACAAAAAAGTTCTATCAAACCTTCAACAAAGAGACGACCCTTATTTTATATATTCTGTTCTGGATAATAGAAAAAGAACATTTTCCAACACAATTTATAAAATCAGTATAATCTTTATGCTACAATCAGACAAAGAAAGGAAGTTTAGAGGTAATCTCAAGTATAAAAATAAAAAAAAAATTGATGTAGCTCATGCCAGAATTGATAATATTCATGCATGGTTAAAACAAAACAGAAATTCTTGGAATAAAAAGCAACTTCCTTAGTCTGACAAAGGTTGTCTCCCAAAACTCTGTATAAACAGGATACCCAGTTGTTAGAAGTACCACTCTCAGTCAAGAACAATCAATCTATGAAAACCTATTTTCCCAATTTATATTCATAAGCATACCAGAAGTTTGAGTCACAGCAGTAAGAAGAGAGACAGAGAGAGAGAGAGAGAGAGAGAGAGAGAGAGAGAGAGATGCAGAGAGGAAGGAAGGAAAGAAAAAACAAGGGTGCGAAGTTTAGAAATACAGAAATTAAACAATGACCAATTACCAAAATTATCATAGAAAATCCAGAGAATCAATGAATTATTAGAATTAATAATAGAGTTTTAGAGCCTGGCGCGGTGGCGCACGCCTGTAATCCCAGCACTTGGGAGGCTGAGGCAGGAGGAGATAATGAGTTCAAATCCAGCCTCAGCAATGGTGAGGCACTTAGCAACTCAGTGAGACCCTGTCTCTAATAAAATACAAAAAAGGGCTGGGGATGTGGCCCAGTGGTCGAGTGAGTTTGATCCCCAGTACCAAAAATAAATAAATAATAGAGTTTTTCTAAGCTGAGCTGCATTTTTTTCCTTTTTTTTTTGGGTACTGGGATTGGACCCAGAGGCACTTTACCACCAAGCAACATTCCCAGCGCTTTTTACTTTTTTTAATTTTTAGACAAGGTCTTGCTAAGTTGCTGAGGCTGGCCTCAAACTTGTGATCCTCCTTCCTCATGGGTGTACCATCCATCACACCCTGCTAAGTTGCATTTCTATATACATCAATATAGCAGTATTGAAATCCATAGCTAGGCATGGTGGCTCAGGACTGTAGCCCCAGCATTTGCGAGGCTGAGACAGGAGGATCACTTGAGTCCAGGAGTTTGAGACCAACCTGGGCAACAGAGTGAGACCCCATCTCTAAAACATATAAACAAATCCTTAAATGTAAGAGCCCTGTTTGGGGAGATGGCTTGAATTGCGGTTGACTATGAGCCGTGGAGATTTGGGCATTGTCGCCTTCTGTAGTCTCACAGGACTTGTCCCGGGATCTAGAGTGACTTGGCCGAGATTGCTGATCGGGTCAGCGCCATTTTTGGTGGTGTGTGCAGCGCGTGTTAGTCGTTGTTAGAGCCAGAGAGAAAAGTTATCAGAATAAAAAGCTGTTTGTCTCCAGTTTGCCTCTGAACTTCTTCCCGCGGCTTCGTTGCTCCAAGCGGCCATCGCTTCAGACAACAACACTTAAAATCCTTAGGAGTAAATCTAACAAAATATGTCAGAAATGTTTTAGAAAAAAAAATTCTGAAACTAACTGGAAGAAATGAAAGGAGACCACATAAATGCAGAGATAAACCTTGTTCACTGGAAGATCCAATATTATAAAAAAGATACCTTATTCTCCCAATTAATCTCTGAACTCATACTTCCAGCCAAAATCTCTCCAGCGTTTTGGCAAGTGGATTCTAAAATTGATATAAAAGATAATTTTGAAGAAAAAGAAAAAAATGTTTTCTGTACCAAAAAAGATCACTTATTAGACAGCTATGAAAATATGGTTGTGGCATTAATGCAGGGAAATAGATTAACAGCACTAAATAAAGAGTTGAAAAATAGGACCTTTCATACATGAAACCTGCACAAAACATTAAAATCAGCAGGGAAAGGAGAAACTCGTCAACAATCAGTGCCAGAAAAAAATGATTAATTATATGGAAATTAAAATTACACACCTACCTCACAAAATCTACGAAGGAAACTTCTCTGTAGAATAAAGAGGACAGAAAAGCAAAATGGACAAAGGATATGAACAGGCGAGTTACAGAAAAAGAAATTCAATTCACACAAAATCAAAATGCTCAAATTCACTTGTAATCAGAGAAAGGCCAATGATAACCAAAATGAGCTAGCATTTCATTCTACCAGAAAGTCTGACGATGTCATCAAACGCTGGCGTGGATGTGAAACAAGAAATTCATGTGCTGCTGGCAAGACCATAGATTGAATCAGTCACTTTGGGGAGCAATGTATGTGCATGTTCATAATTCTTAGCAACTCTCACACATGTGTGCCCAAGGAAGCAAGCACAAAAATATCAATTCTAACACCATTTGCAACAGTGAAGGCTTAGGAACCATCTAAATATCTACTAACAGCAAAATGGATAAATTTGGCATACTCATAAAAAAATTTTACAATAATCAGGATAAAGAAATTTGGGCTGGGGGTGGGGTTCATTGTAGAGCAATCCCCTAGCATTTACAGGGAGTTGGATTTGATCCTCAGCACCACAAAAAAAAAAAAAAAGAAAGAAAAATTAATCTAAATATGCCAACATAGATAAATCTCAATATTCATGGAAAGATGGTATGATAACATTCATATGAAATTTAAAAGCACAGTGAGTTTTATTTGCTAAACATTCATATGGAATAAAATTATAAAGAGGTGCAAAAGAAAAAACATTTGGTTTATTACCCTGCACACATGTTAGTCAGAGGGTGAAAACATAGTTTGCTTGAAGATGTACATATTCATAACTCTTAGCAACTCCTGCACATGTGCCCAAGAATATAGGGCAGTAGGGGTGCCTTTCAGTGATAAAGCAGAGGTCCTGGGTTCAATTTGGGGGTGAGGCACAATATATTTAAATTTAACACAGGTTAATATTTTATGATTATTTTTGTAAAGTTCTGTAAGCTTGAAATATTTTTAATATAAGAACATTTTAAATACAGTAAAATCAATCCTACCTGACTTATGCCTTCAAATCCTTTCATTTAGCATCTTAATACAGTAACATTGCATGATGTTAGATATATTTTTCTAATATTGTGAATTTGAGTAAGAATGGCCTATGAAATACTGATTTAATAACATTTTGCTGGGGGCGGCGGGGTACCAGGGATTGAATCTAGGAGTACTAACCACTGAGCATATCACCAACCCTTTTTTTTTTTTTTTCCATTTTAAGATCTTTTTATTCTAATTAGTTTTACATGACAGTAGAATGCACTGTCATACATATATTTGACACGTCATACATATATTTTTTTGGAGACAGGGTCTCAGTGAGTTGCTCAGGGCCCCACTAAATTGCTGAGGCTGGCTTTGAACTAGGGGTCGACCTGCCTCAACCTCTGGAGTTGCTGTGATTACTGGTGTGCGCCACCGCACCCAGCACATTTTTACTTGTAACAAAAAGAAGGAGAAGGAGAAATAATCATTTAAAGGTAAACAGTGCTTTCTGAAATTGCTTCTCTAGGGTAAGAGTACAGACAGCAGTGTTTAAAAGAAATGAAGGAATGATCAAGGAAAAGATGAAACAGATGGAAGGTAGAGCTATTAGAGGTCAACGCTGAGGAACCAGCAGACAGGAATCAGGAATAAAGAGGTGCACGCGCAAGACGACAATGAAGGGAGAAAAGGGCACAGTAATAGATTAAACAATTCTTTATGTAATGATACAAACGAGTTTAAAAGGCGAATTTAGCGCTGGGAGTGTGGCTTAGGGAAGAGTGCTTGCGTAGTAGGAGGGGCTGGGTTTTGTCCCCATTGGGGGTGGGAAGGGAGGAAGGGTTGACTCAAGCTAAATGTGACTTTATTACTGAGGCCATAGAATTTTGTCATTACTATGGTCTTCTTCAGCACCCTTATTTCAGAATGAGGAAATTGAAACTGAGGGAGTTTTAAGTCCATCCCCCTGCGCCCGCCTGGGCAGTGAACTTGGGAGCCAAAGTAGAGTGAACTCACCCGCCTCTTAGGCGCCCGGGGGAGTGATTCTTCCGCTTCAAGCTTCACCGGGGTCTCCACAATCAGTGAAGGGGTGCTGGGTGAGAGTGGTGCGTAAGAGAGGAACACCAAAGACTCCTTCAGCTCAGGAAAACTACAGAAATGGTGGCTGCAGAGTGACATGGTCATTAATTTTACACCTGTATAAATTTTATTTTTAAGCCTTAAAAACAACAGAAGCCCTGTGGGGCATGCTTGTGCTGTCCTAGGCATTTTAATAGACAAGTGATATGGAGAATTTAAAATGGAGAACTAAAAATGGAAAATGTTGACATCTGTGTGTGTGTGTGTGTGTGTGTGTGTGTGTGTTGGGATTAGAACCCAGGGTCTGTGCTAAACGTGTATGCATGCCTGTAATCCCAGCTACAAGGGAGGCTGAGGCAGGAAGATCACAAGTTCCAGGTCAGCCTCAGCAATTTATTGAGGGCCTAAGCAATTTAGCTAGACGCTGTCTCACAATAAAAAAAAAAAAAAAAAAAAAAAAAAGGCTGGGGATGTAAGTCAATGGTTAAGTACCCCTGGGTTCAATCCCAGTACAAAATGAATGAATGAATGAATGAATGAATACATAAATAAGTAAAAGCACATGCTGCACCGCTAAGCTACAACTCCAACCATGTGTACTAATCTATTTTGTGCTATTTTTATTTGTTTTTTTTCCAGTTAGAAAATTTTCCCTAACAGTCCTTGAAATACAGTAGAGAAAGAATCAAAGAGGAATCTTGTCTCAAGAGACCCTAAAATAAGATTACAATCCACAAAGAAGGAATGGCTCTATAAACAATCCCATTTTGATCACTTCTTTTTTTTTTCAGACTTAAATATATGAAATTTTAAAGTAACATTTTTTTCTAATATTTATTTATTTGCTTTAGTTGTACACAATGTGTCAATTTTTACATGGTGCTGAGGATCGAACTGGGCTTGCAAGTGCTAGGCTAGCGCTCTACCACTGAGCCACAACCCCAGCCCCTGAAAGTAATGGTTTTTAATGTTTGATTTTATAATTAAGAGGTGATTATGGGGCTGGGGTTGTGGCTCAGTGGAAACGCGCTTGCCTAGCATGTGTGAGGCACTGGATTTGATCCTCAGCACCACATAAAAATAAATAAATAACATAAGGGTATTTATTGTGTCCATCTATAGATAAAATGTTTAAAAAAAAAAAAAAGAGGTGATTATGTGCTTGAAGACAGAACACAAAATCAAAGAAAACAAGGCAGCTGGTTGTGTAACATGTGGAACTTGAAGTTTCTTAGTTTTATTAAACACATATTGTTCCCTAATGAATCCATGTATTAATGAAGGTTTGATCTGTAAAAAGTCCAGTGAATAAGAAGATGCCAGGTATCTTGATGTTTCTTTCCACGCCTTGGGGTTCTTCTGACAAACCTCACTGACAGCTCTAGCGACCTCCCGACCTCCCGTTTCCCTAGTGAGACTCAAGTGGCTGACTAGACTCCTGAATGAGTCTTTGTTCAAGCAGTCTCAGAGTCGTGCCGCAGGGAGGGCACAGTCCTGCCCAACACTTGCCATTTAAACCTCCCTTGGCTGAGATTTAGAACTTGGCTGGAACACTTTATTCATCATACAACTTGCTGTCAAAGGATTACTTTTTACAAATTCAGAAAACATGTACACACACACCAAGTAAAACAAATCAAACATTTCATGTACAACCTGATTTTCTCCCTCCACAAATTGTGTTCTCACTTTTTGGGAAAGGATGCAATTAGCAAAGTGGGTGCTCTCAATGAGACCTTTGATTAAAAACCAATCATACTTTTAACATTTGTTACATAATTCAGTGTTAGTTCCATTTGGAATCTAGTAAGAACTAAGACATTTGCTTGGAAAAAGTGAGTAGCTTGTTTTCAGAGAATTTTCTCAAAGAAAAAATAACTGGGATTTGACTGAATCTGTGTTTTTTTTTTTTTTTTTTTAAAGCACCTCGTAGTAAAATTCACTTAATCTAAACTATAGTAATTAATTTATTTTAAAAAATATGGGCTGGGGTTGTAGTTCAGCGGTAGAGCGCTTGCCTAGCACATGAGCGGCCTGAGTTCGATCCTCAGCACCACATAAGAACAAAGGCATTGTGTACAACTAAAATATATATATATATATATATATATTTCTAAATATTTTTAAAATAAATAAATAATGCTACCGAGTCTGGTGCAGTGGCGCATTCCTGTAATCCCAGTGGCTCAGGAGGCTGAGACCGGAGGATCACAAGTTCAAAGCCAGCCTCAGCAAAAGCGAGGCACTAAGCAACTCAGTGAGAGACCCTGTCTCTAATAAAATACAAAACAGGGCTGGGGATGTGGCTCAGTAGTGGAGTGCCCTTGAGTTCAATCCCTGGTACCAAAAAAAGAAAGAAAGACAGAAAGAAAAAAATGCTGCTGGGAGTGGTGGCATATACCTACCTGCAATCCCAGCAGCTGGGAGGCTACGGCAAGAGGATTGAAAGTTAGAAGGCAGCCTCAGCAATTTAGCAAGGCTCTAAGACCCTGTCTCAAAATGAAAAATAAAAAGGGCTGGGGATGCACCTAAGTGGTAAAGCTCTCCTGGGTTCGATCCCAGGTACCAAAAAATAAAAAAAAGAAGGCAAAACCTACAATTTTTAAAGTTCCATGAAACCCGAGTAACACTAAAGTGTTACAGAACTCAGGGATGAACAAGGCCTCTGAGGTCACTTGGTCCATCCTTCCAGGGAGCGGAACTGTCCCCTGCATTGTTTTCTTCAGCATTTTCTCTAGTCCCATGGAATGTCTGAAGCAACACAATACAGTTCTTTGAGTCACAAAATTGTTTCTGGTAACATTTCATGAAATGACTTTTTTAAATTGAATACTACTTTTAAGTGTCATTACGAAATTTAAAATTAAGGCAGTGACACTTTTTTTTCTTTTCTTTTCTTTTTTTTTTTTGGTATCAGGGATTGAACTCAGGGGCACTCGACCACTGAGCCACATCCCCAGCCCATTTTTGTATTTTATTAGAGACAGGGTCTCACTGAGTTGCTAAGTGCCTCACCATTGCTGAGGCTGGCTTTGAACTCACGATCCTCCTGCCTCAGCCTCCCAAGTGCTGGGATTACAGGCATGCGCCACCACGCCCGGCTACACTTTTTTAATGTTTGTATTCTATTTGGAGGTGTGTGTTAGGCAGGGGAGCGTGCCACTTTTTTTTTTTTAATATTTATTTATTTACTTTAGTTGTACACAATGCAATGCATTTATGTTTACGTGGTGCTGAGGATTGAACCAGGGCCAGGCACGTGCAAGGCGAGCACACTGCCGCTGAGCCACAACCCCAGCCCGAGCGTGCCACTTTTAGACTTAGCATTAGTTCAAACTTTTACTGCAATTATTTATTACATTTCACAAAAGAGAGCTCTAATAGAGTCCTACTATAACACATAATACTTTAAGATTTTATTGCTTTTTTTTTTTTTTTTTATAGGGCATTGAACCCACAGGCACTTTGTCAGTGAGCTGCATCCCCAGCCCTTTTTATTTTTTATTTTGAGACAGGGTCTTGCTAGGTTCCTCAGGCTGTTCTTGAACTTACAATCCTCCTGCTTTAGCTTCCCCAGTTGCTGGAATTACAGGTATGTGCCACCATTGAGATTTTATTGATTTATCACATAAAATCATTCCAAGAAATGATGCCCTTTCTGCATTTATATATTTAATTGAAAATGATGAAAAATATTTCATTGACAGAAATAAATTACCTCAAGATATAATACATATTGTAACTAATAAATCCTAGTGAATTATTTCTGAGATATCTATTTAAAAAAGCAAAAGACAATCTTCATTGTGTGAACAACAGGTGTAAGTAAACAAATTGAATTTTAATCATTTATAAATTATAAGTGTATCATTTGCCTCTTATTAATATTATCTGAGTTTAAAGTAGAATGGACAATTCTGTAATCAATTTTACAACACCAATGCAAACTTTCTGAAAAGCAGTAATGAATAGCTTTACTTTTGTGTTTTCAGCTGTTCATCCCATCTGTCAGCAAATTTTCTTCTTGACAAAAGTTATTTAGGGCTTGTGAATCCATTCTTTTTGTTCATTAATAAAAATCAATTATCTAATTTGATTACTTAATATAATTGCTTTACAATATAGTTGATTTTAAATATTCCCTAAAGCATGACTATTAAATTGCTATTTTTAGAAAAGACCATTGAATCTGTGTGGTACTCACCCATTATGGGCACAAAAGTGAGCAAAGAAGCTGCTGCAGGCATTACAGTTTTGATGTTGACTGTTCTTAAAGGCCCATGTGTGAACTTGGTCACCAGGAGGTCTGTTATGAGGTAGTAAAGAAGGGCTTTGTAGAAGGTCTTCAGATCATTGGGGGCATGCCCTGGAAGGGAATTGTGGGATCCTCCACATATTCCTCTACTTTTTACTTTCCGTCTGGTGATGAGGTGAGTGGTTTTGCCCTACCACATACTCCCTCCCTCCATGATGTGCTGCTCCACACAGGCCCAAAGCACCAAGACCAAACAATTAGGATCTGAAACCTCTACGACTGTGAATTAAGATAAACCTTTATAAATTCTCTTTAGGGGCTGGGGTTGTGGCTCAGCGGTAGAGCACTTGCCTAGCACGTGCAAGGCCCGGGTTCAATCCTCAGCACCACATGAAAATAAAGGCATTGTGTACAACTAAAGCAAATAAATAAATATTTTAAAAAATAAATAAATTCTCTTTATAAATTGATTATGTCCAGTATTTTGTTATAGTAGCAAAAACTAACACAGATGGGTTGGGAAGAAGGGTTGGAGTATTTGTCCATCACATATAAATCTGCATCATGGAAGCGAATTTGAAAGGAGATATGTAATCATCAAAACTGTTTCCTAGCCGGGTGTGGTGGCACACGCCTGTAATCCCAGCACTGGGGAGGCTGAGGCAGGAGGATCATGAGTTCAAAGCCAGCCTCGGCAATGGCGAGGCTCTTAGCAACTCAGTGAGACCCTGTCTCTAATAAAATACAAAAAAGGGCTGGGGATGTGGCCCAGTGGTCGAGTGCCCCTGAGTTCATTCCCTGGTACCAAAACAACAACAACAAAAAAAAAAAAAAAAAAAAAAAAACTGTTTCCTTTGGGTATAAACGGAGAAGTGGGATAGCTGGGTCAAATAGTGGTTCCCTTCCAAGTTTTCTAAGGAATCTCCATACTGATTTCCAGAGTGGTTGCACCAATTTGCAAAATAATGAAATTATGTCATTTGCAGGTAAATGAATGGAGTTGGATAATATCATGCTCAGTGAAATAAGCCAATCCCAAAAAACCAAAGGACAAATGTTTTCTCTGATATGCCAATGCTAATCCACAATGTGGGGGAGGGGTTGGGAAGAATGGAGGAATTTTGGATTGGGCAGGGGGGACTGAAGAGAGGGGAAGGGATGTAGGGGTGGGAAGGATGGTGGAATGAAATGGACATTACTACTCTCTATATATGTATGATTGCAAGAACAGTGTACTCTGCATAGTATACAGCCAGAGAAATGGGAAGCTGTGCTCCATTTGTGTATAATGAGTTGAAATGCATTCTGCTGTCATGTATAACAAATTAAAACAAAATTTTAACAAATAAGTTTCCTTTTTACAAAAAAAGATCCAGAATAGTTTATACAATTTTTTTTTTTAAGCTGGAGATTGATCTCAAGGCCTCATACATGCTAGAAATGTACTCTACCACTGAGCTACACCTGCAACCTATATGCAGCTCTTTTTATTGTTATCTGATTGGGAGGAGGAAAGAAAGAGAGAGGGCGAAGGAGAATGGGAACAAGGATAAGGATAGAAAGGTAGCGGTAGTGAGGTGAAAATGTTACACAGGGCCGGATGCAGAGGCATATACCTGTGATCCCAAATACCCTGCAGAGGGAGATTGGAAGATCATGAATTTGAGGCCAGTCTGGGCAATTTAGCCAGACAAGCTCTCAAAATGAAATAAAGGGAAGGGAGTAAATGAAATGAAATATGGTTGAGGGTGAAATTCAGTGGTACAGTGTTTGCCTAACATGTGGAAAACCCTGGGTTCAGTCCCCAGTAACACACACACACACAGAATAAAAAGGGTGTTACTTAGTCAAACTAAACTTGTTAAAAATAATAGCCACGGGCTGGGATTGTGGCTCAGCAGTAGAGCGCTCGACTAGCACGTGCGCGGCCCGGGTTCGATCCTCAGCACCACATAAAAATAAACTCATTGTGTACAACTAAAGAAAAAAATAAATAAATAAATATTTTTTAAAAAATAATAGCCACAAAAGAAAATTTGTAACAGCAGAAGCTCTTGCTCTGAGATGTGGACAAAAACATTGTACAAAAGAAATCTAATCTTCTTTATACATTCACCTCGGAAAAGAACTAATACCAGTAAAAATATTCTCAGAAAGCAGAAGAAAAAAAAAAAAAGCAAAAATGGGAGTAATTTCAGAGTAGAGAAAATTGATCAAACAATCAGTTTAATGGCACTCAGTCTGAAAAACAGTCTTCACAATCAACATTGTTGGAATAATTCTGATTAAAATGCTTGTGTAAGTACCTAGAGTAAACTGTTTTTTCTTTTTGGTAATTTTGTTTTGTTTTGTGATACTGCGGATTGAATCTAGGGGTGCTCTACCACTGAGATACACCCCAAACCCTTTTTATTTTATTTTGAGACAGCGTCCCAAAACATTTATGTCCCATGCTGTCCTTGAGCTTGTGATCTTCCTGATTCAGCCTTGGAGTAGCTGGGATTGCTGGTGTGTGTCACTGTGCTGGCTATAAATTCTTATTGAGATCAAAACAGTGGAGCCTGGATATTCTGGAGACAAAACATCCACCACAATATTTCTATCTTTATCTATCTATCTATATATGTATAAACTTTGGGGTGGGGTGGCTCTGGAGGAAAGCCCTTTCTAAGGCTAATGTCTAAGGCAGAAACTGTTAAAGAAAAGATGGACAGATCTGACTACAGAAAAACAAGTCCAACCCAAAGTGCTGTAACTAACATTAAAAGAGAAATGAAAAACCAGGGAAAGTGGCTGTCTTTGACAGATAAAGTGCTGATATATTTAATATATAGCATGTTTTTCTTGCTAAAGGTGAATAATGAAAACAAATGAGAAACTGGTTTCGTATGAAGAAGAAAAAAGCAAATAAAATTATGAATACATCTTTAACATTACCAGTTAGCAATTAAAATACAAATTTAAAAAACATACTCTTGCCAGGCACATGCCTGTAATCCCAGTAGCTCTGGAGGCTGAGGGAGGAGGATCACAAGTTCAAAGCCAGCCTCAGCAACTTAGTGAAGTCCTAGGCAATTTAGTGAGACCCTGTCTCAAAATTAAAAATAAAAAGAGCTGGTGATGTTTCTCAATGGTCAATGGTTAAGCCCCCTGGGTTCAATCTCTGGTACCAAAACAACAACAACAGATACACTCTTACACATTGCTGGTGTGCACGAAAATGTATACAACCTATCCAAAGGGAAGTATTGCATATAAATCCAAAAACTCATAAAGGTGACTCAGTAGGTTATACTTACAAATTTATCCACTTCTAAAAATAATCAGTGAGATGGGCAAAGATACATATAAAAGGGTATTCCCTACAGCATTATTCATAAAAACAAAAATATAGAATAACAAAATATGCTTTAACTGAGGCTTGATTAAAGTAAAAAACTGATTCATTCATACAATGAAATTCTATGATTCATTAAAAGTTAATGTTTTAGGTGAATACTTACTGATATCAAAGAATATTAATATTGTTATTTGAAAGAAATAAATTACAAATGGGATGTACAAGGATTCCATTTTGGTACAAAACAGAAGGATATGTAAAGGATATCTGTGGAGGATGAAGCTACTGTTGATCATTTATTCCATTTGTTTTTCTATATTTTCTAAGTTAAGTAGATGAATCTGGATTGTTTTCATCATTAGAAAACATTGTGATTTTTAAGTATTAAAAACATGTTCGGTCATAACTAGAAGGTGTTCTAATTGTTTAACATTGACATAGGATTCCCCAAGTTATTTAAACTTTTTCCTATTTTTTTTTTTTTTGTACCAGGAATTAAACTCAGGGGCACTTGACCACTGGGCCACATCCCCAGCCCTTTTTTGTATTTTATTAGAGACAGGGTCTCACTGAGTTGCTAAGTGCCTTGCCATTGCTGAGGCTGGCTTTGAATTCATGATCCTCCTGCCTCAGCCTCCCAAGTGCTGGGATTACAGGCATGCGCCACCGTGCCCGGCTTGTTTTTCCTCTTTTTCGATGAAAAAATAACATACTTAATGGCCAAGATTTGGGGATGAGCAGTAGCTACTATCAGCTCTTGTCCAGCCCACCCACACATCTCTGTTCCCATCTGGCATTCCTACCCTCAATCTAATAAGTTAACCAGGACAGCTAGGCAGCTCATGGAAGGGAAACAATAAAACTCATTTCAAGCAAAATAAGAAGTTAAATTATATACAGAAATACAACCTGTTCAGACCAGCCCCTTTATGTGAATATTAAGATGTTCATGCAAGATGTCATGGGGGATAATGGTTTGCTTTATACACACATCCAGACAATTCTTAGATTTCCAATTTTACTTGCAAACAGATGAAAATTTCCTATTTTCATCTTAAAATGGTTGTTGTTATTCTGAATTGTGCTCATTTAATTTAATATGCAAACCTATTTTACAATGCAGTGAAAAATGAGCTTAAGCAGACTTAAAATGGATTAGTAAAAGCATTAACGTATTTCTTCTATTTTTAAAGATGCCTCTTTAGTTTGGAAGTCTGAAGGGCTATCTCAGCACATTTTAATCCCCTTGGCCTTTTGTTGCTTTTCTTTTCTTTCCAATTTCAGCTTTCATTTTGAATAACCTAAAAGTAATGTATTTCTCACATGGCATAAATTCTAAATTCCATAAAGAATATCATTTTGGATGCTACAAGCTTTTTCCTTTTCAAATTCTCAACATTAAGCTGTAATTTTCCCCTTCCAATTTTCTCCAGAACCTTCAAATGAACAACATAAGAAACTAAACAGGAAGTTACATTTCTGGGATCTAGAAAATGAGGAGGAAGATGGAGAACAGGTGAGAAAATGAAATCAGGATAAGGAAGACTCTGTTTTGTCTCTGTTAATCAAAGATACATATTTGTAGTTGGAAACTACATATTCCAACTGGTATCCTAACTAAAAAAGATCAAATATCACCAAAAAGTGCAGTGTTGGGGCTGGGGCTGTAGCTCAGTGGCAGAGCACTTGCCTAGCACGTGTGAGGCACTGACTGGTTCAATCCTCAGTACCACATTAAAAAAAAAGAAGAAGAAGAAATAAAAAAAACTAATAAAGATATTGTGTGTCCCTCTACAACTAAAAAAATATTTAAAAGTGCAGTGTATTTTTCCAGCTGTCCATAGATCACAATGAAAGGAGCAAAATGACCATTTCATGGGACCCACTGATGTCCAAATCTATATTGAAAGGAGTTCCACAAATGTTTCAACCTAAGTCCTAACTAACACTTTAAAGGAATATTTAATTTGTAATTTTAGAGACTAAAAAAAGAAGGAAAATTGCCGGGCGCAGTGGCACATACCTGTAATCCCAACACTTGGGAGGCTGAGGCAGGAGGATTGCAAGTTCAAAGCCAGCCTCAGCAATGGCGAGGCACTTAGCAACTCAGTGAGACCCTGTCTCTAATAAAAATACAAAAAAGGGCTGGAGATGTGGCCCAGTGGCCAAGTGCCCCTGAGTTCAATCCCCAGTACCAAAAAAAAAAAAAAAAAAAAAAAAAAAGAAGGAAAATTTGATCCATATGTGCCATTGACTTGTTCAAATACCAACATGTTTGAAACTACAACTTTGTTTCCATAGCAAATAGGATACACATAATTTTTTTTTTGCTTTGTTTTTCTGAATGCTATTAGGAGCTGGGTTTTGTTTGTTTGTTTCCTTAGAAGCCAATCAGAAGTCACTTACTTCAGTTATCAGAATAGTGGTGTGAAGACTTTGGAACTTTATGAAACAACCAGGTTCCCTGAATGAATGACTGAATTGGAGAGAAGTGAATATGAGGTTATCAGCTTTTTTTTTTTTTTAAATCAAATGAGGATTCACCAAAAATTGACCATCATTTACAACTACTATTATTTCATAAGAGAAAGGACATTTTATTAGGGGGAAAAAAAAGCAGGAAGGAAATAATCTCATAATAAAAAATTGTCCTTTGGGGGCTGGGATTGTGGCTCAGTGGTAGAGCGCTTGCCTAGCATGTGGGTGGCCGGGGTTCGATCCTCAGCACCATGTAAAAATAAACACATTGTGTTCAACTAAAGCAAATAAATAAATATTTTTTAAAAAATTGTCCTTTGGAGGAAAAATATCAGTTTTATTTAAAAAGTTATATTTTCTCAGAATGAATTCCAATAAAAAATAATAGACTAGAATTCAGGAACCTTTGGGATCACTCATTTTTAATTCCCATATAAGCTAGTTAAGTTACATTGATATATTTCATGGCCCTAGGATGTGTGCTAATGTGATTTTTGTTGTTGTTGTTGTTATGCCTGTTAATTCACTGATTCTTCCATATATTCAATAAATACTTCCAGTGGCCTAATATTAGGCATTGCCAGTGATTATAGCAGAATAAGATAATCGCTTTCCTTATACTACACAGAAAGAATTATAATTCAAGATGAAGCATACCATAAGAAAGCACAAATGGGTCTGGAAAGCCACAGGTGGGCCAGAGAAAGCTTCAAGGAAGAGGTGCATTGAAGGTAAATACTGAACGATGAGAAGATTTCAGTAGCTTATGTTGGGCTCTCAAAGGGCTTTGCAGAGGGAGATTAATAAAATTAGCCAAACCAATAATCCCTGCAGAGGATTAAGTGTGTTCAAGGTCCTGAGAATACCTCAGCTTGCTATGCATAGGACAGTACTGAAGAACTTCAAATGGAAAGACAGGCCACTTTGTAGAGGATCTTGAAAGTCAAGGCAAATGTTTGGATTGTATCTGGTAAGCTAGCAGAGTAGGGGAATGGAGAAATTCCTGAATTAGAAATCAGGAACCATAAATCTGAGCATCAGCTCTGCTCATTCTCATGAAGCTTTGAGGAATGCCCTTAATCTCTCTGAGCCTTCATTTGCAACCTATAAAATGAGGTTAATCTCTACGTTACACGCTATTTGTGATTAATTGAAATAAAATGCAGCATTTGAAAGACCTGGGACAATATCAGACACATAACATGAAATCACTGAAGTTTTCTGACGGAAGATATTGGATCATCAACATTCAAGTACAGGAAAGTTAACATGTTAGCCTATAAATCCAAAAGGGAGAGAACGGGCAGCAGTGAGAATAAATGAAACATTCTAGGGAATGGAAAAGAGTAATTGGAAGCCAGAGATAATTGAATTGCTTGGACAGAGTGGGATGAGAGAAGGGGTCTCAAGGATGACATATTTTAAGCAGAGAATGGTGTCATTAGCAGCATTATGGAGACTGGACCAGAGAGAAATCTGATGAGGATTTTTGTTTTATTTTGTTTTTGTTTTTTTAATCTGGTTGAACTGGAGATGCTAGGACTGTATCAGTTAGGAGAGGGGTCAGGGGCTGAGACACAGATGAGGGAACTGTCTGCCCAGGGACAAGAGCTGAAGCCATAAAGAAGTCATTGTAATAGTGAGGGAGGAAGGGAAGTGGCAGGAAGCAAGGACTGAGTCTCACCTGGGGAAAGCCAGCAAACAAAGGAGGTTGGAAGGGCAGCAGAGATGGAATTGGAAAAGTGAGAGAGAATCAAGTACTGACAGGGGCCTTGGAACCTGAGAGGGAAGACTGTTCAAAACAAAGCGACACTCATAAGGACTACATGCCACGGAGGCCAAAGGAACAAGGGCTCAAAGAGTGACAAGGAGTTGTGTAACAACTTTGGGAAAATAGTTTCAGTAGTGTGGTAGGAGCAGAAGCTATGTTGCCAGGAGAGAGGGAAAGTGTCAGTTTAAAAAATTAGTAGCTGAGTCTTTGGCTCAGTGGTAGAGTGCTTTGCCCAGTGTTTGTGTGATTCTGGATTCAATCCCAATTACCACCAAGAGGGGAAAAATATGAGGCCAGGTGCAGTGGCAAATGCCTATAATCCCAGCAACTCAGGAGGCTGAGGCAGGAGGATAACAAGTTCAAGGCCAGCCTCAGCAATTTAGCGAGAACCTGTCTCAAAAAATAAAAAGGGCTTAGGGATGTGGCTTAATACTGAGCCTTCATTTGCAACCTATAAAATGAGGTAAAATACTTCTGGGTTCAGACCCCAGTAGCCTCCCTTTCCCTCCCCACCAAAAAAAAGAAAATTGCTTTATGTTTTGAATAAGATGCAATTTAAATCCAAATTAATCAAGGACTGGAGTTGTGGCTCAGTGGTAGAGCCCTTGCCTAGCATGTGTGGGGCACTGGGTTTGATTCTCAGCACCACATATAAACAAACAAATAAATAAAGGTCCATCAATAACTAATAAAAATATTTTAAAAATTTAATCAAAAGTTACAAAGCATGTGTGTGTGTGTGGGGTCTCTCATCTACTCTAATTTTTTGTCTATCTTTCTGGGAATATCCAATATTTCCCATGAATATTTTTTTAGGGGGTGGTATTAGGGATTGAACTCAGGGACACTTAACCACTGATCCACATCCCCAGCCCTATTTTGTATTTTATTTAGATACAGGGTCTCACTGAGTTGCTTAGCACCTCGCCATTGCTGAGGCTAGCTTTGAACCC
The DNA here is from genome assembly GCA_025594165.1 of Tamias sibiricus. NCBI lineage: Eukaryota > Metazoa > Chordata > Mammalia > Rodentia > Sciuridae > Tamias > Tamias sibiricus. The sequence goes on from CM046669.1 coordinate 33,059,521, forward strand.
GTGATCCTCCTGTCTCAGCCTCCCAAGCCAGTGGGATTACAGGTGTGCACCACCATGCCCAGCAGAATATTTGTTTTTTAACTCCACAAGAAATTCTTTTTACTTGACCCTCTGATATCTCGAGATCTTTCTGTATGATGTAATGGATCCCTATGTACTACCTCATTTATTTGGTCAGTCCTTTTTTTATTGGTGGGCATTTGGGTTGTTTCCATTAAGTTGATTAAATGAACAAAATCTTCTTGGTTGACTAGGTGACAGTCTAGAACTGTAGACCTTCTCCACTTACATTTTGTTGACATGTTGACTCAATGCAGTAGGACTTCTGTACTTACTGACAAATAGCTGTGTCTGTCTCCTTCTCTTTAGAGTCCTGTCACCTTCTCTCTAGAGTCCTCTTTTTGCTTTTGTCTCTGCCTTCACTGGAGGGTCCTTTTCTTTCTGTTCTGCAACTTCCCCTGGCCTTTCTGCATGATCCCATCATAAGGCTTTCTGGAAATAAAAAAAATAAAAAATGCAACTTCTGCTTTAAAAAGACTTAATGCTAGGCATCTGACTGATTTAACCTTAAGTTTTAATCTGGTAAAATATATAGAAGACATCTTCTTGTCATAGACTGTTGGCATTGGAGGTGCCTTAGAAATTGCCTGGTTCCACCCAGCAGTGGAAATCTGAGGGCAGAAAAGTGGCATGATTTCTCTCAAATCACATATTGGAAATAAAGAACAGCACTGGCCTGGAGTTCCTACTCCTACTCTGGTGTCCATTCTGTTCTTTCCCAATCCTCTTATCTGCCTTCAATGGTGTTTAAAAATGATGGAAGCTTTATCCATTACTGGAAGCTAAGGGAGCTTAGTTTGAGCAAGATATAAATAAAGGAAAAAATGTCTTAGGGATCTGGGAAAATCCCAATGCCGTATCTGGGAACCTGAGGGCCACATTTCTCCATTCAGTGCAGAAGTTTGACTCACAGAGCGACTCTGGGAAGTTATGTGGCCTCTTTGTGTTTCACTTGTTCCAGCCACACACTCTGCATCCTAGCACACAGGCCTCGCTGGAATGGCTGTGAAGGTTGATGAGGTAACCCTTATAAAAACCTGCCAGCTATTAGGATGAAAGCTGCACTGTGTTTAGAAGATAGACTGTGAGATGCTCAGCACAGGCTGTGCTATCTCACATTGGTTTATGAGGTGCTGCTACACTTCACTCAAGTACCCTCCTTACTGTCATCAGTTAGCTAAGCATTCCCTACCTCTGAGTCCTAGCTTTGCCTTTCTTTTTTCCTTCCTTCTCTCTCTTGTCCTGTAATGCTGGGGATCTAACCTAGGCCTTCTGCACGTTAAGAGCTCTACCTCTAGCCGGGCGCAGTGGCGCACGCCTGTAATCCCAGCACTTGAGAGGCTGAGGCAGGAAGATCAAGAGTTCAAAGCCAGCCTCACCAATGGAGAGGCACTTAGCAACTCAGTGAGACCCTGTCTCTAATAAAATACAGGGGCTGTGGTTGTGGCTCAGCGGTAGAGCGCTCGCCTAGCATGTGTGCAGCCCAGGTTCGATCCTCAGCACCATGTAAAAATAAAGGCATTGTGTACAACTAAAGCAAATAAATAATTTTTTTTTTTTTTTTTTTTGGTACCAGGGATTGAACTCGGGCACTCGACCACTGGGCCACATCCCCAGCCCTTTTCTTTATATTTTATTTAGAGACAGGGTCTCACTGAGTTGCTAAGTGCCTCGCCATTGCTGAGGCTGGCTTTGAACTCGCGATCCTCCTGCCTCAGCCTCCCAAAGTGCTGGGATTACAGGCGTGCTGGCCTCTTTGTGTTTCACTTGTTCCAGCCACACACTCTGCATCCTAGCACACAGGCCTCGCTGGAATGGCTGTGAAGGTTGATGAGGTAACCCTTATAAAAACCTGCCAGCTATTAGGATGAAAGCTGCACTGTGTTTAGAAGATAGACTGTGAGATGCTCAGCCACAGGCTGTGCTATCTCACATTGGTTTATGAGGTGCTGCTACACTTCACTCAAGTACCCTCCTTACTGTCATCAGTTAGCTAAGCATTCCCTACCTCTGAGTCCTAGCTTTGCCTTTCTTTTTTCCTTCCTTCTCTCTCTTGTCCTGTAATGCTGGGGATCTAACCTAGGCCTTCTGCACGTTAAGAGCTCTACCTCTAGCCGGGCGCAGTGGCGCACGCCTGTAATCCCAGCACTTGAGAGGCTGAGGCAGGAAGATCAAGAGTTCAAAGCCAGCCTCACCAATGGAGAGGCACTTAGCAACTCAGTGAGACCCTGTCTCTAATAAAATACAGAATGAACAAAATCTTCTTGGTTGACTAGGTGACAGTCTAGAACTGTAGACCTTCTCCACTTACATTTTGTTGACATGTTGACTCAATGCAGTAGGACTTCTGTACTTACTGACAAATAGCTGTGTCTGTCTCCTTCTCTTTAGAGTCCTGTCACCTTCTCTCTAGAGTCCTCTTTTTGCTTTTGTCTCTGCCTTCACTGGAGGGTCCTTTTCTTTCTGTTCTGCAACTTCCCCTGGCCTTTCTGCATGATCCCATCATAAGGCTTTCTGGAAATAAAAAAAAATAAAAAATGCAACTTCTGCTTTAAAAAGACTTAATGCTAGGCATCTGACTGATTTAACCTTAAGTTTTAATCTGGTAAAATATATAGAAGCCATCTTCTTGTCATAGACTGTTGGCATTGGAGGTGCCTTAGAAATTGCCTGGTTCCACCCAGCAGTGGAAATCTGAGGGCAGAAAAGTGGCATGATTTCTCTCAAATCACATATTGGAAATAAAGAACAGCACTGGCCTGGAGTTCCTACTCCTACTCTGGTGTCCATTCTGTTCTTTCCCAATCCTCTTATCTGCCTTCAATGGTGTTTAAAAATGATGGAAGCTTTATCCATTACTGGAAGCTAAGGGAGCTTAGTTTGAGCAAGATATAAATAAAGGAAAAAATGTCTTAGGGATCTGGGAAAATCCCAATGCCGTATCTGGGAACCTGAGGGCCACATTTCTCCATTCAGTGCAGAAGTTTGACTCACAGAGCGACTCTGGGAAGTTATGTGGCCTCTTTGTGTTTCACTTGTTCCAGCCACACACTCTGCATCCTAGCACACAGGCCTCGCTGGAATGGCTGTGAAGGTTGATGAGGTAACCCTTATAAAAACCTGCCAGCTATTAGGATGAAAGCTGCACTGTGTTTAGAAGATAGACTGTGAGATGCTCAGCACAGGCTGTGCTATCTCACATTGGTTTATGAGGTGCTGCTACACTTCACTCAAGTACCCTCCTTACTGTCATCAGTTAGCTAAGCATTCCCTACCTCTGAGTCCTAGCTTTGCCTTTCTTTTTTCCTTCCTTCTCTCTCTTGTCCTGTAATGCTGGGGATCTAACCTAGGCCTTCTGCACGTTAAGAGCTCTACCTCTAGCCGGGCGCAGTGGCGCACGCCTGTAATCCCAGCACTTGAGAGGCTGAGGCAGGAAGATCAAGAGTTCAAAGCCAGCCTCACCAATGGAGAGGCACTTAGCAACTCAGTGAGACCCTGTCTCTAATAAAATACAGGGGCTGTGGTTGTGGCTCAGCGGTAGAGCGCTCGCCTAGCATGTGTGCAGCCCAGGTTCGATCCTCAGCACCATGTAAAAATAAAGGCATTGTGTACAACTAAAGCAAATAAATAATTTTTTTTTTTTTTTTTTTTTTTGTACCAGGGATTGAACTCAGGGCACTCGACCACTGGGCCACATCCCCAGCCCTTTTCTTTATATTTTATTTAGAGACAGGGTCTCACTGAGTTGCTAAGTGCCTCGCCATTGCTGAGGCTGGCTTTGAACTCGCGATCCTCCTGCCTCAGCCTCCCAAAGTGCTGGGATTACAGGCGTGCGCCACCGCGCCCGGCTTAAATAAATATTTTTTAAAAAATAAAATAAAATACAAAAAAGAGCTGGGGATATGGCCCAGTGGTCGATTGCCCCTGAGTTCAATCCCTGGTACCAAAAAAAAAAAAAAAAAAGCTCTACCTCTCAGCTACACCATCTGCCCCTGTTCTTTACCGGGTTGATTCAAAGTTTACTTATTCTAGTTCCTTCTAGTTTGGAAATAATATAAGGTCTTTACTTACTTAAATTCTTTGCCCCATGATTTTTCCATCTACCAAATGAGGGTAATAACAGGGCTGGAGTGAGGATTAAATAAGTTAATATATGTATAATACAGCATGGTACATAGCAAGAGCTCAGTACCAGTTGCTATTAGTGCAACCAACTGAAAGTGGAGGATAAGATGTATATATACATGCTTTCTACTTAAGATAAATCTACTTCAGAGGTCTTGCTGCAAAGCTCCCTAGTTTAGTATTTTTTTTACTTCTGAGGGGAAACCCCGAAGATTTCTATAGGTAAAGTTACAAGTTACAAGCTTCTAGCCTCTGGAGATACATGACAATGAAGGGAAACTGCTTAGGTCATAGGATCTCCAAATTTTATTTGCTTCTCTGAGCTGTCCTGTTCAATATTGCATCCTTTGCACCTGGGTTCTCAATCAATACTAGCAGATAAATGGATGAATGAATTTATGGATTTACCTTAAGACAGAAATGGAGGAAGGCTACAAGGAAGGAAGTCTGGTGGACATTTTGAAAATTCTAGACGAAAGGAAAGAAATACTTTTCAAACACAGAGGAGGGCTGTGTGTATAACTGATGCCCTATAGACCAAGACCCTAGGTCTGGAGATTAAAAAGTAGAGGGACAGCTGTGCAGCCGGCAAGCAGGACCCAAGAATCATTGGATTTTGTTTTTGTTTTGAACAAAGTCACTATCTTAAGGAGGCAGTGGAGAGCATTTCTTTTTGACAGGGATAGTCCCCAGAGATTTACAGTTTTTCAAAGGATCATTCTGAAGGTGTCACAAAGAACACCCTATTACAGTGTCTGCCTCTCTGAAAACAGATCCTTCTTCTTTGTCCTCAGGGTGTTTCCCTGTTAATAACAGCCTCCTACTATAACCCCAAGTTGTTTCACAGTCTCTCTGAAAGTAAAAGCCTCTCATTGTTTTGGTAATTTTTTTCCCTCCCATTCCCCAAATCCTTCCAAGTTGGGGTGAGAGTAATGCCATCCCTACTAAAGTATCACCCTTGAATCAAGGAACGAATCAGAGCAATGGCCTTTGTTTCTTGCTCTTCCTCTTCTTGTTTATTTAGGTTGAAAGAATTTTCAATGAAATTGAACAAGCATTTATCCACCACTGAGGACTCTGGGCAAAGCACTAGATCACATTCAACATAAAGGTGACTAGGCATGGTTTCTGGCCTTGGGAATCTTGTATTTTCTGAAAGATTATTATAATGACTGGTAAAATGTTTCAGTATCTCTCTTCAACCTTTCTGGACTACAGGCTTCTCTTTTAAATATATCTAAATATATGATATATTCACATTGGGTTTTTCTTAATTTGATTTGTGTGCTCTAGAATTCAGTTGAATTTGAGAGCATTAGATTTAACAATAGCCTCCAAGAAACATTCCCAATCCTTCCACCTATATGTTCTCATTGCACTTTGTATCTGTTATAACACTTAACACTTTTACTTTGTGTTTTATTTATTTAAGTACATGTCAGATTCCATAAAACATAGGAAATGTAGTCTGAGGAGTGGAGACAGAAGACTGTGTTGAATTTGAAGGAGGCTCTGATACCAATCAACCATGAAATCTTGGGTAGGCCACTTAATCTCTATGATCCTCAGTTCTGCATCTAGAACTGGAAGATAAGAATGCCTATGTCATAGAATGGATGTGGAAATCAAATAGTTATCATATGAATGTGCTTTGAGAACTATTATCTATATGCTAATTTTATTATCCCTTCTGTGATCTAGCAAAGAGCCTTTGCATGAGAAAAACTCTATTAATTAAATTACTGAAAAATTATATCAACACCCCACTCTCCTGTGGCATATTATTAATCTCACTGACATTCTTTACCTACCCTACATTGTTATCAAGGCTTGTCTGCAGAGGCTTGCTAGGTTCAGGGAGGAGTGTTTGTAAAGATTAAGCAGAATCAAAGGGGCCAGTTTACTGGTGGAACTGTCCTTTTAGATAGTAGGCTCCAAAGCCTCTCCCCTCATGTGCCTTGCTTCTATCATAATAACTGATGATAATAGGGAGGTTCTAGTAGTACAAAGTATGGGCTTTGAAGTAAGATAGCTCTGGGTTCAAATTTTAAGTCTGCCTTTACTAACTGTGCAACATGGGCAATCAAAAATTTCCCCAAGACTTAGTTTTATGATCTGCAAAATGAAGATAACACAGAATTCCATAATAATTAAAATTAGATAACATGTTAAAATGAGATGTGAGAAATTACTAAATTAAGTAAGCTCAATAAGTGTTAATTATGGTACCATTTACCTTTATCCCTAAATATTAATTGAGCAACTACCATGGGCTGGTCAACATGTAGATGCTGGAGATGAACCATGTCATATCATTAAAGGCAAAGACAAAGAAGTAATTGATAATTGGCTTACAATATGAGAAATGTTATGACACACATAAGAACAGGGTGTTCTGGGAACAAAGGGGAGGCACGTATGTGATAGTCCAGACTGGGAAGTTGTCAGTAGTTATCAGGGCAGGCTTCCTGGAGGGAGTGACTACTGTGGAGAGACTTGGAGATTGAGGAGGAGTAAGCCAGGTGGACAGAGGGACTACACTAAGCAAGGACACACAGATCTGAGAAAGCAAGCCCTCTTGGGAAAACGGAGAGGGGTCTGACAAAATGAAGCTATAAAGCCTTTAGATTCCAGATCATGAGAGATATCAGTTTACTTTGTGAAAGGATTTATCTGATGGATGTATGCTTCTCTTAGCTTTGGAGCCTCAAACCTGATCTTCAGACCTGTTTAAGCCCTTTAGATGACGTACCTCACGTCACCTCTCCATAATTTCGTGGTCAACCAGTGATAATACCCACCCCTTAGTGTTACTGCGAAGACTAAATGGGATTGTGCAAGTCTAGTTCGCAGTAAAGTGTATTTTCACATAATAAGCATTTTAAATAAACATCAGTTCTCTTGGTTGAACCACCAGAGAATATACAAGCTATTGCTAGGCCTACCCCCTCCTTCCTTCCTTCCTTTCCTTTCTTCTTTCGTAGTTTAAGTGGCAGCCGCCAGAAGTCAGAGACTCAGAGGACATGCACCCCAGCGAGAACTCCTAAGTGATGATTAAAAGGCAGCCGCCCAGAGCCGGGCGCGGGCCAGGAGCGAGGCTGGGCATGCTCAGTGCGCGGGGGCGGCGGGCCCGGACCGCGGCGGCCGGAGGGAAGCGGGCGGGGGCCTGAGCCGCGCCAAGGCGCATGCTCAGTCTCCGCATCTGCTCTCTCCATCCAGTGCCGCAGCCGGAAAACCGCAGCGGCGGCGGCGGCGGCGGCGGCGGCGGCTGAGGGGGAGCACCCCAGTCCGGCGGCCAGAGGAGGGGGAAAAATACGAGGACATAGCTGATAAGGCAGGAATCGAGAGCTAGAGGTTGGCGGCCTCTTCCAGGCCACCGCCTTCGCCGTCAGCAGGGAGGAAGCGCCGGGAGGCGACGGCGGCTGGAGAAGGAGGAGACGGCGGCGGGAGGGGAGCAGAGGAGGGGACGGGCCGCCGGCGGCCTGGGCGCCGCAGTGATTTTTGACGTTTTCCTCTGCTCGGTCTCCCGCGGCCCCGGGTGGGCCACCCCCGCCCCGCGCGCCCCCCGGTCCTGCCGGTCCCTCCGCCCACCCGCGTTCTGAGGGGTGTTCCCGCTCCGAGGGAAGGGAAGGGGGAGGCGAGGGCGTGCGGGCATCGCTATGGCGGGGACATTTTCCACAACGTGATTGTTAGAGACTACCCCCCCTCGCCTTAAAATTCCGGGCCCTTCCAGCCTCCACCCTCCCCCAAGCCCGTGTGACTAAACCGAGACAAAGGGGAGGCGGCCTCGCTCACACGCGCGCTCGCGGGGCGGGTGGCTCCGAGGGGCGCGGGCGGACGGACGGACGGACGACGGACACCGCGCCGCCACATTCCTATGCCCGGGGGCAGCGGCGGCGGCGGCTCCCGCGGGAGGCGGAAGGCTCGCGGCGAGCACAGCTGAGCTTCCCTCCAGTCGGAGCCCGGGCGGGCCTCGCCCCGGCCTCGATGGTTTGAGCTCCCCTCCCCTCCCCTCCCGACCCGGGCGGCGGCGAGGCCACACCATGTGAAGGTTAGAGCCCGGACATCCCGAGGAGCCGCGGTGAAAGATGGGGGATGCTGCAGACCCCAGGGAGATGAGAAAGACCTTCATTGTTCCAGCCATCAAGCCCTTTGACCACTATGATTTCTCCAGGGCCAAAATCGCCTGCAATCTGGCCTGGCTGGTGGCCAAAGCCTTTGGGACAGGTAAGTGGTGTCTTCCCTTACCTCTTCCTTCTGAGGACGTCCACATCCCGGTTTTTGTTTCCCGATTCGCGAGTCTCCATGCGTGTCTTTCCATACAGATTCAGAGAGATGATGGGAGACTAGGACGAGGAGAAATAAAGAAAGCAGGTTGGATTGTAGATGAAGGGCCCTGGAGTGGTCAGGGGGGATTCGCCCTGATTCCTTTTATTGGACAGCGAAAGTGCTCCCCCCCCTTCACTGAGCAGCTTTTTAAAAAAAAATTTTTTTTATCAGCAATTTATGTAGAGTGGTTGTAATTTGTGACATTTTCTTCATGTACTGCATAAATTTCCCCCTCAGTCATAATTGTGATTACACTACCAAGAAATCTTTGTTGGTTTCTTTATTATTGGAAGAAGGTAGATGGTACATAGTACTCTATTGATTTTGACATTTGTAATGGTGGCTGCTATTCACACTCCCGTAGGATGGAAGGTGGCCTGTGTTGAAGAGAGCAGTATTAATTTTTGTTGTCGTTCTTTACTCCTGTGTCAGCCCTCTGTACACATTTCACGTTCTTATTAAACCATATATTAAAGCCAGTGTGTAGTTTGCTGACTATACATTGATATTTTCATTTCATATTATCAGTGAGGGGGTCTTGCTTTTTATGAATGTATTTTGGCTTCATTATGTTAAGAGAAACAAAAACTCCCTACTTGGGAATTTTTCTTAGCTTTTTTTGATGGTATGTGCTGTTGACACAGAAATTCTGTAGTACAGCCACAATTAAGCACTCCCTCCATAACCCAGTCTTTGCAGAATAACAGGAAAAGGGCCTGTTCTTTAGCTGTTGATTTAGGAGCCCATGCTGTGGAGTGCTAAAAAAATTAGCAGGCTTTTCTTTGGAAAATGCTTCTGTCATTTACTGTGTAACTTTTAAGAGTAATTTTTGTAAGATTTTTGTTCTACTGTAGTTAATAAATTTTGGATTCATAAAATATTTATTGAAAAGTTCCTTAATATTTACAAACTTTTCTCTGGAAATTAAATGCAGGGTGTTTTTTGGGAGGATGATGGCTGATTTCTGATTTTAGGACTGTGAAAATATATATTGGTAAATGGTTTAGTTCAGTTTTGCTGTTTAAACATATAGTACTTGTGCATCTTAATTTACAAGCAGATGAACTTCAATGTTTGGAAAATTGAATTAGTTTTGGAGGAAATTCACATAGATGCAATTTTATATTTATGACAGCCTTAATTTTATTTGAATTCTCATGCTTTGATATTAGACTGGCATCAGGAATAAATGTAATAAATCTTTTGAAATAATTTAAATTGTAAGATTTCTTTGAAACTGAATATCTAGAGTAACAGAAGAAAGCACAAAGTATTATTATTTTAAATTTTCTACCAATATAAGCAATAAGAATAATACATGTGTTGGGTTTTAACTTAAGCAGCATACTGAATATAATATCCATTTGAAAGGTCAGTCAGTGAAGGCTATTTAAGTATTTAGGAAAGAAGAAAATTTATATAGTAACCTCTGTGTAAAAGTAATGGGTACAAAGTGGAAGGCCAATCGAAATAGTAATATTTTCTATCAGAAACTGAGAGGATACTTAGAATACAGATGTCAAAATTTTGCTGTGCATTCACAAAGTCTTAACCAGAAAATGGCCTGTTTTCTGGATATGTGTCAGGGCAGTTAGTAGATTCTGGGTCACTTCATGAACACACATAGAGCACATTGGAGAAGAAAGGAAGTGAAAGGAATACAGTATCAATGGAGTCTTATTCTTCTGTCAGGCATTCTGCTAGATGTTTGCATTAAGTTGTACATTTGGGATTCACAACTCAGTGATGTCCATAGTGTGTTCCTCATTTGAACAAATTGAGGAAGCCAGAGAGATGAAACAATTCTACTGTGACACTGCCAGTAAGTGGCAGAGTTTTCGTTTGAGGTTTGACTACAAAGGGTAAGATACTAGTGAATGTAGAACATACCTGTTACCCATTATGTTAACAACATTATTTCATTTATTCCTACAGCATCCTTATAGATACTGTTCCTGTTTTTCAGGCTAGAGAGACCAATTTGCACAAGATTAACATCTGACAAGTGATATATTCTACATGCCAGCTCAGGTCTTTCTGACCCTGAAGTCTGCTTTTTGCTCTAACCATTCTGCAGAGTGATCCTTTTATCGGCAAGCATGGAAACTGCACATAGTACATTGTTCAAATCTAATATTTTTTCAAAGATTGGGCAGATCTTAACTAACTTTCAAATGGTTTAGAGGAATATTGTTGGTATGTGGTTACTTTTGCCTTGGCAGCAATTGGAATGGATTAAAAAGATCATATTCAAGATGAGATGAAAAAATATGTTTAGAAGACCTTCAGAAAGTGACTTTGTAACAAGAAATTAATACATTGTTAAGAATGCTATGTTTGTACATTTTTTTTAAAGAGCCAATGTCTGTCATTTTTAAAAAATATTTTTAGTTGTAGACGGACACAATATCTTTATTTAATTATTTTTTTATGTGGTACTGAGGATTGCACCCAGGGCCTCACGCTTGCACTGTACCACTGAGCCACAATCCCAGCCCAAGAGTCAATGTCATTTAAAAAATATATATTTTTGTACATGGATAGCATGCCTTTATTTTATTTGTTTATTTTTATGAGGTGCTAAGGATTGAACGCAGTGCCTCACACATGCTAGGTAAGTACTCTGCCATTGAGCCACAACTCCAGCCCTGTTTGTACATTTTGTTTATATTTTATTGACAGTTTTTCAAAACAAATTTCTATGAAGTGAATAGAAAAAAATAAGATATTTTAATATAAATAATTTCCATTTGCTATAAATGCTTACCAGAAAAGGTTAATGTACAACATGTTTCAAAGTTGTTGCCCAATTGTATTCATTTATTCAAAAAATTAGCCCAAGCCTGGCTCAGTGGTACACGCCTGTAATCCCAGTGGCTCAGGAGGCTGAAGTAGGAGGATCTTGAGTTCAAAGCCAGCCTCAGCAATTTACCAAGGCCCTAAGCAACTTAGTGAGACCCTGTCTCTAAATGAAATACAAGATAGAGCTGGGGATGTGGCTCAGGGGTTGAGGGCTCCTGAGTTCAATCCCCAATACCCCAAACAAAAACAAACAAACAAAAAAAATAGCCCAACTTTCAAGAATGATTTAACAATAATATATAGGGATATACAAAAAAATATAACAAGGTTTATAACAGCAAATGAGTTTATAATACTGAACTAAATAATATGAAAAAATGGAATGATGGTTGATAAGGTTTAAATGATAAACTGACAACAGAAAATGAGCCTTGAATTCCATGTTAAGTACTTTGAATTTAAGAATTTAGTAAGAAAGAGTGTCACAAGAGGTTCTGCATCCAGAATTCCCCCAAGGGATTTAAGGGAGCAGGACATTTAAAGCAAACTCTTGTCTTATAATTGCTTAAATAAGTTCAGCTATTGAAATTCAGCAGGAGCCCCACAATGATTTAACTTCCTCCTGTTTTTGCAATAAGTAACTTGCTGCAAACTCATCTACATAAACTTGTTCATTTGATTAAAACTGTAGTGGCATTTTTCTGCAAAAGAAGCTATTAGACAAGCTATTTGGGGTATTTTTAGGATAAAGAGAATATTATTCAAAGTTCCTGACATAATATTTCAAATTAATTGAATATTCCACATCTGCTTCCTAGTTGTTATGAAGTTTATACTTCATTTCTTATAGTTCAATTGGTTCATTCTATACCCACAACTGATATTTAGCTATCATTTTAAGTTACTTTCCCAACATGGTTCTAAAACGGACTACTTTTTATATGTCAAAAGTTAGGTTTCTGACAGAATAACCATATATATTATTGTTAAATCATTCTTGAAAGTCAAAATCCTACGTAAGATCTGACTCTAAGGCCATGAAGACTGTAAGAACAGTGCTTAGCAGTGTGGTTTAAGAGAGACTTGGTGTAGAGAGGCCAGTTTGGGACATTTTAGTAGGATTCTTGGCCAGAGGTGATGAGGGCTTGAAGTGGGGTGAAAATGACATTAAAAGCTGCAGTTATCCAGCAGTTACTGTGGATCAAGCACTTTACACATGGTATCTCATTTTAATCCTCATGACAGCCTTATGAGGTGGAAACTACTAATCATTCCAGTTTTGCTGATGAGGAAAGTGAGGATCATGGGTTTAGGAAGTCATCCAAAGCCATCCAACTAATGAAGCTGGGATCTGAACCAGGGAAATCTGACTTCAGTCTATGCTCTTAACCATTATACTATATGGGTAGAAGTCAAAGAAATGGAAAAGAGACAGATGTTAAAAAATGTTGCAGAAATTTAATTTTTTATATTTCTAAAAGATTGAATTTGGGGTGCCTGGGGAATGGTTTAGCTGAAAAGAGAAATATTTAAGAGGATAAGGTCACCTGAGGTTTTAGGGAGGATGAGGTTATCTGAGACTTTGAGATTTAGTGACTGGGAGAATGAATTGTGATGGTGTTAGCAGAGAGAAAAAGCAGTAAGCTGGAATGGGGAAGGCAGCTTTATTTTCAAAAACCTTGAACTTGATGTGTTGGCCAAATATCTTCTCTGAGAACTCCAATGAAATAAGTATCTATAAGTGTAGGTAGCAGTATGACTGAGAAATTGAGGATAGAAATAATAATTTGGTATTTTGTGCATAGTAGTGTAATTGAAATTGGAAGTAGATATGATTATAGGAGAGAAGAAATTTCAGACAGAATTAAGAGTAGTGAATACTTAGAATGCCTGGAGGAGGATGAGGAAAAGGAGGCAGAATTAGAGCAGTTACTTAGGAAAAGAATTAAGAAAGCATAATACTGAAGCCCTGGGAAGGAAAAGTTTCAATGGGAGTGGTCTGATAAATAGTGTCTAATGCTGTAGGTTTCAGCAATGCCTGTCTTAAGAGCTTATGCTTTAGTAGAGGAAGATATGATAAATGTCTAAGTACGTAGAGTTCAGGAAATCTATGTTAAGAGTCACATAATGGGAACAAAGACATTCAGAGGAAGACTGGTGGGGGTAGAGGGTGAGGTGGTAGGGAGAGATCACTTTCAGCTTCAGTGGTCTGTGAAGGAAGACCTCAGTTGTGGAGGTGATATTCAAGCTAAACCCTGAAGAAATCAGGCCAGATGGAAAGTAGGCATTGTAGGTAGAGGAAATGGTTTGTGTGTAGGCATGGAGTTAAGACACCCAGGTGGCATTAGTGAAGCAACATAGACCAGGTAGATTGGAGGAGGTTTTTGTAATAAAATAGTGAGAGACACAACTTGAAAGGTAATTTGGGACATAATAGTATGTAAAGCTAGGTTAAGGAACTAGGTGTTTATTTAGTAGGTAAACAAATTATCTAAACATATTGGATAAAAAGAAGAAAAGGAAAAGCGACTATTATTAATTTATTATAATAACAGGTAACTTTGTGCTAATTACTATTCTGAGCATTTTATATGTAATTTTTCTCTTTTAATTCTTCAAACAACCCTATTAAGTCAACATTGCTTTATTGTTTTCATCTTGAGACTCTAAAGCAGGATTTCCCAACTGCAGAACTACTGGCCAGATGATTCTTTGTTCTTGGGGGCTATCATGTGCCTTGTAGAATTTTAGCAGCATCCTTGGCTTTTACCCACTAAATGCCAGTTGTATTCCCTACCTCTACTCACATCTCTTTTGTGTCAATGGTCTACTCATTGTGTGATGTCTCCTGGGGAGCAAAGGACCCCAGCTTAAGAATCAGAGCTATAAACCTTGTAAGACATATCATTGATTTTAAAGATATTTTTACACATTAAAGTATAAATTAATTGTAAGACATTCTGATTTCACAAATACTCAAATTGGCAAAAGAATTTAGGAAATATGATAATTTGCCTTTTTTTTCATTTTTTTATTCTAATTTGTTATATATGGCAGCAGAATGCATTACAATTCATATTACACATATAGAGCACATTTTTACATATCTCTGGTTGTGTACAAAGTATATTCACAATTTGCTTTTTTTTTTTTTTTTTTAAATAAATGAGGAAACATTGTAGAGGGGTCAACTAAATTGTCCATGATCATCCAGCTTGTTAGCAGTAGAACTAAAATTAGAGTCTAAGTCTTTATGATACTAAAATTTGCATCTTAATCTGTATTATATTCTTCATATAATACATTACAATCTTATGTTTATACTAGAAATGAAGGCATAAAAAAGCATGAAAACCTTTCAGTCAGCCTTAATTATTTTTTCTTTGCAAAATTTAAAAGTATGTTTGATTTTTCTTCAACAAGCCTATTTATATTTGGATAGTTAGTGCAGAAATAGGAAATGTATTTAGTCTCTGTCATTTTAGGGTCTCTCCCCTCCCTTGATGGATCTAGTTTGGCATGTGTACATACTACATACTACTTTATGAACCCTTCCATTAGTAAATTATAAATAATGATATTTAAATGAAATATTATACACTTATTAATACTGACAAGCTTGGTGGTTTAGCTAATAATCATTTCATTTATTACATTTAGTACTTTTCCCACCCCTAGCTTCACCCCTAGCTTCTTTTCTCTTCCTTCCTCCCACACTTTATTCCTTCCTTTCTACCACTGAGCCACATCCCCAGTCTTTTTATTTTTTATTTATTTATTTATTTATTTATTTATTTATTTTGTACCAGGGATTGAACTCAGGGACACTTGACCACTGGGCCACATCCCCAGCCCCTTTTTGTACTTTATATTTAGAGACAGGGTCTCACTGAGTTGCTAAGTGCCTTGCCATTGCTGAGGCTGGCTTTGAACTCGTGATCCTCCTGCCTCAGCCTCCCAAGTACTGGGATTACAGGTGTGCGCCACCGCGCCCGGCTTATTTTATTTAGTTTTTGAGACAGGATCTCATTAAGTTATCAGGACTGGTGATCAACTTGAGATCCTCCTGCCTCAGACTTCTGAGTAACTGGGACTCAGAATTATAGACACATGCCACTAATACTGGCCTTTTTTCTTTTTTCTTTTTAAACATTGTCTCTTCATCCATATATTTTAAAATTAAAGGCCTATACAGTAGCATCTTTCCAGTTTTCCTTCCCCACCGGACTTCCTTCTTGTCTAGAGCATTTTCCTGAAGTGATTTGTCTTAATTTTTGTGTTTGCTGAATAGTTGTGATAGTAACACTCATAACTCTTTGAGTTGTTTAGAAGGAACACATGTAATTACAAAAGGTTCATTTTATTACTTTCACACTTAGGCTGCTGTTGGATATTCCATTTTCCATTGTGGAATGGGGTTTATTATAATTTATATCAATGAAAGTTTTTATTAAAAATATTTTTCACTACAAACTAGGAAAGATAAAACAAGCTAGGAATACAGCAACAGAGAGGAGCCTGAACTCCCTCTGTAACCCTCATAGTTATACACTATAGTGTTATACCCAGTAATATTCATAAAGACTTACGTTGTACTTTCTGGAGATAAAGAAGTGGAATTTTTTGGGGGGTAGGGGAGTGCCGGGGATTGAACTCAAGGGGCACTTGATCATTGAGCAACATCCCCAGACTTGTTTGTATTTTATTTAGAGACAGGGTCTCACTGAGTTGCTTAGCACCTCACTTTTGCTGAGGCTGGCTTTGAACTCAAGATCCTCCTGCCTCAGCCTCCTGAGCTGCTGGGATTACAGGCAGAAGTAGAAACTTTAATTGAAACAATGTTCAGCTCCTTCATGTTTCATACATCTTGGTTCCTGGGATGTGTATGTGTGATCTTAAAAAGTTATTTTTTTAAGCTGTCATGTTTCACCTTTCTCATACCTTCCTTCAAACCATTTTCTAACTCTAAAATGGGAATTGCATGCACATTTTAAGTACTTAAGGCTTTTGGAATAAAGGGCATTTGATTGAAACATTTGAAATGTTTTATAGACATTTATCCTCAGTAAAGGAAAGTTTCAAAGTAGATAGTTTCCTTTTTTTTTTTTTGGTACCGGGGATTGAATTCAGGTTCACTCAACCACTGGGCCACATCCCCAGCCCTTTCTTTGTATTTTATTTAGAGACAGGTTCTCACTGAGTTGCTAAGTGCCTCGCCATTGCTGAGGCTGGCTTTGAACTGGTGATCCTCCTGCCTCAGCCTCCCAAGTGCTGGGATTATAGGCGTGCGCCATGCCTGGCTAGTTTCCATTTTTTAAAAAATATTTTTTAGTTGTCAGTGGACCTTTATTTGTTTATGTATATGCTGTACAGAGGTGTTGAGAATCGAATCCAGTGCCTCGCACATTCTAGGCAAGCACTCTACCACTAAGCCACATCCCCAGCCCCACCCGATTTTTTTTTTTTTCTGATAGCATTCTAGTACTCTGAAGATTATTTTTTTAGCTTTCTGTTTTCCACGTGCACCCCCCCTCCCCAAGGGGATACTATTTAATTATATAAAAGGCAGGAAATAAAATACATTTCTCTCTCTTATTAGGCAGTGAGGCATAAACTGTTGGGACATACAGTTTGGGGTCCCTGCTGTCTGGGATGGAAACACTGGCATTGTAGTCTGTCCAGAGAGCCTTAATATTCTTGTCTCCTTTTCTAGTTACTGACCCAGCATTCTTGTTCTGAAGCAAAATTTTTAATTCAACCATCTCATCAGTGTTTCTAGATATTTTCAATGTTTGTTCCTCTTCCATATGTTCTGTAGGGTACTTATCAAATTCACCACTGGTTTCAGTGTTAGGGAACATTTCCTCTGGCTGTTCAGTTTCCATTTTCTTGTATTAAATGAACACACCAATTAGTTATTATGTATCTTTACAGAGCTGTACTTTAGTGTTCTGGGTAGGACTGACAACTGACACCATAGGTGCAAATCTCCTCATCCTTTTTTAAAATGACATTCGTATAGACTGTTGACCATGTAACTTATTATCAAATTTATATGTTTTATAGAATTTGTATTGTGACAAATTTCAGAATGAGAAATAATATCTTTAGCCCATTTAAAAATTTTACATAGATGCTGGAGAACTTGGTTATAGGTTCTTGAAAATCTATTGGTGCTTTAAAATATTTTCTAAATAGGTAGAACAGGCACAGATTCAAAACTCAAAACATATAAAATAGTAGATCTGGTGACAATCTCCTTTCCACCTTGACTCCAAGTCACTTAGTTTCTGTTTTAAGCAAGGTAATGTCATCAGAAGCCTGTTTTTCAAAAGATCTTTTGAAATCCATTTAAAAATGGTTGAAATGGTATGTTTTATACTATGTGTATTTTACCACAATTAAAAAAAAAAAAAAAATCTTGGAAACAAGTTAGGAAGTGGATTGGAGTAGGACCAAGAGTTATGAAGGGGGATCTATTTGATCCAGGTGAGAGATGATGGAACTTGAATTGGAATGGTTTCAGTGACTTAGAAGTGGATGGGTGTAAAAGATAAGACATGGTGATTTATTTGATATGTGGAAGGAAAGGTGAGATCTTGAGAAATGTTAAGATTGATTCTATTTAATGAAGAAGGGAACAGTAAAACAGGGTCAGACTGTGTGTGGAGGGCATAGCATTCAGTTTGAGGAACATCTAAAATGGTAGTATGTGCAATAGGCCCTTGGAAATTCATCTGTGAAGCTTAGAAGATCTCATGGATGAGAGATGTACCTGATAATGAAAATCAAGAAAGTGGGTGACCTCCATTTACTAAGGGAGAGTATAGAGTGAGAACAAGACGCAAGGTGGAGACCCAGCAAAAGAGCCATGCATAAAGTATCTAGAGAGGAAGAAAGAAAATGACGAGGAATGTAGAGTCGATTTGGGAAGAGAACACTGAAGATGATAACATGTAAGGAAGGAATCTTCTGAGGAAGATTTAGCAATTAGTCTCAAAAAGATTCGTTGGATTTAGCAACAACAAGATTCAATTGGATTTATTGATGATTTTGCTGATAACATTTTGAGCAAAATGTAGAAACAAATGTGACTAGGTTGAAAGTAAATGGGAGGTTGTATCAGTTGTGGTAACTTCATTTGTAGTAACAGAAAATCCAACTTGGATTGGCTAACTATTGAGGATTTACTAGTTTATAAAAACCAAAAGTCCTGAGGTAGGATAGGTTTTAGATTTGACTTGATCAGGGCTCCAGCTCCACTTAATTCTGTCAGTGGTGCTCTTTCTCATGGGTGGATTTTACCATCAGGCTGTCTTCTCCGTGGTAGAAAGTGGCTATAGTAGTTCCAGGTCTCATACCCATGACTACACCATATAGAGCTCTTTCCTGATTGTTGCATGCAATTTGTTTTCTCTTTTCTTGCCTTTTTCTTCCTCTTTAAACAAAACCATTTGATTATATCTCAAATATATACAATATCAATAAGCTTTCGTGTATTCATTACCCAGCCTCCATAGTCATCAGCTTGTGGCCAGTCTATTCATCTGTCTGCACCCCTGCCTCTGCCAGTTATCTGAAGCAAATCCTAGACATTGCATCACTTCCATCTATAAATATTTCACTATATATCTTTAAAATCAAAGATTCTCCTTTTAAACATAAACACAGTACTGTCATCATTACAGTTCTGTCATTATCATGCCATAGCATAAGTATTATAAATACTTTTGCTTATTTTTTATTTATTTTTTATAGTTTATTCTAGTCAGGATCCACATAAGAACCATACATCGCAATCGGTTGGTATGTCTCTTTTTTAAGTTTTTTCAAAATATGTAGGCTCCTCCTCCATCTCATTTATCTTTCTTGGCAATTTATTTGTTGGAGAAAAGCAGAATATTTGTCTTATAAGATTTCTCATAGTACAGATCTCCATGTCATTGTTTAACAAGTTTCTCTTTGTTCTCTGGATTCTTACAAGTTAGTTGTTGGATCTAGAGAATTGATTGCATTAATGGTTGAATTTTCTTTCCTTCTTTATTTATAGGTGGTTTGTACTTCTACCAGCAGTCACTTGATGTCTATTAATCTCTCTATCATGCTTTGTTTATTGTCTGGATTACTCCTTTAGAATTTCCCTTTATTATTTGGTATGGGAAAAAAATTACTTGGATGCATTGGTAACCTCCAGAGTGTGCATCAGGCAACCCCAAGTACGTACCTCCAGTACATATCCTAGAGGTCATGGAACAGGAAGCTCACATAACAACTTAAAATGTGCAAATCATTTGACTTGTTATATCAGTTTATATTGAGAAGCAAGAGCAAGAGATGGGGTGAGTTTAATACATTTAAGCTAGGGTCGAAGCAGGGAGGAAGGACCATATGTTCATAGGTCCATCTCTCTTTTTTTGTGTGTGTTTCCTGGATACTTTTAAAATTTTTAAAAAATATTTATTTATTTATTTTAGTTGTACACAATGCGTTTATTTTTACATGGTGCTGGGATCGAACCTGGGCCGCGCACGTGCTAGGCAAACGCTCTACCGCTGAGCCACAACCCCAGCCCCTCCTGGATGCTTTTTAATGTGTGTTCAGAATGTGTTACAGGAGAGTTTAGCTTAGGAAAACTGTTTTTTCTCCCCACTGGTGTTTCTTCATTTTTAACTTTTGAGTCTCCACCAAATGCAGAATTTAAAAATTTTTAAAATCTGTTCTTTTGAGTTAATATATGATGGTAGGTCTGGGGTTGTGGCTCAGCGGCAGAGCGCTCGCCTCGCACATGTGTGGCCCGGGGTTCGATCCTCAGCACCACGTAAACATAAATGCATTGCATTGTGTACAACTAAAGTAAATAAATAAATATTTAAAAAAATATATATGATGGTAGAATACATTCTGAATATTTATATAAACATGGTATACATCTTATTCTAATTAGGATCCTGGTCTTGTGGTTGTGCATGATATGGAGATTCACTATGGTGTGTTTATATATGTGCATAGGAAAGTTAAGTCAGATTCATTCCATTGTCTTTCCTATTCTTGTCCCATGTCCATCTTTTCTTACTACATAGCCTTTTCTGCTGATGATGTGGTCATCAGGAACAGGGTTAAAGTTCCAACAAGGAGGCTCACAGAGACACAGACCAGTGGCATATACTTTATCAGAGAGACAGAGGGAATCATGCTGCCATAGCTGTAGCTTGCCAAAAGCTTGATGAACAGCTGTGGGTTTTGTGTTTCTTGGGCAGAGGACACATAGGCCATCATCAATGAATAGTGAATTAAGGACTCTTGAATATTAAATGCTCATTGACTCTTTGTTTAGTCTCATGTATATCTACTATATCATAAATATTAGTACCTTGCAAGTTTATGTATCATGAATATTTAATTCCTAGTTACCTGATGAATAATAAGGTATCTTTCCCCCCATTCCTTTAAAAAATTTTTTTTATTTTTTTAAAATATTTATTTATTTACTTTAGTTGTACACAATGCAATGCATTTATGTTTACGTGGTGCTGAGGATCGAACCCGGGCTGCGCACTTGCGAGGCGAGCACTCTGCCGCTGAGCCACAACCCCAGCCCCCCCATTCCTTTTTATGTTTACCATATATATGCTACTTCTTACAAATCAATTCTATGTCTAACAGACTTTTTGCTTACTACTTATCTATACTTAAAATATCTTCAAACATTTCAACCTATGTTTTACAAACTACAAATGCATTTTTTTATACCTTTATTTTGCTTATTTATGTTTATGTGGTGCTGAGGCTCAAACCCAGTGCCTCACACATGTGAAGCAAGAGCTCTACCACTGAGCCACAACCCTAGCCCCAAACGCATTCATTTATATAATAGAATTGAATAGATTCAAGAATAAAAGTACATTGAGATACGGGGAAGGCAAGGTAAATACTATATTCTTTCCTTTTATTGAGGGGGATATTAGATCAAACTGAATAGTCACTGGACCCCAAGAATCAGAAAGGGTAAAAAGAATAGAAAGAAAGAGCATTCCAAACCAAGTGACCAGAATGTGCAGAGACTTTGCAGTGGCAGAGAGCATGGTTTCCAGGAACTGAATGATTGGGGGGATAGAATCATTTCTTTTTTTTTTCAGCCTGAGAAAATATTTTAATCCTTGGAGAAATGAGAAGTCATTGAAAACCCTTGGGTATGTGGTGTGGGTAGGGATAGTGGTGGTGGTTGTGAAATGATCAAATTTACTTAAGGGAAGTAAGCAGGTTTAGGCTTGAATAGAGAGTGATTTGGAATAGGAACAAAAGTGAATGTGAAAAGACAAAATTTAGGAGTAAATGCAGTAATTGAGATGAAAAGTACTGATCACCTGGACCATGGAGATGTGATTTGAGAACGTGAAGAAGGGAGCGGGGGTTGGCCTGGACTTTTTTTTTTTTTAGAATTGAGGGACAGAAACATTGACGATGACTCCTATGTTTCTGACTTGTGCAACTGGATGAATGGTGGTCATTCATTTATGTAAGGAATTCTGGAAGATAATCAAGTTTTGGAAAAAAATGATTGGTTTTAGGCATTTTGACATTTTGTAACATTTTCCAACATAATTTCAAATGTACAAGAGTTGTACAGAGAATCCCCAAATACCTTTTACCCAGATTGACCAACAAATTTGTCCCATTTTACCATCCCTTCTATCCCTCCCTGCTCCTCCTTCTTACACAAATACATGTATGTATTATATGTGTGTGTGTGTGTGTGTGTGTGTGTTTCACGCACATACATACATAAATATATACAAATATGTTCGATATTTTTGGAACCATTTTAGAATGCATTAGGGATGTTATGTCCCCATTCTCCTTTAGTATGTATCTTCTAAAATGAAAGATAATTCTCTTATATAAAGTTAGTTAAAAATCAGGAAATTTAGCCATGATATAATATTATCTAATCCACAGCCCCTGTTTAGTTTTGCCAATTGTTTTAATGTCTATTATGCTAATTTATTTCTTACTCCAGGATCTAGTCTAGAATCATGCATTGCATTTAGTTGTCAAATCCATTTAGTCTCCTTTAACTTGTACTAGTTCTTTAGTCTTTCTTTCTGTTTTATGTTATTAACAGTTTTGAAGACCAGGTACCCTGAGCAGCTATATGCTGAGTTGAAAATCAGTCCCCTTGCCTGGCTCCTAGATACATCTTATTAGCTCTTGCCAAATCTCCTTTACCTTGTGTGCTTGCTAAAAGCAGCCAGTTGTCCACAGGGGCTAACTGGGTCACCTCTTTCTATGTGTTCCTCTACAGTGCTCTGGAGTGTTAACTCTTCATTCAGCAGTTGTCTCCCTCTGCCTTCGGTCTGAATGACTAGAAGGATGATGAGATCCTAGTATGGGTGCTGGCAGTGTCCCACTAGGAATGCCTTGACAGTATGAAGAAAAACAAAGTGCCAGAGACCTGCTCTCAGACAAGAACTGAGAGAGACCCAGGACCTGGAGACTACATTCCAAATCCCTGCTATTCCTGCCTTCTGCTGCCATCCCATTTTCTTTGACTTTCTTCCTTCTTTCCCACAATCCTTCTTCTCTCTCTCCCTTTTACTTCTCCCTGCCTCCCTCTGATTAACTTATTACCATACTTCTCTCATGACTTCTACTACCACCACCACAACCACCATCTGTACATCTCTGCATTCCACAGGGTAGTTGGGAAGGGTGCCCCGGCACACCCAGAGACAAACCAGTTGGCAACCTGGCAACTCCAGAGAAAAGACATTCAGATAGAGGAGCGTTTCCTTACCCATCTGTGCCTTCTAAAGCCAGAACAACTTAATGTCCTCTTTCCTACATAGTGATACTAGAAGGTTGGGTGGGATGTGTGAAGAAGTAGGAAATCCTCCTTCCTAGTCTCTCTCAAATGTCTGAGCATTCAGTGTTGATCTTTTTTCTCTAATAAAGTATACTTTTAGAAAAAATGGATCAAATACTTTGTAGAATGTCTCTCAACTTGGATTTGTCTAATGTTTCTTAATGATTAAAGTTATACAAGTCTGTCAAGTCTATCACAAAAGAAATGTGTTGTCAGCAAATCACATCAAGAAGTACATGATGACTGGATTCAGTGGCACATGCCTGGAATCCCAGTGGTTTGGGAGGCTGAGGCAGGAGGATTTCAAGTTCAAAGCCAGCCTCAGCAATTTAGCAAGGCCTTAAGCAGTTTAGCGAGACCCTATCTCAAAAAAGAAAAAGTTAAAAGGGCTGGGGCTGTGTCTTGGTGGGTAAGCACCCCTGGGTTCAATCCCCAGTACCAAAAAACAAACAAAAAGATGTACATAATGTTTGTTCTGGTATTGTGATGTTTACTTTGATATCTGGTTAAAGTGTTATCTATCAGTTTTCTTCTATAAAATGATTGTTTTTCTATTTGTAATTAATAAGTAACTTATGGGGACATAACTTAAAATATCCTATTCATCAAACTTTTATCCACCATTTTAGTGTTCAGTAATGATTCTTGCCTGAATCAATTTTTACTGTTGATTATTACCATCATTGACCTCCATTTATCAGTTGGTATTCTGAAAGAAGGAGCTTCCCTTCTTTTCTATTTATTTATGTTGGGATGGATTCATTTTTTTATTCAGTGAATAAAATAGTATTCATTTTTATTATCCTTATATATATTTTGATGTTCAAATTGCCCCAGATTTGGCCAGTAGGATCCCCTTCCATCTGGATCCTGGTTCCTTTTGACGTGGCTCCATGATTTGTTAGAATTTCCTTACTTTTTGGACCTTGTGTGCAAGTGTAAACGCGCGCGCATGCGCACACACAGACACACATACACACACACACACACACACCGCTCGTTCTATACTCATCTTCTATTTTCCCTGTTCTGTTTTAGCAATGGAATTAGCCATTTCTTCAGGGAGGTCTTTTCCTTTTAGTGGGAAGTTTATTATAGATGGTAGACTTATTGCTTTTTGGAATGTTATTTAGCAGACAAACACATGTTAATATATACCTACATCTATTTCTTTCTCTAGCTACGTGTGTGTGTGTGTGTGTGTGTATACAGGTATGTATATATATATATATATATATGGAGAGGGAGAGAGAGGGAGGGAGAGAGAGGAAGATATGTTGAACAATGATGCTTCCTATTTCATTCAGCAGTACCAGAGTTCCTTTTAGTCTTCTTTTTTTTTTTTTTTTTTTTCCTTTTTGCTACTGGGGATAGAACTTACACACACTTCATCACTGAGCCACATCCCAAACTCTTTTTATTTTTTATTTTTTTTTAATTTTTAATTTTTATTTTTTTTTGAGACAGGGCCTTGCTAAGTTGCTTAGGTCCTTACAAAGTTGCTGAAGCTAACCTCAAACTTGGAATCCTCCTGCCATGGTCTACTGAGTTTCTGGGATTACAAATGTACGCCACCACACCCCAGCTCTTTGTTATATTTCTAACTCCTCTGCTCACTGAGAAACTTGGTTTTCATTTGAGTTTGAGGTTTCTTTGTGGCCCCCAAGTGAAGAGTTGAGTAGAGGGCTGGGAATGCAGTTTAGTGATAGATCACTTGCTTCGCATGTGTGAGGCCCTGGCATTGATGCCCAGCATTACGAAGAAAACGAAAGAAAGAACAACAACAAATGAGAGTTAAGTAGGCTGTAGCCTATGTAAGGATTTGGAACTCTGAAGAGCTTAGGTCTTGTGGGGTAACGGGAGGAATGGGGGTGATCATTTAAGCTTGGGAATGTCATACAGCACTTAATACATTGTTTGGTAACAAAGCAGAGGGAAGGAAGAACCTTTTAATTGGTACCTTATATGAATGCAAAACTCTGTGTTTAGGGATTTTAAAATTATTTTAATAAGTACTTGAGTGCCTGCTCTGTGTCATGCACAGTTCTAAGTGCTAGTGACATAGGACAGAGAAGTAGCCTGCTTTCCTTTGAAGTACATTAGAGTGTGAACAGGCAAAAATAAGACACAAAAATATTATGGGATAGCAATAATTGCTATCTAGAGAGTTAAAATAGGATGATTGGGTTGTCAGGGAAGGTATGTTTGAGGAGATGACATTTAACTGAGATCTGAATGGAGAGAGCCAACCATGCAATTAGGTGGGGAACACTAGAGGCAGAAGGAACATCTAGTACACAGACCAGTAGGGCTGAACTTGGTGTGTTCGAGCAACAAAAAGACTTGGTGCCTGGAATATAGTGGGTCATGGAGAGGTGGAGGTCATTGGGATCATAGTAGTAAGTAGTGTGTTTGTGAAATATTGGTAAACTAGAACTCAGAAAAGTTAATTATTGCACTTAAGATCCCATACAAGTAAGTGGTAGAATTAGAACTCTGCCCAGTCTTTTAAAATCAAGCCCATACTTTTCCAAAATCTGAAATTTTTTCAAATTTAGACTGAATATAAGTAGCAAATGTAGGTTAACTGAACAAAGGTTTTGAGAGGGAATGCTTTACAGAAGTGGAGATGGCCCAGGAGAAAATTAGTATTTTTCAAAGCAGGTACAGGATTAAATTATGGTTATTAGCACAGAATCAGGAAATTTGAGGGGAAATTTGAAATTTGGGAATTCCTACAGGAAAAGGCTACTGACAAGAATTTTTTAAAAATAGCATTTTCATTAATTTATCTAAAATTTACCAAGCACTTACTATGTACTAGACAGAGGTAGGTGCTGGGATCCTTATCATAGATACATGGTTCTTTCCCTTTGGTCATGTATGAAGGTATCCTTTTAGTAGTACATTGTCAGCAGTAGGTTCATGGTTTATTTTTTTAAATTTAAATTTTTTTTGCCGTTTTGCAAAAAAAAAAAATTTGTAACTTTCTTTTCTTTCTTTCTTTTTTTTTTTTTGTTTTTTTTTCTGTGGTACCGGGGATTGAACTCAGAGGCACTCGTCCACTGGGTCACATCCCCAGCCCTCTTTTGTATTTTATTTAGAGACAGGGTCTCACTGAGTCACTAAGTGCCTCGCCACTGCTGAGGCTGGCTTTGAACTCGCAATCCTCCTGCCTCAGCCTCCCAAAGTGCTGGGATTACAGGCGTGCACCACCGCGCCCGGCTGTAACTTTCTTTTATTCCTGGTACTGAGTTTCATTTAATTTCAAGTTCAGAGTCTATGGTTTCCTTTCAGTTGGAGTTTTTTTTTTTTTTTTTAAACAAGTTCTGTGTTAGTAATTGTTTTAGAAATAATCTTTAGATTTGAAAAATACAGTAGTGTTTTTAGTGTGAAGGGTATTTTTATTTTATTTTATTTTTTTTTTTTTTTGGGGGGTACTAGGAATTGAACTCAGGGGCCCTCAGCTACTAAGCCACATCTGCAGTCCTGTTTTGTGTTTTATTTAGAAAGAGGGTCTCACTGAGTTGCTTAGCACCTTGCTAAATTGCTGAGGCTAGCTTTGAACTTGAAATCCTCTTGCCTCTGCCTCCTGAGCCACTGGGATTACAGACATGCACTACAGCGCCCACTTGGCAAGGGTATTTCTTTCTTTTCTTTTTCTTTTTTTTGTGGTCTTGGGAATTGAAACCAAGAGTGCTTTAATGCTCAGCTACATTCCCAGACCTTTTTATTTTTTATTTTGAGACAGGGTCTTGCTAAGTTGCACAAACTGGCCTCCAACTTGGGATCCTCTTGCCTAGCCTCCCTAGTCACTGGAGTTATAGATATGCACCACTGTGCCTAGCTAGTGTGATGGTGTTTCCAAAGTGTATTCCTTCTACCTCCTGACCCTTCATTGTTTTAAAGGAATCTGTACTACTTTCTGGGATATGGATGCAACTGGTACCTGACTTAGCTTTATAAAAAATTGTCTTTAGCAATACTGTTTTTACTCCCTCTACCTGTACCTCAAGCATTTCAAATGAATGTTCATTTCAAAACTTGGATCTAGTCAGGATTTATAATAACATGATTAGGATAGGTTTTTCTTAAGTCCTGGTATACAAGAAAAACTTGTTTCTTTTCTTTGCAGTTCTAGGAGTGATATTTCACTCAGCCATTTCATAGTTATTAATTTCTAAACCTTTTTGTTCTGGAAGTTAAGAAGAGAGTATTTTAATAAGAGTAAAACCTCTTATCTTTGTTTTTGTGTATTTACTTTCTAGTATGCCATTTCATTTTTTTAAAAAAAGTGATGAAGCTCCAATTTGTTTTTTTTTAAATAATAGTGTTGAAATGATAAGACATTTCGAAAGTCTTCTCTTGAGCACACCTAGTTTTTGAAGACCTTTTTTTGGGGATTGAACTCAGGGGCGCTCGACCACTAAGCCACATCCCCAGCCCAATTTTGTATTTTATTTAGAGACAGGGTCTCACTGAGTGCTTTAGTGCCTTGTTTTTTGCTGAGGCTGATTTTGGGTTTTTGTTTGTTTGTTTGTTTTTCAAATATTTATTTATTTGTTTTAGTTGTACACAATGCCTTTATTTTTATGTGGTGCTGAGGATCAAACCCAGGCCGGCTGTGCATGTGCTAGGCAAGTGCTCTCCTGCTGAGCCACAACCCCAGCCCCCTGAGGCTGTTTTTGAAGTGACCTATTTTGTAATATTTAACATGGAGTTTTGCATTCTTTTGGAGGTTGAAAATCTATTTTTATCATATTCTTGAAACATTGAAACATTGATTTTCTAAGGATCCTTTTCCTTTTCCTTGCGTTTGGTCTTTTTAAAAACTTGTGCTTTTATAACTTAAAGTTTGTGGGTATGCCTTAATAGAATGAAGACAGTCCCTGGGCTCTCCACCTTCTGCCTTCCATCTTCCATCCTTGTGATATTGCATGCCATTGTTATTTTTGAGTCTGTTTAGATGGTTTAGAGCTAGAACTCTGCATTTACTAGCTGTGTGCCTTTGGGCAAGATAACCATTCTTGAGCTTCGTATCTGTCAAATGGGTTGTAAAAGTGTTGCTTAGGATTAAATGACAGAATTCATGTTTAGGACAGTGCCCACATGTAGAAGGTCATTTGTAAGTACACGTATATATTTCTGTTACTTATCTGTTTATTATTATCTGACTTGCCCATTTCACCAAAATGTTATAAAGATCATGTGTAAAAACAGATATGAAAGCAATAAGTAAGTAAATGTTAGGTGGGTGTATAGGTATAGATAAATTTATAGTCCTGATAACAATCACTGACTTTTCTTTGTGCAACTAATGTTTAGCTAACAGCTCATCTATATTAATGATTTTTTATTGATACAGGAAATAAAATCCATTATTTATACATGTTATAATAGCTTAAAATAATTTCCCTTTTATGGTTGTTCTACTCAATAGCTTCTTTATAGTTCCTCTAATACTATAAAATTTAAGTGAGTCCTAGCACTATATTCTTCAGTTCACAATACTGAGTCAAGTAGTTGAAATATAAAGCTGGCTCACTACTGAGTGATGTAGCTATGAAGGGAGAAAAGTGTTTTTTCAATTATTAAATGAGGATATTTTTAGGTGTCTCTCCAAAATCCCAAATTAATACATTCACTCTGACCTCTTTCTTGAGTCCTATATATCCTGCTGCTTATTGGATATAATATAATAATTCCACTTGGATTTTTTGCTATCATTTCAAGCTCAAGATGTCTAAAACTGTATGGTCTTGCTTTCAGAATTTGCTCTGCCTCTAATTTTTTTTTTTAATTTCTATTCATGCTATCACTGTTTCTCTAGCAAACCAAGCTTGATCATCTTGATTTCCATCTTGACCTCTGTCTTTGCTTTATTTCTGGATCCTTTTTGTTTGTCTTTAGCAATCTCTCTTCTGTCCTCACTTCCTGATTTTACTATTGTCTTCAAACTTCATTTCCTTATCCCTATTAAATAATCTTTCTTCTATCTCTGACTTTTATGGCCATCAGTATTGAGTACCAGATTTTAAACAGGGAATCTTTCCTAAATAATACATACAACTTTTCCCCAATAACTTTAGCAGGCTAATCAAGAAGGGAGAGAGAGACCTAAGGCCTTGAGGAAGAGGGACAGAATAAGAGACAGTCTGTTCTGCAACTCTGTAGCTGTAAAACTTTGGGCAAAGGATTTTATCCATTTAGGCAGCAAGGCCTAGCAGTCTCTTGAAGTAGTAGTTGTGGTGTGTGTCCTGGTTGACTGCTTGCATGTGTGGTTATTCACTGAAATTAGTTTTTAGAAATCTCATAGTTCCTTCTGTGCTTTTGACTCTGCATGTGGGAATCATTCCTCAGATTCACTAGACTCAGAAAACTTCTCCTTGTTTGCTTAATAGTCTGTTTCTGGAATATTCTTAGAACAGTTATCTTCTATAAAGGAAATTCATATCTTTCTTTGTTCTAGATATACCACAGTCTAAGTAATTACCTTTTCAGTTAAAGGGATATTGTTATTTTAGAGGGAATCTTAATATCTGTGATATGAATAATAATTATTAAATAAATTTTGTGTTTCTCTTATAAAAATCTTGTAAGAGATTTTCCCCCCCTTAATCTTTATAGAAAATGTGCCAGAGGAACTTCGAGAACCATTTTACACAGATCAGTATGACCAGGAACACATCAAACCACCTGTTGTTAATTTGCTTCTGTCAGCTGAACTGTACTGTCGTGCTGGAAGTCTCATTCTCAAGAGCGATGCTGCAAAACCCCTTTTGGGCCATGATGCTGTAATCCAGGCTTTAGCACAGAAAGGTCTTTATGTCACTGACCAGGAAAAATTGGTAACTGAACGAGATCTCCACAAGAAACCTATACAAATGGTGAGTCTTTGTATGCCCAAGATTATTTTAAGTTTGAAGTGCATACTCTTGAATGTGGATTGATACTATAAAACAGTGGGAAATAATGTTTTGCCATTTGATTATCATTTCTGCCTAGAGTTCAAAAATTTTCTTTTCTTTCTTTCTTTTTTTTTTTTCTTTTTTTTTTTTAATCTTGTTTCTAAGCAAAGGAAGATTTTAACAAACTATTTTGGACTGTTTGGCACCATCTGAAATCTGGAAGAAAATTATGTGATTCCAGCTTCTTTAAAGTAATTTTAATTTAATTTTTAAAAAGTGTTTTCTCCAGCTGGGCGCGGTGGCGCACGCCTGTAATCCCAGCACTTTGGGAGGCTGAGGCAGGAGGATCACGAGTTCAAAGCCAGCCTCAGCAATGGCAAGGCACTTAGCAACTCAGTGAGACCCTGTCTCTAATAAAATACAAAAAAGGGCTGGGGATGTGGCCCAGTGGTCAAGTGCCCCTGAGTTCAATTCCCGGTACCAAAAAAAAAAAGTGTTTTTTTCCATCATAAAGACTAACTAGAAGAGATGCAAAATGCATCCTTGACTTTATTTTTATTAGGCAAGAGTTTGAAATTTGTAAGTGTTCATTTATGTGTTTGAATAAGTGGTAAATTTCTGCATGTTAGATATTTTAGTTTATTTAAGAACTGTTAACTCATTCTTGTAGAAAATACTTGCAGAAGGATTCTAAATGGGCCTGGGACCAGCATGCAGGAACTCTTGTCATGGATAGTCTCTGACAACATTAATCCAAATGTTTAAGTTCACTGTATGTTATTTAGACCATTGTAACTGATTTAGCTTAGGTTTCACAAAATGCAGTTATCAAGAATGCTGTTAGAAAGTGGTTTTGCAGTTTAATTAAGTCATGTTATCTTATGTGAGAGTACTAGTCTTGCTTGGGAAGAAGGGTAAAGGTGTACATAGAACACTGTATTACAAAATTGTGAAATTTAAGATGGTGAACAAATTTAGTACTAAATGAGGTGATGACCTACTTTGCTTTCTGCCTGTTTTTCCTTCTTTTAAAAACCTATTTTAATATTGATGAGGAATGGAGACTAGTATTTCATGAATAATTTAGTTAATGGAAATTAGTTACAGATTTATAATACAATTAGTAAGGATAACTGAGAATGTTGATCTATTTATTGTCAGATATGAGATTTTCAACTTTCATTGATGGCTCCGAATTCACCTATAGTTACTCTCTGACTTTTGTATACCTACTTTATATATATGTATTTTTTTGCCAGTACCAGAGGCAAACAAAATTCAACTTAGGTGTGGAATACCTGTATGTCAGAATCTTTTCACTAGTTGAATGCTTCCACCAGTTACTTCCACTTCTTGGCCAAGTGGATAGTTACAAAGCACATTAATGACTTTGAGCAGTAGTAGTTGCTCTTGCAGGTACAGATAATCATTAGATAGCCTAGTTGTCTTTAAATTAGGTTATCTATTTTAGATCATCTTTAATAAGAATGAAACAACATACTTTCTGCATTTTTTTTCCCCAATGCAGTTTCTGTGTGTGAAGTATGAAGGTACTTGCAGAATTAATTTAGAGATAATGGGCTTGGTAGACTGCTAATTGCATTGCTTAGATTTCTTTCACACTCTACTGATATTGCTGATAACTTTGAATACACTTAAATAATACTTAAAGAATGTTATTTAAGCAATACAGAATTTCCCTGTTTTTCTGGTTCTTTTACTTTGGGTTGTTAGAACTTGAAAACATGATATTTGACTACCTCATTTAAACATTTTGCAATGAAACATTGGCTTATCTATCTTTTAATTGTATACTTTCAATTTCAGTTACAATTTAAAGTTCTTCTATTGCTATGACATTTTGGTTGATATTGTAATATTATGTTACCCTTTTCTTAAAACCTATGTGACAAAATTTTTCAGATTACAAGTCAAAGCTGATACCTTAAAAAACTATTTTTTTTAAAGAGTTTTTGCTCTTTGGAAAATAGTTTCTTTAATTTGCATTGAGTATATTGACTATCACCTACCACTTTTTATCTGTAAGTTAACTTAGTAATTTTGGCATGTTTCATTTCTATATTCTGCTTCACAGCTTTTTTGGGGGGAAAAATGTATGATGGCAGCAAAAGTATCATCCTTACTTTTTTAAAAAGAAATAGCATTAGTACTAATTTTTGATAAATCTTAGTATAAAGTGTGTGTATACCTTAATAAAATGAAAACAGATTCCAAGTGAAATTATGTATTTTAAGATAGTGATTTTTATTATTTATTTATTGTGGTACCAGGGATTGAACCTGGGGGTGTTTTACCATTGATCTACATTCCTGGCCCTTTTTACTTTTTTTTTTTTTTTTTTTTTTTTGGGTACCGGGGATTGAACTCAGGGGCACTCGACCACTGGGCCACATCCCCAGCCCTTTTTTGTATTTTATTAGAGACAGGGTCTCCCTGAGTTACTAAGTGCCTCGCCATTGCTGAGGCTGGCTTTGAACTCGCGATCCTCCTGCCTCAGCCTCCCAAAGTGCTGGGATTACAGGCGTGCGCCACCGCGCCCGGCTTCTTTTTACTTTTTATTTTGAGACAGGACCTCACTAGGTTGCCCAGACTTGTCTGGAACTTGTGGTCTTCTTGCCTAAGTCTCCCAAGTTGCTGGGATTACAGGTGTGTACCACTGCACCGCACCTGGCTAAGAGTGATTTTTAGATGAATATATGCCAAATTGTTAACTTTAGTTTCTTTTGGGATTAATATGGACTTGGATAAATGGAAACTTTCATTTTTTATTTGGTGTTTTCTCTGTTAACTTTTTTGTATTATTAACATTTTTATAGAATTATACTGTTTTAAAACTTACAGAAATAAACTTTAATTCAAATAGAAATATCTTTGGTTTCAAGTGCCTTGTATGGGGCTGGGGTTGTGGCTCAGTGGCAGAGCACTCGCCTCGCACATGTGCGGCCCGGGTTCGATCCTCAGCACCACGTAAAAACATAAATGCATTGCGTTGTGTACAACTAAAGTAAATAAATAAATATATATTTTTAAAAAAGTGCCTTGTATGTATACTAAATAATTCTGAGAGTCATATTTTTAAAGATAAAGGGGTATCCTGCTATTAGCTTTTAAGTGAACATAGGAAATGAGAGCAAACATTGAAGAATTCTTTAAATGGTTGAATTCAGGGATCTCATAAGTGGCTTTCTGAAGCTTTAATATATCTTTTCTGTGGTATATTTTAGTAATTGATCTTTAAAAAGGAAAGATGTATGACTTAGGCAAATTTGACTATTTAAGTAGATCTCATTAACAACTTTGGAGTGGGAATGGAGAGAATTTTTTTTAAGAGAAGTCATGTTGGAGCATATATGCTTTTCATTATATTGGTTTTTAAAGAAATTTTTAAGACTACAACTTTAAAATATTTTGGACAGTGATTGATTTAGAGAACTATAGCTTTTAAAATATCTTCCATATTTATGTTCCTAGAAAAAGTATCTTCAGACCTTGTCTTTTAAAGCCAATGTTTATTATTTTATTTCAGCACATAAGCATTGTCTGTGAGATTGCTAGAAGATATTGTAATTGTAATCTGCCTAATGAATATGCCAAATGTGTGGGTAAAGAACAAATGTAAACAATAGTAAGCCCATGGTATTCAGGGGTTCCACATCAGTGGATTAAATCAACCAGGAATCAAAGATATTAGGGGGTAAAAATTGTGTCTGTACTGAACTGAATATGTACAGACTTTTTTTCTTATTGTTATTCCTAAACAATACAACTATTTATATCATTTATGTTGTGTAAGGTATAAATAACCTAGAGAAGATTTAAAGTAAGGAGGATATGTGTTAAATGCAAATACTACACCATTTTATATTAAGGGACTTGAACCTCCAGATTTTAGTATCCATGAGAGGTCCTGAAACAGTCCTCCAGGATATAAAGGGATGACTCTACAGTTCCAGTGTTCAAAAGCACATAGTTGTGAGAATTAACAGGAATGTATGCTTTAATGAGCATTAAATATATAAATAAGAAGTAACCAAAGGAAAAAGTGGTATCCATTAAAATCACAAATGAACATTTTTTAACCAAAAGTATGTTTTGACCAATATCATGTTATCTCTATCAAATCATCGGAATAAATACTGTAACCCAGAATGACCTGAAAATTGAGAGGCTTGTAGCAAATGAAAGCAAATGCTGAAATAGATGTATAAATGTGAGATGAGGCTAAAAGATATTTGAAGTTAGATTATAAAAAGACTTTGAGTTCAAACTAAGGATTTTTAACTTTTTTGTGGGTTACAGTTTCATGGAATAAATTGTCATACTATTCTTTGTTTTTCTCCCCTGCTCCTGTTATTGGTTTGTTTTTTCCCTGCCTGTATAAAACAAAACTTTGCAAAAACACTTTGTGAACTAATTCATTGGCAGCTTAAATTATGACCATCTTACTAATTCTTAGATCTTTATGATTTGCATATATTTGTTTACTTTTCTACTTATCAGACTATTTGGTAAGCTCTTTTTATTTAATGTGCCATGTGCCAGGCAGTGTGCTTACACTTTACACACTATCTTATATAATTTAATTCTTTTTTTTTTTTTTTTTTTTTTTTTTTTTTTTTTTTTTTTTTTGTGGTACCAGGGATTGAACTCAGGGGCACTCGACCACTGGGCTACATCCCCAGCCCTTTTTTGTATTTTATTTAGAGACAGGGTCTCACTGAGTTGCTAAGTGCCTCACCATTGCTGAGGCTGGCTTTGAACTCGCGATCCTCCTGCCTCAGCCTCCCAAAGTGCTGGGATTACAGGCGTGCGCCACCGCGCCCGGCATAATTTAATTCTTAAAACAAATTTAAGAGGAAAGTATTGTCTCTGTTCTATTGATGGAAAAAACAAACAAACAAACAAAAAAAAAAAAACCTGAGGCTTTGAGAACATAACTAAGGTTACAGAGCAAATGCAGTAAGTAGTAAAGGCAAAATTCTGACCATATCTGTTTTAACTATAAGACCTTTGTTCTTAACCATTAAATTGTATTTTTGTCTTTGTCTAGATAATAGGTAGGTAGGAAGTAGTGAGGTGGAAGGAAATAGAAATATTGTGCTACCTGGAAATCTGCCTGATGGTTTGTTTGCAGTCTTGGTAATTGGCCCAGGCTTCTTTGCAAAATAATTTACTGCTATTCCTGTTTTAAAGGTTATGTTAATTTCATTTATGCGGAAGTAACTATAGTGGTTCAGTAGGATGATAAATAGCATGAGTGTATAGAAGGTGAAGCAGAGAGGGTGAAACAGTATGTAGAGCCTGGATAGACTTGAGTTTTGTGATGGTTAAGAATGTACAAGGTGATCCTCTAGTTACCATTATTTTTGCTGAACACATGAAAGATACTGAGAACAAAGATAATCTTAGAAACACTGTTGTCCTTTTCTTCCTTTCTTTCTGCCTGTTTTCCCATTTTTGCCCTTCCTTCTTTTTTACCCCTTTTATTTTTCTTTCTGTCCCACTCTTCCCTTCCCTCCTTTCTTTATTTCCTACCTCTCTACATTATTGGTTCTATTTAGCAGCTATTCTTACGGATTTCCATGGTTCTACCATCTGTTGGAATCCAGTATAATTTACTCATGTAGAGGCTTAAAAAAAAATCTTTTTCCTGTATAAGATGATTAAAAATTTCACGTTAGAGAACAAGGATTATAGAAATGTAGTATCACAGTAGAGTTGACATTAATTTCTTGTTATTCTTATATAAGAAATCTTGCCTTTCAAATTTATGAGCAGAACTTGTCTTTGAAAAATTATTTTAAATTCTCATAGCTGTTGTTAAACATGGTTTTTTCTTTATGTGCAGTACTGGAACTTACTTGTCTGTTTTCCACTCATCATATGCCTACCTTGGATTCCATTATTTTAAAAAATTTTTAGTTGTAGATGGATACAATACCTTTATTTTATTTATTTATTTTTATGAGGTTCTGAGGATTAAACCCAGTGCCTCACACATGCTAGGCAAGTGTTTAACCACTGAGCTACAGCCATAGTCCCATCCCTTATTTTTTAGTAACATATTATATATACCTCTGTACAAATTCGGATTATCTTTTGATATCTTACAACCATGTTTATTATGTTAGAGTCACTGTTTATTTGTAATCATTTATTTGGGACTCTTAACTTTATTGTCAAGTAGAAAAAACTTGATAAATGGAGCTTATTTTATCAGACAGTCTCACAGAAACTTTTTATTATACTTATAAAACTGAGTTTAGTCAGACCATTTATTAATTTGGTTTATTTAAAGATCTTCTGTAATGGCTTCTGTACTGTTTCCTGTGATTTTATAAAAGTTCATGTCCTCCAGCGTCTTAATTTCTAGTGGGGGTGTAAAAACTAACCAAATTTTATCTTAGGAATATAGAAGCACCAAACTCAGTTCTACTCTTTTTTTTCTGGAGGTTGGGGGTGGGTTCCAGGATTGAACCCAGAGTGCTTAACCACTGAGCCACATCCCCAGCCCTATTTTGTATTTTAGTTAGAGACAAGGGTCTCCCTGAGTTACTTAGTGCCTCAGGCTGAGGCTGGCTTTGAACTTGCCATCCTCCTGCCTAGCTTCCTGAGCCTTGGGATTACAGGCATGCACCACTACACCCGGTTCCTTTTTATTTTTTATTTTGAAACAGTGCCTCACTAAGTTGCTTAGGGCCTTGCTAAGTTGCTGAGGCTGGCCTTGAACTTGCAATCCTCCTGCCTTAGCCTCCTGAGTCACTGGGATTACAGGTGTGAGCCAGTGCACCCAGCTCAGTCCTACACTTAAAACAATTTTGAAGGATGTGAAGGAATTTAAGTAGGGAAAGGAAGTTTGTGCTGTAAGGTATTGTATATGGGAGTAAAAGGGAATCTTAAGAGGAGTATGAGAGCATGACATACAAGGAAAAAGCAAGGGCTTTAGTTGTAGTTTTAGATGAGTTGTATACTGCTCTCAGAGACCAATGAGATCACATGGTAGGTAGAGACAGGGCCTCTATGGTCTTTTATGCTATGACAGATGTGATCCTGGAAGTGATAGGGAACTGCTTCATGGTATAGGGTTTAAACCCTACAGAGGTTGTCATTAGACTTGTACTCCAGAGAGTTACTCTGGTGTTACTGCTTAGGAGGCTGATGAAATAGCTTCAGGCCTGAATTAAAATAATGGCTGGAGAGATGTAGAAGTTGGTTGAGTGGGGAAAGGCATTTTTAAGGTAGGTAGAATAGAGATGACTTTTTTTGTTTTTGTTTTTTTTTTTTTGGTAACGGGGATTGAACTTAGGGGCACTCGACCCCTGGGCCACATCCCCAGCCCTTTTTTGTATTTTATTAGAGACAGGGTTTCACTGAGTTGCTAAGTTCCTCGCCATTGCTGAGGCTGGCTTTGAACTCACGATCCTCCTGCCTCATCCTCCCAAGTGCTGGGATTACAGGCATGCGCCACTGCGCCTGGCTTAGAGATGACTTTTTGACTCATTAATGAGTTGGGAGGTGAAGAAGGGATCCTAGAATAGGGCTGGCAAAAAAAGATTTTATCCCTTATGCCAACTCTAATGAATTAATTGGTAGTTAACCACTAGAAACTAGGAAGAACAAGCTCTTTGGTTTTTACTCTCTGGAATCCTTAGGGTCTGGATATTCACCTTTCCTCTGTTGCTTTTCTTATTTTATTTTTTTAAAATATTTTTTAGTTGTCAGTGGACCTTTATTTTATTTATTTATATGTGGTGCTGAGGATCAAAACCAGTGCTTCACACGTGCTAGGCAAACACAGAGCTACAACACCAGCCCCCTTCTGTTGCTTTTGATACTTTGGATCCCTGATTATTTTACTTACTGAAGGTAAGAAACAAAACAAATAATGTAACAGCTTTATAGATTTAAAATCCTAAGCTAATATCCTCCTTCCCCTCTCTCTTTTTTTTTTTTTTCTTTTTCCTTATTTTGATTTGATCTTCTTTCTTATTAGTACAGGGGATTGAACCCAGGGGTGCTTTACCATTGAGTTACATCCCCAGCCCTTTTTATTTGAGGCAGGGTCTTGCTGAGTTGCTAAATTCCTTGCTAATCTGCTGAGGCTGGCTTTGAACTTGGGATCCTCCTGCCTCAGCCTCCCAAATTGCTGGGATTACTGGTGTGTGCCACTATGCCTGGCTTTTTAGAGCTAATACTCTTAAACCTCTTATATTTAGTGAGAAAGATAACGACTGCTCTTGTAAGTATCATCCTAAGTTTCTCTCTTTTTTAAGTACCAGTTGTAAAAGACTGAGTTGTATGTAAGTGAAGGGTCATTATGTGTACAGAGAAATGAAATAAGAGTGAAATGCATTTTGGTGGAATATACAGTCTTTTTAGTTTGTTAATTATGTATTTACATGAAGATTTATGGACATTCATATATTCGATAGATACTTAGTCAGCTCTGATGTTTGCCCTGACTAGATGTTAGTGATAGGGTAGAAAACCTTGGTTCTGGGCTGGGGTTGTGGCTCAGCGGCAGAGCGCTCGCCTCGCACGTGCGCGGCCCGGGTTTGATCCTCAGTACCACGTAAACATAAATGCATTGCATTGTGTACAACTAAAGTAAATAAATAAATATTAAAAAAAAAAAAAGAAGAAGAAGAAGAAAAGAAAAGAAAACCTTGGTCCTACAGATGATTTTTTTTTTTATTTGGTACCCGGGATTGAACTCGGGGACACTTGACCACTGGGCCACATCCCCAGTTCTTTTTTGTATTTTATTAGAGACAGGGTCTTACTGAGTTGCTAAGTGCCTCGCCATTGCTGAGGCTGGCTTTGAACTTGCGATGCTCCTGCCTCAGCCTCCCAAGTGCTGGGATTACAGGCGTGCACAGCCTACAGATGATCTTGAAAGAAATGAGTTGAGTGGGAATGCGGGGTTGAAAGAGATGAAGTGTGAAAATATGATAGGACTGAAGGTACAGAACTGTGGTGATAAATTGTTAGGAAAATTTAATGTACTTTACAAATGTTAATTATTAATGCACATTGCTATCTTATAGGTGAAAAAACTAATCTATAATTCACCCCACAAAGTAAGCTAACTTGCCCATAGGCAAACAGATAGTAAAGGATGATGCTAGGATTTGAACTTGTATTTGGGGACTGCAGAGTCCATTATTGTCCCCCCTACACCATATGACCTTCCAGAATAATGAAAAAAGAACCCACAAACAAATATCTTCCCCCTGCTATTTCTGTCGTGATTAGTAGCTTATAAAGTACTTACAAATTATTATTATTTGGTAGCAGTCATATAAGACAACTATGGCAGTTATTACCATCTGCTTTTATAAGTAGGAAACTTCATGGATAGATGGATTTAATAGTTACTTATTTGGTTCCTGTTGGAAGCTGTATAGAAAGAAGAAATGATAGATCATGATCACAGAGATCATAGTTAATTAGTGACAAAAACACAGATAAATTTCTGTTCTAAGTCAGTGCTTGTTCTACAAATACATTGTGCTGCCTTTGTTTTTCCTGTCCTTATAGATTATACCCTGCATTGATTCTGAGGAAAGCAGGAGAGAATAGCAGTATGAAGTAGGAT
Organism: Tamias sibiricus; assembly: GCA_025594165.1. NCBI lineage: Eukaryota > Metazoa > Chordata > Mammalia > Rodentia > Sciuridae > Tamias > Tamias sibiricus. The sequence goes on from CM046669.1 coordinate 33,099,227, forward strand.
ATCAAACAGTGAGAGGATGTATGGCAGTGAAGGGTAGTATGATCAGAAGGGTGCAGAATAGGAATCCTAAGAATGGGAATAGGAGAGAGATCAGGGAATTATTTTGGTCACCAAAGGTACTCTTTTCTTATATAGAAAATAGTTCTCATTTAATGACCACTGACAAAAATATACAGCTTTACAAAAATAGAGTGATTCACTTTGCAAAGTGAACAGAGGGAGAATCACAGCACAGTGATAGATGGTGGTTGGAACCACACTACTTTATGAAGGCACTGCCCTTGGGAAAAGCCTGTGAATTCCTGCTGCTGAGGTCTCTCGGGCTGCTTGATTTCTGTGCTTCCTAGGCTTAGTGTTTCAACTCTTTCCTAGCTAATGTGAACTACTTCATTATCTTCCCAATAAATCCCACTTCTTGCTTAAGTTAACAGAGCTAATTCAACAGAGTTGGTTTCTGTTGTTTGCCATTAAAAGAACTATACCTAAACATTAAATAAAGAAGATCTACTCATTGATCTTTTTTCCCATTTGAGGACATAGAAGTCTGGTTTTAGAGCCAAAAGAGACCCTAGCAATCATCTGGTCTTGTGTCTTGAAATTCTTTTGACTGTGACCTGTTAGGAATACATTTTACTGCAAGATCCACACCTGGTTTATCTAGTTACATATTATAGAAACAAAAGTACTTATTATTGTAACTTGATTTTTTTTTTTCTATTTGGGAAAAAATATGACTTGTCACCAACTAAATTGATTTTTTTATACATTACCCACAAATGGATTACAAACTCATGTTTTAAAGATAAATTGTTTTATTTTTTAGAGGAAAGTGATAAAATGACAGTGTTGGTTCTAGAAACTTAACCATACCTATGTTTTTCTTTTAAAGAATATATTTTTATATACAAATTACTTCTACTTAAAAAGTACTATGGAGGCTGGGGTTGTGGCTCAGCAGTAGAGCACTCGTCTAGCACGTGCACGGCCCGGGTTCGATCCCCAGCACCATGTAAAAATAAAATGCATTGTGTACAACTAAAGCAAATAAATAACTATTAAAAAAAAAAGAAATTGTGAACTATTGGGCTGGGGTTGTGGCTCAGCGGTACAGCACTCTCCTCGCATGTGAGTGGCCCGGGTTCGATCCTCAGCACCACGTAAACATAAATGCATTACATTGTGTACAACTAAAGCAAATAAATAAATATTTTTAAAAAAAGTACTATGGGACTAGAGTTTGTGGACTTCCTTCCTTAAGATTTATCTAAGCTATGTGGTATACAGCTGCTAGGTTAAGTTTTCTAACATATCACTTTTATATTTATCTTAATTTCCCATTTCCCAGTTCAAAAACTTATTTGACTTGAAATGCAAGATACAATATGATTTCAGATGCATATCCTTTTTTAAAAAAATATTTATTTATTTATTTAGTTGTACACAATGCCTTTATTTATTTTTACATGGTGCTGAGGATCGAACCCAGGTCACGCACGTGCTTAGGCAAGCGCTCTACCGCTGAGCCACAATCCCAGCTCCAAGATGCATATCCTTTTTAATTTGTCCTGTTTTCAGAGCTAGTGACCTTGAAGTAGGAGGGAATTTGCTGTACTTTATGAAATAGAATTCAGTTTTGAATAATGAAAATTTTATGTCCTTTCTATTTTTAATCTCATGTTCATAGGAGAACATTTAAAGTAGCAAAAATAAGGTATTTACAAATTAATCTGATATTATAGACTTGCCAGCTATAATTTCTTTTTAACCAAATATATCAGATGGGAGTGAAAGACTTAGTGTTGCTCCTCATTTTTAGTCTGCTGAATTGTTATCATTGTTGTGCCAGCAATAATTTTTGATGGGTTACTGAAAATAGATTCATTATATATTAACTAGATATTCTGCAATGTATACATGTATTGAGATATTACAAGTTACCTTATTAATTGTTTTTTGTTTGTTTGGGTACTGGGGATTGAACTCAGGGGCACTCCACCACTCAGCCACATCCCCAGCCCTATTTTGTGTTTTATTTAGAGACAGGGTCTCACTGAGGTGCTTAGTGCCTCCCCATAGCTGAGGCTGGCTTTGAACTCGTGATTCTCCTGTCTCAGCCTCCAGAGCCACTGGGATTATAGGCATGAGCCACCATACCAGGCTGATTTTTTTTAGGAGAAAAAGGAAAAACTGTACTTTCAGTGTGAGTTTCTAATTAAATAGATGGTACATTATAAGGTGGTTTAGCTCTAGTTCTGGAATCTGTCTTGTTCTGGATTAACAATGTCTGGATTAACAGTGACTCCATCCGCCCCCCCCCACACACACACAATTGGAATATAGATTGAGATGTTTTTAACAGTTTAATATAAGGGCATATTTTTCTAAGTTGCAAAATTACAATCCAATATTCTAGAACAGAAGATAGTCATAGCCATGCGCGCCCCCAGTCTATTGAGAATTTTGATCTCTCACCCCCATGATACTGACCCATTTTTGTAGTTTAGCAAATAGTTTTTCATTAATGTCAGTAAGGTGATTTAGTAAAATCAATGATCATTAAAAAAAATAAACTTTAAAAACTTCTGTTTGTATGCTTGCTTTGTATTCAGACACTTGCATTTCTGTAACTGGAAAAAAAAAAAAAAAAAAAACTTAGATTCCTTCTAAACCTGTATTGTTATGTGATTGAATAGACTGTTACAGTGAGCTTTGTTACAAAGTGAGGTGTTACAAAGCTGACCCAAGGGCCTCTCTTTTCAGGAAGTTCTTTTGATGTGATAGGAAAGGTATGAGAATACTGATTATTGTTTACCTGAAGCTAAAAATGTTATTTTGTGGTAAACAAACAAGTGGCAAAATATATAACTTTAGAGAAGGTGAGAACTATGAAAAAATAAAAAGAGAATAATATGATAGAATGATCTGAAGGAATTGTGTGCTTTTTGTTGGAGTGGTTAAAGGTAGCCTTACACAGAACAGTATATTTGAGCAGAGGTCTGAAACATGATGAAGAGCCAGTTAAACAAAGATTACTGACAGAGGAAATAAATACAATGCCCCCAAATTGGTAGATATTTCAGAAAATAAGTAAATGTGTGGATGATAAAGGTCCTGCTGAGGATTTCCTGGAGGGAACATTTTTCAGGAATTTGAAATTTTAGAGCCATATTTATTTACCATGAAAATTTAGTAATATGAAGTACTTGACTGATTAAGTGAGATTACCAGTAAACAATTAATTGATGACAATTTCAGAAAATAGTAAATGCTATGAATAAAATAAATCAGGAAGAGGCTATAAAAAATGGATCATGCTATTTTTATGAAAGGTGATTAGGGAAGACCTGTCTATAGAATTGACATTTGAACTAAGACCTAAATACTAGTAACCATAACCAGCATGTGATGATCTGGGAAAATAATATTCTAAGTGGAAGAAACGACTCTGATATAGGAGTGAGTTTAGTATGTTTCAGGAACTGAAAAAAAGGCTACTCAGGTTAGTGGTGAATATAGCCAAAGCAAGTAGAACCCTATTGGCCATGATAAGATGTTCACATTTTATTCAGTGTACAAGGAAGTCACTGGAGGATTTAAAGCAGGGCTATGAGTTAAAAAAGTTTCTTCTGAGGCTGGGGTTGTAGCTCAGTAGTTGAGCGTTCGCCTCCCATGCATGAGGCACTGAGTTCGATCCTCAGTACCACATACAAAAATAAATAAATAAAACAAAGATATTCTGTCCATCTACAACTGAAAAAAATTTTTTAAAAAGTTTCTTCTGGTTGCTTTGTAGATGGAGGGTATAGGGGATGCGGTCAGGCTAGGAATCAGGAATTAAATTTCAGCCATATTAAGTTTGAAGTGCCTTTAATATATCAAATAAGCTGTTGTATATCTGAGTCTGAAGTTTAGAAGTTCTGTGTAGACTTAAATTTGGTAGTCATTAGCCCATGAGACTTCCCTTTCATGTCTAGCTGTATTGTTTAAAATTTAACAGTTAGGGGCTGGGTATGTGGCTCGGTGGTAGTGTGCTTGTCTAGCATGTATGAGGTCCTAGGTTCCATTCCCATTACCACAAAAATAAATAAATAAATAAATTTAACAACTAATCGTTTAATACGTAACACCTGCATTTTTACCACTTTGTTTTTATAAAGTGAAACATGTTTGAGATATAAGTAGATCCATTAATGCCAAGGATGAATAGGAACTAAATCTAATTATATTAGATTTTAGATTATTGCTCAAATTCTTTTATCATACAGTTGCATTACATTGGATTGAGAAGTCTTTTAATTACAAAAGTATTTTGAGTTTCGTTGCATTTGGCCAAAAGCAAGAACATAAAATCCAAAGAATAGCTGGTAACCTATGGCTTCTGCCATGGTGCCTGGCACAAGATGATGAATGGGGTCAGATTCTTTGCCTCCAAAATCTGAACAAATCATTGAAGGAATCTGAAATTCAGCAGTCATGAGGTAGAGTTATGGCTAGAGGAGCCATGGGAAACAATGGACTAAAGTGTGGAGAAGGTACCTGGAAATATTTCATAACCATCTTTTTTTATATTAATGAACATAAATTCATATCATATTTTGAGATTGCACAACATTTTGTGGTATGAAAATGTCATGTTTTATATTTGCCTAATCCTTTATTGATGGATGTTTAGGACCTCCCTCCCCACACTAAAGGTTTTTTGTTTTTTTTTTTTTTGGTACCAGGGATTGAACTCAGGGGCACTCGACCACTGGGCCACATCCCCAGCCCTTTTTTGTATTTTATTTAGAGACAGGGTCTCACTGAGTTGCTAAGTGCCTAGCCATTGCTGAGGCTGGCTTTGAACTCGCGATCCTCCTGCCTCAGCCTCCCAAAGTGCTGGGATTACAGGCGTGCGCCACCGCGCCCGGCTCACTAAAGGTTTTTTAATCACAACAATGACATGATCAGAGTTCCATTTTGAAAGAAATAATTAGACCTTGACTAAGTAGACTGTGTATATACTTTAGTGACCTTTACTAAAAGAGGAAAAAGAGGAGAAGAAGGTATTGAACTGGGGGAAATGACTATGGTACAGTACAAGGATGATACATTCAGTTTGGGACAGGAGATGCCAGCAGACATATATGCCCAGTAAGGTGTGGACTGGAAATGGATTTGGGAATCTGCAGAGTGGTAGTGATTATTGAAGCCACGGAAATTGAGATGCCCAAGAAGCGCATGTTTAGGGTAAAAAGAGAGGATAAGCAATAGAATTGTTAGAGACACAAATATTTGAGTAATACACAGAAAATACTCTGGAGAACAGCTCTAGTTTTAAGATAAAGAATTAAACAACTCTGAGTAGTATCATGATCTTCTTGTTCTATATAATATCTGTTTTCTTCAGGGGTTTATTTATTTTCTGGTGGCACTAGAGACTGAACCTGCGGTGCTCTACCACTGAGCTACATCCCCAGCCCTTTTTATTTTTCATTTTGAGACACCATCTCACTAAGTAGCTGAGGCTGGCCTGGAACTTGTGATCTTTTTGCCACACACAAAAAAATTCTTTGAATATTTTGATGTTTTATCAAAACTAATATTTTCAGTCTTTCTTTTGTGAAGTGGTTTTATTATTGATAAATAATAGCATTATTTATTGAGTTATTAATGTCTACAATTATAATTTAGGTTTAAAATGTCAACAGTTAATGATTGATTAGAAATTAGTATTTTAAAGGAATTTGTATATAAAGTGGCCTACCAAAATTATAGAGGTGGTGTTTTATGTAAGCAGTACTTGTCAGTTATTTGAAAAGTTGGTACTGGCAAGGTGTTACCAGGTGAGAGGGTTAAAAAAAAAAAAATAGTCTTTTTTTTTTTTTTTAAATCCTTTTACATATATCTTCACCTTAGCATTAACCAGAGTAGAGATTTGACAGTTTTACTGTAGGTAGAAGCATTTCTTGAGAATTATGATACTAGGTCAGTTTTTGCTTAACTTGGGGTAATAAAAACATAACTGCTCTGTGGTTAACTAGCATCCAGTATAGCACACTGGTTCATAGACTCAAACTCTTTTCAAGTAAGCATGTGTTTTCCTGCCGGCTCCTTAGTGAAGTAGCTCCCAAATTTATAACTCTTTCCTTTTTCTGGTAGCTGTGGGCTCTGGTCAGTGTCTGCAGAGGCTATGAGCCTTAGGTAAAGTTTGGTTTCTTAGCTCCACCCCTACTGAATGCTAATAGGGGCAATGCTTACCAACAAGCAGAGATTTTTAAGGACATGGGTGACTTCTAGACATTTGGTAGGTTGAAGGACAACTGTTCCTACTTCTTGTATGCTATTTGAGTGTCTCCCATGACTGTGTTCAATTCTTGTGAACCTCCCTGCTATAATATTATTCCACTGAAAATTGTCTCTGTAGTTTATAAAAACGTGGTATGACTAGTTACAATGGGAAATATAATGACCTTCAATTTTCTTTTTTTTTATACAGTGTTTGGGAAATGAAGCTTGACTGGGTGGTAGAGGCAAATTAGGGAACAGCAGTGATTATGTCATAAGCTTAGTGGTTCTGTTTCTTTTTCTTCTGATAAAGTTAGTGCTGTCAGGCACATTTTTCATACACACCCAGCTGAAAGAAATTTGCTGACAGACTATTTTCAGGCAATTTTTTGAGTGTTAACTGGAGCTTTTACTGACGGTTATTTTTACATGATAAAATATATTTCAGTGTATTTTATGTAACTTGTTTTTGATTTTGAGATTTGAAGCACAGCTTTTGGCATAGGATCAAATATGCCTGGAAAACTTTCAAATCTGGGAAGCTATAAAACACAAACATACTTGTGAGTACAACATATGTGACTGGTTAAAATACGCTAGGAATGTCATATTGGTTAGAAAATGAAAGAACATAGCAATCATTTTACATTGTTGGCGTAAGGTAGCAGCAATTATGTTGAGTGGTGGTGGATAAGTCTGGGCTGCCATATATAAACTATCATAAAAATAAAACTTGCCCAGTTCACTATGAGTAGGACATTTAGAAAATACATGTTCTGTACTTAAATCTTGATTTGTTGGGTATAATCATCTACTTGAGTGGGTTTTTTATAAATCCCATGTTTAATGATTTTGATGGTTATTGGGTTTTTTTCCTGCTTACATATCTTTGATGATTCATTAGTAACTCCATTAATTCCTTAAAGTATTAGTTGATAGAATATTTGGGAAAAACATGAAAATAAATTATTACAATGAAGTTTAAGGTCTGTGATCAATTTTGAATTAGTTTTTGTGAAGGATATAAGGTTTGTTTTTATGCTTGTTTTTTATTTTTATTTTTTGCTTATGCTTTTTTGTTTATTTTTTTAATTTTTTGCATATGGATGTTCATTTGTTCCAGCACCGTCGTTGAAAAGACTGTCTTTGCTCCCATTTTATTGCCTTTGCTCTTTTGTCAAAGGTCATTTGTCAAAGATATTTATGTGGGTCTATTTCTTGGCTCTCTATTCTGATCTGTATGTTTGTCCATTTTTTTGTCACTACTATACTGCCTTGATTACAGTCATTTTATAATGAGTCTTGAAGTTAGGTGGCTAGTTCTCCTAAGTGTGTTCTTCTCTTTCCCAATTGTGTTTGCTATTCTGAGTCTTTTGCTTTTCTATATAAACTTTAGATACATTTGTCTATACACAAAATAATTTTTTGGAATTTTGATTGGGATTACATTTGAATATGTAGATCAAGTTGGAAAGAACTGAACTCTTGGCAGTATTAAATCTGTATTCATTGGCATAGAATTTCTCCTTTACTTAATTCTTCTTTGATTTTGTTTATCAGAATTTTGTAGTTTTTCTCACATAGATCTTGTGCCTATTTTGTTAGATTTATACTGGTATATTTCAAATTTTCAGGTAGTTCATTGGTAGTATATAGGAATGTTATTGACTTTTGTGTGTTAACCCTGTGTCTTGCAACCTTGCTATAACCAAATATTAATTCCAGGAGTTGTTTATTATAATTATTATTATTTCAGATTTTCTATAGAGATGATCATGTTTATGACAAAGATAGTTTTGTTTCTTTCTTCCCAATTTGTATACCTTTCATTTCCTTTTCCTTTCTTATTGCATTGGCTGGACTTCTAGTATGATGTTGAAAAGGAGTGGTGAAAGGTGACTTCCTTGCCTTATTCCTGGTCTTACTGCAAAAGCTTCTAGTTTTTCACTGTTAAGTATAATCTTATTTGTAAGATTTTTGTAGATATTCTTTTTTTAAAAAAATTTATGTATTTACTTTTAGTTGTATACAATGCCTTTATTTTTATGTGGTGCTGAGGATCGAACCCCGGGCCGCGCAAGTGCTAGGCAAGCACTTTACCACTGAGCCACAACCCCAGTCCCTGTAGATATTCTTTATGAAGTTGAGAAGGTTTCCCTATATTCCTAGTTTCCTAGGAGTTTTTATTATGAATGGGCATTGGATTTTGTCAAATGCTTTTTCTCTATATGTTGATATGATCATGTGATTTTTTTTTTTTTTTAGTCCATGTGACAGATTACATTAATTGATTTTCAAATATTAAGTCAATCATATATTAGGGATAAATTCCACTTGGTCTTGGTGTATTGTTGAATTCGTTTTGCTAACTTTTTTGTTGTTCTTGTTGAGGATTTTTGCATCTATATTTATAAGAGATACTGAGCTGTGTATTTCTTTTCTGTTAATGTCCTTGTCTGGTTTTGATATTAGGGTATTGCTGGCCTCATAGAACAAGTCAGAAAGTATTCCCTCTGCTTTTAGCCTGTGAAAGAGATTGTAGAAAGAATTGGTGCTGGGCGCGGTGGCGCACACCTGTAATCCCAGCACTTTGGGAGGCTGAGGCAGGAGGATCGCGAGTTCAAAGCCAGCCTCAGCAATGGCGAGGCACTTAGCAACTCAGTGAGACCCTGTCTCTAATAAAATACAAAAAATGGCTGGGGATGTGACCCAGTGGTCGAGTGCCCCTGAGTTCAATCCCCGGTACCACAAAAAAAAAAAAAAAAAAAAAAAAAAGAAAGAATTGGTATAATTTCTTTCTTAAATGTTTACTAGAATTCATCACTGAACCCATCTTGGCTTTAATACTTTCTGTTTTGGAACATCATACATCCTGATATCCAATTTCAGCTTATCAGGCTTTGGAAAAAGCAGTTTCTCTTCATAGTTGGTGAGTTGTAGCTAGATATTAAATTAGAAGAAATTATGACCCAGGTAGGTACTAAAAATGTGAAAACAATGAACAGAGCTACAGTCTAATAATTTTTCTTTAAAAATTGTAGCATTTCTTTGATTCTGACAAATTTTATAACCCCTAAACTAATTTTTTATACAAGTCATGTTATTTTTAGGGCAAATTATCTTGTACTATTATTCTTCCCTCATTTTACAGATGAGAGTATTGATGCACAGATAAATTAGGAATTTGCCAAAGATCACATAGTACGTGATAGAGTGAGGATTGAACCTGGCATTCTGCTTGTATAGTCCTTACCATACTATACTATGCTGCCAGACCATAAGATTTACATAGAGAAACAGGAGATAAGACCTGGAAAGAGTGATTATTTTAAGATCTTGAACTTGAATATTATACAAATACTTTGAACTTGTTTCTTAGGTATAGGAAGTCATTGAAGGCTTTTGACTGTAGAGCAATATGATTAGAAATGTGCTGTAGAAAGGTTAATCTCTTGAGAATGTGAGGCACTCTTAAAGGCAATAATGCCTATTAGTATGCTATTTTGGGGCCTCTCAAAAGGGATTTAATGACTCAGTCACTAAGGTTTGAGGCCAGGGAATTTGTGAAAAAAAATTTTTTTTTTGGTTGGTCAACCATATTTAGAACCCCTGTTTCAAAACTATTTACTGTTCACTATATTCATTCAGCTACTAATATGTGATTCTTGTGTCTATCCAGAATAGCCATATTTAAACATTCTTAACTTGCCTTCTGAGGTTAAATGTAGTCCAGATAAAGTTGATGGATCTGCTTAGTAAACGTAGTGTCTTCCATTAGTCTGAGCTTTGCATTTCAATAGACATTTGGGCTGTACTATTTCTTGTGTACATTAAATTTGCAATAAAGATTAATATTTCCATTTACCATTATCTTGAAAACAGTTCTCCACTGAATAATGTGATTATTAAATTCACTAAATGTTAATGACAAAATGTAAACCAGATACTTATTATGCATATCTGAAGAGATTGAAGAGAACTCTCAACTGCTCCATTGTGTATTTGTTTCCTAAAAATTTGGACTGAGTTAACAGCAATTAACAACTATCATTGTGATGATACTTACATCCTACTACTCATACTTTTTTCATTTGCCTCTGTATTTTATTCACATATTTAACCAGGGAAATCCAAATAAAATAGAAATAACACTTTTGTGTGGTCAGTTGTTTAATGATGTCATATTATTATTGAGATTCTGTGTCTCATGACAGAGGTATTTTGAATCTTTCCACCAGAGCTGTCACATTCACCAATCCACTTGGGTATAGCAGACCATTTGGTCCTATGTTTAACATAAGTTGGATACAATAAGAATATGTCTGGAACAAAAGTATCATAATCCTCCTATAGGTTAGTCCAAGTAATATTTGCTGATCAGTGAGTGTTCCTGACTTTGTTTTTAAGGTTCATGCTTTTTGTTCCCTTGTATTGACCTGCTTTGGTATGTGTTAAGTTTTCTATTCTCATACCAACTATAGAATTCTATATCTCTTTTTTAAAAACATTTATTTATTTTTGAGCTTTATAGTTATATGTAGTAGTTGGGTTCATCCCAGTAGACTCATATATGCATGGAAATTAATTTTGGTTCATGATTCCCCTTTTCTCTCCCTCTCTTTCCTCGTCTCTTTTCTTCCCCTCCTATTCTCTTTACTCTACAAGACTTCCGTTCACTTTAATTTATATTTGATTTTTTTTATGTTATCTTATCCTCCCCTTCCCCTTTCCTTTATTTTACTCTTGCTTCTGCATCTGAGAAAAAACATTCCACCTTTGAGTTTCTGAGTTTGCTTATTTCACTTAGTTCTCTAATTAGTTCTCTAATTCCAGCCATTTACCAGCAAATGCCATAATTTCATTCTTTTTTATGGCTGAATAGAACTCCATTTTGTGTTTGTGTGTGTTGTGTGTGTGTGTGTCACCATTTCTTAATCCATTCATTTATTGACAGGCATCTGAGTTGATTCCATAATTTAGCTATTGTGAATAGTGCTGCTATATATGCTGAGGTGGCTGTATTGCTCTAGTATGCCAATTTTAGATCTTTTGGGAAAATACCAAGGAATGGGATAGCTAGATCATGTGGTTATATCCCCAATTTTTTGAGGAATCTCCATACTGCTTTTCAGAGTAGTTATACTAGTCTGCAGTCCCACCAACAATATACAAGTATACCTTTTCCCTCACAACCTTGCCAGCATTTATTGTTGTTCATATTCTTGGTCATGCCATTCTGACTGGAATGAGATGAAATCTTAGTGTAGTTTTAATTTGCATTTCCCTGATTGCTAGAAATGTTGAATATTTTTTTCATGTATTTGTTGCCCATTAGTGTTTTTTTCTTTTTGAGAAGTTTCTCTTTGGTTCTTTTGGCCATTTATCAATTGGGTTGTTTTTCTGAAGTTAAATTTTTAAAAAATATTTTTTAGTTGTATATGGACACAATATCTTTATTTATTTTTATGTGGTGCTGAGGATTGAACCCAGTGCTTCATACATGTGAGGCAGGCGCTCTACCACTGAGCTACAGCCCCAGTCCCTGAAGTTAAATTTTTTGAGTTCTTTATATATTCTGAATATGAATCCCTGATTAGAGGAGTAGCTGGCGAAGATTTTCTCTCATTCTGTAGGCTCTGTCTTCACACTCTTAATTGTTTCCTTTGCTGTGTGGAAGGTTTTTAATTTAATGGCATCCTACTTGCTAATTCTTGGTTTCTTTTTCTGTGCCTTGGTGGTCTTATTAAAGAATTCAGTGCCCACAGCTATATAATAGTGTTGGCCCTATGTTTTTTTTTCTAGCAGTTGTAAAGTTTCTGGTCTAATTTCTAAGTCTTGGATCCATTTTGATTTGAGTTTCGTGCAGGATGAGTGTTAGAGGGCCTAGGTTCATTTTTCTACATATAGCTAATCCAGTTTTGCCAGCACCATTTGTTAAGAAGGCTGTCTTTTCTTCAAGATATATTTTTGGCACCTTGTCAAAATATCAGATGGCTGTAAGTATATGGATTTGTATCTTGTCTTCTCTTCTGTTCCATTGGTCTTTATGTCTATTTTGATGCCAATACCATGTTGTTTTTGTTACTACAGCTCAGTGATTTCCTGGTACCTAATAATGTTGAGCATCTTTTTGTTTACTAATTGGCCATCTATACCTCTTTGGAGAAATGCCTATTCATAGCCTTTGTCCATATTTAAATTGAGTTATCTTTTTACTGTTTGGTTGTAAGAGTTCTTTTTATATTTTAGGTATAATTTTCTTATCAGACACATGATTTACAAATGTTTTCTTCCATCCTATCTATTGTCTTCACTTTTTTAAAAGTGTCTCTTGAAGCACAAAAGTTTTAATTTTGTTGAAGTCCAATTTATCTATTCTCCTTTTCCTTTTTGTTTTTGGTTTTGTGTTTTTTGTGTCATATCTAAGCTCCAATGCCAAATCCAAGATCATAAAGCTCTACCTTTATGTTTTCTTCTAAGAGTTTTATAGTTGTGGCTTTTCAGTTAGGTCTTTGCCCTGTATTTAGTTAAGTTTATATGTGGTATGATGTAAGGGTCCAACTTCATTCTTTTGCATGTTGACTATTAAGTTTGAGGTAGGATAGGAGAAACTAAAAATAGGTAGAAAAGAAACATACAAGAAGGACAAGGAAATATAATTTTAAAGTTGTGCATACTTTCCCAGGCCTACCATTCCCCAAGCCAGTCTCTTTCCCAGGCCTGTCATTCCCAGATTTGGGGAAAATCTGTAAATCTGCCTTGTGTACTGTTAGTTAGCCTACTAATAAATAGATTAAGCAAAGAGAAATATGATATTTTGAGAAACCTATGATTTTTAGGACTTTCCAACTACTGATCAGATAATGGAGACCATATCATCCTAAGGATCCTGAGAATGATCAAACTGATGTGTCATCCTCATATACCTTACCCTACCCAGCCCTATCCAAGTTCCCTTTAAAAGAGGAGCCAGAAACTCCCTAAAACACATTTCTCTCCCTTGAAATAGCCTGCATTCTCCCTTGAATGTGTATTCCTTGGTTTGCTGAATTAATCTTTATGCCTTTACTGACACAATACTAAACTTCTTTTCCATTGTTGAAATCAAGGATCCCACTTGTCTTGGAGTTTAGTTCCTTGCTTCTCTTGGAATTCCTTAGGACCCTATCCTAGAGATACCTCTTCTCTGGTGACAAGTTGATCTAGTACTATTTGTTGAAATACTGTATTTCCCCACTGAATGGTCACTGCGTTCTTGTCCAAAGCCAGTTAACTCTGTGTGTGTGTGTGTGTGTGTGTGTGTGTGTATGTTTGTTTTGGGGCTCCTTGATTTCTAATGTCTTTATGTTAGCATTACACTCTTAATTATTGCTGCTTTTTGTAGTAAGTTTTAAAATTGTGAAATTGTGAGTCCTTTTTTAAAGATCATTTTGACTATTCTAGATCCCTGGAATTTTAGAATCAGCTTGTCAGTTTCTACAAAGAAGCTACCTGATATAGGTTACATTAATTTGTACATCAATTTGTGGAAATATTGATGTTTTAACAATATGGAATCTTCCAATCCATGAACATGGGGTCCTTTTCCATTTATTTAGACCTTCTTTAAGTATTTTCAACAGTGTTTGTAGTTTTCAGAATATAGTTTTGCACTTCTGTTTATTTCAAAAATTTTTATTTTTTCAGATCCTGTATTAGTTTTCTCTCACTGTAACAAAATGCCTGAGATAATTAACTTATAAAGAGAAAAGGTTTATTATGGCTCATTGGAGCAATACATGGAATTAAAGTAGCAGAAGAGTTATCTGAAATAGGGTACAAAATGATAGCATCAGAAAGTTATAATGCTAGATGAGCAAGAGGAAGATGAGGGTTTGATGCATATTGTACATGGGAAACTGGGGGAAGGTGGTAAATGTCTGGGATGTGTGCATTTTGTGTGTCTCAATACATCTGGGTACATTGGTTTCATTCATTTAGTATTTCTGGTCAACAAACTTGTTCATAAAAAAATTCCTGTGTTCTATTTAAATTCTTTCCTAGTTGATCAATTGCATTGAAACAAATGTGCATTTTCAGAGCAAAACTAACTGTATTTCTGTCAAATGTTTACACTTCTAATTACAAATTGAAAGCAAATCTAATTCAATTTGTAGAAATTTGCTTTGTACACAACTTATATAGAAAATCCCCATAATAATAGGAGACAAGAATACTGTGAAAAATCTGAAGGCTATTAAAGCCTTCTGGATGATACATAGACGGTTACACTAAATTAAAAGTTAGAGTCAGTTGGTATATCTGTGATGAACTTCTTAAGTTTAGCTTGTGCTCTAATTTTTCTTTCTCAAAATCTGCTTAACTCTTCTTAGTACTTATTTCTTGGTCTGGGAACCACATTTGAATCTTGAGAGGAAGGACAGTGCTTGGCAGGTTAGCAGTTAGTAACCCTGGCTTAGCTGAGCAGAGGACAGTCAGGACTATGGTGGCAGTAGCAAGACTTGGCCTCCACAGCTTTCTGGTAAAACTGCCGATTTTAAACCAAGATAGTTCCTCATACATTGATATCTTTAGATTCTAAGCTTTGGTTTTAATTTACTTTGAATTGTCAATATTGGAACTTTATAAATAGTAATTTAATGTATTATAATTTATTATTTACTTTGGCAAAATGATATTACATAATAACAACAGAACATTTACTGTGAAATACTGAGGCCAGCATAGAGTAGTAGAAAGTACATGAGCTTTGACAACAGACAAACCTAGGTTTTATATCCTGGTTCTGATTTTTATTAACTCTGTGACCAAATGTAGCTTATTCAACCTGAGTCTTAATTTTCCTCATTGATGAAATTAGTAGGGTGTAATTTGTATTTTACTTTTATCTTCATATAAATTAAAGATGAATGAAACTTATGCAAACTTGTATGATATATAAATTTTTCTTTTTTCTTTTTTTTGTACTGGGCATTGAACTCAGGGACACTCAACCACTGAGCCACATCCCCAGCCCTATTTTGTATTTTATTTAGAGACAGGGTCTCACTGAGTTGCTGGGTGCCTTGCCGTTCCTGACTCAGCTTCCCGAGCTGGTAGGATTACGGGTGTGCACCACCGTGCCCAGCCTCAAATTTTATATTATTTACTAAACTTGAATTTACTCTGAAAAACCATATTCTGGTATGTGTATGCTATATACATGCCACTTTATTTATTTTTATTTTTTATTTTTTGGTACTAGGGATTGAACTCAGGAGTGATTTACCTACCAGTAAGCTATATCACTAGCCCATTTTATTTTTTGAGACAGGAGGGTCTCACCAAGTTGCTGAGCTCCAGCTGCTATGCTACGCTGAAATCTGAATTTATTTTAGGATTTTTTTCTTAGTTTTTTTTTTTTTTTAATATTTATTTCTTTTAGTTGTTTTTTAATTTATCCTTTTTTTTTATTTATTTATCTTTTTTTTTTGGTACCGGGGATTGAACTCAGGGGCACTCGACCACTGGGTCACATCCCCAGACCTTTTTTGTATTTTATTTAGAGACAGGGTCTCACTGAGTTGCTAAGTGCCTCGCCATTGCTGAGGCTGGCTTTGAACTCGTGATCCTCCTGCCTCAGCCTCCCAAAGTGCTGGGATTACAGGTGTGCGCCACTGCGCCCAGCTCTTTATTTATCTTTATGTGGTGTTGAGGATCAAACCCGGGCCGCGCACATGCTAGGCAGGCGCTCTACCACTGAGCCACAATCCCAGCCCTTTTTTCTTAGTTTTACGTCTAAATCTTCTGCAGAAGTTACAAAAGCCATTCAATAGTTGGATTTCTGCCTTATTTAATTGTGAGGCTAATAAACTTACAACAAACTCATTTCTTTAATAGCATTAATCTTCATATCTAAGACATAAATGTAACTTATTTTTGCCTATATGCCACTGGTTGCAGATAACAAAAATTTAACCCTTATGATACAGATGTAGAACCTAATGTTGACCTGTGGATGGTACTCACCTTTTCTCAAGTCTCTGGAACCCCTTTCCTTTTCTTTAGTAACCCATCTTTGAACTGCTGCTGTTAGATGTTATGTTCTACTCTGCCACCTGGTGGCCTCAGAGTCCACTGTTGCCTCTGTTACTGCTGCTGTTGCCACCTACTGCAGTACTGGTAGTGATGGTATAAGGTGTTGGGATTAATTTTGCTGGTGTGGTGTGAGATGGTATGGGTTCTGAATCCAGACTTCTAAGTTTGAATCCCCTTTCCACCTTGTTGTATAACCTTTGAGCTGGTTACATACTGTCCACATTGGTAAAATAGGTATAATAGTAGTGCTTATCTCAGGGTTTTTGTATTCAATTAGTTTAGTACAAATACTGAAAACTTAACATGCTGAAAACTTTACATAGTGAAAATAGTACATGACAGCAGTAAAATGCTGAACACAGTACATGGCATATAATACTCAGCATTAGGTATTATTATTCTGATCTTAATGCTTTGCTTTAGTAAGAAATGTGTATTATAGTCATAATAACTCAAATGATTTTGGCTTTGAGTTTTTTTTAAATATTGATATTTTCTAGATCCATTATGTATATACCTTCTCTTATACATAATTTTCAATTCACCACTGTCTTGTATTTTTTAAAATATTTATTTATTTGCTTTAGTTGTACACAATGTGTTTATTTTTATGTGGTGCTGAGGATCAAACCCAGGCTGTGCACATGCTAGGCAAGTGCTCTACCGCTGAGCCACAATCCCAGCCCTTGTCTTGTATTTTAAAGTATTGAAAAACATAATAAAATGTGAGTGATCTTAAAGTGAGTGAATATCATATGGAAATAATTACATAATAAAATTTTTTTAATTTAGAAAATTAAATAATCAGCAAAATGAGCTTTGTTCTAAAAATGTTATTAATTGTATTTAGTATTTACTATTCTATACAGTTTTTGAAGTAAATTATAGATTGTATGTGTATGTGTATAATTTGCATGCTAAAACAAAGTAGTTTCTAAGTTTTACTTTTATTCCTTTTCTCTTCCTGCATAGATATATGCACACACATATATACATATATACACATGACATCATCATAATCTCTTTTCCAATCAATATTATATATATTCACCTATTATAAAATAAATAAATAGTTCATAAATGACTCATTATGTTGAATGTTTATATTGTTTTTGTTGTAAAATACCATGACAATCATACAATCATTTTCATTTATATAGCTCTTTTTTCCCCCTTTCACATATCTGTTAAGAACAAATTGCCAAGAGGAATCTTTTTTTTTTTTTTTTTTGGTACCGGGGGATTGAACTCGGCGGCACTCGACCACTGGGTCACATCCCCAGACCTTTTTTGTATTTTATTAGAGACAGGGTCTCACTGAGTTGCTAAGTGCCTCGCCATTGCTCAGGCTGGCTTTGAACTCGTGATCCTCCTGCCTCAGCCTCCCAAAGTGCTGGGATCACAGGCGTGCGTCACCACGCCCGGCTGCCAAGAGGAATCTTAAGAGTACATTTTTTTTTTAAAATGACTCTTGATGTTTTTCCATGTCTTTGCTCAAAAACTTTTTTTTTTTTTTTTTTTTTTTTAAGATGCTGGGGATTAAACCCAGGGCCTTGTGCGTGCAAGGCAAACACTCTACCCGCTGAGATATATCCCCAGCCCACGTTTTGCTTTGTTAATGCTTTCAAATGTTGATTTACTAAGAAATTTTATTTATAAAATCTCATCTGGGAACAAAGGCAAAAAAGGCAGACTCCTGCTCTCTGGGCTAGATTATAATAGAGAGGATGGATACACAGAGATAAATGACTTGAATTAAAGGATATGCCACTCTGAATCTGAAGGTAGCAGTCTGGAAAAGATTTCATGGAGGAGGTAGAATATGAAAATATTATTTTAGTTTGAAATAATTATTGGTGTTTATTTTTCTTGCTTCTTTATTATGTGTGTTAATCATTTCTAAAAAGTATTTTTTTTCCTTTGTGAATAAATGAGTTAGCTCCTACTAACTGCATGATTACAATAGAGCACGTAGGTTTGGACAAACTATTTAAATTTTCAAACTTCATATTCCTCATGTAGAAAATGTGTTGTTTTTTCTTTTTTTTAACGTCTGGGTCTGGCTGCATTGTCCAGGCTGGTCTAGAACTCCTGGGCTCAAGGGATCCTTAGCCTCAGCCTTCTGAGTAGCTGGAACTACAGGCATGCACTACCATGCCCAGCTGAATTGTAATACTTCCTTCTGAGAGTTCTGAGGATTATAAAATGAGTATTTTATTTATTCTTATCAGTCTTAGTTCAAAAAAGATTTGAAGTGAAAGAGCTAATATAGTAATAAAGTATTTTACACACCATATGGCACATAAATTACTTTACTTTGTAAGTAGGAGTTACCGTTGGCTTTATGATTGCCGGTATGAAGTTTTTTTGCTTCAGACAAAGCATCTGCTTTCTTATAAATATTGCTAAGTTTTTCAGAGACTGCACAACTACCTCCTGATACAGTCAGAATTCACTTCTTCAAACTCCAGAGTAAAGCCAGCTCTTCAGTTTATAGTAGCCAATAAGCTAACTTCTTTCCTTCCTTTCCCTTCCCTTCCACCTCTGCTAGTTGCCAGTTACTTTGTTAAATGTAGGGAATAGGAACATAACTAAGACAATGTCCTTGCCTTCAGGAGTCTTACTGTCAAACTAGAGAAATAGAGTCATGTGCAGGTGACTATACACGGATGAGATAAATTAATGGTTTCCATCCCTGGTGCTCATTATATCATTAGATGAGTTGTCTAAAAATACCAGTGCCCATACCTTACTTCAGATAATTAATTTAGAATCTAATGCAAGCATAAACAATATTCAGTAATAATCCATATCTATACTTTTGTTTTTAAGAATGAGTCATTTTGATTGGAAAGGAAGAGCTTCACAATGAGAGTAACATTCAAACCAGTGACATCACTTAGTCTGTATTGTATGGAGGGCAGCAAGAAGTCAGGACACAGAAATTTGAAAACTGGTAACAGCAGTCTTGTGTGACTGTTTTGAATAGCTGGGGAAGGAAATTGGTAAATTATCAGGGTAGACTGATAAATATAAATGAGCTGATTAGAAAGAGCTTTACCTCTGTTAAGGAGTTTAGACTATTAGGTAGAAAACAGGGTAGACTTTATGTACTGGTAATATGATGCAGCCTCTGATTTGAAAAAGCATCTAGTTTCTACTTTATAATATCTTCAAAAATAAATTCCAGTTGGTTTTAAAGTAATAGAAAAATACAGGTAAATATTTCCATATTCTCAGGATGAAGTAGGCCTTTGTAAACATGGTATAAACTCCAAAGCCATAAAGGGAAACATTGAGGTTGATGGATGTTACCAAGAAAAACTAGGGAAAAAGTATTTGCTACCTGAATGGCAGTGTTAATGTGCCTAGTATATGATGAATTCTTACAAATCCATTAATAAAGATAAACATTCCAAAGGAAGGAACAAGCAAAAAAATATGAGCATGCAGCTTTCCAAAGAAGAAATAACAAATGGTTGCTAACTGCATAAAAAGATGTTCAGTAATAATCAGAGAATTGCAAAGTCAAACAAAAGTGGAATTTTTTTAACCTTTTATAAGAGACATGAATAAAAAAGTGAATAATATCTAATGTTGGCAAAAATGTGGAGAAACAGGCATATTGGGTAATATTCTTGGTGGTAAAGTTGGTATAACCTTTCTAGAGAGCAGATTAGCAGTTATCAAAACTTTAAATGTGGTTACCCTCAGACCCAGTAGCACCTTAACTACAATTATTCCTGGAAAAATAATGTTGCAGCATTGTTTGTAATATCAAAGATTGGATACAATGGAAATGATATACCTATTTGACATTAAAGTTTTTGTAAAAATACTTTTACAAAAAATCAAAGTGAAGATATTGTTGGGGAATTGAACTAGAAGAGAGGCACTTTCCACTTTATTTACTTTTGTAGTATCTGGGGAAAAAAGGTAAGGGGAAAAAGAAAACAAAAAGCCAGAGAAAAAACTTGAAGTCCTGTGCTGGATGAATTAGATGAGGAAGAAATTGGAGACAGGACGATCAGTTAAAGATTTTTTTTCTTGTTCAGGTGTGAGAAATGTTATAGTCTGAATAGGAAGTGTAGCAATCCGAATGAGAAGGAGATTTGAAAAACATTTAGAAGTAGTGTCTATACATTTCTACTATGTGGATCTGAAAAATGAGAAAAGATTATCAAAGGTGACTCTACAGTTGTTTTGTAAATGATGTATAAGGAAATGATGATCAAAGATGGAAAAAACACTTAGTGAGACCCTGACTCAAAAAATAAAAATTTTTTTTTTTTTTTTTTAATATCGCCCTGACTGGCGATATAGCTCAATGGTAGAGGACCCTAGGGTTCAATCCCCAGTACTGGGGGAGGGAGGGAAGAGGAATAGAAGCATCTTTTGAGTAGAAGATAGTGAGTATCTTAACATAAATCCTCAATAAGTATTTCAGTAGTAAATTAATTTGGTCCAGTTAACTTACCTTTAGCATGAATGATTTATGCTTTCCTACTAAGGCCAGTTTTCTGTAGTCTTTAGTTTTACATGTCATTTGTTAGGAAATATTGATAGTTTAAAATATATAAACAAAATTATAAGTGTAATTTTTAAACTATTTGTTCTTTTATGTTTACAGAGTGCACATTTGGCCATGATAGATACCCTAATGATGGCTTATACTGTAGAAATGGTCAGTATAGAAAAAGTAATTGCATGTGCTCAACAGTATTCAGCTTTTTTTCAAGCTACAGATCTGCCCTATGATATTGAAGATGCTGTTATGTACTGGATAAATAAGGTAGGATTATATTCTCTTGAGTAAAAATGAGTGTAATAACTAGAAAAAGTGAAATCTTAAATTATACATTGCCATCCCATTACTTTTTGTTTTAAATCAAAGTGAAAATTGAAGATGTGCAGTTTACTTAAAAAAATTATAAAGCTAAAATGATGAAAATAATTTTTTTAATATTCTGCAGCATCTATAATTGCATTTGATGATTAATCTAGTTTATAAGAGATTATTACAACATTCAGAGCACTCAGGATGGGAAATATACATAGTGGGTGTTCAGTATTTTTGAATACCAGAATTAAATAACTTTTGTACATGTCTAATTAGGGGAATAGGTTACCAAGTTGCGCAGAATCATATTGATTGTGGATTCTTTTTCTTGGAAATTTTATGGACCTGTAGTTGTGCTTTGAAGATCTTTAAATTATCAATTTATCACTCCCTTTTTCACTTTGAGTAGTTATTTCCTCTTGATCCACTTTTTATTTACAGCTATCACCACAGAGAAATTTAAGCCTTATTTGTGGACAAACATTTTAAAAATAAATTTAATAAAACTTATAAAAGTTTTTAAAAATAAGTTTTATATTCTGGTGTCCTTCCTTGAATGCTTGTATGAGGTTTGTCATAAGAAGCTAAATTTTAAAGTGATCATATCTCTCATCATTTTCCATGATGTCAGTACCAATATAGAAGACCCATTTAATACTCTGCCCCTGAAATTCCTTTATTTGTTCATCTTTAGTGATATTTTTCTCTACTCCTCAGCTTTAGAGAAAGAATGCTATCTCTAATCCTCAGACTTTCTGGAACCTTTTCCCTGTTACTGTCAGTTATATCTACTACTCATCCATTTTTGAGACCAGAGATGGAAAGCCACTCAATGGGAATTATCTCTTCTTACAACCAATTCTCTAAACTTTTCTGCATCAGTATTCATTGTTTCCTTTTTTTTTTTTTTTTTTCTTTTTTCTCCCTACTGTTAGATTAGAGAAAGGTTCCCTCTTTCTGTCAAAGGGGACTTCCCCACTACTTGTTCCTTTAAAACTCCCCTTTCTTCCCTTTGCCAGGATCATTGTTTCTCTTCAGGACTCCCAGTTTAGTGTGCATAAGAATCACCTGAGCAGCGGGGCGAGGTGGCATATGCCTGTAATCCCTGCACTTAGGAGACTGAGGCAGGAGGATCGCGAGTTCAAAGCCAGCCTCAGCAATGGCGAGGCACTGAGCAACTCAGTGAGACCCTGTCTCTAATAAAATACAAAAAAGGGCTGGGGATGTGGCCCAGTGGTCGAGTGCCCCTGTGTTCAATCCCTGGTACCCCCCCCCCAAAAAAAAAATAATCACCTGGGCACTTGTAAAAATACAGGCTCTGACTCAGTAGGTCTGGGGTGGAACTGAAAAGTCTACATTTCTAAGAAGCTCTAGGTGATAACTAATGTTGCTTGTCCACAGACCACCCTGTTACTCCTTCACTTACCTGTTTCATCTCATTTTCACTCCCTACTGGATCATTCTTCCATGACTATAAACTTGCTCTCATTTCCCATTCTACTGAACAAAATTCCTCTATCCAGATACAACCCTCATTTCTTCTAACATCAGGACTCTCAAGTTACTTATTCATTCGTTAACCTTCCTTTTTCTCTGTTCTATCCCCATTGTTATAAATTTTTCCTACATTGGCCAACTGTGTTTACCATGCTGACAAATAGATAACTCTCTGTCCTTAACTTAAACTCAGTCTTTACTTCTAAAGCATAAACCACCCTTTTCAAGTTCTGGTGGAAAACCTACTAGGCCCTCCTCTGCTTGGGGAGATTTGAATGCCAAACCATCTTCTCAGCAGTGGCTCCTTCCTCCACCCAGCAGTTTTTTTCTCCCTGAGCTCCTTGGAGTCTTTCCTATGTGTGTATAGTCCAGGGTATAGCCAAGATTTTGAGGTTAATTTATAAGCCAATTTTGGATCTCCCCCATTAATAGTTTCATCTTTCCCTGGGATATTCTTACGTTCTATACAGCCACTCTGATGATGTCAGATTTTCTTTCCTGATTCTTTTTTTTTTCCTTTTGGTATCAGGGATCGAACTCAGGGGGATGCCTAACCACTGAGCCTGAGCCACATCCCCTGCCCTTTTTTGTATGTTTTATTTGACACAGGGTCTTGCCAAGTTGCTGAAGGTCTCAGTGACTTGCTGAGACTGGGTTTGAACTTGTGATCCTCCTGCCTCAGCCTCCTAAATCATTGAGATTACAGGGGTATGCCACCGTGTTTGGCTCTTCCTTGATTCTTTTTTTTTTTTTTTTTTTTTTTGGTACTGGGGATTGAACTTGGGGGCACCTGACCACTGAGCCACATCCCCACCCAGCCCTATTTTGTATTTTATTTAGAGACAGGGTCTCACTGAGTTGCTTAGCTCTTTGCTTTTGCTGAGGCTGGCTTTGAACTCCTGCCTCAGCCTTCCGAGCCTCTGGAATTCCAGGTGTGTGCCACCTTGCCTGGCTGTTCCTTGATTCTTCAAGCCAACAAGGCTATAGTTTTCTGATTGAGTTTTAGCCACTCTGTGCTGTATGAATTGTGGAGAAGGCCATATAAACATGGATTTTATTCAGAGTTTTCCTTTTTTTCTAAAACTGAATTCTTCACTGCTTCTGTTTGCTTTTGGTTATTTGCCAGTACTTCCAACAATTGTTTTATATCGTTTTTTCAGGGAAAGGGCTGCTGGGATTGAACCTAGGGCTTTGCAAATGCTTGACCACTAATCTATCAAGTTCTGCTTTGTGTATTCTGTTCAGAGTCTAAAATTGCTATCTCTGAAATGGGTGTGGCTACTGTTCCTCTTTCTCATTTCTCTCACTTCATTCCAGCTGTCCAATCTTTCTTACCCCTGGACCATTTAACATGATGCTTCCTGTTGATGGGCAGCTCATCTCCCAGCTTTTCTACACAGGTTGGTGCTGCTGCTCCATCACTTCTCAGCTTGAGTAGCACCTTTTTCCTCACAACCCTATCTAAAGTAGGCACCTGTCAACTCTTATTTTCTATTCTAACACTCTTTCTCTTTCTTACATAGCACTTTTCAGAGTTTCTAGTTACTTTGCTGAGTCATTTAATGTTTTTTAAATCCATCTTCCCTAAACTTGAATATTCTACTTGAGGATAGATACTATGACCATTTTATTTTTCCTTTTTAGTCCAAGGGCCTAGACTTGACAGTGTTTGGCAAAGAGATATTATTTAAGAAACATTAAGTAAAAGGTAGCTTAAACTTACAAAATTAAGCGAGACACTTGAGAACTTTAGAAATCTACACAAAGAAGGAAATCACTTAATTAAGAATGTTCACCATTTTGTGCAGCTGTATCAACCCCATTCAGTTTTTCAGTTAAGTTTAAAACAACTTGATTTAACCTGAACCTCAGTGTATATTTTTTTACTTGTTCTATTCTACCAGCCCTTACTTCATTATTTATTCCCATTGTGACTATACCCTTGCCTCTCAAATTTGGTATATCTCCTTCTGGCCTTATTTTTGTCTCAGCCTAATCTAGTTACATCACCCCCCCCCCCCCAATAATGTGTCCACAAGTATAAAAGAAATTTATTGTAGAAAACTGGGAGTATTTAGGGCTAAAATAATTATCAGCATAAGTGGCTAAAATGTGTTTAAACTTAAAAACAAAACAGCAAAATCACAGAAGATAAGATTATGTTAAATCATTAAATCATGCAAAGGGACACATAATTTGGAAGTTTATATTACTTAGTCCTACCTCTCTTTTAATCTCATTTGATAAGCCCTTTGAGTTCACTGCATTCTAGTCATATTTTTCTTCATTCAGTTACTCAGACACACCAAATATTTTTCCCACCACAGGGCCTTTGCTTGTGTTTCTTATTCTCTGTATAGAATACTCTTCTATTCTTTTGTAGGTAGCTAGCTTTTCCTCTTTAGGTCTCAGCTTAAAGTTATCCTTTGAAGAGGCTTAGTCTGTTCTGGCTGCTCTAACGAAATACTTTAGACTGGGCACCTTAAAAACTACGGAAATTACTTCTTATAATACTGGGAGTTGGGAAATCCAAGATTAAGGTGCCAGGAAATTCAGTGACCCAGGAGGGCTTGTTCTCTGCTTCAAAGGTAGTGAGTGGCTTCTTAAAAGGGACAGGGTTCTTCCTTCAACCTCTTTTCTAAAGGCTCTAATCCTATTTATGAGGGTGAAGCCATATGACTTGATCACTTCTCAGAAGGTTCCACCTCTTACTACTACCACACCAAGTATTAATTTTCAGTATATGAATTTGGTGGGGGACCTTCAGACCACAGCAGAGGCCTTCTCTGATACAACCATCTTTTCTAAAATAGGTTTCCCTGCTCCCATTATTTTCTGCTTACTTTTTGTTCATTTATAGCATTTCTTATCTTTATTTTTTTTGGCGGGGGGGGGGGGGGACCCTGCCTTCCTTGTTTTGTGAGGACAGGGACCAGTTTGGCTTTGTAATCTATTTTATCCCTATCTAAATACAGTATCTGTCACATAACCAACATTCATTAATTATCTATTGCATGTGAGAATAAATAAATGAGTAGTGGTTTAAAATGTTGATTTGTGACTGGCTTGCTTTTTGGACAGAATTGAATAAAAAATTCTAAAACTAATGAAGGTAATCTATAAACAGTCAATTAGAACTACTTGTCAGTGAATATAAAGTATTTCTTTTTTAGCTTAAAGAAAATCATAAACCTTATCAGGTTTTGTCCTGTCTTTTTCCTCTCCTCTCATTGGTTAATAATCCAAAATGCTTAAAGATGCATGGGAGCTATAAAGCTGCCTTATAACACATACAATATCAAGACAGAAAATATTAGTGATTTTGGCACCATATCAGACTGTTACACCTAGATGTGCTTGATAATAAGAAAAATTTTCTACTACAGAGCTGAGTTCAAAGAAAGAAAAGACAGTTTTCAGGTACCAGAAACAAAGTGGGGACTGAAAGTTTTGGTAGCCAATGTCATTAATATTTGCTAGCATGCTGTTTTTAATTTTAAAGTTTTATACATTGCTACTAAAGTTATCTCAAAATCATTAATTGGAAATCCAGAATTATCTAAAGTCCCTTCAAGAAATAATTTATGTACTAGTGATAGTATGGTTTAATGTTTTAGGATTATGGGCTACTTTAGTAATTTGATGTGTTAAATGAGGCCTTCTCCCCAAAAAGTTCTAAACTGCAAAAAATTTGTGTTTTAACTGTGGCTTTATGACTGCACTGAAACTTACCCTGATGAGTGACATGTTTGTGAATTCATGGCTTAAGAACTTGATCCACAGTGTTTTCTATTGGTAATAAAAACGTTTAATTTTAATGATCATGAAATAATATTAATTTCCTAGTTCTAAAATAGATTGTAAAGTTTTTGCTTTAAAAAAGTGTTATTTTAATGTTTCTTAAGCATTAAAATCAACATTTTTCAATTACCTTTTCTTTCCAGTTTCTAGCATTAGTAGGTGCTCAACAAAGTATTTCACAAATTAATGAGTAAATTTCAGAATATCAAATAAAACCACCTGTAAGATTATTTTTTAATGGTTGTGAAAGTGAAATTTTCTTCATTTGAATGGTACTCATATTTGACATTAGGGATCTGACCACAGGCATTTTAAGGTATGTGTTATTTTATTGTTATATTTGAATATAAATTCCAATTAATGTTTTTATATTAAGGTAAATGAACATTTGAAAGACATAATGGAACAAGAGCAAAAACTGAAAGAACATCACACAATCGAAACTCCTGGAGGTCAAAAGGTATATATTTCAATTAAAAAAGTGTTTTTTATGATATTTCATATTACATTTTCTGTGTGTGTGTTGATATATGTGCTATTTTAGGAATTATTAATAGTTACACTATTAAGTACTTTTAGTGTTGTTAAATATACCTTAGCAAGCCATGCCATAAACAGTTAAGTAGACTCATGTGGTGAAGTTTAACTGGATAGTGTCTGTGAAAAAATTGTTGATGACTAGATCCCAGTTTCTGAGGTTCTTCTGGCAAAAATAACAAAGAACAATTTTAAATGTATTAGCCTTTATAATGACTTGCTGTGAGATCAACCTTCAAAACAATATTCCTGGAATTTCAAGTTGTGCAATATGGTTTTTCTGTAAAGAAACAATCATTAGCATTGATCCATGCTTTAAAAATTCTCAAATAAACTTTTAAAGTTTTCTTGTTTGAAAACTGAATTGTATGTTTTTCATCCACAGTATTTTCGAGTGTATTGTAATGAGTGTGCTTTAAACATGTATAGTACTAGAACTGAGATATAAGAAATTGTAAATATTCAGAGGCTCTGTTTTATATTTGAATTATTTAAGTCTCCTTATTACTATACAGTACTTTTATTCATTTTGAGCTTTTCTTATTGGTCATTGGTACTTACCTAAAAAGAGAAAGAGAAAACAAAGGAAAGGAAACTTTTATCTATTATCAAATTCAATAGAATAATTTAGTGGAGGACCACCTAAATTTTTAATATAATGTTTTGGGATCGCAGTGATTTACCCCATCTAATTTACTGACTAGTTTCTGAAAACGTGCTTTCTGCCTGCTTCATATTAACTTTGTTGAAGTCCTTCCCCCTAAAGAAACTCTCCTTTCCCCCCCTATATTACATATTTCATTTTCCTGCCTTTGTTCAACTTCTATCCCTGTCTCTTTCTTCTCACATCCCCAAGACTTTTACCATTAGTTACCCTCCCTTTTTTCCATAAGGTAGGAGTTCAAACCTTTGCCATGGAGTTGTAAGAATTCTGCCCCTCAATTTTGTTCCTGGCTCTTAGGTATAAGGCTGAGGTCGTGTAATTCTAAATTATAATACTAATGAAATTTTCCATAGAAATCTTATTTATTATATATAATGGTTAATTTCTGTACTATATACATACATACATTAAAAACTAATGAGAATTTTATATGCCGACATAGGTAGGACCCAGTAAACATTATCTCTATGTGAAAAAATGCCATTTATATTTCAAACAACCAGTTTAAATAAACTTTAAGAAAAACTATGCAATCTAGATACTAGTTATATTACATTGCTTTGACTTTTTCATAGCACTTAACTGCAGGCAATTGTACATATTAACCATATAACATACATCTTAACATAGTTGTTGAATGAGTAAACAAATGACTGTGTCATTCATTTTTAAATATTCATTCATTTTTAAATATTTGGATTAGTACACACTTTCATGTTAGCACATAGCATTTAAACCTTCATATTTCAAATGAGTTTTACCTATTTTTCCATTATTAGAATCTTTGTGAAAATAAGTGTTAATTTCACATAGTCTTACTGCATATACAGGTTATTATTATGAAGAAAAACAATGTCACAGAATAAACTAGAGAAAGAAATCTTGCTCTATTACCTAACAATGGAACTTTTTGGAATTTGAGCTACTTGCTAATGTCCCATGGAATTAGTGTTCTTTGGAGCATACTTGGAAAGCATTGGTTTGTAACCTATAACTTTGTACTTGATTAAGTTGTCTATTTAATGTATATATAGATATATCAAACTTTTTTTTTTTTGGTACCGGGGATCGAACTCAGGGGCACTCAACCATTGGGCCACATCCCCAGCCCTTTTTTGTATTTTATTAAAGACAGGGTCTCACTGAGTTTTGCTAAGTGCCTCGCCCTTGCTAAGGCTGGCTTTGAACTCATGATCCTCCCGCCTCAGCCTCCCAAGTGCTGGGATTACAGGCGTGTGCCACCGCGCCCGGCTTAGATATATCAAACTTTTAATGTTTAAATATACCCCATAATTCTCAGAATGTATCATTTGGTTTGAGTCTCAGATTTACCTTTATTTCTTTTTATAAACTATTAGTTCAGTTAAAAAAATTGTGAAGACTTGACCTGCCTACATTAGATAATTTTTATAACAATTTTCCTTCTCTTGCAGGAAAAATAATACCCCAATCCAGAATATGTCCCTATTCAATTCTCAACTCGTGTAGAGTATAGTTAACTAAGGAACTTGGCTTTTTAAACTTTTTTTTTTAATTCAGAAATGTTACTAGGGTTTTAATCTTTGCATAAGAGTAGTATAACAATCAAAATTTCCAATAGCTTTCTGGATTGATAGTCTTATGCATTGGGACATAAGACCATACAAAGACTTGAGTTGTGGGGCTGGGGTTGTGGCTCAGCGGTAGAACGCTCACCTAGCACGTGCGCAGCCCGGGTTCGATCCTCAGCACCACATACAAATAAACGCATTGTGTACAACTAAAGCAAATAAACAAATAAATATTTAAAAAAAAAGACTTGAGTTGTTATAGACGTAATATAACTTTTTAGGAACATTTATTTGGAAATAACTTTAGACTTATGAAAAGTTTCAAGAAGAATTTTTTTAAAAAGTCTCTAATGAACTTTTTATCCAGATTCATCAATATGCTTTATTGTTCTCTTTCCACACATGTGTGTGCATGCACATACACACATACATACATTTTTCCAAAACACTTGAAAGAAGTCTGCATATATCATGCCCTTTACTCATTAATAGTTCAGTATGTTTCCTAAGAACAAACCTGTATACTTACATCACCACATTACAAGTAATTTAATGTCAACATAATACTTAAAAGTAACTTACAGGGGCTGGGGTTGTGGCTTAGCAGTAGAGTGCTCGCCTAGCATGTGCGTGACCCGGGTTTGATACTTAGTACCATGTAAAAATAAAGGCATTGTGTAGAACTAAAATAAATAAATCTTTTTTTTTTTTTTTTAAAGTAACTTACAGTTTATATTACCATTACATCAGTGGTACTTCATAATATGTTTTTTCAATTATAAGATCCAGCCTGAGATTATTAATTTAGTATTCACTTGTCATGTATTCAGTGTTAAGACTAAAACAGCTCTTCAGCTTTTCTTTTTCATTAATGAATTTTACATTTTTGAAGAATACAGGTCATTTTAACAGAATACTCCTTGATTTGTTTTTTTCTGATATTTCCTCATAATTAGATTAAGGGTGTGCTTTCCAGTCTGAAACATTATGTAAATTGTGTCATTCTCACAGTATTGTATCCAGAAGCCCATTATATTCATTTGCCTATATTAAATAATGTTAATTTTGATTAGTTAAAATATTGTCTTTTTCCTTGACTACATGGTTATTTTTTTTTCCTTTTGTACAAATGACTTGAGAGGAGATACTTTGATACTGTAAATACCCTGTTTATCTTAAGAGTTACCTCCTCATCCAGATTTAACACTCATTGATGATATCCACCTGAATTAGTTTTACCATAATGATTACAAAATGGCAATATCCTATCTCCCTTACTTCTTCTCTATTTATTAGTCAATATTCTGTTATAAGCAATAATTTGTCCTTATCTACCCATTGACCTACCTATTATCTGTCTGAACTAATGGATTCTTATTTTATCTAATGGACTATAATCAATTTCTGTTCTTGTGTTTTTATTTTATAAATAAATTTATTTGGGGATAATTTAGATTTATAGAGAATTTTCAAAGATAATGTAGCTTTACCCATTTACCCCTAATGTTAACATCTTACATAATTGTGGCTCAGTTGTCAACACTGAAAAAGTATCATTGGTACTTTATATTGACTGCACTGCAGACTTTATTTAGATTCCACCAGTTTTCCCACTAATATCCTTTTTTAATAATGGTTATGTATTTTGTACAAAGTCCCTTAATTTGGGTTTGTCTGATATTTCTCATGATTAGATTGAAGTTACAGATTTTTTTTAGAATATCACAAATATCAATTATATTGGGAGTACATGCTAGTTACATGATTTATCACTGGTGACATTAATCTTGATCCCTGAGGTAGTGTTTGTGAAGTTTCTCTATTATAAAGTTAGCATTTTCCCTTTGATACTCTGTTCTTTGGAAGTGGGTCACTAAATCTGTTCCAAGTTGTGGGGAAAGAAGTTCATTCCCTGATTGGTGAGATTAGTTTTATCTGCATATTCATTTGGATTTCTTCTGTAAGGAAGATTTTATGTTGATGTGTATATTCTTTTCTGTTTATATATATCAGCATGGACTCATGTATATTTGTTTTATACTTTGAATTATAATACAGTACTGCATTATTTATTTTGTTGCTCATCATTTTCCATGTTTTGCTTTTAGGAGATCTTTCAGGTTGATTATGTCGTATCCTTTTGTTTTTTGAACTCTTCATTACTTTTTGACACTATGGATGTTCCATCTTGTTTTCTCTTGCCTCTGCCCTAGAATCAGCTATGTATTTTTTTTTTATGCCCAAATTGTCTCATATTTGGCCAGTGGGAGCCCCTTTAACTGATTCCTATAACCTTTGTCTTTCCTTATACTTCCTGACTTGCCACGATGTTTCAAGCATATTTTGTAGCTTCCTTACCATTTCTCTGGAATCAGACATTTCTCCAAGTCCTGATTCTTTTGAAGAACAGTATTTATAAACTATAAAATCTGGACACTAAGCTCCTCATTGCTACTGGAGTGCCATTACTTCTAAGCTCTCTTTCAGTAGAGAGCTCAGAAATAAATTTAAAAATATGTGATCATGAGTTCATATTTAAACTTCTGATTCCAGTTCAATTTTACAGAGTTTTTTTGTTTTGTTTTTGGTACCGGGGATTGAACTCAGGGCACTCGACCACTGGGCCACATCCCCAGCCCTTTTTTGTATTTTTTTATTTAGAGACAGAGTCTCACTGAGTTGCTAAGTGCCTCACCGTTGCTGAGGCTGGCTTTGAATTTGCGATCCTCCTGTCTCAGCCTCCCAAGTGCTGGGATTACAGGCGTGTGCCACCATGCCCAACTTCCAGAGTTTTTTTTTTCTTTCTCCTATTCCATGTCTGACTCTCCCTTCCATAATGAGAATTCAGACTTCCAACATCAACATACTTTTACTTTTTGCTTGATCCAACAGTACATAAAATATAGCTTCATGCTAATATGAAAAATGAACCCAACCCAAGAAGAGCTTATAATTTGTTTGCATTTATTTTTTTCTTTAGATTGATAGTATATAGTCAAAATATTGTTTTATAAAATTACTTGGTTTTCATTGCCCTAACTTCATTATGGTTATAGTGGTACATTTTAGGTTAATTAGTTTTTGTTTTCATTCCCTTTCAGTGATCTTTTTTGACCTCATTCTTATTTGTTTGTTTGTTCATTTGTTTTTGGTGCTGAGCTTCAAACCCAGGGCATAGTACATGCTAAGCATGTGCTTTCCTACTGATTTTGTTTTTTGAATATGTAGACATTGAAATAATTCCAAAAGTCAAAATTACATAGAAGGTATACTCAGAGAAATGTCTTCCATTCCTGTCAGCCCTTATAGGCAATCAAGCACATATATCCATGTTTCCTTTTTTTCTTTCTTTCTTACACAAAGTGTAACATATTTATTCTTTTACACTTTGCTTTTTTCAGTAACAGTATATACTGAAAATCATTCAATATAATTCCTAGACATCTTCTTCATTCTTTTTCTACAGTAGCGTAGTATTCCACTGTGTTTATGTCATAGTTTCTTCAACCATTTTCCTATGCATAGACATTTAAGTAGCTCCCAGTATCTTGGAATTACAAATAGTGCTATAAGTTATGTAAGTTATGATTATATGCATATATACATGTGTATATATCATGTCATATCAGTTCTGATATATTCATAACTTGTAGCAGTTATAAAAGTATATACACATACACACTTTTGTATTCGTGGATATGTATTTTCAGGAAAAATTCCCTAGAAGTTGGGTTGGTAGATTGAAGGGTAAATGCTGATGTAGTTTTATTTGATACTGCTGAAATCCTCTCCAAAGGAGTTCATACTATTTTATATTCCATTACCATAGCAATTCAATACAACTTTTGGACCTATAACTAAAAGGTCCCATCTGAATCATGCAGTGACAAGTCACAGCTGTGATTAACTCTCTGGAGTTATCTCAGCTTCTTGAGGGTTCAGTAAAGGCTAGACCAAACCATTCTGGGAGTCCAGAATGGCCTAAGAGCCCAGAAGTTCATTTCCCAGAATTGATTGTAGCTACCCAAAGGGAATCATAGAACTGTTTGTGGAGTATTAATGGCAAGTCCTAAAACAACTAACTAACCAAGACTTGGGGTGAGCCAAACCTGTATTATGAAGACAAAGAAAAGGAAAGCTTGAAATTATAACTGCTACACAAAATCTGGACTTTCCAGGTTAGTCCCTGCCATACCTAGAAACTTAATAAAAAGTTTTCGCCTATTACCTATGGTTTTTGAAAACCATTTGTTCTCATAACTACTTTTACATCTTAAAATGGGATTTGGGGTTGCGATTTTGCCAGTACTTTCCTAGAAACTAAAAGAAGGGGATTATTGCTGATCATTTCAGAAATGCAGTTGTTCTTCAGCAAGGAAATTGTGTTATACATTTGAACTTTTTGAAGCCTGTATAGAAAAAGCATATATAGAATAAATATTTGTTCTTTTAGGACTTTATCTTTTTGGTCATTTTTACTTCTGATGGCCAATCTATATGGTTTGCTTTATTCCCCTAGTAGGATGCTACCACCAATTTAGACCAATTACGAGGTAGAAGAAAGGCCAGAACAGTTTAAATTAGTGGAAAAAATCTAATTAAATATTTTATAAGAAATTTGGAGTAACTTAAACCATTGTTTCTGAAACTTTATATATACACATATAATCATAACTTACTAACTTATAGGTAATTCCAAGATACCTACTTTAGTAGTCCTCAGTAATTTCTTACTACTAATTTCTATGCAGTGGATTCTTCTAGTCTAAAAAAAAGATAAGATTGGGAACCTTGATATATTTTCAGTGTCTTTCTGCTCTTTATCCTGTTCTTATACTTTTTGAGGCTATTGTAACTACAGCTGCCAAAAATTTTCTGTTAAATGGGAGATTAACATGTGCAAGATTAACATATGTGCAACAAAGTCATTGGGGTCATTCTAATGCTGTAAGAAGAACCTAATAAAATGTTATCTATTTGTGGGGGCTGGCATTTTTCTGATTCTTGAAATTATTGAAAATATCCAATTTATGTTCCGAATAATTTTATTTTTACTAAAGTGTATGTAGGAAAAACTTTATGAATTTTAACTCAGATCAATTCAACAAATGTTTATTCAGGTCTACCAGAAAGTTCTAGAAAATACAAAGATAAATAATCAAATTATTAATTCATGCTATTTGAGATTATCTTTATTTTCAAAGAAGAAAAAATTATGTTCTTTAGGACATCCCAACTAATAACATTTATATTCTTGGAAAATTCTACAGCATTGCTCTTTGCTTTTATACTTGTATTTATTGGAATAATCTTGGTTTCTCTTTGGAAAGAATATTTCCTTAACAAACTTGGTCTACTAATGTCTAAGAACTATGATTGCGAATCTAGCCCTAGAATTGTTTTGCTTACCTTATATGATATAGATTTATTTTTCAGTATGATATGTGATTCCCAAACTCTGAAATAAAATCCTTTGTTACCAAAATATGCAGCAAGCATATCTTGAGTATCCAAAAATGAATTTCTGTGTGAGGAGAAGAAGGTGGTGGTCTTTATTATTAGGAACCTGTATCTTCTTAATTGAAGTAATTAATTAACATGTGAAAAAATGTTCTAAGAACTGTAAACTTGGAACTCCACAATCAGAAGCTCTGCTATGATTTGTTAATTGAAAATAATTCTGATGAATTTTCCCTTTACCTTTTGCTTTCCCCTTTTCTCTGCTGCTTCCTCTGAAGTCTCCTTCCAAATGGTTTTGGAAACTGGTTCCAGTAAGTTTGCCCAGCTACTTCAATTTGCTTTCCAGAATTGCAGTTGTAGAATGATATTGTTAATGTCTTACTGGTATAATCATTTCATATATTACTGTTAGTAACTGAATAGAGATTTGGTTTTAAGATATGTGATCATGAGGCTGGGCATATAGCTCAGTTGATAGAGTGCTTGCTGCGAATGCACAAGGCCATGGGTTCAATCCTCAGCACTACAAAAAAAAAAAAAAAAAAAAAAAAAGATATTTGGCCATACTATAAAATGGAAAGATAGTAGAGCTAGCCAAAATTTAGATTAGAATTTTTTAAATAATTTAAAGAGCATCCTTTTGCTAATCTTATCAAGTATTGACATTCCGTAAGTAACTAAAACCAACACAAAAACAACTAATAGATATAATGTTGTGAATTTTAATAATTTTTGATGAAAGTAAATTTGAATTGCTTGTATACATTGTATTTTTAAAGTATCTTTTTGACAGAATCATTTTCTGTTAAGCCTGAATCGTAGAGGACAATCTTTTGTGTGATGAGAAAGTAAAAGGTTCTCTTTGTCCTCAATAGTATTGGACCTAATCTGTATTGAATTTTGAATTGACTTGAAGAATTGATATTTTAGGATTAAGTCTGAGGGTTATACCATCAAGAATAAAAATATAATTTAGAAATATGTCATAATGTTGACATATAGAAAATGTGGTTCTTTTTAAATGCCAAATTTTGTTTGTAGAAAGAATAAGAATGTTTTCATGCAGTGAATTTTACAAAGCATAGAGAATGTTCAAGTATAAAAGGCTGTATAATTTTCTTGAACTATAGGCAAACTGAGAGTTGTACATAACCTCAAGAATTTAAAAAGTTGGTTTACCTTTTGTCTCTCCAAGAACATAATCCTCATACCACTGATAATTTTCTGATTGTTTAGTCTAAATCATAGACATTTATTTCTAACACCATATGAAGCTGTGCATGTGTGTTAAGCTGTGTGTACACACGCGCGCACACACACACACACACACACACACACTTGTCCAAAAGTGCTGGTTGGCAGAAGGAAATAGAATAAATCATACAATTCAGTTCTTTGTTCCATGACCCTTGTTGATGAGTTCATTCCAATTCAGATTATAGGCTGAAAACAATCTAATCCTAGAAAAGATCTGGGAAGTTTGGGACTGAGTCCAGTCCAATTTAGAGGATGTCTGAGAGGCAAACTGTTTTGATTCCAGATAACCAAAGAAAAGAGGGTAAAGATCTGAAACAGTGCTTACTAAAAATAAGAAAGGTAGCTTAAATAAGCTAGAAGATGCTATTGATTGAGCCAGGCATGGTAGCCCACAGCTGTAATCCCAGCAACCCAGAAGCCTGAGGTAGGAATATTGCCAAGTTTGAAGCCAATCTCAGCAACTTAGTGAAACACTATTTCAAAATAAAAAGACTGGGGAAGGAGGGTAGAGCACCCTTGGGTTCAATCCCCAATTCCAAAAATAAATAAATTTTTAAAATGCTACTGGTTGATTTCTTTTTTCTCTTTCCTCTTTTTTCTCTCCTCTCCCCTCTAACTTCTCTCCTTTCCTCTTTTTATGGTTGATTTTTAAACTGTCTCCTAGCAACAAAGTGAGGAAGTTTTCTAAGGATTATGTAAAAATCAGTAATCAAAGAATCTATATAGTTCATGTAAGTAATTGTTTTCTGAATATAGGTACTCTAGTTAGGAATATACCATTGACTATAGATATCTAGCTTTTACTGATGAATAAGAATAAATTCCTGCAAAAAATCTTCAAGAGAAAGTATGTTCCGTGAATCCTCTCCTTGGGTAGCCAGTGAGAGAGAAACAGAAATAAATATCTCTTTCTTCATTAATACATGTTTTTCTGAGGGATGTCTTTTAAAACGTGTAATTTTATCACCAAATAGTAAATGTTCTTTTTGATAAAATTTTCTATTTTTATTCTTACAAAAATATTTTCTCAGCCGAGCGCAGTGGCACATGCATATAATCCCAGCACTTTGGGAGGCTGAGGCAGGAGGATCCCGAGTTCAAAGCCAGCCTCAGCAATGGCGAGGCACTTAGCAACTCAGTGAGACCCTGTCTCTAAATAAAATACAAAAAAGGGCTGGGGATGTGACCCAGTGGACGAGTGCCCCTGAGTTCAATCCCTGGTACCACCAAAAAAAAAAAAAAAAAAAAAAAAAAAAAAAAAAAATTCTCATAATTACATTTTAATTATAAAATGTAGAGATGACAGTTTAAATGCAAGTAAAAGAAAGTTAGTCTCAATTACCTCTTAAAAGTGACTATTTAAACACATATAAATTTTGCTAATAAAATACTTTAATATTCACGATCACTAAATCTTGAACATTATATTTCTCAGCTTTAGGAGAGCTACTGGCTACTAACAGCTAACTTTATTGATTGCTTCTGTGTGCCCAGCAGTGTGCACAGCACTTTATGTCTATCATCTTATTTAGTCGTTCAGTGGTTCTGTGAAGTAGATC
Source organism: Tamias sibiricus (assembly GCA_025594165.1). NCBI lineage: Eukaryota > Metazoa > Chordata > Mammalia > Rodentia > Sciuridae > Tamias > Tamias sibiricus. The sequence goes on from CM046669.1 coordinate 33,136,736, forward strand.
CTGTTATTATCCCCATTTTACAGATGGGGAAAATGAGAAATGAGAGTTTTAAGTAACTTGTCCAAAATCACAAAGCTTATAAGTTGCAGAACCAGGATCTAAACCCAGGTAATCTGACTCAATCATTTGTTCCCTTAACCACTTACACAGAATGTTTCCTCTTTAGGGAGCTCTCCAAAAAACTTGTATCCAGCCACACCAAACAGTCTTTTAGAAAACAAAGTCGTCTTCTGTTTTTCTGAGGGGGGCATCCTTATGCTTGATTTATATATTGGTTAATGCAACCTGGATTGGGAGTTTTTTTGTTTTGGTAGTGTTAGTACTTTATTTGTATTATCTCTACATTGAAATGATGAACCAGAAGAATATCTTGGTGCTTTGATAACTGTTTTTCAGAATGGTATTTCTGCTGGGCGTGGTGGCACACACCTGTAATCCCAGCACTTGGGAAGCTGAGGCGGGAGGATCACAAGTTCAAAGCCAGTCTCAGAAATGGCGAGGCACTTAGCAACTCAATGAGACCCTGTCTCTAACAAAATACAAAAAAGGGCTGGGGATGTGGCCCAGTGGTTGAGTGCCCCTGAGTTCAATCTCTGGTACCAAAAAAAAAAAAAAAAAAAAAGTAGTTCTATCTCCATATTTCTCTTAAGAATAGTATATTCTGGGGCTGGGGTTGTGGCTCAGCGGTAGAGTGCTCGCCTAGCGCATGGGCGACCCGGGTTCGATCCTCAGCACCACGTACAAATAAAACGGATTGTGTACAACTAAAAGCAAATAAATAAAAATATTTTAAAAAATAGTATATTCTTCTACCTGCTCCTTTTTGATAAGTCTAGTAACTCTTTCTGCTCAAATGATACTTTTGCTCTTCCCATGAAGAACTTTCAAGGGCTGGAGATGTAGCTCAGTGGCAGTGTCTGCCTAGCATGCATGAATCCCTGAGTTCAGTCCCTAGCACCACAAAAACAAAAAACAGAAATAACTTCTGGCCTTTCTATGTAAGAACTTTCTGTTTAAAGTAAGTCTTAATATTAAAGTAAATGAACTTTTTGATCTTCAAATGAGCAGAACTGGTGATTAGGATATAAAGTGTTCCAATATGTTTTGTAATGCTTTTTAAGTATTTAAGCTAAGTGTCATTTCATGTGAATTAGTAATATAATGTTATATTAAATATTTAACTTTGAAATTATAGTGTTGTTGCTATGTATTTAACTTTGGTAATATCTGGTGTTATTTAGAAAAGAAGGATATTGGTGAATAGTTCTCACTTTTCTTGGTTTATATATTACTGTTGATGTTAGAATCTTCAATTCTGATTTTTTTCCTGTATATTGCTTAGTACTTATTTTTATCTCCTTTTTTATGTGTATATATTGTAGGCTCGTTATAGGAAAGAGCAAACATTGCTTAAGCAACTGCCTTGCATTCCATTGGTAGAAAATTTGCTGAAGGATGGTACAGATGGCTGTGCATTAGCTGCCCTTATTCATTTTTATTGTCCTGGTGTTGTCAGATTAGAGGGTAAGTGTTCCAGTGAAATATTTTTAAATAGATAGCAGAGAGATAGTAACAAATATTTACCATAATAGAACATAATATTTAATAAGTAATGAAGGCTTTCAAAAAAAAGATCAAAAAAACTTTTCAAAAAAAGTTATATGTATATAACTCTGAGGAAGAGGGTGGAGAACTTTCTGTGTAATGATCACTTTATTTGTAAATGTATATTAAAGAGATTCCATATATTTGTATATTTGAACTGTCACTAATTATGAAATGAGAATGAAATGTTCATCAAATTAACCCAAAGTCATTACCTTGCTTTTCTTCTATTTGAAGATATTTGTTTGAAAGAAACTATGTCTTTGGCTGATAGTCTGTATAACCTGCAGCTGATTCAAGAATTTTGCCAAGAATACTTGAACCAGTGTTGCCATTTCACCCTGGAAGATATGCTATATGCTGCTTCATCCATAAAAGTAAGTTAAATTACTTTCTTATTCCCTTTGCTTTTTAAAAGTTTGTTTAAGAGGAACATACAAGATAAATAAATGGCCTTGTTACTTTAAGCTTATTAACTGTATCAGTCAAGAACTTTTGAAAAAATAGTTTTGGTTTGATTTTTCTTCTTATATTTTTAAATACATTAATGGCTACAGATTCTTTTACAATGCAAAGCCAGACAAAGTCATTTATAAAATTGATCTGTAGCCTTAATGTTAACAGAATAGAACATGAGCCATTAAATATTTCCAGACATAGATGGTAACAAAAAGTGAGGTTCTTCCTTTAAAAATAATGAAGGATTTTTTTTCTTCAAGAACTTTTAATTGAAAAATAATCAATTGAAAAATAAGGTTATATACTATTTAACTATCACTATGCATAAATACGTAATAATTATATAAATGGTATCTGTATATTTCTATATATGTAATGACTGAGCGTGAAATTGAAATTTAGTTTATTATCACTAGATCATATGTAATAGTTCTTTAGTTATCAAATTATTAGAAATTTATCACCTTTATTGTCTTTCAATCAGTGTTTGCTTTCAGATTTTGTTAAAAGAATGATAAAATTGTATTCAAACTAGTGCCATTTCATTAATTGTAAGTCAAATATATTTTGTTCATATTGATATTAAATGTTAACAATTATGATTACAATTTTGAAAACTGCATTTTGTTCCTAATTTTGAAACTTGGGTTGTGGTATAAGTACTGTATTTTTAATACATTAAGAATTGTTTCTTATTGTTCAGAGATTAGTTTAGTAGTATAGCTTATGTGAGTCATTAATATAAAGTGAATTCAGAAATTGTAAATGTTGTATAATTGATTCATACACATGGTTTTGTAAAAACTTGAACTTTTTTAAAAAATATTTATTTATTTACTTTAGTTGTACACAATGCAATGCATTTATGTCTACGTGGTGCTGAGGATCAAACCCTGGCCGCGCATGTGCAAGGCGAGCGCTCTACCGCTGAGCCACAACCCCAGCCCCTTGAACTTTAATATTGTAGTATAATTACATATCTAAAAACTTTAAAGTATTTTTCAATTCCTAAAGAAAAAAAAAAGTATTTAAAATAATAATTTATTTGTGCTGGGCATGGTGCCTCATGCCTGTAATCCCAGCGGCTCTGAAGGCTGAGATAGGAGGATCTTGCGTTCAACGCCAGCCTTGGCAACTTAGTGAGGCACTAAGTACCTCAGTGAGACCCTGTCTCTAAATAAAATACAAAATAGTGCTGGGGATGTGGCTCAGTAGTTGAGTGCCCCTGAGTTCAATTCTCAGTACCAAAGAAAAAAATAGTAATTTATTTGAAGTTTAGAGTTCATTTATATTACATACATGATGGGAGTTACATGCATGTTATAAATACAGATAGCCCCCACAGATATAATTTACATTTGTGGTAAATGATTCAAAAGCAGATTATGAAAATAAATGGAGCCATCTATTACTTTTGGAGAATTTTAGGATTTGTTTGCATCTACTCTAGATTACCACCAAATATAACGTGAGCATACTTAGATCAAGAGCCCTAATTAAGACATTGTCTGAGTCAGGTATGGTAGCACATGCCTGTAATCCCAGCAGCTCGGGAGGCTAAGATGGAAGGATTGCGAGTTCAAAGCCAGGCTCAGCAACTTTTTTGCAAGACCCTAATCAACTTAGCGAGACCCTGTCTCAAAATAAAAAACAAAAAGGGCAACACACATTAAGAAAATGAAAAGAGAATGTCATGGTGCCCTCCTGTAATCCCAGCTACTCTGAGGCTGAGGAAGGAGGATTGCAAGTTCAAGGCCAGCTTTGGTAACTTAGTAAGGTCTTGTCTTTAAAGAAAAGAGAAAAAGTGTTGAGGATGGAGCTCAGTGGTAGAGTGCCCCTAGGTTCAATCCTGTGTGTGTGTGTGTGTGTGTGTGTGTGTGTGTGTGTGTGTGTGTCTCACACACACACAAATGCAATATGGCAAAAATTGAAGATTATTATAACTTTTAGAACATTTCAGGGCCCACATTAATGTCAGAACTCTCAGTGGGATCCTAGTATGTCAGGCATGTACTGAGAATGGGGTATTCTCATTTATTCACTTAAAAAATATTTATTGAGTGTTCAGTTTTCACGATAAAGCAGTGAACAAAACAGTTCTGCTTCTCCACCATCCCAAATAAACTTGCCCTCATGGTGTCTGTAGTCCTGAAAGATTTCCGTTGGCTTAGCAGAAGAGACATGTTGGTAAACAAGTAGGGACAATTCTATGCTGAAAGATATAAAGGAACCTAGTATAGTGGGAGTAGAAAGAAAGAGGTGATCACTCAGCATTCAACAGGATTATGGAAAGTGTCAAGAAGGAAGGGATCCTTTGGATCCCACGACAAAATCCAGAATGGGAGAAAGGGGAGGAAATATTGTCTGGAAATGAACCTTTTTTTTTTTTTTTAATATTTATTTATTTATTTACTTTAGTTGTACACAATGCAATGCATTTTATGTTTTACGTGGTGCTGAGGATCGAACCCGGGCCGCGCATGTGCGAGGCAAGCGCTCTGCTGCTGAGCCACAACCCCAGCCCTGGAAATGAACCTTTTAAAATGCCATTGCATTTGCCCCTTATTTTAGACTATGTACTGCCTATTGGTGTTAGGCCACTCCTTACTCCTGCCCCTTCAAGAAGTATTTATCTAGCAATTAGTAGTGTGATTAGTAGGTGGTTATGGTAAACTGGAGTGATCACTTTTAAGGACAGTTTGTCGTTATGTAACCAAATTTAACATGTTTAGAAAATGCAAGTCCCTGTGTTTGATCCTGAGCACAACAAAAAAATGAAAACCAGAAGGCTATATAAGGATTGGATTGTTCATCATGGTGGTAAAAAGTTGGAAATGATCCATCTTACTAAAGTCATAATTTTTAATGTTTTGTAATGTAACTGAACTGTTTAAAGGAAGAAGATAGAGATATTAAGACATTATGTAATAAAGAAAGCAGTTAACAAACAACATATAGTATGATGTAATTTACATATTTTTAAGTTTGTTTGTTTGTTTTTGTTTTTGTTGTTTTTTGGTTTTTTTTTTGTGGTGCTGGGATTGAACCCAGGAGCAGTAAACCACATCCTCAGCCCCAAAATTCTTTTTCTCTGTATATACAAACATGTACATATATAGTCTACCCTCTGGATCTGTGGGTTTCACTTCTGTGAATTCAACCAACCACAGATGGAAAATATTCAAAACAAATTGTGTTTATACTGAATATGTGTAGACTTTTTCTTATTATTATTCCCTAAACAATTCAGTATACAGTTTACATAGCTTTTAAACTATATTAGGTATCATAAGTAATCTACTGACAAGTAGTGTGTACGCAAATGATACACTATTTTATATAAGGGACTTGAGCATCTACAGACTTTGGTAATCGTGGAGATCCTGGTGCCACACCCCCCTCCGTTTCTTACCCCAGTGGATACTGAGGGAGAACAACATAGATGCATAGAAAAAGGTCTGTAGAAGGCTACACACAAAATAATAGTGATTTCTCTGAGTGTGGTATTAGGATATGGGTGGTGGTTAAGGCATAATTTACCTTTTATTCTATATGATCTAAATTTTTTACATCATTTTAATATATAGCTGTATCTGACATTCTAATAACTAAATGAAGAAGCTTTTTAAATTAAAGTAGTATGTTGATGGAGTATGGTGACAGATTTATTGCCATTTAATCATGATAAATTTAGAATAAAATAATTTTCATGAACTTTAATTATTGGGAACATTATTTCATACTATGCTGATAGCTTGTGGACAAACAGCACATTTTATGTTATGAGGATAGTTGTCTTACCTAAGTCCTTAAAATGTTAATTCATCTCCTGTCAACAGATAATTATTGAGCACTTAAGCACTATTTTTCCAAACGATAAAGTTAGCTTTCAGTTAACTGTATAAGTAGAGTGGAACACAGCACCAGTACTTACAAAGTATTTTATACTTTGGCTTTAGAAAGTATACTGTAAAGATCAATATAAAGAAAAAAATTATATACATATCACAGTAGTCTTGCTACCTGGAGATAGATACCTCAGTCAGTGTTTGGAATTTGTGCTGACTGGTCTTTTGGTATGCATATATTCATTCATTTATGTTTGTTCAATAGATATTTATTGAGTACCTATTGTGTTGTGTAGGCATTGTTGTAAACAACTGAACATGTAATGATGAGCACAGACTTTGTCTGGCAAGACCTTGTAGTCTGGTAGGTAAGATGAGAAACCCTGAAGAATATGGTACTAGATAAATCTGGAAAAATGAAAAAGGACCCAATCAAGTAGCCTTCTGCAGGCCATACAAAGTTACTCCTTTTTTCTCTAGAGCAATGGAAGGTGGGGGGTAGAGGTTACATTTTGAAAAACTTGTTATAATGAAGAAGGACAGAGATTGCAGAAATATGTAGGATGTAGAATCTGCAGGTTTTGATGATGAATTGGATATGGGGAGGGAGAGAGAAGGAGGTGTTAAGAATGACTCTAGTTGCTGGGCGCTGTGGCGCACACCTGTAATCCCAGCACTTGGGAGGCTGAGGCAGGAGGATAGAGAGTTCAAAGCCAGCCACAGCAATGGTGAGGCACTTAGCAACTCAGTGAGACCCTGTCTTTAATAAAATACAAAAAAGGGCTGGGGATGTGGCCCAGTGGTCGAGTGCTATTGAGTTCAATCCCCGGTACCAAAAAAAAAAAAAAAAAAGAATGACTCTAGGTTTCTGATTTGCATACTGGAACACTGGTGCCATTCAATGAGACAGGACTAAACTAACTAAAAATTAAATATTTAAAAAAAAAAAAAAAAACCTGGGCTGGGGTTGTGGCTTAGCGGTAGAGTGCTTGTCTAGCACGTGTGCAACCCTGGTTCGATCCTTAGCACCATGTAAAAATAACACATTGTGTACAACTAAAGCAAATAAATAAATATTTAAAAAAAACCTGTCAAATTCTGTTCATCAGTGTGCATTATCCGCCATAATGCTTGAGACTCTCATATTCAGCCACTTACGTAGGTTCACTTAGTGTCTGATGAATATCTTAAAGATAATAATTCATGATTCTTTGTGTTACCTGTTTTCCCTAGTCTTCTCCATTTTGTTAAGTGGTACTATCAGTTGCTTAAGGAAAAAAAAACCCTGATTCTTTCCTTTTTTTTCACTTCCTACATACATTTTGGATAGATAAAGTGAAATTTGAAAGTCACCAACTTAAATATGAAGAACAAAACCAAGAGAGCCCATGAAGTCTAAGGGAGAGTACAGCATTACAAATTATTCATAATTAGCAGATAAGAGGAAGAAAGCAAGACATTGGAGAACACCTACCTGTATATCCAGTGAAATTTTTTTAAAACAAATTTAATATGGAATAAGACCTCATTCATCAAACTTTAATCATTATGATAATAATTATTTCACTAGGTACCAAATACCCCAAATTTTAAAAATATATACATGTGTATATTTTAAAGATATATAACTATGAAAATAGATTTTATATGGTGCTATTTTAAAAAACTTTCAAATATCTAAAATTAAAATAATTATGTATACAGCTTTTATGTTATGTGTATTTAAATATAAAGTTGTAGTAGAAATGTATTTTTGAGAAGCCTTTTAATTTTAAGTTATTTAAAAATTATTTGCATTTTGAAATATAAATAATAAAATATTGTTGACTCATCCTTATGAATAACTTCAAAATCAAATGGATGCATTAAATTGTATGCATGACGTTTTATATATTTCAAAATTATTAATTTTATTATTATTATTATATATTTTATTATTATTATTATTATTACTCTTCACAATCTAGACTTTTGGTGTTATATAGTGCCTAGATTATCATTGAATTTAGCATTGTCAAGCATATAGAAAACAATATTTTTTACTATATGCCTAATTACTTTCTATAGAAATTTCCAGGACTCTGAGTAGAGCTTTTTTTTTTTTTTTTTTTTTTTTTTTTTGTAATTATATAACTGCTCTTCAGGATATCAAAAGATTGAATAGCTGTTTAGTTGTTTGTGTTTACTTTGGAAGAAAAGTACCTTAATGTATTAAGAGTTCTACACAATTAGAGATGTTAATACCTGCTAGATAAATTGGACCACCATTCTGGAACCATAAATAAAATCATCAAAGACAGCTGTGTGCCTGTAATCCCAGCACTGTGGAGGCTGAGGCAGGAGGATCTTGAGTTCAAAGCCAGCCTCGCAATGGTGAGGCACTTAGCAACTCAGTGAGACCCTGTCTCTAAATAAAATACAATAAAAAAGGGCTGGGTATGTGGCTCAGTGGTCAAGTGCCCCTGAGTTCAATCCCTAGTACCAAAAAAAAAAAAAAAAAAAAAAAAAAAATCAAAGAAGTTTTGAACATTCGTAATGTTTACCCATAAATGCTAATATTTTGTTACAGACTTAATAGCCTATAGTAGAAATTCTTCAGTAGTGAATGAATGGGATTTAAGCCTACATTTAATGGAAGAGATTATAATTCTATTTACCATTAATTCATGATCAAGTGTTACCTAATTTAGGTTTTATTTTTTAATTTTCTTAACTTCCTCATATAGAGTAATTATTTGGTGTTCATGGCAGAACTCTTCTGGTGGTTTGAAGTTGTGAAGCCATCGTTTGTACAGCCTCGTGTTGTTTGTCCACAAGGAGGTAATCAATATTAATTTTTTTTAATTCTTTATTTTTACTGTAGAAAACGTGGAAAGTTTTTATAACTTCACCTAGTTATTCTTCTAAAAGGAAGCCTGTTTTGTTTTTAGATTTCAGCTATTAGTCTTGGCAGATTCTGAGTATCCTAATATTTAAAGCCACTAAATCCTCTTTGAGAGATGATTAAGATGGTTAGGAGAGGAGAAAAAAAAATGGAGAATATGACTCTGAATTTGAAGTTTTATGTTATGAAACATTTAGCTTTAATTGTGTGCCCTTTACTTCTCTTTGCATCTTTTACTCCTATTCCTACCTTTTATTTCTTATTATAGTTTTAGTTTTTGACATTATGTTATCCAGAACCCACTCACATTATGGCTTGGTTTTAACAAACCTACAACTTGATTTTGCCATTAAACCTTTAATAAAAAGGCTTGTGGCCAGGGATGCTGGTGCATGCCTATAATCCCAATGACTTGGAGGCTGAGGTAGGAGGATCGCAAGTTCAAAGCCAGCCTCAACAACTTAGTGAGGCCCTCACTCAAAAATAAAAAGGCGGCTAAGTGGTTAAGTGTTCCTGGGTTCAGTTCCCAGTGCCCCCTTACCCCCAAAAAGGGCTTATGTATGTTTTTAAACTTGGTATGCTTTAAGCTTGGTATATGCTTTACACTATCATGATTTATTGATTGTGCTTAATAAGAATAAAACTAATCAGAAATAAGGAGGTTACTGTAAAGATTCCTAGTAACAAAGAACAAAAATTCCTTCTGAATTTTCCCTAAAGCAGAATTTTGCATAGCAAAACAAATTTTCAGTTGATTTTCATTTTAAATACAGGGGGTTATTTCTACAAGGAAAAAAATGACCCTAGGGGCTGGGATTGTGGCTCAGTGGTGGAGTGCTCGCCTAGCATGTACGTGGCCTGGGTTCGATCCTCAGCACCACGTAAAAATAAATGCATTGTGTACAACTAAAGTAAATAAATAAAAATTTTTTTAAATGACCCTAAATTATAGGTTTAACTCTATTAATGAACTTTTTTCCATTTTAAATTATGGGACTAGTTCTTTCTGCTACCTTTGGCTGCCCTGCCCAACACAAAATAAAATTGTTGTGCATCCCAACTAGTTAGCAGCTTTGGCTCCAAATTTTATTTTTATAATCATGTAGTTACCTCCACTTTTCCAAAAAGGTAAAAGAAAAGAAGGAGAAGGAAAAAGGAAAAAATATTAGCCAGTCGAGAGGCATATCATTCTAGTGGATAGTGAGCTTACCTCACACAGCCCACTGCATCTCATGCAAAAATTTGTGAAATACACGATAATGAGTATTTCATCTGTTTAGTGCCTGTAAGTTGTTTAAAGTAGATTCTAGATATTAAGCCATTAGATAATAAAGAATGCCTTTAAAGAAGCTGAGATTCTTCCCAAAGGGTTTTAGGTAAAGTTATATATCTTTAGTAATTATCATAACCAGTATTTGCACAGTGTTTTACAATTAACATAAGATTTTCACCTACATTGCATTCTGTGATTTCACCTGGGAAGCCCTCTACTCAAAATACTAATGGCTATTGCATTAAGTGTCAGAGTCAGAAAGTAAATTGGTTTCCTTCAAAGTTATTTAAAAAAATGTAAACTACTTCAGTGGGTCTAATTATTCTCCAGTGAAATTCCATCTTTGATTATTAGAATGCCAGCTACTTCATAAAAAATAAAGATGTCCATATGTTTCTGAAAATTCTATGAAAGCTTTCACAAAATTAAGCAAAATTTTTTTCATTTTAAATATCTGTTTTTATTCTGTGGGAGGCCTTTTCCTCCCAGTTAGCCTTAATCAAGTAAAATTTTAAGCATCTCAGTATTTCAGTAAGAGTTTAAAGAGAATTTGACTCTTTGAAAATTATTTAAGAAGAAAACTTATATAAAAGGTAGAGGTTAAGAAGAAAGCAAATGCCATGATTTTTTTGTAAGTAGTAAGGGAAATAGAGAATAAATTTTAAACATTTATTTATGACTCAGAAACATGCTAAACGTGTGATTTTGAGGTTTTATTTTTTATTCTAGCTGAACCTGTGAAAGATATGCCATCAATTCCTGTCTTAAATGCTGCCAAAAGAAACGTCTTGGATTCTTCATGTAGTTCTGACTTCACTTCAAGGTAGATTCCACAATGACTACATTTTTACTATTTCTGTTCTGTTTACTAATGAAATCACATTTTTTTTTTACATTAAATCAGTTTAAAAATTTTTGTTTAGATATTGAGCTAATTTGTAATTAGCTTACCCTGTTAAAATGTGTTTTAACCTAAATATAATTGAAATTTACACTGAAATCTGTGTTTCATAAATAGGCTTTTATGAACCATACTGAAAAGTGGGAGAATATATTCTAAGGTCCTAACAAACAACTAAAATCAAACTTTTGCTCCATAACTTTTTTATAATTGAGAATTTCCTAATAGTATATTTGTCCATAGTTTTCTATTAGTGTCTAATAGTCTATGAGTGTATGTTGTGTCTAGTAGGTGACTCTTAGCCCTCAGGGAGAAAATTTAAAATTATATTTGGATTTTTTATTTTAATTCTTCTTTTTTTTTTTTTTTTTAATCTTTGAAGCAGTTTTTACCACTGTTTTATTTTGTGGTTACTATGGCTATTGGGAGATATAGCAAGAGAATATCTTACAAATATTGAATGTTGAGTGCTTTTAGCTTTTAATACCAGGAACTGAATTTAGAAGCAAAATAAAAATTTTCTTCCATTCAGTATTAGGATAATCCTGACTATTGTCCCAAGTAATAGTCATGGGTTTGTTAGGGACATGAGTTTGTTTAAAAAATGTTTTGGCAGATCTTCCTGGAAGCAGCTTTTCAAATTTGTATTTATTAGAACCTGAAATTTATATTGACTTTGGACTCCCCAGTCTACCTGATTTTTAAAGTTTAAAATTGATATATTTTGTGCAGTTTTAGAAATTCAATCAGATCCATTAAAATACTTTTAAAAATTATAAGCCAAAAATTCAAAGAAGCCGGGCACGGTGGTGCACGCCTGTAATCCCAGCACTTTGGGAGGCTGAGGCAGGAGGATCGCGAGTTCAGAGCCAGCCTCAGCAATGGGGAAGCACTTAGCAACTCAGTGAGACCCTGTCTCTAAATAAAATACAAAAAAGGGCTGGGGATGTGACCCAGTGGTTAAGTGCCCCTGAGTTCAATCCCCGGTACCACAAAAAAAAAAAAAAAAAAAAAAAAAAAAAAATTCTAAGAACTGTCTGTATGAATTATTGGCTTAACATAAAATTATAAACTTACTGTGAAGCTGTCACCTACCCCTCACATTAAGACATTTCTCCTCAAGTGTAGTCCAATGAGTACTAAGCCCAAGGCCTTTAAATACTTACTCATTTCGCAGGTCTTTTACCAGTGTGAACTTTCTCATGTGTACGAATCATTTCCTAAAAATTAAGAAAGCATTCCCTTTCTTTACTCTCTAATTTACTACTGAGTTTTCTTACTACTTCCATTAAGTTTTCTATTCTATAACTATCTACTATCTCTGCAGTTTTGTATAGAGGTGTTAAGTTAGAACATTGCTGATAGAGGAACTACAGTGTGTTTTTTTTCGTGGAAAACTTCTCCTAAATATTATTTTCTCAGTGCTTTCCTGGTTGGTTACATAGTGATACTTACTTCCTTGAAACTTTAGAAAACGCTTAGTATTCCAGGTCACTCTTGTACTATTAAATATTTTGATTCCATTTTAAAGTAAGTGAAAAGTAAGACTTGCCGTTTTAAGAGTAGATTTTCCCATAGTTATTATATCTAGGACCCTGATTGAATAATGTTCGACATTCCAACACTAGAAAATGTTTTCATTTAAATCACATGGAAAACTCATCTCTATTTTGTCTCATGTCTTAGGGCTGCTTTTTCCTAGCAGGAACCTTTTTTATAACCAGATATCTAAATCCTTTTCCTTGAAGAGTTATTGTGCAATGCCATTCTAGGCTCCTAATCATCCTGTTACTTCTATATGTGCCCAGTGGTTCATTGTAGGTCTCCAACATTGTAGACCTTTCAAGGAAGGATTCAATAATTTCTACTCATCCTGGGAATAATATAGTCACAAACTACAAAAGTCCCTACATCTTGTTCCCTAGTTTCTTCTCAGTTGATTGGGGGTGGGAATACTTAACTCCTTCACTTGACTGCAATGAGGGACATGGCAGACTTAAAATTTATAAAGAGAAAACTTAAGAGAGGAAAGCTTTATTCTGCCATATGTCATAATTTGAAGAGACTGTTTAATCCCCTGCAGTAAGTGGAATATGGTAGAATTAAATAGGGAGAAACAACAGGAAAGCTTCCGATCTTTATATATGTAGAGGTCTTCAAGGTGCAACTCATGTAGCTGTTAGATGTGTATGTGTACAGGCACAGGCCCATGAGCAGGAAGACTATCAGGGTTTTTATAAGGGTTTATTATGCATGTGGTTTCTTAAAATTTAGATTTGACCAAAATATTTCAAATTGGTGAGTTTCATTTAATGTCTTTTTGTTTTGTTTTGTTTTTCTTTTGGTAGGATGAAAATAATATGCCATATCTTGTTTCTTAAAGACATTGAGATATATATGAAAGTACTTCAAGTTGTTTAGCTAAAAGACATGAAATTAATGTACATATAATTGCAGCCATTATTTGATTTAAACAGTAGATTTTTTTTAAGATGTAGAATCAGAGGTGATAGTATTATCTTTTAAGTTGAGCCATTCTATATGAAATTTATATTATATTAAAGAACTAAAAAGAAAATTTTAAATGTATTCTACATTGCAGTGGGGAAGGAGCTGCATACACACAGCCTCATCATCATTTGCCTTCTAGATATTCACGACCCCACGCTCATTCTTCAGCCTCAGGTAATGTGTTTGAAAAAGCCTAGAAAAATGTTATTTTAGGTAGTTACCTGAGAAATATCAAGGATAAATGTATCAAGTCTTTTTTCTTTTCCTGTGGAGTGACTGTTATGCCCTATGTTTACTTTTCCTAATAAAATGAAATACTTCATATATGTATCTTCTTACTTTTTTGAAGTGGGGGAGCAGGTACTGGGGTTGGAACCCAGGGATGGTAATTATGTAGTTCTACCACGAGCTACACTTCTAGCCTCTAAAATTTGTGTGTGTGAGTGTGTGTGTGTGTGTTGGGTATCCTACTCATTTTGTAGCACTATTAATGAACCCTCACATATGTGAAATCTGTTAAATTGCATATAAGTTAAAGGTTTTTTTACATGATTTTATGGCTTTTTCTTTTTTTCATTTGAAGGAGGAATTAGAAGGTCTTCATCCATGTCTTACGTTGATGGCTTCATAGGAACATGGCCCAAAGAGAAAAGGTAAACAGAATTATTCTTAGTATCTTGACATTATCAAGAAATGTCACTGGGTGTGGTGGCACATGCTTGTAATCCCAGTGGCTCTGGAGGCTGAGGCCAGAGGATTGTGAGTACAAAGCCAGCCTCAGCAACAGTGAGGTGCTAAGCAACAAAATAGGGGGCTATTGCTATGGGACAGTGGTACAGCACTTGCCTGGCATTCATGAGGCACTGGGTTCAATCCTCAGCACCACATAAAAATAAATTAAAGGCCGGGCACGGTGGCGCACGCCTGTAATTCCAGCACTTGGGAGGCTGAGGCAGGAGGATCACGAGTTCAAAGCCAGCCTCAGCAATGGCGAGGCACTTAGCAACTTAGTGAGACCCTGTCTCTAATAAAATACAAAATAGGGCTGGGGATGTGGCCTAGTGGTCAAGTGCCCCTGAGTTCAATCCTCGGTACCAAAAATAAATTAAAGGTATTGTGTCCACCTATAACTAAAAAAATAAATAAATAAACAAAAATATAAAATAGGGCTGTGGATATGGCTCGGCAGTTAAGTGCCCCCAAGTTCAATCTGCAGTACCCCCCGAAAATAAGAAATACCAATTTTATCTTTATCTCTCTCTTTTTTTAAACCAGATTACCAGATCTAGAATTTTGGTTAGTACCTGAATTTAAAAAGGGCAACACAGCTGGGTGTGGTGGTGCAGACACATGCCTGTAATCCCAGTGACTCAGGAGGCTGAGGTAGAAGGATCACAAGTTCAAAGCCAGCCTCAGCAAGGTGTGGTGGCACATGCTTGTAATCCCAGTGGCTCTGGAGGCTGAGGCCAGAGGATTGTGAGTACAAAGCCAGCCTCAGCAACAGTGAGGTGCTAAGCAACAAAATAGGGGGCTATTGCTATGGGACAGTGGTACAGCACTTGCCTGGCATTCATGAGGCACTGGGTTCAATCCTCAGCACCACATAAAAATAAATTAAAGGCCGGGCACGGTGGCGCACGCCTGTAATTCCAGCACTTGGGAGGCTGAGGCAGGAGGATCACGAGTTCAAAGCCAGCCTCAGCAATGGCGAGGCACTTAGCAACTTAGTGAGACCCTGTCTCTAATAAAATACAAAATAGGGCTGGGGATGTGGCCTAGTGGTCAAGTGCCCCTGAGTTCAATCCTCGGTACCAAAAATAAATTAAAGGTATTGTGTCCACCTATAACTAAAAAAATAAATAAATAAACAAAAATATAAAATAGGGCTGTGGATATGGCTCGGCAGTTAAGTGCCCCCAAGTTCAATCTGCAGTACCCCCCGAAAATAAGAAATACCAATTTTATCTTTATCTCTCTCTTTTTTTAAACCAGATTACCAGATCTAGAATTTTGGTTAGTACCTGAATTTAAAAAAGGGCAACACAGCTGGGTGTGGTGGTGCAGACACATGCCTGTAATCCCAGTGACTCAGGAGGCTGAGGTAGAAGGATCACAAGTTCAAAGCCAGCCTCAGCAAAGACAAGGCACTAAGCAACTCAGCAAGACCCTATCTCTAAATAAAATACAAAAAAGGCCTAGGGATGTGGCTCAGTGATTGAGTGCCCCTGAACTCAATCCCCACTACCAGCCCCCCACTCCCGCCAAAAAAAAAAAAAAAGGGGCAACACAGACAAATGCTAGAGAAGTCAAAGAGGCTAAGTTTAAAAGGTAGCTAAGCCAGGCATGGTGGCTTGTGCCTAAATTCCCAGCAACTCAGAGTGTGATTCTGAGAAATGGGTAAAGAAAAGAAATAAAACTTAATGATTTTTCTCTTTAATTTTTTTTTCAGATCATCAGTACATGGTGTTTCATTTGATATTTCTTTTGATAAAGAAGATAATGAACAAAGATCCACTCCTAACCGAGGAATCACTCGTTCCATTAGTAATGAAGGACTTACCCTGAACAATAATCGAGTATCTAAACACATTAGGAAAAATTTGTCCTTCAAGCCAGTAAATGGAGAAGAAGAAGCAGAAAGCATTGAAGAAGAACTTAATATAGACTCTCAGAATGACTTCAAATCCTATGTGCCCCTTAATACAAACGAACTAAATTCTAATGAGAATATTCATTACAAGCTTCCAAATGGAGCTTTACAAAATAGAGTACTTCTGGATGAATTTGGCAATCAGATCGAGACACCAAGCATTGAAGAAGCATTACAAATAATTCATGATACTGAAAGATCTCCCCATACACCTCGGCCAGACCAAATTGCTAATGGCTTCTTTCTTCATAACCAAGAAATGAGTATCCTAAATTCAAATATCAAGCTAAATCAATCTAGTCCTGATAACATAACTGACACAAAAGGTGCCTTGAGTCCCATAACTGATACTACAGAAGTAGACACTGGAATTCATGTTCCTTCAGAAGATATTCCTGAAACTATGGATGAAGATTCTTCTCTGAGAGATTATACTGTAAGCCTAGATTCTGACATGGATGATGCATCTAAATTTCTTCAGGATTATGATATAAGAACCAGCAATCCCAGAGACGCTTTGAGTCCTTGTCCAAGTACCATAAGTACCAAGTCTCAGCCAGGTAGCAGTGCTTCTTCTAGTTCTGGAGTTAAGATGACCAGCTTTGCTGAGCAGAAGTTCAGGAAACTAAATCATACTGATGGAAAAAGTAGTGGAAGTAGTTCTCAGAAAACTACACCAGAGGGCTCTGAACTTAATATTCCTCATGTGGTTGCTTGGGCACAAATTCCAGAAGAAACAGGCCTTCCACAGGCACGGGACACTACACAGCTTTTGGCTTCTGAAATGGTGCATCTTAGGATGAAACTAGAAGAAAAGAGGCGTGCGATAGAAGCCCAAAAAAAGAAAATGGAAGCTGCTTTTACTAAACAAAGGCAGAAAATGGGAAGGACAGCATTCCTTACTGTGGTAAAAAAGAAAGGAGATGGGATTTCCCCTCTTCGAGAGGAAGCAGCTGGTGCAGAAGATGAGAAAGTATATACTGATCGAGCAAAAGAAAAGGAATCACAGAAAACTGATGGACAAAGGAGCAAGTCTCTAGTGGATATAAAAGAAAGCATGGAGAATCCTCCAGCCAAATGGCTAAAGTCACCAACTACACCTGTCGATCCTGAGAAGCAGTGGAACCTGGCTAGCCCCTCAGAGGAGACTTTGAATGAAGGAGAGATTTTAGAATATACAAAATCCATTGAAAAGTTAAATTCATCCCTGCATTTTCTACAACAAGAAATGCAACGCTTGTCCCTTCAGCAGGAAATGTTAATGCAAATGAGAGAGCAACAGTCATGGGTGATTTCACCTCCACAACCCTCTCCACAGAAACAGATTCGAGATTTTAAACCTTCAAGACAGGCAGGCCTGTCATCAGCTGTTGCACCATTCTCTTCAGACTCCCCTCGTCCCACTCATCCATCTCCACAGTCTTCTAACAGGAAAAGCACATCTTTTTCTGTTAAAAATCAAAGGACTCCTAGGCCAAATGAATTAAAAATAACACCTTTGAATCGGACCTTGACACCCCCTCGGTCTGTGGATAGTCTTCCTCGGTTACGGAGGTTTTCCCCAAGTCAAGTTCCCATTCAAACTCGGTCATTTGTATGTTTTGGGGATGATGGAGAGCCTCAATTAAAGGAATCCAAACCTAAGGAGGAGGTTAAAAAGGATGAATTGGAATGCAAAGGAACTTTGGAACAGCATGGACATAATCTTGAAGAGAAGGAGCTTAAACCTTTTGAGTCAACAGTTTCTGAAGTCCTGTCACAGCCTGTAACAGAAACTGTATGTCTGACACCAAATGAGGACCAATTGAGTCAACCCACAGAACCACCTCCTAAACCTGTTTTCCCACCTACTGCTCCTAAAAATGTTAATCTGATTGAAGTTTCCCTCTCAGATTTGAAACCTCCTGAAAAGGCTGATGAATCTGTTGAAAAATATGATGGAGAAAGTGATAAAGAACAATTTGAAGATGATCAGAAAGTATGCTGTGGATTCTTTTTTAAGGTAATATTAATCTGCATCATTTGGGACATCTTTATTAGATGGGTGTGTGTATGTATATTTTTATGCTTATTCTTTTAGTAGGAGTCCCTTTTGTTAAAAGTCTGCCATTAATCCTAAAATTTACTTTGTCACTGCTCTCTTGGTGGACTGTAGTAACATTTAAGTGCACTCAAAGCTGTAAAAAATCATTTTATCCTAGTCATGACACATACTTAGATATATTCCCTGTGTTTGCTTCTCTCCCTCTCTTTATCACTTTCACAAAAGCTTTTTTTAAAATTAAGCTATTCATATCTCTTCAAAGAGTGATTGATTCCATTTCCAATTTGTAAAAAATTCATAATTGACCATGTATAAAAGCATACATTAGGTTTTTTAAACCTTGGCCATCTTTCCTTACATGTTTTCTTTCTTAAAAAATCTTTTAAAAACTGACCAGATAGAGTCTTGCAAGGGAAACATTTTTGAAACCATATAGCCATGCATGGTGATTTACACCTGTAATCCCAACCACTCAGTAGACTGAGGCAGGAGGTTTGCAAGTTTGAGGCCAGCCTGGGCAACTGAGTGAGACCCTGTCTAAAAATAAAAAAGCCTGGGGTGTAGCTCAGTGATAGAGTGCCCCTGGGTTCAATCCCCAGTTTGGAGGAAAAAAACAAGACTATATAGTTTGAATAGCTGTCATTGAAATAGCTACTTTTGTTGTTGTAGTGCAGGGGATTCAACCTAGAGCCTTACATGTGGAAAGCTCTCCACCACCGAGTTAGAACCTCAGCACCTGAAATAGCTCCTTTAAAAACATTGGAAGAAGCCAGGCATGGTGGCACACACCTGTAATCACAACAGATTGGGAGGCTGAGGCAAGAGGATCACTAGTTCAAAGCCAGCCTCAGCAACTTAGCAAGGCCCTAAGCAACTCAGTGAGACTCTGTCTCTAAATAAAATACAAAATAGGGCTGAGGATGTGGATCAGTGGTCGAGTGCCACTGAGTTCAGTCCCCAATATCAAAAAAGTAAAAATTAAAATTAAAAATAAATAAATAAAAGCACTGGAAAATGGGGCTGGGGCTGTGGCTCAGCGGCAGAGTGCTCGCCTCGCACATGCGCGGCCCGGGTTCAATCCTCAGCACCACGTAAAAACATAAATGCATGGCATTGTATACAACTAAAGTAAATAAATAAATATTTAAAAAAAAAAAAAGCACTGGAAAAGGGACATAGTCTGTTGGGTTTTGTCTGTCTTATTTATATTACAAATTGTAGAGCATTATTTTTCTACAATTGGGAATGTATGTATTGTGTTATTTGTATTTTTTTTATTAAGGACCTACAGTAGATAATCTCTAATCTTACATAAGTCTATAATTTGGAATATGAATCTTAGTATTGCTATTGGATGCAATGTATTTAAGTAATACTGCAGCCAACTAACACTGGTGTTGAATGGTATCACTTCCTGAAGGTGAAAATTTTGGAATTTATCGTAGATAATAAAGTAGAAAAAGCCTATAATATTTTAATTTTTCTCTACTAGATTGTCATCCTTTATTTATTTATTTATTTATTTTTGATGGTGGTGATTGAACCCAAGGCTTTGTGCACATGAGGCAAGCACTCTACCAACTGAGCTATATCCCTAGCCCCTATTTTTTTTTAAAGACTTTTTTTTTTCTTCTTTAAGTTGTACACAATGCATTTATTTGTACGTGGTGCTGAGGATCGAACCCAGGCCGCACATGTGCTAGGCAAGCGCTCTACCGCTGAGCCACAACCCCAGCCCCCTAGCCCCTATTTTTTGATCTTTATATTTTTCTAAAATTTTAAAATTACCAGATAGAAAAATATGTTCCTATATAATCAGATACTTGTTATTCAGACTTCTTTTTTTACGTTAAGGGACTAACATAATCTTGTGTGTGTGGTACTGGGGATTGAACTCAGGGCACTCAACCACTGGGCCACATCCCCAGCCCTTTTTTGTATTTTATTAGAGACAGGGTCTCACTGAGTTGCTAAGTGCCTCGCCATTGCTGAGGCTGGCTTTGAACTCATGATCCTCCTGCCTCAGCCTCCCAAGTGCTGGGATTCTAGGTGAGTGCCACCGCGCCCGGCTAAGGGACTAACATAATCTTTAATCCTGGGGTTGTGGCTCAGCGGTAGAGCACTTGCCTAGCATGTATGAAGCACTGGGTTTTGATCCTCAGCACCATATAAAATTAAATAAAGGTATTGTGTCCACCTAAAACTAAATATATACATATATATATAAATAAAATAAAAAGGGCTGGGAATGTAGTCAAGATAGAGAAGTTTTCTAGAGTGCACAGGCCCTAGTCTGTCCCTAGGAAAACAAAAAATAAAACACCAACAATATTGAAGTGATTACAGTTGCTAGTTTTATTTTTTATTGTTTAATGCTGAAAATTTGTAATTTATTTTAAGTTTGATCTTATGGTGATTGCCTTTTTCAACACTTAGAAATTAGGCTGTGAGTCATGTTTTGCCTCTTAATCATGTAAAAATGCCATTTTTTAATAGAATGCTATTGTAGACGCTAATACCTATTAAAGACCAATTTTAGAGACCTTTGCTACATGTCTTCTTTGAAGAAAAAGGAAAGCAGAGGAGGAAGAACCTTTAGTGTAAAAACAGGCAATGTATCTGTACCTTCGTTTACATTCCATGTCTCCTATTTCATTCCCTTCCATGTCTTCACCACCCTAATTCTCATCCCTTGGACTATGGGTGTAGCTTCCTAAATTGGCTCTCTGCCTCTAATTATACCATTCCCTCTTTAAACTGCTAGTTGTCCCAAGGGTGTAGCTCCAATTGAGTCTCTTTCTAGTAAAGAGTCTAGTTGCCTGAAGAAAAAAATTGAAACCTTTAGTTCAGGGACAGTTGCACAATAGCCAGAACCTATTTGTCCAGCCTCTTCCCCATAACTTCTATTTAGACTGTTCTTTACACAAACTTCATCTAATGTCTATCACATTTTCTTAAATAGAGGTTAAATATTTCCTCCTTTTTGTCTCTATTATATCCTAAACATAGTCATGGTATATCACCTAAGACCCAGAGTTTCAGTTGTTTTAATTCTTATCTGCTTTGTCTCTTAGACTGTGAACTCCTAAAGGGATTGCATCTCCATTAAGCATTGACAAAGGAAAGTAACAAGCTGTGTAAGTGATTGTCTAAAAGATTCCTTGGTCAATGCTTATTTTTTTAGTATATGATATCTTCACAACATAGTGCTAGACATTATAGATAATTAAAATTTGAAAAAGTTATGGCACCTTGGGTCACAGATCTTAAAAATTACATGGAGAAAAAGGTACAAACAAAGTGCTTTGCATAGGACCCAGAGAAAGAGTTAATGAAGAATGGAGAAAGAACATACCATTCAGAGCATCAGTTCACCTATTCATATGACTATTATCTAACAAACAATACCCACTTACTATATTCTGGGGATAAAAAGATGCAGGTATTTATTAGGATCAAAGAATGTTTTTTTCCAGGGCTGTGGCTGTGGCTCAGTGGCAGAGTACTTGCCTAGCATGTGCAAGGCCCTGGGTTTGATCCTTAGAACCACATAGAAATGAATAAATAAAATAAATTTTGGGCTGGGGTTGTGGCTCAGCGGTAGAGCGCTTGCCTAGCACGTGTGCGGCCCGGGTTCGATCCTCAGCACCACATACAAATAAACGCATTATGTACAACTAAAGCAAATAAATAAATATTTTAAAAATAAATAAATAAATAAATTTTTTTTTAAAAGAATGGTTTTTTTTTCTTTTGATGGACATTGAGTCTTAAATATCTTTTGTTATTTAATAGAACTGCTACCACTTTGATTTAGTTCTTGGTAAATTTCTGAAACATGTTCACTTTTAGTAGGGTTGTAATGGTTCAGATTTTCAATTATAAGAGTAACCAAGAGGGGCTGGGGTTGTGGCTCAGTGGTAGAGCACTCGCCTAGCACGTGCGCAGCCCGGGTTCGATCCTCAGCACCATGTAAAAATAAATGCATTGTCTACAACTAAAGCAAATAAATAAATATTTTTTTAAAAAAAAGAGTAACCATGAAATATGACTACAGCAACTGAAAATGAGAATATTTGTTTCATCTGTTTCAATGAAATTTGTTCTTAGGATGATCAAAAAGCAGAAAATGATATGGCAATGAAACGAGCAGCTTTGTTGGAGAAACGACTAAGAAGGGAGAAAGAAACTCAGCTTCGGAAACAGCAGTTGGAAGCAGAAATGGAGCATAAGAAAGAGGAAACAAGGTGAAGGACACGGCTTTGCCAATTCTAAATCAGTGCTAATGATGCATAGGCATATTTAGAGAATTTTGTTAAATAGTCCTCAAGGAGGCAATTTCTCATTAATGTTTTAATAGATTTCTTTTCAGAGATGTTTGCAGTCTACACAGACAACTGGATCAGTGCTGACTTTTGGTGATTTTTAAGTTATTTTCCCAAAGTATTGCCTGATTTAATATGTCAAAGTAAAGTTATCCAGAATCATTAATTTAAATGTTTAAGAAACATAATTTAAAATAACTTCACTAGAAGATACACACATATATATGTATAGCCTAACTTTTCTCAAGTACATTTTAAGTGAGCCATTTTTCCTCAAGGTGCTGAAATATATTTCTCCCTTCTCACATAAAACATGTAACTCTCCAGTGTCACTTGTCTTTGGTAGACAGAATGAAAGAAAGATTTAACCATTTGATTCCTTAGGCGTAAAACTGAGGAAGAACGTCAGAAGAAAGAAGATGAGAGAGCGCGCAGAGAATTTATTAGGCAAGAGTACATGAGACGAAAACAACTGAAGCTGATGGAAGATATGGATACTGTAATTAAACCCCGTCCTCAAATGGCAAAACAGAAAAAACAGCGGCCAAAATCAATTCACAGAGATCATATTGAATCCCCCAAAACACCAATAAAAGGTCCTCCAGGTAACACAGCTTATTATGGGGAGTCTGTTCATAAAACAACACCAGCTTGGTTTGTCATATTAACTTGATTATGCTTTGATATGCTAAATTGGATACAGAATTTGAGATTATGCATATTTAAGCTTTTATTAGAAAACCAAGAGCCGGACACGGTGGCGCATGCCTGTAATCCCAGCACGTGGGAGGCTGAGGCAGGAGGATCGCTAGTTCAAAGCCAGCCTCAGCAGTGGCGAGGCACTTAATAACTCAGTGAGACCCTGTCTCTTAATAAAATACAAAAAAGGTCTGGGGATGTGGCCCAGTGGTCGAGTGCTGTTGAGTTCAATCCCGGTACCAAAAAAAAAAAAAAAAAGAAAAAAGAAAGAAAACCAAAATGTGCAAATGAAGTTTTTTTTTTTTTAAAGAGTTATGTATTATGTGTGTATGCATATATTCAGCAGAACAAATGTGCATGCTGAAAATCTAATTTAAATGCTAAATTGTAGCTGGGCACAGTGGCTCATGCCTGTAATCCCAGCAGCTCAGGAGGCTGAGGCAGAAGGATCATGAGTTCAAAGCCAGCCTCAGCAATTTAGCAAGGCCCTAAGCAATTCAACAAGACCCTGTCTCTAAATTTAAAAAAATACAGAACTAATTTATTAGCCAACTCCGCTCTCAGATTAATCTTCCTGAATCATTAACTACCCTCTAAGTGCTTGTAAATTTAGGATAAATGTTATATGCATGAAATGTATATGAAACATGTCTGTAGAAAGCTGAGCACAGTGGTGCATGCCTATAATCCCAGCTACTTGAGAGGCTGAGGTTGGAAGATCAAAAGTTTGAGGCCATCCTGGGCAACTTAGACAGGCACTGGTCTCAAAATAAAATTTAAGAAGTCTGGGAATGCAGCTCAGTGATGTAGTACTTGCCCAGCATACACAAGGCTCTGGGTTTAGTCCCTAATACTGAAAAATAAATAAACAAACATGTCTATAGAATAAAGAACATAAGATCAAGGGTTCACAAATCCCTCCTTTACAATATTAATAGTCAGCTGGGTGTGGTAGTGCATGCCTGTAATCCCAGCAGCTCAGGAGACTGAGGCAGGAGGATTGTGAGTTCAAAACCAGCCTCAGAAATTTAGCAAGGCCCTAAAAAACTCAATTAGACCCTGTCTCTAAATAAAATATGTTTTTTAAAGGCCTAGGATATGGCTCAATGGTTAAGTGTCCTTGGGTTCAATCTCCAGTACAAAAATAATAGAGAAATGGTCAAAAATCCAAATTTATAATTTCTGGAATTGAGATTATATCTTATTTTAATTCAACATGTATACTCTAATTTTCAAATACTATTTTATTTAAAATAAATGCCATGGAAATTTTTAGAGAATTCCTATAGTTATTCTAAGCCCTAGGAAAAATAATATAACATTGACTGTTGAAAGATAACTGTCTTTTCTAGTCAGTGAAACTTTGATAAATAATATTGGCTGCCGGGCGCGGTGGCGCACGCCTGTAATCCCAGCACTTTGGGAGGCTGAGGCAGGAGGATCGTGAGTTCAAAGCCAGCCTCAGCAATGGCGAGGCACTTAGCAACTCAGTGAGACCCTGTCTCTAAATAAAATACAAAAAAAAGGGCTGGGGATGTGACCCAGTGGTCGAGTGCCCCTGAGTTCAATCCCCGGTACCACAAAAAAAAAAAAAAAAAAAAAAAAAAAAAATAATAATAATAATAATAATAATATAATATTGGCTAAAATTAGTAAATTTTCCAGCTACAAATTAGGTGTTACTAAATTTATTTATTTTTTCTTGAAGATCAAGGTATCATGTCTCATTAGCACTTTCCTTTGGAACAGCAAGTTAGCTTTATGATTGTTTTCTAAAAGTAAGTTCTTGGGCAGGGGGAGTGCATTGTGAGACCCTGGGTTCAATCCACAGTACTGCAAAAATTAATAAATTAAGTAGATTATTTACTAATTTTAAATAAATTGTGTATATATGCATGCAGTCATATATGTTTAGAGTGAGAGTTTTTTAAAAAGGAGAAGAAACTACAGAAGCTTAATTTTCTTTCTTTCTTTTTTTTTTTTTTTTGGTGTGGGGGATTGAACTCGGGGCCTTGTGCGTGCAAGGCAAGCACTCTAACAACTGAGCTATATCCCCAGCCAGAAGCTTAATTTTCATATGCTGGTGTTATCTAATGAACAGACTCTTTGCTAGTTGCTCTTTTTTAAATTTCTAATTTTGTTTTTGTTCAGGATCACGAATTTATCGTGTTTTTTCAGTCTCTAGCCTTTCTTTGGCATCGCTGAACACAGGTGATAATGAGAGTGTTCATTCAGGCAAGAGGACACCAAGGTAAATACAGAACATATAGTTGTTTTCATAGAAAAATAATATGGTAACTGCAGTAACACAAAATTTTAACTAAAAACTCTTTAGCATTTTTATTTTATATTTCATAATGACCAAATCATGAGTTTTTGTGAGTTTTGCTGATATAGTACTGGTTGGGTTTCTGTTAAGGAATTATATGAAGAGGTCTATTCATATTAGAGTATTCTTTATCTTTTAGAATTTAGAATTCTTGACATTGATAAAATACTTTTTTAAAAAAAAATATTTATTTATTTACTTTAGTTGTACACAATGCAATGCACCCATGTTTACGTGGTGCTGAGGATTGAACCTGGGCCGCGCACGTGCGAGGCGAGTGCTTTGCCGCTGAGCCACAACCCCAGCCCTGATAAGATACTTTTTATAAGCTATATGTACTTAACAGTAATTATGCATAGAGTAGTTGCTAATTTGATTATGAT
Source organism: Tamias sibiricus (assembly GCA_025594165.1). Classification (NCBI taxonomy): domain Eukaryota; kingdom Metazoa; phylum Chordata; class Mammalia; order Rodentia; family Sciuridae; genus Tamias; species Tamias sibiricus. The sequence goes on from CM046669.1 coordinate 33,162,647, forward strand.
TAAATCACGGTTGATAGAAACAGAAAATACATAGTCTCTCTATAATGTCAACCTCTCTAGCTTATTTCCCATTGAAGATAAAGAGTTTTTCCCCTATTAGATTAATTCCAAAGGATGTTGCCTACTTGAATTAAACATCTCTCATACTTGGTCCTTGAGATATAGATTAGCAGCTAGAAGTCATTATTTCATTACCATAGATTATAATGCCCAAGTCAGAAAAGCATATTTCTAGCAATAGTCATCATCTTAGAGTTCTAATCTTTGTTTTACTATCTTATTGTGTTAGTTGCCACTTTTCATATGGAAAAACATTCATATGGAAAAACATTCTTTCAACAAATATTTACAGAGTGCCTACTGTGTTCTTGGGAACTTTTATATGTAGCTATAAATAAGACAGTGTTATCACCATCTTATTTTTAAGGCTTTTATTGGTTTTGGTCCCAGAGCATTCTTTTGAGATATCAAAAATATGTTACTTACTGTTTAGATCAGAGTCTGTAGAGGCTTTCTTGTCCCCAAGTCGTTGTGGCAGTCGAAATGGAGAAAAAGACTGGGAAAATGCATCAACAACTTCTTCAGTGGCTTCTGGAACAGAATACACAGGTTAGTGCATGTTTTTAGGGAAGCATTTAAATTTAACATACTAATGAGAATAGATGAAGGTAGAAAGAAAGTTTTATTGGCTCACTTTTTGCTCTGAACACAGGAGGCTGATTTTAAAAAAAAAAAAAAAAAATACTGAATGAAAGTGGTCACCTTCAGGTAGCTTAGTTTGGCAATAACTGCCTTTAGGGAGGCAGTAACTTGTGCCAGATGAATAGAAATAGATTTCTAAACAGAATTAGTGATGTAATTAGACATCAGTTCTGTCTTAAAATTATATGCGTTCAATGTGCTACTCACCTTCTTCCTCTAATTTTTGTCTTAAAACTATACACCATTTTTGTGTGGTCATTTAGTTTTAGTAAAGTTCTATCAGTAGTTAAAAAAAAAAAGCCTTCATTATTGCATAAAGGTTAAAATCCACAAATCCTGTTCCCAACATTGATATTTCAGGTATCTAGAATCCACACCTTTACTAAGTATTAAAAGGCTGTAAATGACAAGAAGGATGCATTAGCCGGGCATGGTGGCACACACCTATAATCTCAGTGGCTAGGAAGGCTGAGGCAGGAAGCTCGCGAGTTCAAAGCTAGCCTCAGCAAAATTCAGGTACTAAGCAATTCAGTGAGACCCTGTCTCTAAATAAATTACAAAATAGGGCTGGGGATGTGGCTCAATGGTCCAATGTGCCTGAATTAAATCCCTGGTACCCCCCCTCAAAAAAAAAAAGAGAGAGAGAGAGAATGCATTGGAATCAGAGTGTAACTAGCCTCACATATTCCCACCAGCTTCTTGTCCAGCCTCTGTTTGAGTGGGCGTGTTTGAGGTAAACGTGAATCAAATAGAATGTAGGTAAGGACACTTCTAAACAAGGTCAAGCAGTCAGGGTGTCTGTTACGGTGGTGAAATCATGCTTCCAGCATTGCTTTCACAGGGCAGCCTCAGGCCATAGGAATGTCCTCCAGATGTATCCCTGTGCTGTAAAGCAATGTTTTGATTGGAGTTCAGCCTAAGAAGTCTCAAGCACAGAATTTGGTTTTCTATTATAGTTTCATCAGTGTAGGAAGAATTACATCACTTAAAAACAGTAGTATTTCTGTCTTACAAATGTCATTTTTATTATTATTTTAATTCTTTGCCACAGGACCAAAGCTCTACAAAGAACCCAGTGCAAAATCCAATAAGCACATAATACAAAATGCTTTAGCTCATTGCTGTTTGGCTGGAAAAGTAAATGAAGGTCAGAAGAAAAAAATATTGGAGGTTAGTATGTTTGCATAAAAATTAAATTTATCAAGAGAAAATACTCTCCTAGGTCTCCTAAAATTTCAACAGCCTATAAAAATCTGTAACTGGTGCTTTAGTTACTAGATTGAGTTAGGTTTACTCTCAAGTTGGTTCTAGAAGACTAAGAATTGACTTCAAAAATTGTTATAAAAATAGGGCTCAGGTGTAGCTAAGTGGTAGAAGGCCTGCTTAACATTACTGTGGCCCTGGGTTTGATCCCCAGCACTGCAAAAAATAATAAAATAAAATTGGTCATTAAAATATATCTTGAGGGGCTAGGGTTGTGGCTCAGTGGTAGAGTGCTTGCCTTGCACGCACATGGCCCTGAGTTTGATCCTCAGCACCACATAAAAATAAATAAATAAAAATTAAGAGATATTGTGTCCACCTACAACTAAAAGTATATACGTATATATTTTTTAAAATGTCTTGAAATTTGAACATGAAATGTTACATCATTATGTATACTTTATTCAGCAAAATATTTAAAGGTTTCTATTGTTATCTTGTTCTGTTTTTGTTTTCTATTTAAGGAAATGGAGAAGTCAGATGCCAACAACTTCTTAATCTTATTCCGGGATTCAGGCTGCCAGTTCAGGTCTTTGTATACTTACTGCCCAGAGACTGAAGAAATCAATAAACTGACTGGGATAGGCCCTAAGTCTATCACTAAAAAAATGATTGAGGGACTTTACAAATATAATTCTGACAGGAAACAGTTTAGCCACATACCTGCTAAAACTTTATCTGCCAGTGTTGATGCAATTACCATTCATAGCCATTTATGGCAGACCAAAAGACCAGTAACACCCAAAAAACTTTTACCTACCAAGGCATAGGAGTTGGGAAGTATTTGCTTCAGAACATTCATGGTAAATTTGCACTTCATCTTTCCTGCCTATAGAAAATCTTTGTAATTGCCAACAAGAATTTTATTAATTAAAACTGGACATTAACTCTGTTGTCATGAACAACTGGAATGTAAACCACAGTATTTTGGAATGCAGAAGATTCTCACTGAGGTGGTAAGTCCAAGTGATGAAGAAAACGTTTTAATTCCCAAATGGAGATTTGTATGTGCTACCGGGTTTACCTGCTTGATATTAGAGACGATGAAGCACTGAATTCTCATGGACACAGTGGACGTATGGTTGAAATACGGCTAGGATTACAAATTATGTGTTGTATTTGTTCTTTTTTTTTTTTTTCTTCTTTTTTAACCTTTTCTGTATACGCTTGTCTCTTGATGGTTTTTTTTGGTTATTTTTCTCTCCTGGGGGTTTATTCTTAGATACCTTTGTATTATGTTTCATGTGGAGATTGTGAAAGTAGTAAATACACCTTCAGAAGTAACTTGCACCTTTCTTATGATGTTAAGAGAAACACTAGTGTTACATTTTACAGTAACCCTCATGTTTTAATGGTATTAGAGCATTTGCAAAAATTATTCTAAGTATTTGCGATTCTATATTTATTATTCACTCAAGTATTAACATTTCTCTATTAAATAAGAGGAGGTGTTTTAAAGAGCTGCTAGTAGGTTCGCTTTAAACCACATGCGCTAAACCAAGAATATGTTACTGAAAGTTGCTGATTAAATCAGTGCTGTTTTTACACCACTTCTGGCCAACTCAGAGTAATTTAGATTGTTCTTTTAACAAAAAAAGGCTTTCTATCTCTTTTAAAGTCACTTTATAAGCTGGCAGAAGTGAATGACACTTTGAGAGTAGTCTTTCAGTCTGAAGATGTAAGACTTCCTGAAGCAAGTATCTGGGAGTTCTTTACATTATATTTATAACGATATAAAAATTATATTAGAATTTTTAAACATGTACAAAGGGCTACATTTTAATTTTAAAATAGCTTCACATTATTTTACTTATATTGGGGTTTTCTTTTCCTTTTTAATCCTTTTCAAGTGGAACAGCTTAGATAAGGACACACTTGAACTCTCCTCTACATGATCTTTGTTCTTAGCAGTGTATACCAGAGGGTTAGTTGGGGAAAAACTTCATTCTCAGGAAAAGACTTGAATGATTATGTGACCCTGTTATGTTTCAGTGTTGTGACAATGTGTAAACTAGGGGGGAAAGACAGTATTGTACCACAAATGAGATGCTAGTTTGTTTTCTTTCATGGGAAGTAGGATGAAAATATATACATTTCTCTAATTGAGTTGTTTAGAGAGAGAACTAATGTCTCATATGATGTATTTACTTATTTAAAAAAAAGAGACTAGGAATGAGATGTCCCTGAGCTGTACTTTTCTATTATTATAAGGCCTTTTAGGCATCAGTGCATCTGGGTTATCAACATTTTCTCAAATGCTGTCAATATTTTATTGTAATTTATGTTCTTATATTTATGTATATTTGTTAAAACTGTAAAAAAAAAAAATTCACAGATTTTTTTCCAATACCTGTGCAAGATATATGTGTAGCTCCAAACAATTTGTGATCTACTGTTTGCATGTAAGAGACCAGGATATGTAACTCTTATATTTTAAGTGTATACATATTGTGTATATAATATGAATATTAAAAATGGGGAATTGCACATTTTACCTTTCAGACAGTTTCTACCACAATTAGAAAGAAGTGATCATCAAATATATGTTTAGATTAAGACTAGTTTAAAAAATTATAAGAAATCTAATCGAAATGTGAATAATAGTCAAAAAAGAATTTAATAAGCATCTTACATTACTAAATTTGTTCTTTTCAATTAAATTCCCTTATTAAAGCTATTTTCTTCTTGATATTACCTGACTATTAAATAAAGAAAATTTATGTGATACAATGGAGGAACTATTTAACACTAAACAGGACCACCCTTTATTAAAATTGAATATGTCCAGCAATTGAATTGAATGTCTATAATGTCTAAAGGTAGAATGTGAATATTGCCATAGTGTGCATTGCTCTCAGTATAAGATTTTACTCTATTAATACAAAAGGAATATGGATATATTTCTTTAAGTCTGCAGAATTTTTTATTATGGCGCAGCTTTTTTAAATTATGTTTTAAAATTATAAAAATGGAAAATATGCTATTTCATAAAGTTTGAGGATTTTGTCAACCTTACTGAAACACACTGGTGCTTTCATCGTTGGAGGTCAAATTATGATCATTATTTGGTTAAATTTGCCAAACACTTGTCATGGTTACCAGTATGGCCACTCAAAATCGAAATTTGACACAGCTTTGGAAAGCTTTATTCCTCTCAGTTTTTTCAAGTTTTATTTTAGAATGACTGTTACAGTTTTTATTTGGCTGTTTAAAGCCAAAGTCAGCTATGTAATTATGATTTCATGGACACTGTTGGGCAATGTACAGTGTATGGTGTGCTTACCTGTCCACTCTAGAGCATTGCTTACAGGTTTTTAAAAGATGCTGTGCTGTAAAATACTGTCTTATTTGCTATTTCCTGGTAAAGTGTAGTTTTTCCCTTTCATTTGAATAAAAGCATGGCACCAAATGACTCCTTTTCTGTTTCTTTAATAGAATGTTTCTTTGTTTTTGGTAAAATTATTTGAGCTCATCATATAGTATTGCTATCCCTTAATCTATGTTTACATTTAACAATTTAAATATTCATAAGAAACAAATCTTAGTAATATTAGCTATTGTTTGAAAAACGTTGTAAAGTAATAGTAAAAAGTCTTAACTTTCTATGCTTGGCTCAAACCTATATAGTATGTAAGTGTTTTGCTCCTCTTACATTAATCCTATTCATATTAATTCACTGTCTTTTGGTGAATTAATAATTAAACGGTGCCAGACTTAATACTCTGTTTCTTTGAAATTGAGTGGCTGGTGAACTTAATTTTCTTCTTTAACCATAAGAAGACAGTTTTTTTCTTTTTTCTTTTTTTTTTTTTTAGTTGTTATGGACACAATACCTTTATTTTGTTTATTTTTATGTAGTGCTGTGGATTGAACCCAGTGCCTCACACATGCTAGGCAAGCGCTCTACCACTGAGCTACAACCCCAGCCCAAGAAGGCAGTTCTTGACTGTTATTCTGTAAGTTTAACTTTGATTTTGCTGATTCTAATTATTCAGACTGGAGCAAGGAAAAAACACACACACACATACACACAGAAAATATCCATGCATAATTATATATCTGAAGAAATATCTGTTGTTGTCAGACATTAATATGGTTCTACACCTTGGGACTTCTGCCTGTTGATAGGACACTCAAGCTTCAGAGTAGAGTTATCCTTCCACAATATTTTCCAGTACTTTAAGTTTCAAAAGTAAAAATAACTCTAAAACCTAGGCATAATAGAGAAATATACACAAACCCTGGTTCTCTTGCACCCACACACAAGAGTGCCTTCCCTGTCCTAATTGATGGGTCCCAGCTGGAGCAAAGGAAAATATTTTGAAGTGAACAGGTATGGCCATCTTTATTTCATAACCTATCTACATATTAATAACAAAGAATAAAACGTAGCAAAGGAAAAAAGAACTATAATGCTGCGATCTAAGAACTAGAGATTTTTAACAAATCTATAAAATCAGTGTGAAATTCCATCATCCTTAGAGATGTGTAGATGCTTCAAAAATAGATTGGTGTCTCATTAAATGGCAGTTTTGCTTTTAAAAGACAAGAGAGGGGCTGGGGTTGTGGCTCAGCGGTAGAGCGCTCGCCTGGCAAGTGTGTGGCCCAGGTTCGATCCTCAGCACCACGTAAAAATAAATGCATTGTGTACAACTAAAGCAAATAAATAAATATTAAAAAAAAAAAAAAAGACACGAGACATTTATGACTGTGTAGCTTGACAGAAGGTAAAGGTGTGGTGCAGGGGTTGGTGTGTCACAGTTGCTCTCCAGAGGAGACCCAGAACCCAGTTTCGATCCTCTCCTTTTTCCACCTGTGGGTACATAAGCCTTCTAACACCTCAGTGTTCCAAAGTTAGATACTTAGACAACAAAAATTAGTTTCTTTCTTTTTTAAAAAAAAATATTTATTTATTTGCTTTTAGTTGTACACAATGCAATGCATTTATGTTAACGTGGTACTGAGGCTCGAACCCGGGTCACGAACGTACTAGGCGAACGCTCTACTGCTGAGCCACAACCCCAGCCCTTAGTTTCTTGAATTGTTTAATATCACTGTGGTATCTTAACTAAAAGTAATCTCCATCTACAGTACAGTGGCTTATATTTATGTCATAAAATAGGGGGAAATTATTTCTTTGCATTGAAAAGGATAAAAGCAAGTGAATTTACAAACATTTTAAAACCCAGTAAGATTTTTTTTTTCCTTAACGTGTTAAGCAAAGCCACTAGGTTACCTTGGCTATTGATTTATTTTATCCTTCTTAACTTCAATCTGTTTTTTTAGGTGGTTTAATCTGTGACTTCTTTCAGTCAGTATTAGAGGCATCACAAGGCTAAAGGACACAGGGACAGCATGTGTCATTAACAGTGTGTTTAGTGTACAATTTCATTCAACTGCACTGATAGCTGGTCCCACCCAATTTTCATATTTTAGGGTTTGCACATTTATATAAGGGAAATGTAGCTCTTAACCCCAAAACATAGAAACTCTCTCCACTTAAACATTGCTTTACAATTTAAGTATCTTTAATTTGCTTTCTCATTTAACTTACTGTTGTCTTTAAAGATTTTCAGCCCCATTTTACAGATAAAGATGATGTAGCTTTGAAGATTAACAACTCTCCAAGGCTCAAGGCTAATAAGTGGCAAATTTACAATTGGAGTCTGAGCCTTGATTTCATCTCTTCACTGGCCCACGTGGTGCAGAGTTTCCCACTGCCATCATGGATATTGTGGAGTAAGAATATATTTAGAGTTGGGAGCAGTGGTACACACCTGTAATCCCAGCAACTTGGGAGGCTAAGGCAGAAGGATTGCAAGTTAAAAAAAAAATTTTTTTAAAGGGCTGGGAATATAGTTTAACGGTTAAGCACCCCTCGATGTGCAGTACCAAAACAAAAAGAAGAAGAAAACAATATATCCAGGCTCACAATTACACTAGTTAGGTAGGTTCACCATTGAAGGAACGCTGAAAATAGTAGTTAGAGCAGATTTTGTTCTCTTGCCTACAGCTTTTAACCAGTATCAACACAATACCAGCTAAAAATCAGACTGGTGTGCTTACCTACACTGAGTATCTAGATTCCTGAGGATAAAAAAATGGAGAAGCTGCCTAAGTGGTGAAAATAAACTAATTATAACAGGTTGATCATGTTTACCCAGGAAAGAGTTATTAGATGCAAGGGGCTAGCTAGATCACAAGGTTAGGATCTTTACCACCAAGGAATTCAGTGTCTCAAGGTGAATGCCATATTAGATCTTTACAAACAATGATAGCTGTGTGCTATAATAGAGGAATGAATAAGAATGAAGGACAGATAAGGCTTCACCTGTTAACAGTAAGAGGATCTTGTTCAGCAAGCAATTTCAAGTACTAGATTATCTTATTAAAACTGGTTTATCAAGAACATAAGATTATCTTAAATTGTCAACTGATAGGATGCCACATCCTAGTTTTCTTTGAAGTATTGAATTTTGAATAGAAGAGACCTAAGTTCTTTATAAACATTGTTCACAGCTGTGCAGCGCATCCTTTTTACTGTCTTAACCAACAACTGCGTACTTAGCCTCTCACTACTGTAAGTACTGTACTGTTTTTTCTACTCTCTTGTCTCTCTTACCACATGTAAAAGAAGCAGAATGTGCAGTCTCATTGGAGGGCTCACTGAACTCTTAGTAACACCACAGATATATTTATATACAGTAGGAATTTTGTGTGCATTTTCTTTACCCTTACAATTGGTGCCTCAACACAATAGGTAGTCAATATGTGTGGAAGGAATATGTGAAAGTAGGGCTACCCAGTCATGGTCCAGAATTCACAGTCAAATCCAAAATGTGATTTTATTTCTGAGGCTACCTCTAATTCGTACTATAGATATTTTTGTCCCTAAGATGTAAACCCAAGTTAGCTTTCTCTGACTTGACTCCCCCCAGTTCACATTTGGCATTCCATAAGGCTCAGGTGTGGCTTGGTCACCAGACATGGGGTTCCAGTTCTCCTTTGCCTTCTGTCTGGTTCCTCCCGGCACAAGCCCTGGGCCAGCTCAAGCCTCAGTTTTTCACGCTCTGCCTGACTCCACCCTCCTTGCCAGGAGGCCTTCACTGTGGACTTTGCCATACACAATCCACTTCTGCTGCCTAAGTGCTCTCTTGGCCACACCCATGATTCCAGCTGCCATCTCTGCATTTTCACCTGGAAGGTCCAATGTCACCCTCAGCTCACCTAGTTAAAAACCCAGTGTCAACTACCTAGTAAAGTCAACTCTCCTTCCTGACACACGTCTAGACCCCAAGACTAAAACCTTCAAGGTCTTCCCTTCCTTCCTCTCTGTCCAACACAGAAGGACCTGGTGCCCAAATCCTGTCCCGAATTTTGTTATTTCGAACTATTCTTCATTCCTTTCTGCCACCAGCTTCCTGTCCAGGTACTGGTAGCTCGTGCTTTACTGCAGAGCCTTCAAGTGGTCTTTCCCTCCTTGCATTTTTCCCCTCCATACTCTCCTATTAACTCAGTTTTTCTAAAGCATTGGTTGCATCCTGTCATCTGAACTAGTCAAACTTCTTTGGTGCCTTATCAGTAAAACTCCTGAGATCAGTATCTAAAGCCCCCATAGATTTACCCGCACCTTATCTTTTCAACAATGCCAGAACACTTGCTAGGGAAATACTCAACAGGCACACCAAAACTGAGGAGAGTGACATGTCAAGTTATCTCATTAGCTGGGTGTAGCGGCACATGCCTGTAATCCCAGCAATTTGGGAGGCTGATGCAGAAGGATTGCAAGTTTGAAGCCAACCTCAGCAACTCAGCGAGGTCCTAAGCAATGGCCCTAAGCAACTTAGACCCTGTCTCAAAAAATATAAAGGGGTAGGGATGTGGTTCAGTGGTTAAGCGCACTGGGTTCAATCCCTGGTACAAAAAAAAAAAAAAAAAGAAGTAGTCATTAAAAAAAGCAACTGCAAGAACTTAGATTTTCTAGTTCAGCATTATTTTTTATTTGAATTGCTGGGGGTGGGGGTGTTGAGGTGATGGTAACTGCCATCTCAGTGTTTGGGACCACTGAAGATCTTAATCCTATTTTTCAGGCTGTTCCTATCCACAGACATCTTCAGAAAGGCTGTCTTGCTTTGACATTGATATGAAGCAGGATGTTACAATCTGCCTTATATCAAGGTTATTTGAACATTATGGCTTATCTCCAATAGTTAGTATGAACTGCTTGAGAGGAAGCACCATGTCGTGCTCCTTGTGTCTTTTCCATTTGCTGATCTGGTGCTTGCCCAGCAGCTAGAGTCACAAAGTCAGTCTGAGTTGAAGGTGACCCTAGAGATTGGTTTCATTGATCAGGGGCAAGATCACAGCATAGGGAGTGATGGGTGGTGGATGGTGGGGACACCCCACTACCACTACTGCCAAGAGGATGCTGCCGCCAACGACTAGATTTCACACTACACTCTGAACCACGGAGCAGTGATGGTGAGTGGTACTTCAGAGGCTTGAGTGGGCAGAATAGTTACTACAAAGATAAAAAGTTGCTTCTTTTCCAAGCAAATGCTGGGGCCATTTTTATACTGAGGGACTTCCCTACTTCCCTATTGCTTTAAGTTTCCGATGTTTTGTTTTGTTTTTTCATATTTAAAAGAACACTTGAGCTGCAGAAACCTGCAGTGGAAGACAGAAGTCTTACTTTCCTTGAAAGCTACGGTCTTTTCCCCCACCCTCTAGTCCTGTCCCTGACTCCCTCCCTCATGTCCTCCGAGGACCAATGGTGACAGTGACATCTGGGGTAGATCTAGCCCTGGGACAATCACATGGCAGCAGGCCACAAGGTTTTCACATTGAGTCATCCCCTCAGTGGTGTGGGCTGGAACTGAGTGCTCATGTCAAGCACAGATGGTGTCCTCTCCCAGCTACCCCGTGTTTAGTACCTGAAAGTTTCTAAAATAATTGAACATCTAAAAAGTTCTTCAGGGTCTCTAGCATCCAGGGTGGGGCCCGTTGCCTGGCGTGTGCCAGCCATCATCCCTTGGGTGGTGAGATGTTGGTGAGGGACCAGAGCTACTGCTGCCTTCTGTCCTGTCCCCCTCTCCACCACACACACACACAACGTTTCAGGGGTAGGTGGTCTGTGGGAACATTTTTAAAAAAATATTTTTAAATTAGTTATCAATGGACCTTTATTTATGTATTTATATGTGGTGCTGAGAATCAAACCCAGTGCCTCATGCATGCTAGGCAAGTGCTCTACCACTGAGTCACAACCCCAGCTCCCTATGGGAACATCTTAATAGCCAGTTGGTGAAACAGCTGCCTCCCCATTCCCAGCTCAGTATTTAACAAAGGGCGTTGGAAACAAGGAGATGAGACTTTTCGTGGTTTTATTCATATTCAAGGAAGGACCGAAGTTGACCTGGCAGACTACTGTCTGTCTGTGCTTTAGTCCTGCCAGCAGATTCTCTGCAGAATCCAATCTGTCACCTTGTGGAATTCATCAGCAGGTGACACCAGGCACCATGTATTGTGATAGATCAAGTCTTGAAGATATCCCAGGTAAAGATTCTCTCTTTGTGGATTCCCAGTGCAATGCCCCAAATATTTACCACCCACCCACAACAGGCAGAGAAAGCATGGTATTCCTGGAGGGGAGGAGAGGCAGCACAAGCCTCAGGTGACAGCCAGAAATAAGAGCAGGCCTGCCTGTATGAGGCCACCAGCTGAGGGTTTTACATTCTCAGACCCAGAATGGGAGGGGGTTCCACAGGAACTGTCTCATTTGATCTTCACAGGACCCCTATCAGGTAGATATTATCATGCCCATTTTAAGATGTGGAAACTGGGGCCCAAAGGACAGCTATCAACTAATAAAGCTGACATCTAAGCCAGATTGTCACCACTAATAATCGTTTGTTCACTGATCAGAGATAGATGGGATGACATGTAAGAAATCTGTGTAACAAATTTGACATCACACACAAAACAAGTTTCTAGAACATGTATTTTAAATTTAACAGTGTTAGGAAAGCTGTATAGAAATTGAAAAAAGATTACACATTAGGTGGATTAAAAAGGCCAAGAATATTGTTTTTTTAACAATAGAACTGAATGTTCTTACATCAAAAAGAAAAGTAACTTTCTAAATTCTGAAATTTCTAACAGCAATAAATTTGACAATATGGAAGCATAAAACAATAAGAAATAGCTAATAAAAAGTATGGAAAAATATTTGAACCACATGGGATCATCATTTATCCTTAACAAATAGTTCGAACAAATTAATAGCACCTACACACGATCATAATACACAAATATGTGAATGACATGACCAGATACTTCACATTGTGTGAGGAAGTAAAGAAGGACAGATTTTTCCATCTTATTTGTAATCAATTGAATGAGTGCAATTTAAATGAGGTACCAGCTTACCTCATTACCTATCAAGCTGGAAAATATACTGATGAATACCTCTAACAAAATTGTGTTGGAACCTAATACCCTCATAAAATGCCAGTAACATCCTAAATTACTATCACTGTAAAAATATTTGTCTCGACCAATGAAAATTTTCATAACCTTTGACCTACACAAGGGCATTTATACTATGAAAAGAGTCTGAAAGAAAAAAGAGGTCATAAGTGCAATTATTTATTTCTAATCAAAAATATTAGAAACAGGCCAGGTGCAGTGGCACATACCTGTAATCCCAGCAGCTCTGGAGACTGAGGCAGAGGAATCACGAGTTCAAAGACATCCTCAGCAAAAGCGAGGCACTAAGCAACCCTGTCTCCAAATAAAATACATAATAGGGCTGGGGATGTGGCTCAGTGGTCGAGTGCCCCTGAGTTCAATCCCAGGTACCCCCACCCCCCAAAATACTAGAAAAACCTCTATGTTCAAATTCAAGGGTTTTGAAAATTAAGCAACATAGAAAAATGAGGATTTATAGAGCATTGAGAATTACAGACCACAAAACTATATACATTGTGAAAAAAATACAAGTGTGGAGAATATCTGACATAATATGAAAAACAAAATCCAAGAATAATGGGATTACACGCAAATTTTTTACTTTTGAAAATGTCAGGGCTGGAGTTGTAGCTCAGTGGTGCACTTGCCTAGTATGTGTGAGGCACTGGGTTTGATCCTCAGCACCACATAAAAATAAATAAAATAAAGGTATTGTGCCCATCTACAACTAAAAAAAAAAAAGAAAGAAAGAAAGAAAAAGAAAGTGCCCTTCCCTGGCTGGGAACAAATTCACCAACATACTAAGTACAGTTAGTTGTGTTGAGGTACTGAGTCTGGGATGACTTTCCGTCTCTATTCTGTAATGTGATTATATGGCTTTTGAGATGAAAAAGGCAAAATTCAAATATTTTCACATAGAATAATATGGGTGGGAAATTGTAAGAGCTTAAATATAGCCCATGAAGGGTAGAAGTAAACCTCCTGAAAGCAATTATGATCAAAGCATGGGATATTTATTCATGTAAGTGTCTCCTCTGTTCTCAGGCTTGTGCCAATCACGGTGATAGATAGGGAGAAGTTCCTCTCACCCCAAAGACATTATAATCCCATGGGCAGGACAAGACTGACCCACACAGCAATGGACAGCTGGCTCCAGTTGTGCACAGAGAAGAAGGCCCGTGCAGGAGGGTGGAGGTAGGACAGACAGCTTCTGCTTAGCCTCAGAATGGCTGGAATCTGAGTGGCTGGAATTCTTAGCCAGGAAAAGTGAGTGTTTCTATTGGTTGACTTGTTACAATCTAGTGAGGCGTCCTCCCCAGGAGGAGAAGAGAAAGCAGCATCATAGAGTTAGCCTGGGTCACTGAAACCACCCTGGGCACCCCAGGAGGCCAGGCCCAGGGCAGTGAACCTGCCTCTGGTCTTTTTTGCTTTCTCCCATCCAGAGTTCAGTAAGGCCCACCGTGCCCAGGCCCCCGCACATAAAATTCAACGTATGCTCTTGGCCACAGACTTCCCTTGGGTATGAGACCACAGCCCAGGAAGCAAGAATCTCTGTGTTTTTAAAATAAACAACCTACTTCTACTTCCCCTCAACCCCCTGCCTATATTCCCTTCTTGGGTCGCTCACCCCATTGTTCTTTTTCACCTGGTGGTTTCTTCGCTATTCATCTCTAGCTTTCAGGATCACTCATACTCTCTGAGCCCCAGACTGAGATGCGTCCATGGGAAGTGAATTCCAGCACCATTGGGCTTGCCTCTGATTATGGAGGTTCCTCTGTGCTGGCTTTCCAGGGAAGGAGGCTGCAGCCCCCTTAGACCACCCAGGATGTGGGCACCGCTCACCAGACATGTGATCAAACATTAGAAAAATGATTCTAAATCTCCAGCATGCTTCCTTGGCCTCTTCTGTTGCCTGCCTTCCCCAGTTTTGTAATTGGTATGGGAGAAAAAAATTCTTCACAGGAACAGCCTAGAAGCATGCCCAACCCTCCATGGACTCTGGAACCATTTTCTAACTCCCTGCTGGGAATCTCCATATACCAGCAGGACCTTGACCTAGGATGGCCTTATGTCTCTGTTTGCCTTAGAACAATCCTGGTTTATGGCCCAGGCTAATTATAATAGTGCCTCTTTCACTCTCAAAAACATCTTGTTTTGGATCATTAAATCTATTTCATCAGCCTACCTCAAATCCACATCAAGCCAGGCACAGTGGCTCATGCCTGTAATCACAGTGGTTCAGGAGGCTGGGACAGGAGGATCTCCTATTCAAAGCCAGCCTCAGCAACTTAGCGAGGCCTAAGCAACCCTGTCTCTAAATAAAATATATAAAGGGCTGGGGATGTGGCTCCGTGGTTAAGCGCCCCTGCTTTCAATCCCCAGTACCCAAAACAAACAACAACAAACAAACAAAAAAAACCTACATCACACTGAACACACTATGGACATGCCCCTCCTCTGTGTTTTTTACTTCAACCTAGGGGACAACATCCACACAATCCTTCAGCAGAGGGATCTCAGGCCTATCTTCAGTTCCTCTCTGTGGACACCTATGACGTTACAACTCCCTTGAATGGATCCTCTCCTTCCTGCCCTGTCACGAACCTATTTCAGACACAATTATAATAGCCTCCTTTGCCATCTCCCTGGCTTGGGGCTCCCTCCTCTCCAATCCACAGTTCTGCCAGTGATCTTTTCAAAACACACTGAGATCTGGCGGCGTTCCACTACCTACAGAATGAAATCCCAACCCCTTCATGATCTGGCCCCAGTGACCTTGTCTGCTTTACCCCTGCTGCCCTCCTCCTTGCTGGGCTCTCTGGTCACACTTAGACTGCTGGTGCCATGAAAAGTTCATGTTCCTGCTCACCTCGGAATGCTTGTTCCTTTTACTCCCTGTCTAGTCTGGCCTTTCCTCTCTTTTCTGTTGCTCTTTTTGACTGTCCTTCCTGGAACTGACCTCACATTCTGTCTCCCAGGAAGCCTTTTCCCGTTCTCTCTTCCCACATAAGTAACTGCTGCCCCTCTGAACTCTAAGTAGACTTTGTTTTTAACATGTATTACAGTTTTTTTGGCAATTTGGCTACTGTGCAAGGGTCTGTCCTGCCTCAGCGATGACTCTGTCACGAGTGGTATTGTGACACTACTGCCACTTCACCGTTAATGGGATGGAATCAAATAAAGCTGATAATCCACTTTGAAATTTTCAACACCAGGTTGTTCACTGCATGAGTCACTCACTGCAGGTGACAGTGCGAGTGACTCTGGGAGGACACATCACTGTTTCAACACAGCATCTAGGGGAGGGATGTCTGTTTAGAAGAATTCAGGTGTCACCAGTGCACCCTTCTTAAGAAGAAGGAACATGCTCCAATCAGGGCCAGACTTTATGCCTACCCTTCTCCATGACTCCTTCCCTCTCTCTCAATCCAGAAGGGATCTTGTCCCTTCCAAGCTCCCATCTCATAATTTAGGACAACAAATCTGGTATTTTGTTAGTTGCCACCTGGTGTCATCTTTTGTACTGAAGTTATAGTGTTGACTTAAAAGGTGGATTTTACAGAATGGAGGAATGGGGGGGGGGGACTGGATTTAAATGCCAGGCTCTTTCCCTTTTCCCTTTGTGGCTTAATACCCTTCCACATGGCTCCATGAGGATTGGATTTGGACAGCAAAGCCACCAGGGTTAAGACATTCAGCCCTCCATCTCAGGAGGCTAATAATAATTCAAGAGCTCTGGTGGCTAATTTCTGTTCAGGAGCTAGACCCCCAAGGACAAGCTCCCCATCCCTCTAGATCCACTGTGTACCCAACAGCAAAGACCCCTTTTTCTAGAAAACAGGTGAATGGGAGGGGACTATAAAAGCCGCATCTCAGGTTCTGTCTCTTCACCTCTAAAAAAGAATTTTAAAAAATAAAAAACCAGCAAGGGGGAGGAAGGATGGAGGGACCAGAACAGATGAGGGGATGAGGGTTCCAATGTGCTCACCACCTCTTGCAAACTGAGATCAGACCCTCCTCATCAGATAATACGACAAGTGCCCCGATTTCACAAACTGAGTGGTTAATAGAGGAAGCGATGGGCCACCTTGCCCTGGGAGGCAGCGCAGGTCTCCCAGCCTGAGGACTTTTCCTTACAGAGCCCAGCTATGAAGCCCCCTCTGTCGTTCTCTGCCCTTCCCCAATTCAGAGGCCATCATCTCTACCACAGGAGCCTGCCCCTCCCTGACCTCACCCTCCCTCCCCACCTTCCTGCCCACCCATTCGCTTTGCCTCGGTCTGGGGTGGCAGGAAGGGAGGTGCTGGGCACCGGCCGTGAAGAGCCAACCTCCTCCTGCTCAGAGCGACCGCGGCCTGTGTGGAGCCACGGATGGGACCACACAGGCCTCAAGGCCAGACCATGAACCCCACTGAGGCCTGGAGCCTCAGCCCGGGTGTGGTGTCCTGGGACTACTCCGGGTCGGGGGCCCTGGAGGAGCTGGAGTTGTGCCCTTCCTGGGACCTGCCCTACGGCTATGCCTACATCCCCGCGCTCTACCTGGCGGCTTTCGCAGTGGGCCTGGTGGGCAACACCTTCGTGGTGTGGCTGCTGGCCGGGCGGCGCGGGCCGCGGAGGCTGGTGGACACCTTCGTGCTGCACCTGGCCGCCGCAGACCTGGGCTTCGTGTTCACCCTGCCGCTGTGGGCAGCGGCGGCGGCGCGCGGAGGCCACTGGCCCTTCGGCGAAGGCCTCTGCAAGCTCAGCAGCTTCGCGCTGGCCTGCACGCGCTGCGCAGGCGCGCTGCTGCTGGCCGGCATGAGCGTGGATCGCTACCTGGCCGTGGTGAAGCTGCTTGAGGCGCGGCCGCTGCGCACCCCGCGCTGCGTGCTGGCGGCGTGCTGCAGCGTTTGGACCGTGGCGCTTCTGGCCGGCCTGCCCTCCCTGGTCTACCGAAGGTTGCAGCCCCTTCCCGCGGGCCCGGGCAGCCAGTGCGGGGAGGAGCCCTCCGACGTCTTCCAGGGCCTCAGCCTGCTGCTGCTGCTGCTCACCTTCGTGCTGCCCCTGGTCGTCACTCTCTTCTGCTACTGCCGAATCACGCGCCGCCTGCGCAGGCAGCCGCACGTGGGCCGGGCCCGGAGGAACTCGCTGCGCATCATCTTCGCCATCGAGAGCACCTTCGTCGGCTCCTGGCTGCCTTTCAGCGCCCTGCGAGCCATCTTCCACCTGGCGCGTCTGGGGGCACTGTCACTACCCTGCCCTCTGCTGCTGGCGCTGCGCTGGGGTCTCACCATCGCCACCTGCCTGGCTTTCGTCAATAGCTGCGCGAACCCGGTCATCTATCTCCTGCTGGACCGCTCGTTCCGCGCCCGGGTGCCGCACGGGGCCTGCGGGAGGGCCAGTCGCCAAGTGCGCAGGGTCAGCTCGGCCTCCTCTCTCTCCAGGGACGACAGCTCTGTGTTCTGGGGCCGTCCCCACACCGCGAACGTTGCCTCGGCCGCCTGGTAGCCTCTCCAGGCGGGAGGAGATGGGCAGCGGCGGAGCACTGACTGCACAGGGAGCCCGACCGGCTCTCCCGACGTGCCTGTTTTGGCCACAGCAGGCTGCTGCAGCCAGCACGGCCTCGTGAGCTGCCCGCCTCCTCCATCAGCTTTCGCAGAACATCATAGGGCCGATTAAATTACTCCAAACCAGGCATCTGAGGCCCGCTGTTCTCTGTCGGGTGGGTACCTGGGCTAATTATTTCCAGTCCAAGAAAGGTCCCATGAGATTCAGTAGACAGCAAACTGGAGACCCACGGATTCACCAGAGAGAAGGGAAGTGGGTTTCCTCTCTGCCCGATTAAGAATAGCAATCATCAGAATATCCAGAGCCGACCCCACTCTCCTATCCTACCGCTTCCTCTCTCTGGCCATGTTTTCTCTAGTCCCCTACAATAGTCTTTGCCTTCTGAGAAATTCCTTCTGCAAGTCAGACCATCTGGCCCTCTCACTCTCCAAAAAATTCTAAAGAACATGAGAATTGACAGCCCTTTTGTGCTTGATCATTTTTATGACTGTTTTGGCTGGATCATCAATTCAGATTTTCATCTTTAAAAGCTCTTCAAAGGGCTGGGGTTGTAGCTCAGTCGTAGAGCACTTGCTTAGTATGTGTGAGGCACTGAGTTCAATTCTCAAAACCACATATAAATTAAGTAAATAAATATTCATTGACAACTAAATATAGACATTAAAAAAAAAAAAAAAGAAAAGAAAAAGAAAAACAACTCACCAAAGACGTGGGAACCAGCCCCAGTGAAAGCTGCCCAATTTGTTTCTTCTGATGGACTCCCCAGAGGTGACACCCTCCCTGATAAAGCTGTAGGACTCACCCTGAAAGTTGTTCTGGCCTTCCCTCTGGGTAGAAGGATCTGACATCTCTCACCAATTCTTCAGATTCCCCCTCATTCAGCCATGAACCCCAGATTTTTCTGTGGGAATTCACCTTTCTCAATAAACACTTTTGCTTAACCCTGGCTTGACAACTGTGTCTTTACTTGAGCAGTGGGACTGAAATGAGTGTCCGGGGGCAGGTCACCAATTCAGACAAAACTCAACTCAGTAGTTGAGAGTGACTTCAAGGTGACAAGTATTTGTGTGCTGTCGGGACCATGAGAGCTAACTGCACTTGTGTATGCAAGGGGGTGGCAAATTGTTTATCTCATTATTTTTAAGGACAGTTCACATTTTGAAAGTAACAGAACATTTAAAAAAAAAAATGTAAGAGAATGTGTCTGCCAGGTCACTGTGCCTGTCATTTCAAAGAGAAGATATGGGATTTTGATTTTCAAATGCATATTGGACTTTTTCTCCTACCCTTTGGGAGAACTCCCAGTACAATTGTCTGGAATTAGCTGTTTATAGACTCGAATTTATCTTTCGAGGTTTCTGGAGGGTTTGGAAATTACACTTTTGATGTAAGAAGATTTGGCTTAAAGACATTTCCTCAGTGCAGGGAGAGGGACTTAGTGCTGCTGCTCTTCTTTGGAACCACGTCCTAGCCAGATCCCCACAAGGCCAGTCTTGAAGGACAGGACCCTGGGAAGTGGCACTCAGATCAGCTCTTCAGTGCCTGATTGGGTCTGATGCCTGGCATTTTTTTCCTCAGGCTGTTTAATCCCACCTCCACCATCACCCGTTTAATACCACTGCATTTTCTTCAGCATTTGGGAAATATTGGGTTGGAGCAGGTTAAACATCACAGCCCACCCTGACATCACCTGTCAGCTGCTCCTAAGTCAAGCTGTTAAAAAGTGCATCTATGCCTGCTTCTCCCATACAGCCCGCAAGGTAAGCCTTGCAACTTGTGGGGTCACTGGGCCAGCAGGATGTATTAAAGACATGTTCATGGGCTGGGATTGTAGCTCAGCAGTAGAGCGCTTGCCTAGCACATGGGCGACCCGGGTTTGATCCTCAGCACCACGTACAAATAAAACACATTGAATAAAAAAACACATTGTGTACAACTAAAATCAAATAAATAAAAATATTTTTAAAAAAGACATGTTCACGTTTGACAGCTCAGAAATATCATGGCTCTTTCTATCCCTCGTTGCTCCCTATGGTAAGAAGTTACTCTCTTTTCCTCTGGCAGAGGCCCCTGAACTTCCAGAACAAGGAAGCTGACTCTAATCTGGGAGTGTGTGGCTGGGTCTCAGCTTACAGAGAAGGCTCTACTTGGCTGTTGGGATCAGTCCCCACCTCTCTACCTGTTGAGTTCTCCCTAAATTACTGGTACATCCTGACGACAGAGAGGAAGAAGACTTCTCCACACCCCAGAGAGTTTTCATCTCCCTGCAGCACTAATTATTGAGACTCAGCATTTACGTCCACCATAGAACTGAGAAATTCCTTCCCTTTGAGTAGATCACTGATGTGGTCTATTATGTGTTCCTTGGAAATGTGTTATATTTCAACACATTCTCCAGATGAGAATGAGCTCCTGTTTCCCACTGGGGAAGATAAGGCACAAAATTCAGAAACTGCCTAAATGAGCACTCTCTCCTATATTGCTGGTACAAAGAGAAGATTCTTTCAGAAAGCAAATGACAATCCTACCATCTCCCGACAACTGTTGACACTCTTTCACCCTATAATTTCACTCCGTCACTCCTCTAATGCAATAATACTAAATAGTAAAAATTTAATGCACTAAGGTAGAGAAGTTTCTTTTTAAAGACTTTAACCTGGAAAGAAACAACCTAAATGTCCAATAAGAGTGCTATATCTTCATGAATATGATAGAGTATTATGCAAATTTTAAAATATCGTTTAAAGAAAAAATATTGTTTAAAGAGAGGTTAGAAAATTTTGATGAATTAAAAGGGAAAAAAGTAAAATTACATGTTAAACACATTCACACATTTCAAGTCTAGATGATATAAAATTGTTAACACTGGTTTTGTTAAAGGAAAATATTACATATCTTTTGGTCCTTTTGATAAAAACTATCTTTTGATGTTTTCTTTCTCATCTCTCAAGTTTATACATCATAAGTGTAGTTCTTTTCTCTTAGTGCTCAGTCATGGAATGCCATATGTTTTATTTTATTTATTTTTATTTTTTGGCACCAGGGATTGAACCCAAAGGTGCTTAACAACTGGGCCATATCTCCAGCCCTTTTTTATATTTTATTAGAGACAGGGTCTCACTGAATTGCTTAGCGCCTCACTACATTGCTGAGGCTGGGTTTGAACTTGTGATCCTTCTGCCTCATCCTCCTGAGTCACTGGGATTACAGGCGTACACCACTGCACCTGGCTATATGTTTTATTTTTGTGTTTATTGTTTGTCTGCATCAGAATAGAGCTCCACGAATATCTGAAACAGTGGCTGCTTTGCATCAGGCCTAAGCCATCTCCTGAGATAATGTGATGGAATGCGAAGAGTAAAAGAAGGGAGGTGGCCTTTTATGTGTACTATAACAACTATGCCTCGTAGAAGGTCACAAAAGCAAGGCGACAAGGAAATACAATAAATGAGATCATAATTATGTTAGAGTAAAAGGATTATGATACTTTTCCCCCTTCATTTCTTTATTTTTTAGGGAGGGTACTGGGGGTTGAATCCAGGGGTGCTTAACCACTGAGTCACATCCCCAGCCCCTTTTTTCATATTTTATTAGAGGCTGACAAGACAGGGTCTCGCTGAGTTGCTAAGTGCCTCGCTAAATTGCTAAGACTGGCTTTGCACTTGTGATTCTCCTGCCTTAGCCTTACGAACTGCTGGGATTACAGGGCGTGCGCCACCACGCCTGGCTCTGTAAGCATGTTTTAAGTGCAGTTAACAAATAGTGCCACTGCCAAAGCACAGGAGCCAGATCAGTCCCGGGCCCTGGCTCCTGCTCTGTCACCACAAGCTGCCTGTCCCTCCATATCCCTCAGCCTCCTGAACCTCCTTGTCTTCACCTGAAGAATGGGGCTGATAATACCTGCTCCAGCTGCCTCAGAGACCGAAGATGATCATGTTCTTGAAAGCACTTGTAAGCGGAGGTGTTTTAGACAAACCACCCCAAGGCTGCCCTCAGGATGGGGGTGTCCCAGGCCACCCTTCCCATCCCGCAGCCGTGGAGAGGAGGCGGGCAGAGCTGCTGTAAGGTTGTGAAAGGTCAGCATCTGGGCAAAGGCTGGCACAAGGGCTGTGTGTGACTCTGCTTTGCTTCTTGTGACTAATTCTGAGCCTTCTCCTAACCTCTCTCGACCCCGTGGGTCTGTTCTCAGGGCACAGTGTGGGAACCACAGCCCCCGGGGCTGATGAGTGATCTGGGGAGTTCAGAAGGCTGGCAGAGTTCGGGGAAGGAGCGGCACTTGGTGAAGGGTGATATGACTCAGCCCCCCTCTCCATGCTGGGGGCAGAGCAAGGACCCTGGACACTCATGAGGACATCTTGCTTGTTAGAGCTCCTCAGGACTAAGTCCCTGTCCTGCCTTGGCTGAGTGGCCTTCAGGAAGCTTCTTGTACCACCCGCCCCTGCCCCCAGCCTTAGTCAAATGGGGCACATGATGACAAGACCAGGAAATACTGGCTGGTCTGAAATACAGGAAATACAGGTAACTGAACGAAAAGGAGAAAACAAAGATATGAAATCACTCTTCCTCTTCATTATCTTCATAGTCAAAAAGTACTTATTGAGTTTGTGATTATATCTTCTGAGATTTGTATTTACATACATCACAGGGCTGCAGAGCTAGAAGTTTGTTTTGTCCATTCTCAGAGAAAGGACACTGTGGAAAGTGGTGGCACAGGCCTATAATCCCAGCGACCAGGGAGCAGCATATCAAGTTCAAGGCCAGCAACTTAGTGAGACCCTGTCTCAAAAGTAAGTTGAAGGGCTGGGGATATAGCTCAGTTGGTAGAGTGCTTGCCTCATCTGAATAAGGCCCTGGGTTCAATCCCCAGCACCAAAAAAAAAAAAAAAAAAGAAAGAAAGAAAAAGTAAAATAAAAATTTTAAAAAGGACTGGTAATGTATTTCAGTGGTAGGGCACCCCTGGGTTCAATGCCCAGGACTGAAAAAAGAAAAGAAAAGGAAGGAAGAGAGAGAAATAGAAAAAGAGATTATTAAATGTTATTTTGAAGGAAGTCACCTGTATTACCTGTTTGAGGTAAAAATAACAACCATTTCTTACTGTGTAGCACTTTGCAGATTTTTTAAAAGCACATATGGGTAGTTTTATGATTCTCATGACCCTGAGGTGAGCAGGATCGATTAGCTTCACTTTATTGTGATGATACAGGCTCAGAAAGTAGCATGGGTGTGTTCATAGACCCAAGAGCACAGCTCAGACCCAGGCCTTCCCTCCTGCCTTCTCCTGCGTGACACACAGAGAAACCCTCTCCATTTTGAACCCAGATCCCATGGGATGACTCCCTAACCTCTCCTCTCAAAAAATTTTTAGAGTTTTCCCTTATTAAAGTAATATAAAGTCTTTTTTTTTTTTTTTTTTTTTTTTTTTTTTTTGGTGGTGGTGGCTTTCTACGTTGCCCACACTGGCCTCAAAAGCCTGGGCTCAAGCCATCTTCTTTCCTCAGCCTCCTGAGTAGCAGGAACTCTGGGTGTGCCAGGTTGCTTTCTTCTTTTGCAGTACTGATGATTGAACCCAGGGGCACTCTACCACAGAGCTACATCCCCAGCCTTTTTAAAAATTTTTATTTTGAGACAGAATCTTGCTAAGTTGCCCAGGTTGACCTTGAACTTGCAATCCTTCTGCCTCAGTCTCTCCACCTGCTGGGACTACAGATGTGTGGCACTGCACTGGCTCCCGATGGTTGTTTTGAAAAAGGAAACTACAGGAAAATATAAAGAAAAATATGGAAAACACCTATTATTCCACCATGAAGAGATACTGTATTCTCTCTCTCTCTCTCTCTCTAGTTTATTTATTTATTTTTATTTTTATTTTTTATGTGGTGCTGAGGATCAAACCCAGGGCCTCACACATGCTGGGCAAGTTCTCTACCACTGAGCCACAACCCCATACCCTATTTTTCTCTTTCTATAAAAATACACTTCTAGAGGCCGGGCGCGGTGGCGCACGCCTGTAATCCCAGCACTTTGGGAGGCTGAGGCAGGAGGATCGCGAGTTCAAAGCCAGCCTCAGCAATGGCGAGGCACTTAGCAACTCAGTGAGACCCTGTCTCTAATAAAATACAAAAAAGGGCTGGGGATGTGGCCCAGTGGTCGAGTGCCCCTGAGTTCAATCCCCGGTACCACAAAAAAAAAAAAAAAAAAAAAAAATACACTTCTAGAATATATAAAGAACTCAAAAAACTTAACACCAAAAAAAACAAACTACCCAATCAATAAATGGGCTAAGGAATTGAAAAGACACTTCTCAGAAGAAGATACACAATTAATCAACAAATACATGAAAAAATGCTCAACATTGCTGGCAATTAGAGAAATGCAAATCAAAACTACTCTAAGATTTCATTTCACTCCAGTCAGAATGGCAGCTATCAAGAACACAAGCAACAATAAATGTTGGAGAGGATGTGGGGAAAAAGGCACACTCATACATTGCTGGTGGGACTGCAAAATGGTGCAACCGCTATGGAAAGCAGTATGGAGATTTCTTGGAAAACTGGGAATGGAACCACCCTATGACCCAGCCATCCCACTCCTGGGTCTATTCCCAAAGGACTTAAAAACAGCATATTACAGTGACACAGCCACTTCAATGTTTATAGCAGCACATTTCACAATAGGTAGGTTGTGGAACCAACCTAGATGTCCCTCAGTAGATGAGAGGATAAAGAAAATGTGGTATATGTACAAAATGGAATTTTACTCAGCAATAAAAGAGAATAAAATAATGGCATTTGCAGGTAAATGCATGAAGTTGGAGAATATAATGCTAAGTGAAATTAGTCAGTCTCAAAAATCCAAATACCAAATGTTTTCTCTGATATAAGGAGGCTAGTTCACAGTGTTGTTGGATGGGGGTACATAGGAGGATTAGAAGAACACTAGAATGGTCAAAAGAAAGGGAGGGGAAGGAAGGGAGCAAGGGGGAGGGAGAGAAAAAAAAAGGGAAAAAAATGGTGGTTGAATGAGATTGATATCATTATCCTAAATGCATGATTGAAGACCTGAATGGTACTTATATACTTTTAACAGTTGTATGTAAAAAGATGCTATATATATGCATTATGAATTGTAATACATACTATTATAAGTAAAAAAAAGAAAAAAGATTAAAATATATATATTATATTTCATTTTGGACATTTATTTTGGTTTTTATTTTTATTTTAGAGAACTAGAAATTAAAGTGATCTTATAATTAAAAAAATACACATGTACACAGTATTTTTTTCCAGATAAATTGGGGTTAATAAATTAATGAGACCAAAGGCTATGTCTATTGTGTTCCCAAGTATATACCCAGTGCCTGGCATAAGACTGGCATTCAGTTATGATTTGTTTATATACATATGTGAGTATGTGTATTTTTTTCCAGTGCTGGGGATCAAACCCAGGGCCTTGCACACACTGGGCAAGTACTGTACCACTGAGATCCACCTCCAGCCATACACACATACACACACACACATATGTATGTATATTATATGTATATAATTTTGTAGTCTGCTTTCTTCACTTAATATGCTGTATTCCATCATGCCATGAAATATTATTTTAAAACATGTCCTTAAAATTACATTATAGCTGGGCATGGTGGCTAGTGCCTTTAGTTCAAGCTACTCCAGAGTCTGAGGCAGAAAGAGCACCTGAAACTTGAGCCCAGGAACTGGAGGCCAGCCTGGACCTTAGTCTTAAAACAAAAACAAAAACAATTAAAAAAAAAAAAACTTTATGCTCATCTTTGATTCTTTCCTCTGAACAAATTCCTACAAATGGGGTAGGAAACATGGTGGAATGAGATGGACGTCATTACCCTAAGTACGTGTACGAAGACAAGAATGGTGTGACTCCACTTTATGTACAACCAGAGATATGAAAAATTGTGCTGTGTATGTGTAACATGGATTGTAATGCGTTCTGCTGTCATATATAACAAATTTTAAAAATTCCTAGATATGAAATTATTTTTTTTAATATTTATTTATTTACTTTAGTTGTACACAATGCAATGCATTTATGTTTACATGGTGCTGAGGATCGAACCCTGGCCGTGCACGTGCAAGGCGAGTGCTCTGCCGCTGAGCCACAACCCCAGCCCCCTAGATATGAAATTATTAATCAAAATTATAAACAATTTACAATTTAAGACTTGTGAACACTGTGCCAAATTATCGAAACACCTACAGTTCTCTCTAGAGTTCAGTGAGAGTGCAAACTTACCACACCCTTAGTGGATAACACCAGCCATTCCCAGCATGCTCATTTTAAGATAATGGTATCCAGCCGGGCGCAGATGGCCCATGCCTATGATCCCAGCCACTGGGGAGGCTGAGGCAGCAGAATCTCACACCCAAGGCCAGCTTCAGCAATTTAGGAAGACCCTTTCTCAAAATGAAAAAAAAAAAAAAAAAAAAGTCTGGGAGCATAGCTCAGTGGTAGAGCTGTTCCTGTTCGATCCCCAGTATCCCAGAGAGAAAGAGAGGGAATGAGAGAGAGATCAGGGTACCCTCCTGACAGGGTAAATTGTTTGGGCATCAGATTGAGAGGATAAATGGGGCTCTTCCCAGGGGTGCTGGGGCAGGACTGGCAAGAAATGGTGCTAAAATCCACCGACCCAGGGTGTTGGGTAGCCCTAGCTGACAGGAGAGAGAGAGATAGGGAAGACAGGGCTGGGCTTCGATGGCAGCAAAGCCTGAAGTGCAGACCCGAGACAAGGCTGCCAGTGTCTGGGTAGAGGCTGTGGTTTGCCCTGGGGAGATGTGCTAGACAGGATGATTAATCTCGCTTACCCTGCTCTGAAAATGACTGTTTCCACGCTGTGCGTGTTCACCATCTCCCCTCTGTTCATCACCCCACAAGCAACCTAAAACAAGCAGGCTGTGCCTTTGGCTGCCCCATTCTGAAACCTGGGAACATGAAGTCACAGCATAGTGTAGGCGACTAGGCTTACCAATTCTTCCTTTTTTTAACAGTGTTTCTTTTTTTTCCTTTTTTTTAGGTACTGGGAATGGAACCCAGGGGTGCTTAACCACTGAGCCATATCCCCAGCCCTTTTTATTTCTTCTTTTGAGGCAGAGTCTTGCTAAGTTGCTTAGGGACTCACTAAATGGCTGAGGCTGACTTTTGAACTTGCAATCTTCCTGCCTCTGCCTTCTGAGCTGCTGGGATTACAGGCGTGTGTCAACATGCCAATTTATCTTTTTTTAAAAAAATATCTTTAGTTGTAGATGGACACAATACCTTTGTTTTATTTATTTTTCTGTGGTGCTGAGGATCAAACCCAGTGCCTCCCATGTACCAGGCAAGCGCTCTACCACTGAGCTACAGCCCCAGCCCACAGTCTAATTCTTTACATAACCTGTTGCCCCAAATCTTCTCAGGTCTCCATTTCTAAGATTATTATTACAACAAAGAAAGAAAACACAATGTTGAAATGACTCAAAATCCTCTACCCTAACTGCAATAATTCTCATTTTTGCTTATCTTCTTTCCAACTCTTATCTGTCGTGGTCACATTTTTAAATTGCTGTAATCATAAAGTGGGCTGCTTTTTTTAATTCTGCAAACGTTTTAGCTTGGGGCGGTGGCCCATGCCTATAGTCCCAGCAGCTCCAGAAGCTGAGGCAGGAGAATCGAAAGTTCAAAGCCAGCTTTAGCAACTTAAGTGATGTCCTACATAACTTAGCAAGACCCTGTCTCAAAATAAAAAATTAGGGTTGGGGTTGTGGTTCAGCGGTAGAGCGCTCACCTAGCACATGTGCGGCCCAGGTTCGATCCTCAGCACCACATAAGAATAAAGGCATTGTGTACAACTAAAACAAATAAATAAATATTAAAAAAATTAAAAGAGCTAGGGATGTGGCTCAGCAGTTAAGCACCCCTGGGTTCAACCCTTAGTACCTAAACAAAACAAAACGACATATTCTAAACATTGTTCTATGCCTTAATGTAGATTTTGTACATAGTACTTTTGAAGGCTTTTTTTCCAGTGGTTAGTCCAGAGTATAACTGACTATCCCTCTGTTATTAGGCATTTGTTTATTTAAACCTTTATTTCGTTTATTTATTTTTATGCAGTGCTGAGGATGGAACCCAGCGCCTCACATGTGCTAGGCAAGCCCTCTACCACTGACCACATCCCCAGATCTGTTATTAGGCATTTAAATTGCTCAGGAGTAGTGAATATCTTTTCCATCTAGTTTGGGATCAGTTTTTTGTTTTAATTGTTGATGAACCTTTAGTTTATTTATTAGCTTATTTATACGTGGTGCCGAGAATCGAACCCAGTGCCTCACACGTGTTAGGCAAGCACTCTACCACTGAGCCACGACCCCAGCCCTTGGGACCCATGTTGAGGGTGTGTTTCAAACAGCAAATTCCCCAGCTGCCTGCCTTCCTCCTTCAGGCTCTTCCCTTTGGTCTCTTCCCCTTTGCTGCTCATGTGATTATGTCACCCTTTCAAAAGATAGAGACCTCCTCAAGTGCAGCAGCCCCGACTTGTGAAATCATATTTTGAAAGCACTTTGAAAAGGAGCATGGCCCTGGAAGCCCAGGAGGCCCTTGTTAGTAACCAGCTGTAGGAGGTGGGTGCACAGGCTCTGGTCCACTCCCTGGCTCTTGTCCCAGCTCTGCTTCTCTCTGTCTTTGTGGCCTTGGGTAAGTTACCTCTTCTGCCTCAGATTCCTCATCTGTACATGAAGATAATTCTTCTTATCTCACAGGATATGCGAGAGGGCTGAACGTGTTGATACATGACGTGTTTAGAATTATCTGGCACATATTAAGCTTTATATATTCCTATATTCCATAATTGCCAGGAGTCAACTAAACAATAAAAAATGTTAAATAAAATTGAATTCTTTTTTTTTTTTTTTTTTGGTACCAGGGATTGAACTCAGGGGCACTCAACCACTGGGCCACCCCCCCCCCCCAGCCCTTTTTTGTATTTTATTAGAGACAGGGTCTCACTGAATTGCTAAGTGCCTCGCCATTGCTGAGGCTGGCTTCGAACTCACGATCCTCCTGCCTCAGCCTCCCAAAGTGCTGGGATTACAGGCATGCACCACCGCGCCCGGCTTAAATGGAATTGAATTCTACCATGGATTTCTTTCCTCAAGTTCATGGATGCATCAAACTTTTATTTTGCATTGCTGTGTTGAGTATTGTAGGTCATGGGACTACAGAAGTGAAATAGACTCCCAATTCTACAAAGCAATTGAAACTGTGAGTCTCCATCCCCCAAATGGAAAATGTGGGCTTACTGGTATAAAGGAGGGAAATGAAAACCATGTGGATCTTGGTTTTAGGTAAAATGTTATTTTTCTTTTCCTGTGTCTTTTTCTTGATGTTAAAAAATCATATGTAGACTTCTGTGAAACAATCACTTAAAATTTTTTTTTTAGTTGTGGATGTACCCAATACCTTTATTTTATTTATTTATTTTTATGTGGTGCTGAGGCCAGAACCCAGGGCCTCTAGGTGAGCTCTCTACCACTGAGCCACAGCCCAGCCCTGAATTAATTGCTTTTATAGATCATTGATTTCTAGAGAATTAATTGGCTGGTGTGACCCTGGGGTGGTAGACTAAGTAGACCAGGATGCTTTTTCTCTCTGGTATGAGCATTTCCTGAGATGACCAGGTGGAGGGGCTTCTCTTCAGTAGCAGCTCTGCTGGGTGCTATGTTGGATGGTTTGCCTGCTGCCCACAAGGCCCCAGCCTGGGGGTTTGGGTGAGATGACCTCTCTGATTGCTGTCAGATTAGAGATTTCAAAATCCCATGATTGTAGGTCCAGCCCATTCTCCAGACTTATCTAGTATCTTGCTTTCTAAATTTTTCTGATGTTTTATAAAGCATACGCATCATAAAGCTAGAAGTATGTATCCATCAATTTATAAAGAAACAATCAAGGCAAAACAATTCTGTCCCCCCTAAAGGAGAGACTCATTCATGACTACGAGCAGACCTATCAACAGGAGACAAAGTAGAAAATGATTTAAATCAGTTATGCAAGTAAAATATATTTATCAGCACACTTAACAAAATGCTTTAGAAAGCTGGGGATATGGCTTGGTGGTAGGAGTGCTTGGATAGGATGTGTGAGGCCCTGTTCAGTCCCTAGCACCACATAAAAAGAAAAAGAAAGAAAGAAACACTGTGGACATTTAAGAGCCTGTTTCTGAGTACTGGTACCAAGAGAGCTCTACACATAGCCCTGTGCACTCTGAGAGGAGGAGAACAAGGCGAGTCTGCCAAGGACTTCCAGCATGCTGTACTAAGCAGGGAGTCATTTGAAAAATATAATAAATCAATATGGGTGTCTCTATGGGATTTTTCTTATGTCACAGGCTGAATTTGAAAGACAGATCAATAAGAAGGCAATTAACCACTTCATATAAAATGTATTGCCTTTTAACGGCAAAATTTATGCTAATAGAAATACAAAATCACCTTCTGTAATATCTAATAAAAATAATTGATTCAAGCAACAATCACCAGTGGCTGCTTAAACCACCAGGTGAGAAGCTACCGAGGAGCGGGACTAGTGGAAAATGCCAACAGGTCACCCCAGAGGATTTCCAGTGATGGGGGGGCCAATATGGTGATGCAGGGATCAGGTTGTCACCACCTGAACCAACTGCTTGACTCAACATCACTAGTCAGAGGAACACCCAGAAGAAGAGTGGGACAGGTATCCAGCACCACGGGAAGGTATCCTTGCCCCACATGCCGAACTGGAATTGATGCACACACCTGGTGCTCGCTTCTAGGTTGCAGGAAATACAGGGCTCAGGAGCAAGCTAGAGGACCACACGAGAATGCAAGCAGATCAGGCGCAGAATGTAGGATTATTCATGGGACAGCTGACCTCATTTCTTCAGATTAATAATATAATTAAAATATGTGTAGGGGACCTGTACAAGATTAAAAGAACAAAATGCCATGTGTAGATCTTACTTGGATTTAGATATAAACAGAGCAAGTTTAAGCTGCTTGCAGAGATTCAGGAGGCTGAGGCAGGAGGATCACAAATTCTAGGACAGCCTTGGCAATTTAGTGAGACCCTGTCTCAAAATAAAAAGGGCTGGGTATGTGGCTTAATGGAAAAACACTTGCCTAGTGTGCAATAGGGCCTGGGTTCAAACTCCAGTAATGCAACAACAAATGGACAAACAAAAAAAACTTTGAAAGACAGTATGGGGACAATTGGGAAACTTTAAATATGACTTGGTATTAGGTGACATTAAGAAATTATTGTGAGCCGGGCGCGGTGGCACACGCCTTTAATCCCAGCACTTTGGGAGGCTGAAGCAGGAGGATCACGAGTTCAAAGCCAGCCTCAGCAATGGCGAGGCACTTAGCAACTCAGTGAGACCCTGTCTCTAAATAAAATACAAAAAAAAGGGCTGGGGATGTGACCCAGTGATCGAGTATCCCTGAGTTCAATCCCGGTACCACAAAAAAAAAAAAAAAAAAGAAAGAAATTATTGTGAGGGGCTGGGGTTGTGGCTCAGCACAGAGTGCTCGCCTCGCACGTGTGTGGCCCGGGTTCGATCCTCAGCACCACATAAACATAAATGCATTGCATTGTGTACAACTAAAGTAAATAAATAAATATTAAAAAAAATAAAATTATTGTGAGCCGGGCGTGGTGGCGCATGCCTGTAATCCCAGCACTTGGGAGGCTGTGGCAGGAGGATCGCGAGTTCAAAGCCAGGCTCAGCAATGGCGAGGCACTTAGCAACTCAGTGAGACCCTGTCTCTAATAAAAATACAAAAAGGGCTGGGGATGTGGCCCAGTGGTCGAGTGCCTCTGAGTTCAATCCCTGGTACCAAAAAAAAAAAAAAAAAAAAGAAAAGAAAGAAAGAAAGAAATTATTGTGGACTAGGCATGGTGGCATACATCTGTTAATTCGGAGACTTGGGAGGCTGAGGCAGGAAGATCCCAAGTTCAAGTTTGAGACCTGGTCTCCAAATAAAAATAAAAAGGGCTGGGGGTAGAGTTCAGGGGCAAAGTGCCCCTGGGTAAAATTCCCAGTGAAAACAACCAACCAACCAAACAACAACAACAACCAAAAAAAAAAAAAAAAAGAAGGAAGAGGAGTAGGAGGAGAAGTTGTTTTTGCGGACCTCGTGGTATAGATCAGTAGTACAGTGCTTGCCTAGAATGCACAAGGCCCTGAGTTCAATTCCTAGTATCGCACACAAAAAAGTTATTGTGATAATTTTGTGATACCCATAATAAAAATGTCCATTTTCAGAGACACATTTAGAAGACATACGTCACTGTGCTTGGAATTTATTTTCAGAATTTCACCAAAGGTAAACATAAACTAAGGAAATGCATGTTAATGATGATCAGGTCTAGAGATGGATAAAGTGGAGTTCACAGAACCAGTCCCTCCCACAGAGTCCCCCAGTAGAACAATTCAGTGTGCACATTTACAGACACAATGGAAACACATTGACCATCATGAACTGGCACAGAGGAGTGGGGTTGGGCGTGGCTTGGGTCAGAGCTCTGAAGAGGAGGCTGCGGGGAGGAAGTCGCGCCCAGCCTCGTTTATGGACCATTTCCATTGAAGTAGACAGCATCTGACTCCAGTTAAAACCATCTTTCCTTCAAAATTCACTCCTTTTTAAAGCACATTGAGTATTTTAAGAGAAGACAAAAATATGAGTTACTAATTTGCTTCTGATTAAACCAGCCAGGGCCACAGGCCCAATCTGGGAGGAGGCTGTCCTTTTGAAACCTCCCTCCTCAGTCACTAAACCACAGGAAGTGGAACTTGGTCACTGGTAAACAGGTTTGGACCATAGAAGATAAAATTATCATGCAGAAATTTATTACTGTTTTCCTGGGGGTTAGATGTGAGGAAGAAGAGAAACTTTTTTAAGACTACAAATATGGGAAAACATCTTTTAAAAAATCACCATCAAGGGGCTGGGGTTGTGGCTCAGCGGCAGAGCGCTTGCCTCACACGTGCGCAGCCTGGGTTCCATCCTCAGTGCCACGTAAACATAAATGCAATTGCATTGTGTACAACTAAAGTAAATAAATAAATATTTTTTTAAAAATCACCATCAAGCCAGGCGCAGTGGCGCACACCTGTGATCCCAGCGGCTTAGGAGGCTGAGGCAGGAGAATCGCAAGTTCAAACCAGCCTCAGCAACTTAGTGAGGGCTTTAGCAACTCAGTGAGACTCTGTCTCAAAATAAAATATAAAAAGGGCTGGAGATGTTGCTCAGTGGTTAAGTGCCCCTGGGTTCAATCTCTGGTACCAAAATGAAAATAAATAAATAAATAAAAGTCACTATCATTTATCTGATGCTTACAATATGCAAAGCATGATTCTAAGAAGCATTTTGTCTACAAGATTTTATTATCCTTCCCACAGTTCTAGCATGCCCATTTTACAGATGACAAAAACCAAGGCTCTCTGACTCCAAAATGTTTTTTTTTCTTTTTGTGGTGCTGGGGATGAAATCCAAGGCTTCGTGCATGCTAGGCAAGCACTCTACCACTGAGCTACACCCTCAACCCCCAAACACATATATTTAATGCCTCTCCTATAAGTCACTCAATGTCATAAAGTGTAAAGCAACAAATAGCCCCAGGTGGGCCAAAAACTATCTCAGGGGGCACCTCTTTGTAAAGTACAACTGCGATTAGCAAAGTTAAATAACAATTACACCAGACCGCTGACTTGCACTGAGCTCCTGTGCTGGGCCCAACAGACCAACCCAAAATGTAGTTATTCAAACTGAAGTTCACCACCACCCAACCAAAACGAGTGTGTTCATCTGACCTGAGAAACTCCGAAACAGGGCAAATGTCAAATGTCAAATCACCCAACAGGCCAGCTTGAGCCAGCATGATAAGGAAGTCCCCTCTGTGTTAACTCTTTTTTTTTTTTTTTAATATTTATTTAGTTGTAGATGAGCACACAGTATCTTTATTTATTTTTATGTGGTGCTGAGGGTCAAACTCAGTGCCTCACACTTGCGAGGTACGCGCTTTACCACTGAGCTACAGCCCCAGCCCCTGTGTTAACTCTTAATCAGAAAGGTAACCAAAGTAACCAGATGCTAACCCGTTTTCAGCCCCATGTCTGCTTTCTTCATTCCCATTCTGCTATAAAGCTACCTCCTCCACGCAGATCATCGGAGCAGCTTTTCTAAACTTTTAGGCCATAACCACTGTCCTATTCATACATCACAAATACAAGCCAGTCAGCTCATTTAACTAAATCTGCTGTCTTACATCTTGTGGCAGTGGTCCAATGACCCAACTCTGGGGCACAGCAAGGCACCAGTTTGCAGCCTGCAGCCCTGACGGGCCCTGAGCTCCGGGGCTTGTTTCCAGGGCACTGGGAATTCTGTAGCACACTGCAAGGCCAGGGAGGAAATGGGGAGAGGACCAGGATGACAGTGACTCCTCTGGGCTTTCTCCCGGGGAAGAGAGGGAGTGTCCCTCAGGACCTGGGTGTTCTGCAAAGCATGATGACAGGCTCCAGGCTAGAGTGGAGCCTCTGGGCCTCTCTGCTCCCCCACCCCAGTCTCTTTCACCCCCGGGGTTGTTCCTCCAAGACACAGCCCAAGAACAATATCTGCCTCCTACTCTTCCCTTTAGCTTTTATCTTTATACTCTTATTGTTTTTTCCTTTTTTTACATGATTCACTCTTCCCTTAAAGTTCAAAGTTCTCTTTGGGTTTCCAGAAACAAAAATGCCCAGAGAGGCCAGGGATTTAGAGTGAGAGGTTCCAGAGGGGACAGAAGGTAGGTGGGGGCCGAGGCATGCAGTGAGAGAGGGGTTGGGTCTTGCCCTCCCTAGAGGAGGGGTCAAAGTTTCCGAGGACAGCAGGGCCAGGGAAGCAAAGACAGGCTCCAGGCTAGAGTGGAGCCTCTGGGCCTCTCTGCTCTCCCACCCCAGTCTCTTTCACCCCCAGGGTTGTTCCTCCAGGACAGAAGACCATAGATCCAGATGGAAGAGTGGACTCCTGGCAACTGTTGTCCCCGAGGGTCCCTCGAAAATGAACTACAACAGGTGCTTCCCTAAGTAGGGCCAGAGGGGAGGAAACATGTCCTTGGCCAGAGATCCAGTGGCAGCCCTGAGGACAGGGACCATGACCCCTGAAATTCTGAAGGATCCCAAGTGGCCAAGATGGAGAAGATGGAGAGGAAGAAACAAATGGTGAAGGAAAAATGAGAGAAGAAGGTGGGGAGTGTAAGGGGAAGATCTTAACTCTCTGGCGAGGGCTTAGAAACATCTAGAGATCAGCTGAGAATGACTGACTAGAAAGCTGCTGGGGGGCCTGGGGGAGTGGCTTCCTTTCCCATCTCCTACTACTCATGGGTCTGAGCCCCAGTGGGGGGCTTGTCCCACCCTACAAGCAGTTCTCGGTGTCATGAGCCCCCCCCATTTCAGGAGTTCAGTTCCCTTGTGGCAGCTGGGCAGGCCACTGGCTTGTCCCCCTCAGTCACCTCTATGCATTTCATGTAGCTACTCACCAGCCTGCCGCCCAGTCTGTGCCATCGAGAGGGTTTCGGTGCACAGAGGCTGGCGGCAGTGCCCCCTCCTGCACCTGCCGTGGTACGAGCTGCAGGATGCGGTCAGGAGAGGAAGCAGGGCCGCGAGCCCCGTCATTCTGGGGTTTCCAGAGTGCTTCTCAGCAGGGCATCAACAGGGCACTGTCTGGGTGGCCAAGCATGGCCTCCCTCCTGGCTCATCAGCCCGTGGAGCCAGGAGGAGGGGAAGGGACAGGCAGGGGGAAAGTGAGCCTGCTCCTCAGCCAGGCCTGAGGAGGGGAGGAAGCGTGCTGAGGACAGCGGCCAGGGCCAGGAGGGGTGGGCAGGGAGGGCGGTTCAGGGTGCAGGCAGCGGCTGCCTAACTGCCCCGCAGCTTTCAGAAGCTCGATGATAAGGTCCCCACTCTGCTCCCTCTCTGCTCACCAGTAAGAACTCACACTCTCCTCACTCCACTCCTCCTTCCAGAAAACCCATCTGAGTGAGAAAAACCCTCGCCCCCTTTAGCCAAGTGGGAAGGAGAGAGAAAACTAGCGGGGACTGCGCCTTTCCCAAATTGCACTTCCAGCTCCTCCTTCCAGAGGTTGAGCAGGTGAAGCCTCTGGTGTCTGCTTCCAAGACACCTGCTTCTCAAGCCCGGGTCAAGAGGCCCGAGGCTCCCTGTTGCAAACCTCAGGCTCCACTGGGAGACAAGCAGCAACACAAACTGCAGCCTGAAGGGTGTGTGCACATTCTGCCTGACCTCTTGTAAGTTTGAGTAAAATAGTGAAATCTGATTTTACACGTAAAGTTGAACTTCCAGCTTTTTTTTTTTTTTTTTTTTTTTTGGTACCAGGGATTAAACTCAGGGGCACTCGACCACTGGGCCGCATCCCCAGCCCTTTTTCATATTTTTTCATTTAGAGACAGGGCCTCACTGAGTTGCTAAGTGCCTCGCCATTTCTGAGGCTGGCATTGAACTCATGATCCTCCTGCCTCAGCCTCCCAAGTGCTGGGATCACAGGCGTGTGCCACCACGCCCGGCTCAGCTTTTGTTTTTAAAACAAGCATTTTCTTATGATGACATTTGCAGAGACTGCCCCCTTAATTCAGAGGCTGAGCCCACACATGGATGCACACTGGCAATTCCAACAACTCTAGTGGAGGCTGAGTCAGGAGGATTACAAATTTGAGGCCAGTCTGGGTAACTTAGCAAGACCCTGTCTCAAAATAAAAAGTGAAAAGGGCTGAGAGTGTGGCTCAGTGGTACAGTGTTCCTGAGTTCAATCCCCAGTAACACACACACATACACACACACACACACACACAAAAAAAAAAAAAAAAAAAAAAAAACTGCATTTTCTAATTTGCCAGGGTCCCACCATGCCTTTTGGTGCTCACCTCCTCTCTCCACCCACGTACACCAAGCCTTAGTATGAGTTGCAGTCCTGCAAATAAAAATTGATAATGTTCAAGTATCAGAATTCTTCCACTTGACATACTTCATTTCTTTGTTTATCTGTCTGGTTCCTTTGGTATTTGAGGCTTTTCAACCACAAGTGTAGGGCTATGGGAACAGATGAAATTGGGAAGTTCTATCTTTACATCCCACATCAGTTACTTGCTAGTTGTGTGGCTTTAAACCAGTAATTTAGCTCTCTAGATCCAGTTTCCTTTTCTGTAAATGATGATAATAATAGTGCTACCAATCTCTAACTACAAATTCAGGTTTGCAAAGTATACTCTCTCTTTTTTAAAAATTTTTTAAGTTGTAGATGGACCTTTATTTTATTTATTTATCTTTATGTGGTGCTGAGGATCAAACCCAGTGAGTGCCTCACACATGCTAAGCAAATGCTCTACCACTGAACTACAGCCCCAGCCCCAGTACACTGTCTTTCCTACTGCTGTCCAATTTCTACTGCTATAACAAATACCTGAGACTGGGTAACTTATAAAAAGCACAGATTTAGTTCTTAAAGTTCTGGAGGCCAAGAAGTCCAAGAGCATTGGGGTAGATACTGTACTCTGACATTGCAGAGAACATCAAACGGTGAGACAGGGAAATCAGGCTAGCCCAGATCTCTCTTCCTCTCTTACAAAGCTACCAAGGCCATCATGGAGGCCCTACCCTCATGATCTCATCTTATCCAAATTACCTCGCAAAGGCCCTACCTCCAAATGCATTAATGTGTGCATTAGCAGATTAAGCTTCCAACACAAGAATTTTGGGGGGACACCTTTAAACCATAGCACAGCACTACACCACACATAGTGGTGAAGCAAACCTGTAATCCCAGCAGTTCAAGAGGCTGAGGCAGGAGGATCACGAGTTCAAAGCCAGCCTCAGAATCTTAGCAAGCCCCTAAGCAACTCAGTGAGACCTTGCAGCTAAATAAAATATAAAAAAGGGCTGGGGATGTGGCTCAGTGGTTAAGTGGGTTCAATCTCCTGTATGAAAATAATAATAATAAAAAAAAAAAAAACATAGCACACACTAATCACTTTGACTTTTGATCTGAGTCCCAAGCTGCTGAGATGGCAAAAAGATTCCATTTCTTTATGCAGAATCATGAAGGCCTAGAGAAGCCCAGAAAGCAGGATGGAGTCTGATATCTGGTAGACTGGTGGCAGGCAGGGAGGTATCCTGCTTTCTAGACTCTGTGAGATGCAAGAATCTGTCAAGGCAAAAAACCTAGGACCCCAAGTTCCAACTCCTGTCGTTCCTAGGTCTTGTCACCTCCCAAGGGTAATGCCGTGATGTGATGCTTGGGGTCCTTGATGCTGCAGGCACACATCATTTTCTTTTTTTTTTTTTTTTTTTTTTTTTGTGGTACCGGGGATTGAACTCAGGGGCACTCACCACTGGGTCACATCCCCAGCCCTTTTTTGTATTTTATTTAGAGACAGGGTCTCACTGAGTTGCTAAGTGCCTCGCCATTGCTGATGGCTGGCTTTGAACTCGCGATCCTCCTGCCTCAGCCTCCCAAAGTGCTGGGATTACAGGCGTGCGCCACCGCGCCCGGCTACATCATTTTCTTTCACAGTCACAGTTTATCTTACCCTCAAAGACCCACAGCCCCACCTCTGCCCAGCAGTACACCTGGCACAGCCTCAGAGGGCTCAGAACTGGAGCTTCTGCTTCCCATCCAGAGAAAAGGTATGTGTGTGAAGGGAACAAATCCTTATTTCACAAAAGCACTCCCTCCTATGAATAGTAATAATGCTTACCTTCAAAGGCAACCACTGAGCCACATCTCCAGCTCTATTTTGTAATTTTATTTAGAGACAGGGTCTCACTGAGTTCCTTAGCTTCTTGCTTTTGCTGAGGCTGACTTTGAACTCAGGATCCTCCTGCCTCAGCCTCCTGAGCCGTTGGGATTACAGGCATGAACCGCTGGGCCCTGCCCTAAAGTCACTTTCTAAAGGTGCCTCTGTCCAGTTATCTTCTGGATTGATGTTCTTCAGGAGTGTGATGGTTAATGTTATATGCCAACTTGCCTAGACCATGGTATCCAGATATTTAGTCAAACATTCTGGATGTTTTAGTGAGAATATTTTTTAGATGAGATGAACCTTTAAAATCAGTAGACCATGAGTAAAGCTATTTACCCTCCACGTATAGTGGGCCTTATCCAATCGGTTGAAGGCCTTACGGTAGCTCACTCCTGGGTCTCCAGCCTAATGGCCTGCCCTGTGAATTCTAGACATGCCAGTTTTCACAGTGGCATGAACTACATTAAAATTCCTCTGCATGCAGGACAGTGACTAGGGAGGCTGAAGTAGGAGTACTGACAAGTTCAAGGCCAGCCTAGGCAACTTAGTGAGACCCTGCCTTAAAAAAAAAAAAAAAAATACACACACACACACACACACACACACACACACACCTACACCTGGGGATGTAGCTCAGGGCTAAAGTTCAATCCCTAGTTCCAAAACCAAAACAAACAAACAAACAAACAAACAAACAAACGAACAAACGACGAAAACCCTACCTCTTTTCGCACACATACTACTGGTTTTCCTAACTAGTACTAGTAGCTTCTTTTCACTTTCAAGATAAATATCTGACTCCTTAGCCAGCCCCTCTCTGCGATGTCACTTAGTATTGCCTTTAAAGCACCTAGCTAAAGAGCAGTGGCCATGAGCGGAAGTGGGGAGGGTTGCCAGGTGGATTTCTGCTCTGTGTGTGATGCACACCCTGAACAACCACCAGGAGCTTCCCTGCCTCCTGTAGGGCCCCTTCCTGGCACTTAGCCTCATCTCTCCTGTCTTGGGTACCCTTCCAGTCCTCTTAATCCTAGAACCTGCTGTGCTCCTATACCACTTTGCTTTTGTACATCTTGCTACTGCTGTCTCAAGTGTCCTGACATCCTCTTCTGACCAGGCTTTGGGGACTCCCTGCCGGGTCAACCTCCCCTCTACAGGCTCTTGTCCCTACTTCTCTGATACAATCATTGCTTGATTTAGATGAAGGAACCTTCCAGTGAAGGAGCATGAATTTTGGTCCACCATGCTGGACATTAGTAGTTGCTCAATAAATGTCAACTGAACAAATGAAAACAGGAGAGTGCAAGAGAGTGAACGAACGGACCGATCCATTGGCTCGCAATGAGCAGTAGGGGGCGCTCTCCAGGAGCGCACTCCTTTCCTTCAAACAGCCGGACTTGAGCCAGCCGGCCCCCAGCCAGAGGAACGGGCTGGGGCCGCAGGAGGGGAGGCAATTAGGGCTCAAATCGACCCGCACTCCCGCCGCTCCGCAGCAAACTGCTGTGCAGCGAGAAGGGGGAGGGGCGCGGCCCCCTCCTGCCAACTCTTCATTCTTTCATCCTGGGGTCTCCTGGAATGAAACCTGCCCCCAGCCAGGCCAGAGCGCGCCGGCGAAAGGCGGCCCTCGGACCGAGAGAGGAGCCTCCTCCCGCCTGGGCTGCGGAAAACTGGCAGCGCCGGGGGTGTCCCGCTACGCGGGCGTCCGGAGGCGGGAAAAGGGGGACAGCCTCCGGCCTGGAGCTGCTGCTCCCACTGGACACCCACCCCTATCAGCACCTTCCCACCCCACCTTGAGGCCCGGCTCCGACTCTTGGATCGGAATCTCGAGTCCCTTCCTGTATCTTCCCCTCTTTCCTCTGGTCCTTGGTATGCCCCAGGGGACAGATGTCTTGGGATCTTTAACATTTGGGATGCTGCAAATGCCGAAGTTAAATGAAATACCTCCGGGGAGGAGGGAAGTCCGGGGGAAGACTTGGGGAGTGGGAAGATGGCCTGGACAAACAGGTCCTGAAGCTGCGAGGCAGGCGCGGGGGGCACCGGGGCAGGCGGGAGGCGCCAGAGCTCCATGGGACAGGTAAGGGGAAAACTTAGGGGGGACCCAGCGCGCGTGAACTAGGGGATCAAGCCACTGAGTCCAAGGTCTTCATCCTTTGCGGAGTCGGGGGATCTTACAGGAAATGGGGTAATTATACCAAGGGGGCGGGAATTCTGAACTATCAAAAAATGCATGTTTCCAAATCCTCAACCTTTCTCCTTCCACCTTCCCCCTGCCTGTGGATCTCCTGGCCAGGTTCCGGGAAACCAGAAGGAGCCGAACAAAAGGAGCAAAGTCTCAGACCGGCCTGGAAGTAGAGGGCGCGGTGGGGGAGGGGCGCGGGGTGGACAGGACAAAGGGGCTTTTCATTGAAAGCCTGGAGGTCTGGTTTCAGGGCGCATTCCTGCTAACCCGGAGTTCCCCTGTCCCAGCTCACTCCCTCCACTGTTGCCTGGTGGAGGAAACACCTTTCCCGGTGGGCAGGGAGGAGACTGGAGAAAGAAAACAGATCTCCCATCTCTTTTGCCTGGAGGGTTCTGGGCTATTTGCCTTCCTCTTCTTTCCACTGTGAGCTCTGGCGTCTGATCATTGATTTGTTAATTCAGAAGTGTCTGTGACTATACTTGTCCCGGTGCTGTTGGGGATAGGGAAATGGTAGGATGGTTCGAAAAATTTTGGATCCTAAGAAGGAACTTTGAAAAGAAATGACAGAGCTGTGTGGCTAGGGAGTTCTGACTCAGGTCTGTTTTTAGCAAATGAAATCCTAAAGCAGTTTTTCTCTTCCTGAGGGAGGGCTCTTGTCTACCAAGGCCAGATTCCAAGAACTATAATGCCATTCAAGGAAACCCCACTGCCACACCTGCTGGTGGTCTTGGTGATGGTGCTCTGGGATTTGAGGCTGCAGCGTCAGTTCCTGACTTCTAGGCTGGCCCAAGTGGGGTTCCTGATTCCAAATTCCAAGCTGGCCTCTCAGTGCCCACCTTACCCCTGGTGTTTTGAGTTGTATGTCATGGCAATCAGCCTGTTCCCACGGAGCCTCCCCCAGGTTCTTGGTGGGAGGATTGGTTTGCCAGCCTCATTCCAAATCCTAGATTCTGTTGGGTTGGAAAATGCTGGGTGTAAATTTGGGGAGAGCAAGTTTTCTTCTAGAATTTCCAAGGTTCAGTGCAAACTGATCAATCTGTACTTTTGTTACCGAGCAAGGATTTGCTGCCCAACTCACAGAGCTGACAATTCTATGACATCAGAGTTTTGTAAAAATAAAAAACTTTATTTCATGACCCACCAGCAAGGAGGCCAGGAGCTGTAAGTTCAAATCTGCAACCCTGATCAACTGGTAGAGGGGGAATTTATAGGAAGGGAGTAGGGAGATGATTCTTGCTGATTGGAAGGCATACCTCTTCACAGGTCGAATGCTTTTGGGGGTAATTATGTTCTGCTTAGAGGATTTTGAGCCGGTGACATCATTGACCAGAGGACCTGTCTTCTGCTCACATCCATTCTTTGAAAGCTGGTTCCAAACCATAAGAATCATTAGCGAAAGGCCTGAAGGTTTTTCCTGGAAGACAAGGAATTCTGTCTGGGTGTGCACTGGCCTTAGCCGACTTCCCTCTCTTCCCTGACCTCAGTGGGCAACCTGAAGGCACGAAGGCATCCGTGGAGAGAACGCAGAGGGTTGCAAACGCAATCCATTGCCATTAACAGGAGTCACCATTCCATATCACATTGCAGCCGTTGCAGCTATCCTGAAAGGTTGTTGACACTGTCACCAGGAAGTGCATGAAATTATCCACTGCTGGATATTTCATGTTAATAAAGAAGCATGTGTGTTATGTTTTTCTGGCTTTAGAACTGTATCTCAATATAATTGGTTCTCCTAGTGATTCTCTTGAGTTTTATTTTATGCGTTAAAAAATTTGAGCTATGAGCTGATTCTAGAAACTTCCACCATCCTCCCCACTTGGAGCTGGGGGATGGGCAAGGCAGAAGGAGGGCTGCTTATGCCCAGAGTCAACCCCTTTTTGTTTGACATTGGAAGAAAGTGCAAACCTGTAGGGGGCTGGGGAGCCACAGGCCCTGTGTGGAGGGCTGGGGGAGGGGAAGGGCT
Organism: Tamias sibiricus; assembly: GCA_025594165.1. NCBI lineage: Eukaryota > Metazoa > Chordata > Mammalia > Rodentia > Sciuridae > Tamias > Tamias sibiricus. The sequence goes on from CM046669.1 coordinate 33,205,602, forward strand.
AGAGGTTCTTTGGGAGGCTCAGAGAGCATGCACCCCACCCTGGGGAGGGACTGTACCCTGTGAGGGCCCCTTAGCTTCAGCTTGGGGAGAGGAGGAGGTGGTCAGCCTGGAGGACTCTGGGGCTAGTGTTATTTGGAAAGAGGGTGTGTTCAGGAATGAGGAGGAGTGGGGGTGCCAGGGAAGGGGAAGGGGAGGTGGCAAAGACTCTGTGACAGAGTTTGCTCCAGGGGAGATGCTTGATGAGAGCATCTGGCATCCCTGCACTGAAGGTTGGGGCAGTGGGGGGGGGGGGCAGGGGTGCTTAGGGGTGTGGGAGGAGAGAGATCTAGACAGGTGTTGAGGTGCTGGGATCTTGGAACAGAATGGTGGAAGGATCTGGGGGCTGGAGGAGGGGAGGTAATGGGATGAAGACTCAGGGTGCAGCCCTGGTCTGTAGCATATCTCCACCTGCAATGGTCAGCCTAGGCCTCCTCCCCCTTTAAAACAGGCTGGATTCCAAATAGCTTTCCATTTGTTTGAGAGTCAGTAGATGCTATGGAGAGTCAATAGAGGAGACATAGAGGCTTATTTTTTTGTACAGAACAGTTCCATTTTGGTCTCTGGTCTTGCATATGAGGAGTGCATTAAAGGCCTGGAGTCACAGAGATTCTTCTGCGTATTAAAGGACAAGGTTCAGATTGGTGCTTATGGACCATGTTGCTAGGGGATGTAAAATAAACAAGGAAGTGATGGTCTTAATTCTCCTGGGTGTAAATATCTGGCATAAAAAGAGAAGAACTTGGTCCTCCCAGGATAGCACCCTAGGGCCTCTGCATATACAATTCCAGCTTCAGATTTTTTTTCTTTTTCTTTTTGGTACTGGGGATCGAACTCAGGGGCACTCAACCACTGGGCCACATCCCCAGCCCTTTTTTGTATTTTATTAGAGACAGGGTCTCACCTAGTTGCTAAGTGCCTCACCATTGCTGAGGCTGGCTTTGAACTCGCAATCTTCCTGCCTCAGTCTCCCAAGTGCTGGGAATACAGGCCTGCACCACCGGTGCCCGGCTTTTTTTTTTTTTTTTTTGATGGTGGTGTGCTGGGGATTAAACCCAGGGCCTTGGATTTATACTCTACTATGGCTCAACCCCCTTTTCCTTCTGAATTTTTCCTCTTTTTTTTTTTAGATGAAGGTCTCACTGTGTTGCTCAGGTTGGCCTCAAACTCCTGGGCTCAAATAATCCTCTTGCCTCAGTCTCCCAAGTGCTGGGACCACAGGCACACCACCGGCCCCCAGCTTCAGCCTAAGGTTTTAAAATCCTGATTTGGAAGCGCCCAAACTCAGGATAGGGTCTCCATTTCAGTTTATGGGGAAGAGCAATGACCCTCCCTGTCGGTTTGTAAATTTCTTGCGGGTATTAGCCACAGACAGTGAACTTTTTACCCTATTTTCAGGGGCTTAACATTCCTTGATTTCTGGAAAGAGAAACTGCCACAGTGAAAGCAGAGAGAGTCAGGCAGGTCCGGAGGGCGCTGAAGACTTCACAGCTCAGCACATTGCACTAGAGGCCTTGTGGCCATGAAGTCAGGACCCCAGTTCCTTCTGGATTCCTCCTTGGAGAGCCCCTTTCCCCTGCTCCCCTCTGGCCCCGGAAGTGCAGAGGCCCAGGAGCTGCCTGCCTGCCGGCAACAGTCAGCGGCAGGATTAGTTCAGGGAAGGACTTGCTCACCTGCTCCTCCCCTCTGACTCAAGTCCTGACAAGTAACCTGGCTCCCCTGGCCCAGCAGCCTGGGAGGGACGGCGGGAGGGACAGTCAGCAAGGGGCGGCCAGCAGCCTGTGGAGAACTGGAGCCGGTCAGAGAGAGAGAGAGAGAGCACAAAGTGGCCGACCTGTGGCCTGGGAGCCCCTGAGGTGACATGCGAGGCCCCTTGCCCCCCTGACCTGCTGGGGGTCTTTCTGGAACACCTGGACTGAAAACCCTGAAGCAGGTGAGGGTGGGGCAGGGCAGGGCGGGTCTCTGGGACTGAGGGGCAGAGCTGAGGGAGCTCAGGCAGTGGCCACCTTCTCCAAACCCCCAGCTCCTATCTGGGGACCAGGGACTGTAGGGAGCTGTTGATGAGCTTGGTCAGCGAGCCTGTGCCTGTGGCCAGGACTTCATTTTCACCAGAGGAGAGGCAAGCAGATATGAGCTGGAGCACAGAAGTCCAGGACCTGGCTCTCAGGCCCATTTGTGATGGGGGGGTATCCTTAGTGGCTTGCCTGAGAGGAAGTGCGGTGGACTTTCCCCTTCTCTCCTCGCACGCCTTCTTTCCTCCTCTGCCTTTTTCTGAGGACACTGACCAGGTGGGCTGCTCCTTAGGGCACAGCGCTGGGGCTGGGGCAGAGGGTCTGGAGGGCGGGAGGGCCCCCCACCCCCACCCCATGAAGGATTCCTGTGTTGGGGAGGGGGGGTGTCACCTGAACCGCCTTTATCTATAGCAAAGCCTCAAACACCTTAGCCTCCCTCCTGTGGGTGGGGGTGGGGCCTGAGCCTGCTCCAGGGGCCTCTGGGACGGGTTCCTCACAGCAGCCTCTGCAGGGGTGGGGTCTGCTCCCTGGCTTCCTGGGTTTCCTTCGCAGCTTGACATTGTCTAAGAGAACAGATTCATCTCCAGGGAGCCAGGAAGGGCTTCAGGCTTGCCTCTCCTCTGGTGAAAATGAAGTCCTGGCCACAGGCACAGGCTCGCTGTCTCAACTTCCTTGTGCATCTGAGGAAAGGAGGCTCAGCAGGGCCAGGTGACTCCCCAGGTAACACGGGCACAGCCGACCTGGAACCAGGGCTTTGGTGCGGTGCTCTTCGCCCTCCGTGGAGCAGCATGTTAGCCAGAGTTAACCCCGCATTAGATTGGGACCACCAAGAGTGTCAGTACCTCCCCTTGACCCTGGCAGTGAGGGACTGGGCAGCCCCTGGAGGGGGAAGCTGGAGGACAGAGGAGACATGTGGGGGCACCCTCCCCCACAGTCCCTGGAAGTCCCCACTCTGAGAAGCAGGGGCTGAGTCCTCCCAGCTTTCCAAAGCAACTCCTTAGTGGTTAATAATTAATTAGCAAGTGTGACTAATTAATGGCTTCCCCTCCCACATTGCCTCCTCCCTTTGGCCAAAAAGGCTCAGTGTGCCAGCTGAGGCTGGTCTCCGCTTCCCAGCTCCTCCTGGGGGCTGCAGGCTGAGGGCTTGGGTATCCCTTCCCCTTTAGGGTTGCATGGGAGGAGGGCTGAGCTACCTGCTCCTTTGTCCTGGGAGGGATAGGGTTTGGGACAGATGGACAGTACAGAGCTAACAGTCACCCTAAGTTCTCTGGGGTACCCGGAATATATGGCCAATCTCTCTTTTTGGTATGCTTGTAAAGACCCCACATAATCGTGTGTGTTTTTTTTTTTTGTTGTTTTAATTCTATTATGCATTCTCTAGACTTTCTTGGAAAATTGAAATTCCAAAGTGCAAGGTACATATTGTTTTCAGCGTTATGGTTTTAATTGTTGCTGCTCATGGTACATTGATAAGCGGTGTTGTTTACACAGGTCTATAAACCTTGGTCCATCGCTGCTGCTCTTTCTGTCTCACAGGCAGAGGTACCGCAGTCCCCCTGGCCTGCTGTGTGGTCAGCTTTCCCAAGGCCTACTTGCTGTCCTGTTGGTTTCTTGAGTAGGGGGAGGGGGAGCTCACCTCCTGCCCTGTGCTCTGAAGAGGCTGGCAGGATAAGCTCCAGACAGAAACTCGGAAGGACTTTTGGACTCTTGCTCAATGGGCTGACTCAGTGAGGAGGTGGCCAGCCTCTCCTTCCAGAGCCTGCCTGGGCTCCGCCCTCCCTCCCCACCCCTGCTCCAGCTAGCAGCTGCCAGGCTCCGGCCAGCTGGGACCTGGAGTAGGGGTGCGGATTTGGTGAGGGCACAGGTGGTGTTTAGGTGACTGGTGCCCCGCTGGGCTGATATACTACTGGGATTGCACTCACACCACTCAAGTGCTGTCTAGCTGTCCCCCGAAACCCAGGAGGCAGAGGAGCAGGTGGTCTTCCTGGGTCTTCCTGGGCTTGGGTAGCTTCTTCTCTCACATTGGCCCCCACCCCCATTGCTCCTGGCAATCCATGCCTTCCCTGGATGTGGGTTGTAGGGCACTTGGGCTGACTCCCCTTAAGAAATCTCCTAGGTAGAGTATCAGGGTTTTGGACAGCTCTCTGTCACAGAGTGGCGGCACCTGCCTATAGATGAATAATTTGGACCAAAGAGACCAGGGTGACCTGGGCTTTGGGCCCCCACACCAGCTTTGGCCCAGTGTCCAGTGAGTGTCCAACCACTTCCTGAAGTGCCCTTACCCACTAGGGCAGGGGGACATGCCTCATGCCTCCCAGGTTCTTGGGCTGACGACAGCTATGCCCCGTGGAGATATCGACCCCCCTCCTCCATTCCTTCCTCTTTACTTTGTCATCCCACCCCATCTTCCTTGTCCCCTCCATCTCATTTTCTCTCTGGAAAGAGGCCCAATGGGGAGCACGGCTGACCTCCAGAGAACCTGCTGTGTGCCCCGACCTGATCCTTCCAGAAACACAGTGATCACTTCTGTCTTCAAGCCTCTATTCCTGAGCTCTGTTTGAAACCAAAGGGGTTTATCTTGGGCTTTTTGGTTATTGTTCTCTTTTCTCTTAAAAGCTGGGGGAATTCCAGGCTACCTACACATCCTGTCCCAGGCCAGGACCGGTGTTGCCCCTCCTCCCTACTCTGTGCCCCCTCCTCCCAGACATCCACCATGGAGAGTAAGGATGAGGTCAGCGACACTGATAGTGGCATCATCCTGCAGTCTGGTGAGTGTATTGGGGAAGTCCCACTGCCCTGGCCCCCCAGCCCTGAGTCCTGAGTTCCCAGGTCCAGGGGCTGACCAACCTGAGGAGGCTGGGGAGGGAGGGGACAGAGGGATGGAACCTCAGGGACACTTGGGGTTTTCTTCCCTGGAGGGGGTCTGGCCTCAAGTTTCAGTCTTATCTGGAACAGGGAGCTACAATGTTCAACTTTAGCTCCAATGATTACTAAGAAGTTGGTGGCACAGGCCTATAACCCCAGAGGCTAGGGATGCTGAGGCAGGAGGATTGTGAGTTCAAAGCCAGCCTCAGAAATTTAGTGAGGCCCTAAGTGACTCAGTGAGACCCTGTCTCTAAATAATGGGGTTGGGGATGTGGCCCAGTGGTTAAGTGCCCTGGGTTCAATCCCTGGTACCCTCCAAAAAAAAGAAGTTGGAAAATTGTATCTGGCCAGTATTAAGGTCCTGTCTCTCTGGTTGGCCTGAGCCTGTGGGTGTAATCTGGCTTAGTCTTGACAGAGGACAGAAGAGGCATGTGTGTACGCATGGGGTTTTGGGGGAAAGGGGAAGAGGTGAGGCAGCCTGACCATGCATCCCTTCCCACAGCAGGGCACCTGGTAAGATAGCTCTTCCCTCTGATCTGTAACGTTGCCATTCCGGACAACCAAGGAAACGTGGTGTTTTGTGGTTATGACACAGGCCACAGCAGCTAGCCTGTAATTTGTGGGCAGGCACGAGTCTGTGTGTGTGTGTGTGTGTGTGTGTGTGTGTGTGTGTGAGTGTGCACGCGCTCCCTTAGGGGTGGTCAGCAAGTGTTCAAGAAAGACTTTTCTGAGCGCCTTAGCTTCCCTGCTTGTGTCCCTTGCTTCTGCAGGCCCAGACAGCCCGGTCTCCCCAACGAAGGAGCTGACCCATGCCGTGCGCAAGCAGCAGAGGGCCCTGGAGGCGCGGCTGGAGGCCTGCCTGGAGGAGCTGCGGAGACTGTGCCTTCGGGAGGCGGTGAGTGCCCAGGCTAGTCCCTGCCCCGTCCCCAGAATTTAGGTTAATCTGAGGAGCTCTGGAGTCACATTTTGGGATATTGGGGATGGCATGGGGGATCCCATTCTTGAGGGTATTCTAGAAATCTAGGCAAGGGTCTGGGCCCAGAGTCCCTCTGATAAGGCATTTGATCTGGACACTGGGTGGAGGGGAGCTGGACATGGGCAGGGGCCCAGGCACAGGGAAGGTGGGGCATGAGGGGCTACAGATGGGGGAGATGTGAGTGCCTCTGAGAACAGGAAAGGGGGTTGGTGCAGCCTCTGAAGGAAGGGATCAGAGATGTGAAGGGAAAGGGGAGCAGTGCGGAAGCTCCTAACGCTGGGAAGACAGCCCCGGGGGATGATGGGATAGGTGAGTGGTGGGCAGAGGCCCGAGTGGTCCAATCATCCCAGGGGCCTCTGGAAGGGGAGGCCCAGGCCTAGGCTGGTGCACAGGCTGTGAGTGGTTGGCCAAGGATTGGTTAAGTGGAGAGGGGCCAGGCTTGACTTTGCTTCCCCCCAGGAGCTGACAGGCATCTTACCAGCAGAATATCCCCTCAAACCTGGGGAAAAGGCCCCCAAGGTCCGCCGCAGGATTGGAGCAGCCTACAAGCTGGATGAGTGGGCCTTGCACCGAGAGGTGAGGAGCTGCGGAAACCTCACTGGTTGTCATTCCCTGAAGGCTGACCGTTGAGGTGCAGGGATCACCCTCCTCCACCCCTTTGCAGCCCGTGAGGGTGCTTGTCTTCGTGTGGTTGAGAGGTACTCTCTCCTGGGTAGCCCAACGGGCCAGGGAGAAGCGTGTCACCTCAGGAGCTGGAGAGCTGGGAACTTGAAGGAGGACACTGGGTCTGGCCCCAGAGTGGGCAGAGGATCAGTTAAGAGTGCCAACCGCCAACCCAGATTGGCAGTTGCCTGCTCAGACAGGTTACTCTGGCCCCTAGGGCTGTCCTCTTTCTCAGTTCAGGAGGAAGGAGGTGGGGGTGACTCGGGCCCTGGGTGCCCTCCCTGTGGTGAGAATGGCATGGGTTCCCATGGGCTGGCCTGCCCAACCCTTTGGGCTCAGGAGGGAAAGTGTCCCTCTTGGGTTCCCACTCAGCCAGGCTTGGCAGGGGCAGGCTCGGGTGCCCACGCCTGCTTCTCATACTGTCATGTTGGCTCTGGGCGCCTGCCACCGCCCCACCCTCCGCTCCGCATCTCTGGATGCTGTTGTCTGCTTCTACTACGTGCTCTGGGCCTAGGGACAGGACCCAGACTGCTGGGTTGCACTGCTATGGCCTCCTGAGCACCTGCCTCTTGTCCTGTCCCTCAGGACCCCCTGAGCAGCCTAGAGCGCCAGCTGGCCCTGCAAATGCAGATCACCGAGGCAGCGCGGCGGCTGTGCTTGGAGGAGAACCTCAGCAGGCAGGCGCGCCGGCAGCGGAAGCACGTGGCCCTGCAGGAGGAGAAGAAGCTGCGGGAGCTCCAGCACCACTTGGGCGAGAGGCGCAGCAGCCAGCCCGCTCCTGCCACTGTACCCCCGCTGGGCCGAGGTGAGCCCCCGCCTGGAGAGGCGCCGGCCACATTCACCTTAGACAGCCTGTGTGGGTGGTGGGCACTGTGGCTCTGTGCCACTGCGTTTGCAGTTGGTTAGTACCCCCTCCAGGCCTGGCACTGTGTTTAATGCTCAACATCAGCTCCAGCTGGGCGGCCCTGCTTCCTGGGTCTACCTTGACCCCGCATTTACCCTCCTGTAGTCCCAACAAACTTTATCCATCCTGGATGACTCTTCTCTATCTCCTTAGAAACACCCTACTTCCTCCTCTGCCAAATACACCACCTTTGAGAAGACTTCCTTGACAGAAGGCATTCCTTGGGCTGACCCTGAACTTAATCCAAGAGTTTATTCAACTAGAGTATTCTAGGCCCACAGAGCCTTGGCTTATCTGGGTCAGGGTAGTGTGTGTGTGTGTGTGTGTGTGTTGAGCTCGAGGTTCTGAGTTGATCCGCTTTCCCCCGCGTGAGTTAGGCAGCACAAGGACTGACCCTGCTGTGTGTTACTTATCACTGAATTGTTTCAGGCTGTCACTACTCACAGGACATTTGTGCTGAAATCGAGCCCCACTGTACCTCACCCACAATCCTGTCAGTATCAGCAAAAGCTCTGGCCACGAGTAGAATCCTTCTACCTCCATTCTCTGCCTTCTTGTGCCTGTAGTTTAGTTCCTGAGCCCTTGGTCCACGTTGCTGAGTGGCTGCGGGGCACCTCGTGAACTGTCAACGCCAGGAGCCATCCACATGACTTCAGTGTGTTGGGTCTGGCTTAGCTTCCAATAGGTGGTTTTGAGTCCTGAGGTGTGACTGTTTCTCTCTGCCCTGACCCATATCCGACTTGTCAGGTCAGGACTCGCAGCCCTCCATTCCTCCTTTCCAATCCCCACGGCATCCGGCCCATGGCTCAGTCCCGCCCCCGGGCCCCTCGCACGGCTCCCAGACCTCCCCGGCTGCATCAGAGGAAAGTGGAGTTGGGGGTGGGCAGTGGCCGTGGGGCAGAGCGGCATCAGGACCTGAGGCTTGGCTTAGGGAGCGGCTGCTTCCCTCTCATTCTCAGGCTCCTGTCTCTGCACATCGGCATGGCCTTTTGCCACAGCTGCTCCTCCCTTGGTGGGACACTTGGATGGAAACCTGGACCAAGCCTACGTGGTTCCTTGCCCCAAGCCCGTGCCTCAGGCAGGCAGTTATCTCAGTACCTGCTCCCACTGTGGCCTCTAGTTTAGGGTAGGCAGTGTGTGATGGGCACTAGCCGTGTCACTCCTGGTAACCAGGAGTAGATGGCAAAGAAGGAGGTCATCGCTTGCATGCGACAGTTGACTAATAAACCAGGAGACGGTTGGGCTGACAGGGCCTGGTGGCCAAACCTCTTTCCGAGTCAAGCAGCTCTGGCCTGGATGCAGGACAGGACTCCAGTCTCCAAGGCTTTAAGGGAAAAGATGTTTTCTATTCCTACTCCACTCCCTCAGGGTCCTCAGCAATGGACCTTCCCATGAAAGGCAGCTGCTAAACTGGGCAGGGAAGTCCCTAAAGACCAGCTCTGTGCTTGTAGGGAGCCATTGGGGTGGGAGATGCACCCTGTCCTAGTGGAGCAGCTCCTCCTGTTCCCCTTTCAGCCACAACTGCTCAGTAGCCCTTTCTTACGGGTTCTGCAGTTGCTGAGAGCTTCTGCCCAGCACTGGGTGGGCAGTGGGATGTCACTCTGCTGCCACTGTTGCAACTGATGGTGCTCCTTGTAGAGAATAAAGAGCAGGCCAGGGTCCACCAGGGGCTCTGGTTAACCCTTTGTGGGAAGCAAAAGCCAAGGTTCTGAAACCTTCCCAGGGCGTCAGTCCAGGAGAAGATGTGCAGAGGAAGTGGCTGGTATAGCTGCTTACCCCCCCTGAGGTGGCGCAGAGACGCTGATCTCCAACTTCAGGCCCTTTTTGCCGTGTGGGCCTGGAGTCCTGGGTTCTAGTGCCCTGCCGTGGGAGCTCAGAAGGAGGCAGTTCTAGACAAGTAATTCCTGTTCTGTGGCTCGTCTGCCCAGCCGTGCTCACCTAGAAAGGAGGGAGAGAAGGGTTAACAGTTAGTAGTTAAAAATGTTTTGAATTAAAAGGAAAATATGCAAAAAATTGAAAGAAAGCTCCCTAACACACTCACCCCCTTGGTATCCACACAAGGGTTATTCAGCTTGAAAAGTGTGCCAGGTGAGAGTAATTAGCGAGTATTCTGCAAGTGGCAGGGAACAGTCAGGTGTTGATCTAATTTACTATGGTGAAACCTGATGGGAACCACCCCCAGCACACACCTCTGTAATGAAATAGGTGCTCAGTATGCATTTGTTGATTGACAGTACCAGTCTTTAGCAATACTTTCTATAATATTTTTGCATCAATGAAAGTGTTCCTTATCTGTGCTCTTGAATATGGTAGTCACAAGTCACATGTGGCTTTTAAGCGTTTGAACTCTGGTCTGTGTGACCGAAGAACTGATTATTTATTTATTTATTCACCTATTTATTTATATTTTGTGCTCTGGTCTGTGTGACCAAAGAACTGATCAGTTCCTTCTTTCTTTCCTTCTTTCCTCCTTTCTTTTCTTTCTTTCTTTCTTCCTTCCTTCCTTCCTTTCTTTCTTTCTTTCTTTCTTTCTTTCTTTCTATTGGTGCTGGGGATTGAACCCAGGAGCACTCTACCATAAGCTATATCCCCCAGCCCTTTTTATTTTAAGATAGGGTCTTGCTAAGTAAGGCTGGCTTTGAACTTGTGATCCTCCTATCTCAGAGTCCCAAATTGCTGGGATTACAGGTGTGCATCACTCCAGTTGGCCGAATTTTTACTTTTATTTAATTTTAGTGAGTGTAGCCTCATGCAGCTGGTGGCCGCCATGTTGAACAGTGTAGCTTTGAGAATGTCAGAGTTTGTAAGAATGGTCTTCCTGGTTTCCTGTTTACCTGGGGTGTGCTGCTTGCTGTGAGGGAAGGCCTAGCTGGATGGAGGGTAGCACAAACTTGAGCCGAGACTGGGTAGGGAGGGGGGCTGAGATAGTGAGCAGCCCTGAGGCACCACTTGTTTGTCAGATTGATGCCTTCCCAGCCCCCACTCTCCAAAGGCAATGTGTCTCAGACTCCCCTCTTTGCATTGTATCTTTTGACTATAAAACCGATTTGCTTGATCATATGAAGATTAGAGGTACTGGGGAATGATGGTTCTTTTTCCTTAGACCGTATATTCTAACCACAACACAGGACTTGATTGTAGGTTGGGCTGCTTGGCCACTACAGCAAGAGTTTCATAATTCCTTCAACTTGACATTTGTAAAAAATAAGTCTTTATTCTCTAAGTTTTTGTAAAAACACAGAGGCAGGGAACCAGAATTCAATAAAAAGCTGTCTCAGCTGAACTCCAAAGCAAAGCCTAGCTATGAACCAAACAAAATGGTGGCTGGCTGGCTACTGTGGGGTCCGGTCCAGCTCCTCGCACTGTGTGGCCTGCAGAATTTAAGAACTGCTCTGGGTAATTTGTATTTTGTTTTAGTTATGGATCAAAGATTGGCAATTTATTTCCATACAGGGCCAGATTGTAAATATTTTAAACTCTATGGGCCATGTGGTCAATTATCACAACTATCCTACTGTGTCCTGTTAATGCTAAAAAGTAAACAAATGTGCATATGCATTCCAATAAAACTTTATTTGTAAAAACAGCCAGTGGACTAGATTTGGAGCCTGAGCTGTAGGCATTGGCCAACCCCTTTTATAAAGGAGTTCAAAATGGTTGGACCTGTTTATGTTATTAGAACTTTCTGGTAATGACCCATGCATTAGATGCTAGCTAACAGGAGAGCCAAGAGAGGGTGGTGTTTAATAGGACAGACTGTAGTCAACTGGGTGTGAATTCTGACTCAACCATCTTTTGGTGGATTGAACCGCACCACATTACTCCTCCAAGACTTGGTTTCCTCAACTGTTACATGGAGAAAATAATAGCTACCTTATGTTTTTTTTTTTTTTTTTTTTTTTAATGGGGATTGCATGAAATACTTATATATTTGCATATATATACATATATATGTGTGTATATATACATATATACATATTTCTTAGAAAAGTATTGGCACAGTAAATATTAGTCATTCATCATTTTTCCTTGTCAAACACAATTCAAAATGTTTTGTGAGTTCCATCCAGGTCACAATCTCTCAAGATCCGAAAGCTTACATTTGTTTGGGGCAATGGCAAAAATAAGTTCCCTCTGATTTCCTGAGTGACAGCTACTGCTCCATGCAGAAGTGTCACACTCCATTTCTTCCAGGAAATTCCTGCCATATCACCAATGGAAGCACCTTCCTCAGGGCTGGCTGGCCAGCCCCCAACTTAAATTGGCCTCACAGTCCCATGGCTCAGATTCCCACTTGGTTCTGCTCTTCTGCTGGCAATGCAGGAGATCTCAGATCTGGGGACCTGGAGTTGAGTTATATTTGTGATGTTAAAAAAAAACTATGGAAGTCAGGCATGGTGGTACATGCCTGTAATCCCAGCCATTCAGGAGGCTGAGACAGGAGGATCTCGAGTTCAAAGCCAGCCTCAGCAACAGCGAGGTGCTAAGCAACTCTGTGAGACTCTGTCTCTAAATAAAATACAAAATAGGGCTGGGAATGTGGCTCAGTGGTTGAGTGCCACTGAGTTCAATCTCCAGTACCAAAAAAAAAAAAAAAAAAAGACTGTAGAAAAGCTGGCAAAATTCTTTTCATCCCAAAGGCCTTCCAAAACAGCCATTTCTCTTCCATTGCCAGGAAGTCCTAGCTTTTGTAAATTTTCTAATTTTTTAACAGATGGGGAAACTGAGGCCCAGATCACTGAAATGGCTTATTCAAGTTGTATAGTTAATGACAGCCAGGATTAAAATCAGGTTTCCTGTCTCCTAGCCTCTGATTTCTGAGTTTTTTTTTTTTTTTTTTTTTTTTTTAACTTCCAAGTAATAAATCCACAATATTGTATTTAGCACCCAATGGGTATTTTAGGCTAATGGTGCTATCCTGGGAGAGGGGTTAGGTTCACTGTTGCTGATGACTTATATCTATGCATTAATTTCCTCACTTCCTTCTCTTCTATCCCTGTTGATTTCCCAGAGCTCAGTGCCTCAGATGACAGCTCCCTGTCTGATGGGCTACTCCTAGAGGAAGGTGAGAGGGAAGAATTGAGGGTTACAGTCAAGACTGGGCTCCTACTGCAGGACCCTAGGGCTTTGACAGAATTTTCTAGTGAGGACTTCAACTGGGGAGTGGAAGGTTTAGTGAGCTCCTCAAGGCAGGGGTGCCAGCTCAGGGTCTCCCACAGGCCTGATATTGATTTCCATGTGCCTTTGTATGAGCTTGATTAAGGGCAGGGATGTGCTGACCATCTGTCATTCTAGAAGTTTGGTCCTTTGGACAAAGTAAGGAGAGGTGAATCTCAGTGGAGCCTATCAACCTCACCTGTCTCGCCTTCACCCTGGGGCTTTATTTCAAGTGGTTCCAGCCAGAGCCAAATAGACACCTGCTCCCACTCATTGGTAGTGTTGAAGAGGCAGCACGAGGGGAAGAAACCCAAGTCTACCAGTGAAGAATTTACAAATGTTGAAGATATTGGGGTCAAGGTGGACCAAGAAGGTGGTGTGGTCCTGCCCAAGGGAGTGCCCAGGCCAATAAGGAACAGGGCACTGGGGCAGGGCAAGAGCAAGACAAATAGGTAAACAGAAGACCAGCCTCAGACATGGCCCTGGAGCACAGGTTAGACAGTAGGGTAATGTGAGCTGAGGAGTCATCCCAGGGAGGTTTGTTGAAAGAGGCAGGTGTAAAATAGGACTGTGTGTTGTGGGGGGTGAGTCCCAAAGGAAGAGAAAACTATTTTGAACATGTGGGGCTGGAGCCATGGCCTGGGGCAGTCGGACAAGCAAGACGCGGGAGGGAGCACCAGGCACGGCTGGCTCTGGAGCTTCTTGTTGGGCCGGTTTCCCCAGCCTCTGTCCTTACCAGGTTTCTTTTACCCCTGCAGAGGACTCCCAAGTGCCAAAACCTCCCCCAGAGTCCCCAGCCCTGCCTTCCCGGCCTCTCCCACCCCAGAGCCTGGAGGGACTGCAACAAGCAGGACCTGAGCCCGGGGGCGTGGAGCGGGCTCCGATCCAGAACAGCCCTTGGAAGGAGACCAGCCTCGACCACCCCTATGAGAAGCCCAGGAAGTCTTCTGAGCCCAGTAGTGAGTCCAGGTCAGTGTGAGGAGGAAACAGAGGGCTGAGAGCAGGTGGGAACTGCCTTGGTGGCCCAGGCAGGGCAGACCAAAGAGGGGAAAGGTGGAGGAGATCCCTCTCTTTTGCTGTGTGAGGGGGGAGTGTGGGTACTGGTAGCTTCCCGGGGTGCTGGCAGTTTGCACCACTAACTTGGGGCCCTCTTTCACTGTGCTTCCATTCTTCTGCTCTTCTCAAGACCCTAAATGTAGGCATATTCCTGTCACTGACTTATCTCCAATTCCTTTGCAGCAGCCCGGCCACCACGCCACAGGAAGGGCCCAGTGCCTCCAGCCTCTGGCTGCTGGAGCCCTGCCTCTTACAATGTGGTTCCCCTCCGCAGCGTTCCTGGCCAGAGGCAGGGCCGCACCAGTGCCCCAGCCACCCCTGAGATGCAGGGGAGGAGGGGCCAGTCGCAGTCTCTGAGGTAAGAGCTCACCCCAGAGATGTGGGGACACCCACCCCCCAGCACTACAGATGGAGGGTAGAAAGCCTCTAGGGTACAGGTGGAATGGCCTGGGTGACACATGGCTAGTACCTTGCCTTCTCCTTAGGATCCCTTTACAGGGCACCTCTCGAAAGAGGATGCAACCCAGTTAACAAAGCCAGAAGTCAGTCACCTATGAAGCAAGAAGTTTTCTTTCAAAGATACCAGTTTGGTTGGGGATGTGGCTCAGTGGTAGAGCCCTTGCTTAGGATGCATGAGGCCCTGGGTTTGATCCCCAGAACTGCCCCCCCCCCACCCAAACACTAAAAACAAACAAACAAAAACAAAGCCTCCAGGTTTGTTTGTTTTTGCATAACTTGATTCAAGATGTCCACCCTTATCACGTTTTCTTGTGCTAGTAGATGCTGTCACAATTGTCCTATTATTGGTCCCTGACAATGGGCAATTTTTATTTTTTTTTGTACTAGGGTTTGTACTCAGGGGTACTCACCCACTGAGCCACATCCCCAGCCCTATTTTGTATTTTATTTAGAGACAGGGTCTCACTGAGTTGCTTAGCATTTTTGCTTTTGCTGAGGCCGGCTTTGAACTCAGCTTCCGGAGCCACTGGGATTACAGTGCACTACACCTGGTGGGCAATTTTCAATTGATATACAGTCTATTTTCATTATCTTCAGAAGTTACATTCTTTAAAATCATGTAAACTCAACTAGCAAATACTAAACATTATCTCTAGGGGAAATTAGGATTAAGTTCCAGTGAGCCTTTGGTCAAAACATTGTTCATCAACTCATCATATATACATTCACACACACACACACACACATATATATACACTTATATATGTATACGATACACACACACACACACACACATATCCTTGTTTTGTGTGAGTTTCTGTTTAAAGATACCTTATTTAATATATTTGATTAACATTGAATTCATGATCTATGGCATTATAACACATACCTGAATGAAGCTTCTGTAGCACACTTCATTTCTCCACAAAGCAGCCTTCTTGTGCTTAGAAACTGTAGACACACTTTAACATGACTCGTGGGCCGATTTTAAATAGTAAAAGCATCAACCAAAAGTTTGCAAAAAATAGTTCACTAAATAATATCATGGGAAGACCCTTGGTTAGTCTAAGAGCTGAAGCCAGAATACAGAGCATGGCCTTGTTCAGCCTTAGCTGGGGAGGTGCACTTAAAACAACTCCAGTTTTTTTTAGCTAGGCACAGTGGCACACACCTCTAAATCTCAGTAACTCAGGAAGCTGAGACTGGAGGATCACAAGTTTGAGGCCAATCTCAGAAACCTTTTGTGACGAAAGAAAGGAAGGAAAAAAGGAAGGAAGGAAAAGAAAGAAAGAAAAAAGAAAGAAAGAAAGAAAAGGGCTGTAGCTCAGTGGTAAAATTGCCCATGGGTTCAGTACCCAAAATAAATAAATAAATAAATAAAAGCAACTCAAATTTTTTGTTGTTCTGGGAATGTCACCAAATCACTATGAATATGTTGCATCTATTGATTTTGGAATTAGCAAATAAATTTGAGCAAGCAGGCAAATTCTCAAGCATTGAATAGGAATAATAATAATTGATTGGATGCTACTTTCCAAGTCACCTTGCTACCTGGTTAAGTTTCAGGGCCTGAGTTCTGACAGGCAGCATTAGCCACCCCACCTGAAGGCCTGAGGCACCATCAAAGCATCTAAAGCATGCTTATCAGGCAACCTGGACTGGGTGTTGTGGGACAACAGCTCTCAGGAACTATTTACATATCATCAACACTATATTGGGTATTTTAAGTACTCTAGAGATGATTTAAAGTATACAGGAGAATGTATACTTTAAATAGGTTATATGCAAATACCATAACATTTTATATAAGGAACTTGAGCATTTGTGGATTTGGGTATTCACAAGGTGGTGGGAGTTGAATGGGTGTCCTGGAACCGATCCCCACAGATACTAAAGAACTGCTGTATTAATTTGTCCTGAGTGGAAAAGGTTGGGAAGGCACCATACTTTACATTTTACAGGTGTGTGAAAGGAGCAGGAGCAATGTGAAGGAATATGCTGTAGCTGCCTATCGGGCTAGAAGGGGGTTCTTCTATTTACTCTGAGGATGGTCGACTGAGATCGAGCATGCGCCCAAAGCTTTGGCCTTAGGGTGGTGTAGCACGTGCCTTCCGGTTTTAATCATCCTTCCAATGCACAGTCCTTACTTCCCCCTCCTCACCCCCACCTCACTGCACCTCCTTTCCCTCTCCAGGGTGGATTCCTTCCGCGCAGGTGCAGAGGGACGAGGCCGCAGCGCCTTTCCTCGCCGCCGCCCCACTCACTACACTGTGACGGTGCCAGATTCCTGCTTCTCCCCGAGCAAGCCCCCGCTGCCCCACCCAGCCTGTCACTCCTGCTCAGAAGACAGTGGCTCTGATGTCTCCAGCATCTCCCACCCCACCTCTCTGGGCAGCAGCAGCCCTGACATCTTTCTTAGGCCTCTTTGTCCACCTGAGCCATCGCGCCCCCGCGGGTGGGGCCCCGGCCTGTGGCAGAGAGCTGGCCACCCACTACCCCAAGCTGCTGCTGCCTCCTGGCTACTTCCCGGCGGGGCGGTACGTGATGGTGACCGAGGGCCACCTGCCGCCCGGCGAGTGGGAGCTGTGCCGCGCAGCCCTGGGGCCTGCTTACGAGGAGGAGGGCGCGCCGCTGCGCTACCAGCGCCTGGTGCCCTCCCACAGCCGCATCGTGCGGACGCCCTCCCTGAAGGACAGCCCCGCAGGCCGCGGGCTCAGCAAGGCCGCCGTGTCTGAGGAGCTCAAGTGGTGGCATGAGCGGGCACGCCTCCGGAACAGTCGCCCCCACTCGCTGGACCGCCAAGGGGCTTTCCGGGTCAGGAGCCTGCCCCCCGGGAGAGAGAGCTTCGGGCGAGCCCTGGGGCCGCGGACACAGGTACTGCTGCTCTGGGGGACCGGAGGCCAGGCAGAAGGGGCAGCTGGCAGGGAAGGGCTACCTTCTAACAGGTCCAAAGACGGAAAAATCATAGCTGCCTAGTGGCGAGGTAATCCCCGGCTAGGAAGATCAGGCGAAAAACGTTTCCTCTTGGCTTTGGAAGACACTCGGCTTCCCTCCGGCGCCTGCTGATTTTGCCTGCCATATCTAGCCCAAGAGCACATTCCAGTGTGCCCCGGGGGAGATGCTCCTGGAAGATAGCTGAGGCGTTTTTTCCCCTAATGGCTCCACAGATGATCCACAGAGCAGATAAGCTTCTTTGTAATCAAAAGTCTAAGTCAAATTAGCCCCTGAAAAGTCCCAACTTGAGGACCTGGGACAAATGGAGAGCCTGGAAATGGGTTTGTGGAAACCAGCACCTGTGATTGCCTGACTATCGAGTTCCTCCCTGACACCCCTCCACCACAGCACTCTGAGAAGCAGGTGGTGTCATAGTTAAGAGTAGAGACCCTGGAGCTAGACTACCCGGTTCAAATTCCAGCCCCACTACTTACAAGCTATACGGTTGGACAGGTTACTGAACGCCTTTGAGCCTGTTTCTCCCTCTGGAAGATGGGAGTAATAAAAAAAAAAAAAAAAAAAAAAAACTTATCCCATAGGACAGCTTAGAGACCAAAATGAGTAGGGCAATGCACAGCTAGTATCAGATAAGTGACAGTGTCATCTGGGCCTCCCAGAGGCAAGGACCAGGTCAGGGGGTTTGTACGTAGGTGAGAATGCGCTGACACTGGTCTTGCTTTCCATGGACCCAGTTTCTTCGTTCTGGAGGTGGGATAGTATGCATGAATCCTTTCTTTATGCTCCCTCCCAGGTGCCAAGGGCTCTGCAGGGGATGTGCTCCAGAAGTTACCAACAGTCTGCCTCTTTGAGACCCCAGATTCCCAGCAGCACAGCTGCACGCCCCTCCCCACTGCCAGTTCCTTGGGCTGCAGCTGCTGTCTCAGGCTGGGTAGCACCCTGGCCCAGTCCCAGGCGGCACGCTCCCGCTCGCTGATGTGCTGTTCCCTTCCTGCGAGTTCAGACATGTCCTTGGCTAGGCCTTACCCATCCCAATCTGCCAGACAGGGAGGGTGATGAAAATTGAGCCCAAGAAAGGGCAATGGAGGAGGTCAGGTGCCAGTCACACCCCAAAGGAACCTGCAGTGGCAGATGGATAAAGAGTGGTCCTGGGGAATATAGAGCCTCCTGGGGAGGCAGGGCTCTGCTGCTGGTCTGTGTCCTCAAGGGATAAGATGCTGTAATGGAAGTTGTCCTGACACTTCCACCTGGTTCACTTGCCCACTTGTCTTTTTTTCCTTCCCCTGGCAGGTGCCCACAGTGTGTGTGCTCCGGAGATCGCCTGAGGGGGCCCCTGTGCAAGTCTTTGTCCCTGAGAATGGAGAGATCATCAGCCAGGTGTAACTGTGCTCTGAATGCCTCAGCCACCGCTGGAAAAGACTTGTTCTGTGGTGGAGCTGGGGCTGTGACCCCTCACCCTGAGTGCCTCCTCCAGCTTCCTCACCCCCATCGCAGGCCGATGACCTGGAGCTGAGAACTTTCTTTTTTTCTTTTTTACACATTTTTTTTTTTTCCCCAGAAGCTCTGACCTGAGGATTTATATCTGTGATTTGTCATCAAGGTCTCTGTAATATGATTATGCTTTAGCCCCCATAGTTTGTCCTCTTGGACTTAAGACCTTGCCTGTCTGCTGATAGAATTTGTCTCCTTATGCAAGACAAGTGGCAGAGAGGGCCACCTTGGGGAGTCCTCAAATGCTCTGCGCCCTGTTTCTGATCCTCCTGTTTCCTTATTGCTGGAGGCTGGACATGGCACAGGCTTGTGTATAGGACTTTCCCTGGTTTTCCAGGTCTCTGGGTACCATAAACTGGGAGACTCCCTCTCCCTTTATAACGTGCTCTGTGATGCACACCAAATGGCAGGTGAAAGGTCAGCATATCCTGATGGAGTTTTGTCTTCCTGGACCCTGCTATTTTCCTGACCCCATAAATCTCCTTTAGGGACCCCAATCACTAGCCCTACTTTATGCCCTTGGCTCCCAGACCTCTGAGCCTTAAATTTGAGGCTGTTTCAGATTGTAGCATGAGAGGCCGGGCTGGGGGCTAGCCTGCTCTGGTGGTTGGTGAGGACCAGCTCACCCTGAAACAACCACTCCTGGACATCAAGAGGGCTACTGCCCCACTCCTCCCTCTCACCTCTTTTCATCATGGTCCCCAAAACCAATGCCTGTTTACAAATCTTTATGGAAAGACACCACTTTTGGGGCACATTCAGGACCAGAGTTGGGCAGGCATCTTTGCTTCTGTTCTGAGGAAGTCTTTGTACACACATGGGAGATGCTGGATTGTCGAGAGGACATTGATAAATTGTCCCAGCTGCCGAGACAGAGAGATCCTGGAAGCTGCCTGTGCTAAGACAGTCCCTGAGTTCTGGTCCTAGGGCCTCCTTTGCTGCCTGGTCAGATACCCAGATACACATCTTGCCTCAATAAGAAAGCAACTGGGGGGTCAGAGGAGCTGCATTTCGGTTTCACCTGTGCGGAATTCTCCCCTCCAAGTTCCCTGGCTTGGAACAGAGACTGATTATAGCAAAAGACTCCAAGAACTTTGATGCCCAACCCCAAAGTTGCAGTTCCCCCATGGGAGAAAGTGGTGTAGAAAATTGCACAAGGGTGCTGAGGGAAGAACCAGGCGGCCATCAGAGGAATGTAGGGGGAGAGAGGAGCCTGAGGGGACGCACAAGGCATTTCTTTTTCTTTTTTCTTTGGAACTGGGGATTGAACTCAGGGGCACTCAACCACTGGGCCACATCCCCAGCCCTGTTTTGTATTTTATTTAGAGACAGGGTCTCACTGAGTTGCTAAGCACATCGCCATTGCTGAGGCTGCTTTGAACTCATGATCCTCCTCTCTCAGGCTCCCGAGCTGCTGGGATTACAGCCATGTACCACAGGTGTGTAGCACCTGGCTACACAAGGCATTTCTTCCTGTGCTCTTAGCACATCCTGCTGTTGTCCTACCTTGGGGTCCACTTCCCCCCATCATGTTTGAATGCCCTACTCTGGCTTGTCTCTAAGCCCCTTTCTCCAGTGTGCAGCTCACCCCATCACCCCCAACACCTCCCTGTGTCTTCCCTGAAGCCTCAAGCTTCCCAGGCTGAGCTAGGAGACCTCTGAGTGTCCTTGATAGTAACTTATTGGTCCTACATAAAACCTCTGGAGCAGTTGCAAAGTGGCCTGTCCTCAGCTGCAGGGCTGGAACTGTATGCGTCTTAGTGCCAAATACATCAATAAAGTCTGTTCTTTGTGATTGGCTCAACTGAGGATGAAGGGTTTTTTTTGTGCCGAGTTTCCTGAACAGAGGCTGTACCCAAGTCTCCCAGGGTGGCTGAGTTGCCTGGCCTCTCCAGCTGGTCTGACCAGGTCTCTGGGGGAGTGGATGGGATGGGTGGGGTGACAGGAAAGTCCACACACTGCTTCCATGACTGACTGGAGGGCAGCCAGCACAACCCTTGTCAAAGCTTCTCAGTTTTGCTCTGGGACCTGAGGATCTGGGCTCTGGAAGTCACTTCCTCAATCAGGATCTGGCTTTGTGACAGCCTCAGGTCTGGCTTCAGCTGGGCTAGGGTAGGCAGTGGTTAGAGATGAGTGTGCCTTCCCAGGGTGCTGAGGAAGGGCTCTCCACAGCCCCTTCTAGGTCTCACCAAAGTGTCCACAGGGTCTCCCTCTACCAGGGGACCACAAAGGTGGGGGTGGGAGCTCCAACTGGGACCACTTCTGAGGTTGCCCTGTAGGGGTCGCCGAGGATATGGGAGCACAGCGCCCCCTGGAGCCACAGTGCCTTAGGAGAGCCTGTGCCCATGATCTGAGGTGCCCAGAGTGTCAGGTAAGAGAGTCCCTGCCTGTCTGTCCCTTTCCACAGCCACTGAAGGGCAGGGCACAAAGGGTCTAGGCAGATGGCTGTGGGCAGAGATGACTCCAGCCCGATCCTGGGTACTTGGCCCTGGGGACCACGAGAATCTGTGAGCTTTAGGGGCCTAGCTCACTTAGGCCTGGGTTGGTTGCTCCATGTGGGAGATTGGGGGCTGGGAGGGGAGAGAGCTCCCTGGTCTCTGGAGGAGTTGTAGGCGTTTGATCTGAGACCTGAACATCTTGGATTGTGGGGGCTGGGGGCACTTGATTTTGTATTTTATTTCCTTATTTTGCTATGTTGGGAGTTAAACAAGGGCCTCACACATGCTAGGCAAGAACTCTACCACTGAGCTGCATCCTCAGCCCTTGGTTTTGTATTTTAGACAATGGCTATGAGTTAGGCTCAGGGAAATCTTGACTATCAGGAGATAGCTCCCCAACAACAAGACCTCTAAAAGAGCTTGGTGTAGTGATGCACGCCTGTAATCCCAGCAGTTTGGGAGGCTGAGGCAGGAGGATTTTGAGTTCAAAGCCAGCCTCAGCAACTTAGGCACTTAGCAACTCAGTGAGACCCTATCTCTAAATAAATATAAAAAAAGACTGAGGATGTGGCTCAGTGGTTAAGCACCCCTGAGTTCAATCCTCAGTACCAAATAAAGAAAAAAAGAAAAAAAAAAAAAAGACCCCTAAAAGCCTGGAGACTAATGGAGACAAGGGAGGGCCCCAGAGCAAAGCTTTTTTTTATTTTTATTTTTTTTCCTTAGATTGAGGATTGAACTCAGGCTTGCTCTGTCACTGAGCTCCATCCCCAACCTTTTTTTATTTTTTATTTTGAGTCAGGGTCCCACTAAGTTGCCGAGGCTGGCCTCAAACTTGCGATCCTCTTGCCTCAGCCTCTGCAGTCACTGAGATTATAGGCCCATGCCACCACACCTGACTGTAGCAAGTCTCTCCTAAAAACAGCAGCCAGCAATGGGATGTGCCAGTCAGGGACCCAATTGGGTAGTAGTTTATTCTTGGTTCACAAGCAGATTTCCCTGGGTCATGTCTGAGAGGGGCGGACCTCCTGTGGGGGGGGGGGTCTCTGCTCCCCTACCATAGGGCAGAAATGGGATTATGAACTCGGGGACAGAAGCCTTTAATAGAAGGGGATTCTGTGGGTTTTTTTTTTTTTTTTTTTTTTTTTTTTTTTTTTTTTTTTTGTACTGGGGATTGAACTCAGGGGCACTCGACCACTGGGCCACATCCCCAGCCCTTTTTTTGTATTTTATTAGAGACAGACAGGGTCTCACTGAGTTGCTAAGTGCCTCGCCATTGCTGAGGCTGGCTCTGAACTGGTGATCCTCCTGCCTCAGCCTCCTAAGTGCTGGGATTACAGGCGTGTGCCACTGTGCCTGGCGGATTCTGGATTTTACCTTAAGACTCCCAGAGGCAGAGGGATGGACACCAGATGAGCTGGGAGCTCCCCTGAGTCAGAGTTTCCCATGTAGGGAGATCCCTGAATGGAAGACTACTGGGCATGTAGGGATGAATCAGGGCTCTCCAGAGGGTCCTAGATCTTCCCACAGGAAGGAAACGGGAAGCTGGCAAAGGTGCCCAGCATAGGCATTGCTCAGCCAATTCCTTTTCCCATAAATGACCAGGGCTGCCTCCTTTGGCTTCACCTTTGAGTGCAGACACTTCATCTCTAGTTGGGCCCCGCTGCTGTTCCCATCGGAAGCTGCCGGCTGCTGCCCGTGTGTGCAGATGAATCCAAATCCTAACAGGCGAAAATCAACCAGAGTAACCTTTGAGCCATCAATTTTACAGGACTCTTGGAAGCCAGACATATCAGGTGAGCAGTTGGCCCTGGCCCAGGCTGTCTCTCAGATAATGACAGCAGCTGAAAAGTGATGCTTCTTGGTTGGCCCTTGCTTGAAATGTCAATTACTGAACACAAGTCGGCCCACAGATTCTGACTGCCTTTTCCACGGCTCTCGTCTCTGCAGGCCTATCCCTTTGGCAGGCTTGCCTCCCTGTGTTGTCTAAGACAGGTGCTCAGGAGGAGAGCCAGAAAAGATCATTTGGCACTACCCTACATGCCCACAGCCCCCTAACTCTTGATATTTACAACCCAGGTCTGCAATCCCTGAATTCCAGGTTCATAAATCCAAGTGCCTATTAACATCTGCACTTTGGTGCCCAGTAGGCTTCTCAAAACTAACATGTTCCAAACTGAACCCCTGCCTTTACTACCACACAAGAAAACTCAATCTTTCGAGTTTCTCAGGTTAAAAAAAAAAAAAAAATCCCCTTGACTTCTGTCTTTCTCTTATACATCTCATCTAGTCCATCAGCTATTCCTGTTGATCTTCAAATTAGACACAGAATTCTGACCACTCCCTACAAACCACCTCCCCTGGTGTGAACCACGTGGATCTCTTCTCTGGGTTACTGTCACAGTCTCCTAATTGGTCTCCTTAGGGGAATTTAATTCATTGAAGATCACTCCTTACATGCATTGATGTATTTAATTTCACATCAAAATAGGTACTATCATTGTTCAGATGAGGAAACTAAAGTGGAGAGAGTTTAATGAAGTAGAAGAGCTGAGCTTTGATGTATCAAAGTGGTGTGATACTAGAGTGGTTGTGTTTAGCCCCTGGGCTTTGGCTTCAAACCCTATCCCTGGGGGCACTTTGTCTGCTGAGTAATGAGGAAGGACCACAGCATGAATCCAGGTCAGCTGCCAATGTTGCTTTGGTCCCAGTACTGCTGTCACCTTTTTTTTCCTCCTAATATTTATTTATTTGCTTTAGTTGTACACAATGCATGTATTTTTTATGTGGTGCTGAGAATTGAACCCGGGTCGCGCACGTGCTAGGCGAGCGCCCTACACTGAGCCACACGCCAGCCCCCTGCTGTCATCTTTGTTCTTCTGATTCCACTTGGGGTGGACAGGCTCTTTTCCTATCCTCCATCCCAGCCTCTCTGTCTTTGCCATGGTCACTGCTAAGGGAGGAAGGCCCAGAGGTCTATACTGCCCTAGTTGACGAGGGAGGCTCCAAGGCTGACTCAGGGTTTCAAGTCCATTCACGACTAGGAATTTCAAAACCAGTCTAGGTCAGCCCCAGAAACTTGTGACTGCTGGGCTTGACTTAAAGCTCTCTCGCTTCCCTGTAGCTCTTCCATCGTTGGCTATGTGTGATGCAAAATAATCTTGAGCCCCGCTCTGGGTGCCTCTCACCTTGGCTTCTGAAGGTCACATGAGTGGAGCAGTGCATGCCCACACCTGAGAAGCAGGCTCTGGGAACAGGGACCCATCCCAGCTTGGTGGTTTCTGAGCCTTCTCCGTGAAGGGTTTGGGGGAAGATGGCTCTGCCTTCCTAGCCCTCCTGACAACCAGCTAACCTCCTCTCGACTAAATCCCTTTTCAGGGTTGCGTGAATCAGAAAAAGAAGCCTATATGATGATACAGAAATGTCTAGAACACAACCACATGGTAAGGAATTCTCTGGACTTTTTGAGAGTTAAGGAGAAGAGTAGGAAAAAATGAGGAGTCATGCTTCCTTGGGTTTGAGGACTAGGCCTGACTTGGAAGCCACCTGAAATCCAGTCCTTGGTGCCTCTGCATCTGGGGCAATCTTGATGGCCAGGCCATTAGACACAGGTGCTGGGGCTCTGGGCTCGAGCTCCCATCCTGTAGGAGGGATCTTCCTCATAGACCCCTAGCTCCAGTGTCCCCAGAGGATACAGAGGGGACAGGACTTTGGTGAGCACTTCTCCAGGGCCTAGGACAAGGTGCTGAGGAGATCAGGGGTGCAGTCTATCCTTTGGCCTACTAAATATGAGTCTGGGCTGGGTGTGAGGGGCAGAGCGCGGGCCGCAGGCTGCAGGTGACTAGCTTATTGGTGGGAGTCTCTATGTTCTGTCCTAGTCCATATCCGACAAACTGGATTTCCTCAGTGCTGTGGAGACTCTGAGCAGTGCTGTGCATGCCCAGGCAGACAACAATATGAATAACTACTTTCCCAAAATCATCCTGGCCAGGAAAATTGAGGTAAGAAGGACCCTAGCTCTTCTGGGAGTTGGTCATCCAGGGTGGAGGATGACAGAACAGGCCCACCAACTGGCATCCCTCTCTGAGGGGAATTCTTGTTTCTTCCTGGCCCTTCTAGTCATTGATCCTGGAAGAACCCACAGAGACCTTGGACAGCTCCGTGCGTCAGAAAGCAATGCTCTGCACTGTGACCTTGAGGTTCCTTCCCAGCTGTCACTCTCTCTCAGCCCTGAGGGCTCTGGTGTTGAGAACATTTGGGTTGGGAAGAAGGACAAGGCTTGGGAAATTGATTTGGGGGCTGTGGGTGGCAGGGCCACTTTGGCTAGCTTTTGGGGATGGTGGGACTGTTCTTTGATTTTAGTATATGAGGACAGTGTAGGGATGTCCCCAACAACCGGGACCCTTCTTTCCTGGTAAGGGGTCATTGAAAAGTAGCCCACTCTTTCCTGTACCTCAGAGAGAGCAGCAGAGCAGGTTTCCCCAGAAGGTCCTGGAAACATGACCCAGCCTCTGACAGGATCCTAACCTTATCTTTCCCCACCTATCCCACTAGCCAGCTGCATCCATCATTCTACTTATCTCAGAAGCTGGACCTGGTCAATGCTGGCATCTCCAGGATATTTCCTTTGCCACTCATCATGCCCAGCCTAAACCGAAAGGAGAGTGCCAGTCTCTACCTCCAGGTAATCCCCACCATTGCTTCCTGCTGGAGATGTCCGTGGAGCAGGGGTTGTCTTTGTGGTCACCTCCTGTACTCTTAGCTCCCTGGCCTTCCTGACCATCGAGCCCATGGTGGCAGGGTGCTAGTGCTGCTCAGATCAAGGGCCGCCTGCCTCACCCTCACCTCTTCACAGGGAATGGCCTGGGATCCTATGCTAGCCACATCCTCTCTCACAAGGGCTCACATGACATCCTCAGTCTCAGGAGGAGACAGTCTAATAACAAAAGCCGTAGATTCTATGGCATTTTGGTTTTAAAACAGAAGTATCCTCAATCTAACAGCAGGTGTCTCTAATGGTGAGAATCCCATGGGGGCTGTCTGCTGGGGAGGCCCCCAATGCCTACATTTCACTATTTGGCCTATGATGTAGGCTGGGCCTGGTCTTGCCTTCCGTGGGGTCAAGAAAGGTCAACACCAGGGAAGATGAGAGAGTGACTGGGTGTGAGAAGGTCCCTGGGGTGCGAAGGTGAGCTGGCTCCCTCTTCCTTCCTCCTGTGCATACCATGTCTCCTCACTCGTCAGACGGTCCAGGCCTTAGATGACATGTTGCAAGCTCTCGTGATGGACAATGTGAATCCTGACATGCTCATATTGCAAAACTTCTTGGAGGTGAGTGGCTGTCAAAAGAGGGCAAACCAAATCCCTAAGTTGTTTCGAGGACTGTGTGTTTGGGAGCAAAGGAGAGGAATATGATGAGAGTCTGGGTGTCCCTCTAGTCCAAAGGTCATACGTTCTCAAACCTCAGCATGCACAAGTATGGCTTGAGGACAAATTCCTGTGTCTCCCCCAAGGCACCATTCTGAGGATGGCGTTTTGAGAACCACAATCACCAGGCTGAGGACCTGTTTCCCTCCAGAATTGGGTACACGGGAACTTTACCAGTTATAACATTTACATCAATGTCATTGGGTGTGTCCCCCACCCCCCACTCCCCACCCAGTGCAGTACCTGTAACTGCCCCATGGAAAAGACCTTCAGCTCTCACTGATCCTGGCTACCTCCTGGATCCAGGCTATTTTTTTAGTGTAGTGTCTCCAGGGAACACAAAGCACTACAAAGCTCTTCTTTAATTGTCTTTAGATCTTTTCAAAACTCTTGACAACTCACTATCTCCTGAGGGTGAGATTGGGTTATAGAAATAGCCAAGAGTCACTGGAAACCAACTCTAGTGAACAAGATGGTAACCAATTAGGGTAAAGTAATTTTGCATAAAACATTACATGTGACTACAAATAAAAAGACAAGACTGTCCAGCTATCTTACAAAAAGACCTTGACCAGGGCTGTAACCAGAGGGGAAATTGATCTATATTTGGGTGAGTGACATAGTTCTTTGGAATGCATAATTTCTGGTATGTTTGTTGAGAAGCATTTTTGCTATGTGGCCCAGACTGCCAGACTGGTCTCTAACTCTTAGCTAGATTCAAGGGATCCTTCTGCCTCAGCCTGGGACAAAAAAAAAACAGGCACGTGCCACCATGCTGGGCTCTTTTGTTGTTTTTAAATGCATTTCCCAGTGACTGATGATGCTGGGCATCTTTTCATGGGTTTATTTGCCATCTATCTGTCTGCTCTGCTGGAGCATCTATTTAAATCTTTTGCCCATTTTTTACTGGGCTGTTTTTTGAAGTTTGATTTTTGAAAGTTTTTTTTATGTATTCTGGACATAAATCTTTTGTCAGATATGTGATTTGCAGACATCCCCCACCCCCCGCTATTTTGTGGCTTGCCTTCTTTGCTTAACTGCCCTTTGAAAAGCAGCCCTTCTTCTTCTTCTTTTTATTTTTGGTACCACAGATTGAAACCAGGGACACTTAACCACTGAGCACATCCCCAGCCATTTTTTATATTTTATTTAGAGACAGGGTCTCACTGAGTTGCTTAGGGCCTAGATAAGTTGCTGAGGCTGGCTTTGAACTCATGATCCTCCTGCCTCAGCCTCCTGAGCCACTGGGATTACAGATATGCCCCACTGCATCCGGCTCCATCTTCATTTTGATGAAGTTCATGTTACTAGTTTTTTCTTTTATGGTTATGATTTTGGTGTGTTAGCTAAGAAATCTTTCCCTTATCTAAAGTCTCTCAAGAGACCTTGCCTTATCTAAGATCTCTTTTCTTCTAGAAGCTTATAATTTTAGATCTTAAGTTAGCATCTGTGATTAATTCTGAATTAATTTTTTATTAAATATTTGGTATAAATGGTGGTTCACTTTCCTTTTTCTTTTCCCTTCTTCTTCCCCCTTCCTTCCTTCTTCTTCTTCTCCTTTCTCTTTCTTCTTTTGGTCCATGAATGTCCATGATTGGGAGAAAGGCCCCTGTCATGCAGCTATGATACAGGACACACTTTTCCAAAAGTTTGCACTAAGCAGGGTTCAGGCCTCTCCCAACTGGTGGGATCTCACACTATCAGGTTGAGGAAAAATAATAACCGTCTCACATGGTTATGGGGAGCATGCGGTGAGTTACTATCTACAGAATACTTACTTCTGTCTCTATTGTTATTAGTCTCCAAAAAAGCATGGCTCTGAATCTTATCCTTCAGAGACCACCCCATTCCTGCCCCTGGCCCAGTAGGTGGGGGTTTGATAGATATGCTTCCAAGAGAACACCACCTCCCCACATTTTCCCCATCCCCCCTCACACTCTGTAATTCTACCTTGAAGATGTGGCTGCTTTGAAACATCCCTGTAGGAGGAGACTCTGAACGTAATGGTGAAGTGCCAGAGACTCTTAAACATACCCTTGCTTTGCCAAGTTCATGGGTATATGCCCTCTGGCACCTGCCACAGCTCCCCTTGTCTTTTTGGCAGTCATGGATGTGGTCTCAAGACAAGGAAGGCAGGGAGCAGCACTGACTCCCATGGAAACATTGATGGGTCTCTTTGTTGCTATCCAGATCATCCTACCTTGGGTAACAACGTCAGACAAAGTGCACCAGCAGGCCCGGGCCTTGGGCACTATTTCCCGGTTGCAAAGATTTATTTGCAATTTCCCTGAAGTGTTGGTGAGTGCTTGGGGTAGGATGCAAGGCAGACACAGGGGGTCCTGCTTCTTTGCCTGTGTGGCACCTGATTGAGCTCAGGGCTCTTCAGCGGGGAACCAGAGAGCTGGCAGTCAGAGTGCCTCCTGCCTTTTTGGCAATAGTGCCTTTTCTAATACTGTGAAACAAATCACTTCTTTGTCTGGTTTGCCCTGAGCCCAGTGAACCAGACACACCTTGACCTTGTGGGGGACCTTGACCTAGATAGCTGGTTTGGGGCCCCAGCTGCTCACTGCCTAATGTGCTTGGGCCTCAGGGTGTCCCTTACCTGGGTGCTGATTACAAAGGTCTCTCTTGGCCAGGACAGACTGTGGAGCTAGATAAATTAGTGATGTGGAGGGCAAGGTCAGTTGGGTGGGTTGTGGTGGGGAGAGGCTTCTTTCTGGATGGTGGGGAGGTAACCAGTTTCTTCTTCCTGGCAGCATATGTCGCTCTTCTCCATGAGCGGGAAGCTGATGGGCATCCTGGGCCTCTTGTGTGTGAGCGATTACCATGAGATCAGCACGGAGGCATCAGAGGCATTACATTACTTGTTCAAAATCCTTGTGCTTCAGAGATGTAAGTGATCGGAGCCTGGGTGGCCACCTGACTGCAGCTTCGGGGCCCCACTGAATAATAAGAGCCAGGAAGCCGTGTTCAGTGTGTGCCTGTGTTCCATTGGGCACAGGGCAAAGGGCAGTTCCCCCTTGCAGCGGCACTGGAGTAAATATGCCACAAGGCCCCAAGACCAGGGAGCCCATTACAAGTAGATCTGGAAGCTCTCTGGATGAGCTTCAACCCTATTGCTGACACAATGTCCTCAGCTTGCAGCTGCCTATGGGATCTACTTGGATCCTCAGAATTTCCTGGTTGTCTCATCCCTACCGCTAGGCGTGAGATTCAGAAAATCAGCATCCTTTCGCAAGGAACAAATTTAGGAATCCTGAGTCTAGCTCCTCTCTGCCCTGTGAATGCTAAAGATGCAGATAGCGGCATACACAGAAGTGCCAAGGGAATTTGCAAAAATCTCCTCCAAAGAGTTTCAGGACCTGCCGGTTGCAGTGGCACACACCTGTAATCCCAGCACTTGGGAGGCTGAGGCAGGAGGATCGAGAGTTTAAAGCCAGCCTCAGCAATGGCGAGGCACTTTGCAACTCAGTGAGACCCTGTCTCTAATAAAATACAAAAAAGGGCTGGGGATGTGGCCCAGTGTGAGTGCTCCTGAGTTCAATCCCTGGTACCAAAAAAAAAAAAAAAAAAAAAAAGAGTTTCAGGACTTGGCTTCCTGTGAGTCAGTAGAGAAGCACTTTGCTCAGCACATGGGGGTGGGAGCCGTCCACATTCCAGCATGGTGCAGGAGCCGTGGTTTGAGAGTGGACCACATTGAGTCCCCAGCCACATTCTCCCTCCACCACCAGCTTGGTGCTAGGGAACTCCTTCATTGTGGTGGACTAATGTTATTTTCTCTCTTTAACTGTGTTGCTCTCTCTGAGGCTTGGAGGAACAACAGGGGAGTTTGTCTTGCTTTTTCCCTGTTAAGGGACTGCCCCCCCCCCCCCCTTAATTGCCATTTCTGAATTGAAGGTGCAAAGCAGAATACAGAAAACTGTCCTGAGGGACTTACAGAAGAATTTCCGTGGGGAGTGGCTGGCCAGCCTGCAGGATCTCACCTTGGTAATCTTCTCTCTCCACTTTGCATGGGAGGCCTAGAAGGGACATGTCCGCAAGGAACAGGAGGCCTGGGGAGAGCTTATAGAGGGCCTGGGTGGGCCGCAGAAGAGTCATCCCCCACAGATAGGGCCCAGTCCCCTAGCTGTAGTAGAGTCGACTGAAGGTTGAGGTCATCAGTAGAGTTTTTAAAAAGAAGCATTATCGGACGGGAGTAGTGGTGCACACCTGTAATCCCAGCACTTGGGAGGCTGAGGCAGGAGGATCGAGAGTTCAAAGCCAGCCTCAGCAATGGCGAGGGCACTTTGCAACTCAGTGAGACCCTGTCTCTAAGTAAAATACAAAAAAGGGCTGGGGATGTGGCCCAGTGTGAGTGCTCCCTGAGTTCAATCCCTGGTACCAAAAAAAAAAAAAAAAAAAAAGAGTTTCAGGACTTGGCTTCCTGTGAGTCAGTAGAGAAGCACTTGCTCAGCACATGGGGTGGGAGCCGTCCACATTCCAGCATGGTGCAGGAGCCGTGGTTGAGAGTGGACCACATTGAGTCCCCAGCCACATTCTCCCTCCACCCACCACTTGGTGCTAGGGAACTCCTTCATTGTGGTGGACTAATGTTATTTTCTCTCTTTAACTGTGTTGCTCTCTCTGAGGCTTGGAGGAACAACAGGGGAGTTTGTCTTGCTTTTTCCCTGTTAAGGGACTGCCCCCCCCCCCCTTAATTGCCATTTCTGAATTGAAGGTGCAAAGCAGAATACAGAAACTGTCCTGAGGGACTTACAGAAGAATTTCCGTGGGGAGTGGCTGGCCAGCCTGCAGGATCTCACCTTGGTAATCTTCTCTCTCCACTCTGCATGGGAGGCCTAGAAGGGACATGTCCGCAAGGAACAGGAGGCCTGGGGAGAGCTTATAGAGGGCCTGGGTGGGCCGCAGAAGAGTCATCCCCCACAGATAGGGCCCAGTCCCCTAGCTGTAGTAGAGTCGACTGAAGGTTGAGGTCATCAGTAGAGTTTTTAAAAAGAAGCATTATCGGACGGGAGTAGTGGTGCACGCCTGTAATCCCAGAGGCTCGGGAGGCTGAGGCAGGAGGATCATGAGCTCAAAGCCAGCCTCAGTAACTTAGTGAGGCCCTAAGCAACTCAGTGAGACCCTGTTTCTAAGTAAAACATGAAAAAAGGGCTGGGGATGTGGCTCAGGTGTTAAGCGCCCCTGGGTTCAATCCCCAGCACCAAAAAAAAAAAAAAAAAGAAGAAGAAGAAGAAGAAGCATCAACCTGGCAGATTCCACCTGCAGATTGTCTCCATATTCCTTGACTTGTGGCCCTGGCTTTAGCTCTGTTCCTTATCAAAGGTGTATTGATTGTCTTAGGTATGGTGTCTTCAGGTTCAGTCACTCGAGTCATTCTAGCCAGAAATCCAGGAGAACAATCCTTTGTTCTCTCCTCTCATGCTCTCCACGCCCAGGTCAAGACATGCTGCCTATTCTGCCTCCTGCACAGCTCTCGAATCCACTCCCTCTGCCCCAGCCCCAGCCTGGCTATTCTGATTCTGTCCACCGCGTCTCTTGCCTAGGTCATTGCTGCAGTCTCTTACTTACCGATTGTCCTGTTTCCAGCCAAGCCCCATCACACCCATTTCCTATGCTTCAGTTAGAAAACGATTTCTAAAATACATACTCCATCATGTTCTTCCCCTCTGGCTGTGCACTAACTTCCTATCGTTCTTACTAAAGTCTGAAATTCCTCCTGAGCAGGCTCCTGCTTTCACTGTCCTGCCTCATCTTGTCTCAATTCTCCTTTTACCTGGCTCAGGTTCCTGAGCAAGACACAGTAGTTGGACAGATTTCCTCTATGTACAAACCCTCTGCACATTCTGTTCCCTCTGTCTGGAACTTTCTTCTCTTTTCCCTTTAATATGGACTCCAGGAAGCCTTCTCCCCTCCCCCCCACACACACACTTTTTTAGGGGGTGGGTAACCAGGGATTGAACTCAGAGGCACTCGACAACTGAGTCATGTCCCCAGCCCTATTTTGTATTTTAGAGACAGGG
Organism: Tamias sibiricus; assembly: GCA_025594165.1. Classification (NCBI taxonomy): domain Eukaryota; kingdom Metazoa; phylum Chordata; class Mammalia; order Rodentia; family Sciuridae; genus Tamias; species Tamias sibiricus. The sequence goes on from CM046669.1 coordinate 33,238,058, forward strand.
TCTCACTGAGTTGCTTAGCGCCTTGCAGTTGCTGAGACTGGCTTTGAACTCATGATCCTCCTGCCTCGGCCTCCTGAGCCGCTGGGATCACAGGCATGCGCTACTGTGCACGGCTCCAGGAAGCCTTCTCTAATCTGTTCAGTCTAGCTTCAGTGCCCCAGCATTCTCACACTGCCCTGAATCTGCCTCTTTGCTTGTCCTGACTGATGCTCAACTCCTTGAGGGCAAAGGCATCAGTGTCCTATTCTTAGTCACTCTCAGCTCCCAGCAACAGAACCAGGCACAGAGTTGGCACCACTATTGTTTGGGTGAATGACCTTCACATGGATGTGTAGATTTAGGAACAAGAGGCCTGTTGCTTTAGGTAAGAGTTACCTTTGCTTTGGTAAACTCAATCGACATCAGAATTCATTTCCAATAGACTTGTCTAATTGCATTCTAAATTCAAAATAGAAACGCCTTTGGCATTGTCCTCTGCACCACATTGTCTGGACCGGTGTTTCTTCTGGGGGACTCAAAGGGGGTGGCATTCTGGAGCTTGACCGCACACCACAGAATAGCCAGACGCTGGTCCCGACCTGCCTCCACTGGACCCTGGTTGGCTGGCCTTTCTGGAGGCCAGAGGCTTTGGGGTGATCCCAGAGCAGGATGCCGGCACTGTAGAGACAGCTGGTTTTCCTTCAGTTCTTCAGGAGATACCTGACTCCCATGGAGAGAGCTGATGTGATCATGGTGACCCTGGAGGCCTTGATCAGCACCGATATGAGTGACATCTTCGCAGCCTGCAAGTGTTAAAGATGATCCTGAAGTACAGTATTCCAGAAATTGGGAAGGTACCATCACGTTGGGCTTAATCATTCAAGGTCTATTTAAGGATTGTTTCTTTCTGTTCTGTTTTGGGTCTTTGTCTGTTTGATTTGCTACCAGCTTGAGTTGAAGGAATCTCAATCCTTTAACCCAAAGGGAAAAAGACTAACTGAGGACTAGTTTGCAGTTGTGCCAAAAGGATTTTCAATGGGGAGAGGTTACCATCAGGCCTGCACTTCTACCAGGAAGGAAGAATTGAGTCAGAGTTATAGCAGAAGACTTCTCTGGGCTCTTAGGACCAGGAGGGACCTCAGTCATCCCATCTGCTTCTAGACAATGTTCATGTGTTAGGTTTGTAGGTGGCTTCTTCATTCAGTGGGAGAATATACAAGGTCAAGCACAGGAGTAGATATACACAGATGTTCCTCAAATGACAGTGGGAATATATCCCAATAAGCCCATCATAAATTTAAAATGCTAAAAGTCCAAAATGCATTTAACCCACTTAGCTTTTAGAACATCCTAGCTTAGCAACACAGTTCACAGGTTGTTTCCCCTTATGACCTGGCGGCTGATTGGCGGACTGGGAGCTACAGCTCGTTGCTGCTGACCAGAGTCAGAAAAGGGTAACATTTCACATATCACTATCTCAGGAAAGAGGAACATTCAGCGTTCGAAGTATGGTTTCTACTGCATGTATATAGCTTTCATGCCATCGTCAAATTGAAAAATCATGTAGTGTGCGTGCGTCGTGTGTGTGAACTTACAAGACACTAACATGAGTAAGAAATGAAATACAAAGACCCCCCTTTTTTTTTTTTTTTTTGGTACCAGAGATTGAACTCAGGAGCACTTAACCACTGGGCCACATCCCCAGCCCTTTTTTTGTATTTTATTAGAGACAGGGTCTCACTGAGTTGCTAAGTGCCTTGCCATTGCTGAGGCTGGCTTTGACTTCTTGATCCTCCTGCCTCAGCCTCCCAAGTGCTGGGATTACAGGCGTGCGCTACCATGCTCGGATACAGAGACCCTTTTGTTTTACTGAGATTTAAAACAATCTTAGGGACTGATGGAAGTACTGTCATTCGTTGTGTGTGTGTGTGTGTTTTTTTTCCACCATTTTTTTTTTTTTTTTGTGGTGCTGGGGATTGAACCCAGGGCCTTGTGCATGCAAGGCAAGCACTCTACCAACTGAGCTATATCCCCAGCCCTCTCTACTTTTTTTTTTTTTTTAAACTGGAGCATTATAGTTGTAAATAATGGTGGGGTTTGTTATTACATATCCGCACATGCACACAATATAAACCCTCCCCAGAACTTCCCCCCTCCCTCCCAACCTCCTGCCCTCTGGTCCCTTTCCTCTGTTCTATTGAGGATTCGCTGTCATTTGAATGGCCCAACCCACACCTCTCCCTGGCTCAGGACACCTTCATGGAGGTTCCTATTAGCAGTTTCTGGATCTCAGCCTGTGCACTTTCCAGGCCTGGAGTCAGTGCAGACTACTGATGAGCCCTTACAGTTGACACCCCAGGTCAACCAAGACTCCCGCCTGACTCTTGGAATCGCTTGTAGAGGCCTCCTGGCCCATGAGCAGCCAGACTCTGCTGAAAGCAATTTTGATAAGCTCATTACTTTAAACTATAGCTCATTTTTATTTGCAAACTACTTACTTTCTAAAAATATTAATTATTTTTATTTGATAAAAATTATAGCCGGGCGCGGTGGCGCACGCCTGTAATCCCAGCACTTTGGGAGGCTGAGGCAGGAGGATTGCGAGTTCAAAGCCAGCCTCAGCAATGGCGAGGCACTTAGCAACTCAGTGAGACCCTGTCTCTAATAAAATACAAAAAAAGGGCTGGGGATGTGACCCAGTGGTTGAGTGCCCCTGAGTTCAATCCCTGGTACCAGAAAAAAAAAAAAAAAAAAAAAATATATATATATATATATTTTTTTTTTTTTTTGGTGTACAACATGATTTTTTTTTTTGTGGGGGGTAGGAAGCAGATCCTGGAACTGAACCTAGGGGCACTTAACCACTGAACCACATCCCCAGACTATTTTATTTTTTTATTTTGAGACAGGGTCTTACTAAGTTGCTTAGGACCTCGCTAAGTTGCTGAGGCTGGCCTTGAACTTGTGATTCTCCTACCTCAGTCTCCCTGAGCTGCTGCAATTACAGGTGTGTGCCACCGTGCCCAGCTCATGATGTTTTGAGATATATATATATATATATATATATATATACACATTGGAGAATGGCTAAATCAATCTGATTACCTACATACAGATAGCCCACTATCTGTGAGAACTTGAACTTTGGAGATACTCCCATTAATTCACATACTATTTTTATGAGAATATTTAACATCTATTTTCTTAGCAATTCTTTAGTATATAATACATTATTGTTAACTAGTTACCATGTTCATAACAGATACACTGCATCTTTATTTCTCTAAATAAAATTTTGTTCCCTGTGACCAACATCTTCCCCCCCAACCCCTGGCAACCACCATTCTATTCTCTGCTTCTGTGAGTTCAGTGTTTTCGATTCCATGTGTAAGGGAGATAATGTAGTGTTTGTCTGGCTTTTTTCCCTTAGCATAATGTCCTCCAGGTTCATCCATGTAGTTGCAAACGGTGAAGTTTCCTTCTTTTATGACTGAATAGTATTCCATGAAATACGTCTACCACATTTTCTTTCCTCCTTCTTCTGTTGATAGACACACAGTTGTTTCCATGTCTTGGTTATTATGAATAGCGTTGCAGTGGACACAGGGGTACAGATGTCTCTTCAACATTCTGATCGGATTTTCTTTGGTTGTATACCCAGAGTGGACTGTAAGACCTTGGATTTTTTTTTTTTTTTTTTTTTTTTTTTTTTTTTGGTACCGGGGGTTGAACTCAGCGGCGGCACTCTACCACTGGGTCACATCCCCAGCCCTTTTTGTATTTTATTAGAGACAGGGTCTCACTGAGTTGCTAAGTGCCTTGCCATTGCTGAGGCTGGCTTTGAACTCGCGATCCTCCTGCCTCAGCCTCCCAAAGTGCTGGGATTACAGGCGTGCGCCACCGCGCCCGGCTTGGATTTTTTTTTTAATTTATTTATTTGCTTTAGTTGTACACAATGTGTTTATTTTTACATGGTGCTGAGGATTGAACTCTGGCCACACACGTGCTAGGCGAGCGCTCTACCGCTGAGCCACAATCCCAGTCCCTGGTAGTCTTATTTTTAATTTTTTGAGGCCCTTCCATACTATTTGCCACAACAGCTATACCAATTTATGTTCTCATCAACAGTGGATAAGGGTGAGCTGCTTTCCAGAAGTTCTATCTTGTGGTGAACTGGAATCTGCACTCCTGTAGTTTGCAATTCCCGTCCCAAGTTTGCCTACTGGGGTTTTGTAGAATTCAGTTAATATTCACATTTCACTAATACCAGGTGCCAAGCACTGTGCTAGCCTCATTTACATGTTACTTTATTAATTCTTACAACAGGTTTGTGAGGAAGTAATGGTTTCATTTTCAGAAATGGGGATGGCTCAAACAGGATATGAGCCTTAGTAATGGAAGTTTATTGAGCAGCTATTATGTGACAGGTACTATTCCAACCACTTTAGAAGTATGAACTCAGAACAACTTAGGCAGGTAAAATTGTTCTTATTTTTCTGAGGACATGAAATGCAGGGAGGATGAAAACCTGATCTGAGGTTACCCGGTAAGTTCAGAGATGAAATTCAAATCCAGGGGGTGTGGTGAGTCCAGGGTCCATACCGTTCACTATGAAGCTGCCTCTGCCTCACACACCAGTAAACCAGTAAATTCCCTCCCTCCTGAATAGTCCTCCTTAAAGTAAAGGGATCTGATGGTCCACAGCCCTGTGGGAGTGGTGAACAGGGCAGAGTACAGCAATAGAGTGACATCCTCACTTCACTCTACGGACCTGATTTTTGCAGTCCCATGCCCTGTGCGGGTGCCTGCCCCAAACTGGCGGTGTGCATTCAGAAAGAACCTCCTTTCCCATCATTGCAGGTGTCAGATATCATCGAGTACATTTACTTCCACATGCACAAAATCAGGGAGTCCACAGCCCAAAGCACCATCAGGAAGATCATTTACCTGTTGGCCCAGTCCCACACCGATGAGGTTATCCTGACGCTGTTTAAGATTGAGGATGAGTCACAAAAGTAAGTGTCATTAATTGCAATGGATGGTCAAATGTTCACATGGGTTACTTATTTCTCCCCTCCCCTCTTTTTTTGGCACCAGGGATTGAACCCAGGGGTGCTCAACCAGTGATCCACACCCCCAGCCCTTTTTTATATTTTATTTAGAGACAGAATCTCACTGAGTTGCTTAGGGCCTCGCTAAATTGCTGAGGCTGGGTTTGAACTCGCAATCCCCCTGCCTCAGCCTCCTGAGCTGCTGGGATTATAAGCATGTGCCCCTGTGCCTGAGTCCTTTACCCATTTCTCAACTGGGTTGTTTGTTTTCTCATTGAGAGTTCTTTTTGTATGCAAGCCTGTGGTTAGAGACATAAGTTTTCAAATATTTTCCCCATTTTGTGGATTATCTTCTTATTCTCTTAAGAGTACAAATTTTTTTTTAATATGATAAAGTCCAATTTATCTTCTTATTGCTGTATTGATCATGTTTAAGGTCACAGAGATTTCCTCTCATGTTTTCTTCTAGAGCTTTTATACTTCCATGTTTTATGTTTATGATTCATTGTTATTTTTTTTCTCATAAAGTGTTAGGGATGGGTTGAGATTCAGTTTGTTGTACATAGCTATCTGATTGTTCTAGCACCATTTGTTGAAAACACTAACCTTTGTCCATTGAGTTGCCTTTGTACTTCTATCAAAAATCACTTGACTATATTTGTGTAGGTCTATTTATGAGCTCTCTCTCTTTTGTTCCAAAGAAAGATCAATACAGTTTTATATATTAAGTCTTAGAATCAAGTAGCATAAATTCTCCAATTTTGTTACTCTTTTCAAAACTATTTTGGCCATTAGAATGTTCCTTTATTTTTCCATCTAAATTTTGTAATTTATATGGCACTATTATTGCTTTTAAAAAATATTGGTGGTATTGTTTTTTAAAAGAGATTGTGTTGCATCTTGATAAATATGAAGAAAATTGTCATCTTTACAATATTAAATCCATGATCCGTGAACATATCTCTCCATTTACATTTTAAAAATTTATTTCATCCCTCCTTTGTATTTGTCAGCATATATATCTTGCAAATAAATGTTAGTTAAGAATATTAGTTTTAGGGCTGGGGTGTGGCTCAGAGGTAGATCTCTCTCATAGCACATGTGAGGCACTAAGTTAGATCCTCAGCACCACATAAAAAAATAAATTAATTAAATAAAGGTATTTAAAAAAAGAATGTTAGTTTTATACCTAAATATTTTTGTGCAACTGTAAATTAAATAATTAAATAATTTTTAAATGTTTCAATAGTTTATCACTAGAATACATAAATACCATTGATTTTTGTAAATTGACCTTATATCCTGCAATCTTGCTAAACTCATTAGTTCTTGGAGCTTTTTTTGTAGATTCATTTGGATATTCTACACAGAAAGTCATGTCACCCATATGTAGAGAGAATTTTTAGTTCTTTCCAATTTGTATTTCTTTTCTTGCTTTATTGTACTGACTAGGACTCCTAGTATAATATTAAGTAAGAATGGTGAGAGTGGATGTCTTTGCCTTTTTCCCATCTTAGAGGGAATTTTTCACCATTAAGTATGATACTTGCTGGTAGTTTTGTTTTGTTTTATTTATTTTTTTTATTTTAATGTCCTTTGTCAGCTTAAGGAAGTTCCCTTCTATTTCTAGTTTGTTGAGAGTGTTTATCATGAATGGAGATTAAAGTTAGTCAAGTTTTTCTTTTTTTAAATTGCATCTATTGAAATGATTGTGCAGTTTTTTTTCATCCTGTTAATATGGTGAATTACATTTTTTGACTATAGAACCATCTGCCTTTCTGAGGTAAACCCCATGTGGCTATGATATATTATCTTCCTTAGGTATTTCTGAGTTCAATTTGCTATTTTATTGAGGGCAGTTTCTAGGGGGGATATTGGTCTGTAGTCAGTCTCTCTCTCCTTCTCTCTCCCTCCCCTCCCTCCCTATCTCTCTCTGTCTCTCTCTTTCTCTTTATTATACTATCTTTGTCTGGTTTTGCTCATGGTATTACTGAACTCAGAAGATTGTTTTGGCAGTATTCTCTTATCTTTTGTATTTTGGATAAGATTTTATAAAATTGGTATTAATTTTCTCCAAATGTTTGGTAGAATTCACTAATGAAATTGTATAGAATTTTATTTACTGAAAGTTTTAAAACTGTAAGTTGAATTTACTCAGTGGTTAGGGCCATTCAGATTCTATTACTTTGTATTAATTTGTTCTTTTTTTTTTTTTTTTTTTTTTTTTTCGTGGTACTGGGGATTGAAGAACCCAGGGCCTCATGCATGGTAGGCAAGTGCTATGCCACTGAGCTACATCCCCAGCTTTGCTCATCTCTTGAAAGATGAGAATATAAATTATTGATTTGAAAGATTTCTTTCTTTCTTCTTCTTTTTTAAAAGAAGCATTTTGGGCCTGGGGATGTAGATCAGTGGTAGGGCACTTGCATAACATATATGAGGCCCTGGGTTTAATACCTTGTACTGAAAGAAAAAAGCATTTTATATTTTGGGTGCTAGGGGTTGAACCCAGGGGTGCTTAACTACTAAGCCACTTCCCCAGCTCTTTTAAAAATATATTTTATTTTGAGACAGGTTCTCTCTAAGTTGTTTAGGGCCTTGCTAAGTTGCTGAGCTGGCCTCGAACTTGCAATCTTCCTGCCTCAGCCTCCTTAGTCACTGAGATTATAGATAGATGTGCACCACTGTGCCCAGCAAAGAAAAAACATTTGAATGCTATGATTTCTCTGTATGCATAGCTTCGACTGCATCCAACAAATGTTGATATGTTGTATTTTTATTTCCATTTAGTTCAAAAATATTTTCTAATTTCTCTTGATGTTTTCCCTCTGATTCTGAACAACTCTGAAATGTTTAATTTCCCAACATGTGAAGATTTTCCAGATTGTTTTCTGTTACTGACTTCTAGTTTAAATCCATTATGGAAAGATAATATACTTTGTATGATTTCTATCCTTTAAAATTTTTTAAGGTTAATTTTCAGCCCAGAATGTGGCATATCATGATAAATGTTTCATATGTTCCTGAAAAAAGTATGTATTCTGCCATTGTCTGGAGTATTGTATAAATTAGATTAAGACAGTTGATAGTGTTGTTCAAGACTTTGAAATCCTTGCTGATTTTCTATCTATGTACGCTAATCAAGAATTGTTGAGCCGGGCTCGGTGGCGCACGCCTGTAATCCCAGCACTTGGGAGGCTGAGACAGGAGGATTGCGAGTTCAATGCCAGCCTCAGCAATGGCGAGGCACTTAGCAACTCAGTGAGACCCTGTCTCTAACAAAATACAAAAAAGGGCTGGGGATGTGGCCCAATGGTCAGAGTGCCCCTGAGTTCAATCCCCAGTACCCCCCCCCCCCAAAAAAAAAGAATTGTTGAATTCACCAAATGTAATTATGGATTCGCCCATTTTTCCCTTCAGTTCTACTACTTTTTGCTTCATCTATTTCATTAGGTGTGTACACATTTTTAACATTGCTTTATCCTCCTGATAAATTGACTCTCTTATTATTAGTTAATATCTATGTTCATCCCTGGTAATATTCTTTGTCCTGAAGTTTACTTTGTCTGATGTTACTATGAACGTTTTTCTCTTTTGATTTATATTTGCTTGGCATCTTTTTTTCTATTCTTCTTCTGCTTTTTTTTTTTTTTTTTAATTTATTAAGGGTTGCGCCCAGGAGCACTTTACCACTGAGCCTCATTCCTAGCCTGTTTTATTTTGAGATAGGGTCTTGTTAAGTTATCTAGGTCCTTGATAAATTGCTGAGGCTGGCTTTGAACTTGTGATTCTCCTGCCTCAGCCTCCTGAGGTGCTGGGATTACAGGTGTGTGGCACCATGCCCAGCAATTTTTTCATTCTTTTATGTTAACAATTCTGTATCATTATATTTAAAATGGGTTTTTTCTACACAGCATAGATCTGTTGTGTTTTTACCCAACCTGAAAATCTCTTTTAGTTGGCACATTCAGGTCCTTTGTAATTAATGTAGTTAATGGTATGTTTGGATTTATGTGTGCCGTTCTATGATTTGTTTTCTATTTGTCCTTTTGTGTTTTGTCCCTATGTTCTTCTTTCCTGTATTCTTTTGAATTATTTGAGTTGTTTTAGGTATTCCTTTTAGATGTATTCATTGGATTTTGACACTTATATCAATTTATTGGATTATTAGGAAGGTACATACCTATAATTTCATGTCTAATTTTAATATTTAAAACAAGAAAGCATCAACATAAAGCTTCCTCCATTTTACCTGTGTTGTGCTGTTGCCACCTTAGCTAACGATACCGCAGGAAAGAAATCGGAGGCAGACTGGGAATGAATGGTTCCTTTATTCTTGCTTCTTCTTCTCTGCTTTCTCTCTCTTTTCTGTCTTCTGTCTTCTGTCCCTCTCTGACGCCCCCAGCCTGGTTAAATACTCTACACCCATCAAGCATACACGTGTTACAAGCTCAACTTATAGGTGCCGCACGCAGTGTCCACGGGCACATAAAGATTCTTAGCTAATTACATTAAGGTCAGGTGTAAACAAGTAAACACCTCCTCTTTGGCTCTCGGCCAGCCACCATCTTAGCTACTTCCTCATTAAGGCTCTTACATTGTGTTTCCAGTTACCATTTACATCTACACATATTAAAGAAAACCCACCGAAAATGTCATACATTTTGAGTTAAGGTTTATAAATAAATAATATAATATAATAAATAATATATAATGATACAATAAATAATATATATACAACATATAATTATATATATAATAATATCATATATATTATTACATATAATACATTATATATTATTTATATATAATCTATTATTATATATTTATATATACAATGTTATTATCATCATTTTTTTCTCTCCCCTTAAGTTATCTCCCCTTATGTATATTATAGAAATAGGGAGAAAAATAGTCTGTTATATTTGCCCAAATATTTACCAATTTTCTCTCTTTCCCTCAGCTGTTCTTTGGGTGACAAATTCTTTTAGTTTTCTTTCCTATGAGAGTGTCTCATGTTCTACCTCCATTTCTAAAGAATATTCTCCCTCACCCTGGAGTTCTGGGCTGGTGACGCTTCTTCCACACGAGTCTCAGGGCAATTTGGGCCTATCCTGGGCATGGGCCCCTCAGGAGTGATGGCAGGACTTGCACAGACTCACATACAGAATCAGGGAATTCCTTGCTCTCTTTTCTGAGATTGTCCCCACTTTCTGACTCTTGGGGACCCCTTCCCAGGTCCTCCACCTGGAAAGGTGGGTTTCCCTCAGAGCTTTGCACAACCACCTTCATGGTAATGAAGTGAGAAAAGAAAGAAAAAACAATAGGAGGCTGGAGAATGGCTCAGCGGGGGGGCACCTGGCTGGCAGGGGCCAGGCCCTGGTTCCATCCCCAGCACTACAAAAACACTGAAGAAAGGGAAGACCCCCACAGGGTTCTGCAACTAGAGTCACCCGGGGCAGGGCTGGGAGAGAAAAAAGACAAAGAAACAAAGATTCCACTCATGCTCTAACTCACAGGGACCCATTTTCCCAGTCCTCTGGCCAGAGACAGTTTCACTCAGAGACTGTGCTGCCTGAGCCTGCTGCATAGTTTAGCACAGGGGTCACCTTCAGGTCAAAGCTGGGAGAAAAAAAAAAAAAAATCTGGGAGACTTACTCAATAGGGATATTTTTTCCCTAGTTTTGGCTTTCCTCTCCAATCTGCCTGCTATTTCTTAATTTTTCAGAATCTAACCTAATTTATGTTTTGTAAATTAGGTTAAGATAGTTGCTGGTGGTGTTCAAGACTTCTGTATCCTTGCTGGTTTTCTGTCTCTGTATCTATCAATTACTAAGAAAGGAATGATGAAGTCTTTTTGTATTTTTCTAGTGGCTTTAGTTTTAATCAGGGGAGAGAGGGCCTTTTTGTTTTTCAAAAAACTTTTTTTTTTTTTATTGGCTCTTTTTAGTTATAGATAACATTAGGATTTATTTCGACGTAATTTAAAAAGCAGGGGATACAATTTGCTTTAATTCAGTCCCCAGTACTTCCCCTTTCCCTCCCCTCCTCCTTTCTACTGTTCCCTTCCCTCTACTCTAAGGATCTTCTGCTTTTTACTTTAAGTTTTTGTTGTCGTTGTTGTTAATTTCCTTCTTCCCTTCCCTTCTCCCTCCCTCCCTTCTTTCTGCAGTACTGGGGATTGAACACAGGGCCTCACAAATGCTAGGCAAGTCAGCACTCTATCACTGAGTGACAGCCCCGTCCTTTTTAGTTTTTATTTTTATTTTATTTTATAATATTTATTTATTTACTTAGTTGTACACAATGCAATGCATTTATGTTTACGTGGTGCTGAGGATGGAACCCGGGCTGTGCACATGCTAGGCAAACGCGCTCTACCGCCGAGCCACATCCCCAGCCCTTTAGTTTTTATTTTAAGACAGGATATTGCTAAGTTTCCCAGGCTGCCCTTGAACTTGTGATCCTCCTGCATCAGTATCTTGAATAGTTGGGATTGCAGCCATCTGCTATCATACCTGGCTTGTTCACTTCTAATAAATGCTTTTTTTTTTTTTTTAAATGTTTTTTTAAAAATTTTTTGAAAAATTTATTTATTTGCTTTTTAGTTGTACACAATGCGTTTATTTGTATGTGGTGCTGAGGATCGAACCTGGGCTGCGCACGTGCTAGGCAAGAGCTCTACCGCTGAGCCACAATCCCAGCCCTAATAAATGCTTTTTATCATGTTGACAAAGTTTCTTTTTATTCTTTATCTACCAAACTTTCTTTTATCAGGAATTAACTTTGGATTTTATCAATTAGGTGCCTTATAGCACCTAATGACATACATATAAAAAATTTATATAGTTTTCTGTCTTTAACAATTTAGTCTCCAAGTAGTTAGATATTATGGTCATCTAGTTTTTTTTTTTTTTTTTTTTTTTTAATGAAAATTATAGAAGATGATCTTTTTTTTCTTTTTTTTTTTTTTTTTGGTACCGGGGATTGAACTCAGGGGTATTCAACCACTGGGTCACATCCCCGGCCCTTTTTTGTATTTTATTAGAGACAGGGTCTCACTGAGTTGCTAAGTGCCTTGCCATTGCTGAGGCTGGCTTTGAACTCGTGATCCTCCTGCCTCAGCCTCCCAAGTGCTGGGATTACAGGCGTGCGCCACCTCGCCCGCTTAGAACATGATCTTAAAGTCTTCTCTTTTTTTAGAATGTATTGAGTTTTGTGTGTGTTTGTGTGTCTGAGAAAGAATGCATATAGATTAGGAAGATTATGGTTATTAATTTTACTGTATATTTAATGGGTACTTAAATAAAACTTGTATTATTTATTACATGCAGAGTTATCTATTATATCAGGCTTATTAAATGTGTTAGTAAGTCCTCCATATCTGAATTTATTTTGTTTATCTGATCTGTCAAATTCTTTTTTTTTTTTTTTTTTTTGGTACTGGGGATGGAACCCTGAGACACTCAAACACTTGAGCTACATATCCAGCCCAGCCCTTTTTTTTTTTTTTTTTTTGTATTTTATTTAGAGACAGGACCTCGCTAAGTTGCTGAGGCTGGCTTTGAACTTGCAATCCTCCTGTCTCAGCCTCCCGAGCTGCTGAGATTATAGGTGTGTACCACCACACCTGGCTGATCTGTCAAATTCTTAATATTATGTTGCTAAGTCAGTTCACTGTTAATTCAGCTCACTGTTAGAGGTAGAGAAATCAGCCATTTAAATTATTTTATAATGTTTAATTTTGTGATTAATTAATTAATTGTAGTACTTGGGATTGAGCCCCTGGGTGCTGTACCACTAAGCTATATGCCCAGCCTTTTTTTTTTTTTTTTTTGGTATTGGGGATTGAACTGAGGGGCACTTGACCACTGGGCCACATCCCCAGCCCTTTTTTGTATTTTATTTGAGACAGGGTATCACTGAGTTGCTAAGTGCCTTGCCATTGCTGAGGCTGGCTTTGAACTCGTATCCTCCTGCCTCAGCCTCCCAAGTGCTGGGATTACAGACGTGCGCCACCGCGCCCAGCTTATTCCCAGCCTTTTTAAAAATGTTAAGACAAGAGTCTCACTAAGTTGCCCAGGCTGGCCTCAAACTTGTGATCCTCTTGCCTTAGCCCCCCATGAAACTGGTAGTACAGGTGTGTACCACCATGCCCAGCCAGTTTTTGCTATCATTAACAGTGTCGTTATCAACATTCTTTTTTTAAAATATTTATTTTATTTGCTTTTAGTTGTACACGATGCGTTTATTTTTACATGGTGCTGAGGATAGAACCCGGGCGGCGCGCACGTGCTAGGCGAGCGCTCTACCGCTGAGCCACAACCCCAGCCCTCAACATTCTTATATTAACATTGTATATAGACTTACAGGTGGATTTACCATTTTGTTTGTGTACCATCCCTTCTTGCATCTCAAACTTTCCTTATGAAAATGTTTTTTCTTCTCTCTTGAAACATGTCTTTTAGGAGTTTATCCTCTAGTGAGAATTTATTGATCAGGCTATCTATTTTTATTGATTCATAAATGAAGCAAGTCAGCCTTAATGATAGATTTGCTGGGAAACTTGTTGTAGTTGACATTTATCTTTGTTCAGCTCTTGGAAGCTTCACCCTCTTGTCTTTTTTTTTTTTTGGAACTGCTTTCCAGAAGTTGCTGGTAGTCCAGTTGCCATTATTTTGTTGAAGACCATTTTTTTCCCTTGTCTTTGTCCCCAGAGCATCTAGTGTGCCATTTTGCTAGCAATAAAGTCTCTTTGTCTTTGCTTCTTATCTCTCCTTCATTTCCTCGTTGCTTTCTCCTATGTCAAAAGGTATGACTTCTTGCAGACATTAATTACCCATCTTGATTTAAAATTTTATTATATTCTTTGTAGAAAATGATTTTCAGATATGGACTTCTGTTCTGCATGTGATTTTTGTCAGACCTTGATGGAGAGAGAGACAGAGACAGAGACAGAGACAGAGAGAGATGTCAGGCAAAGGGAAAAACATGTGTGATGCTACAGTGGAAAGAGGGCCCGGGAGGCTGGAAGGGTGTTGTGAAGGGAAGTCATCAGGTCTGGCCTGCATAATGACACTGAGTGTCACACTGGGCATTACAGACTGGAGGGGCAGTCTGGCAGACAGAGGTAGTGTTCTGGTCTGGGGCTGTAAGGAGAGCTTGGACAGGTCCGGAGGGGTGGGACTTGATGAGATGCATTCAAGTAGAGCTGATAAACTTGGTCTCAGATGTCTCCTTAAATCAGTTTCCTACGCCAAAGGGGACATTTTCAGATTTACCTGTGAGAAAGTTGACAGGGAACGGGGACATCTGGAGCTGGTGAAAGGAATGAAAGATAATGAAGGGAGAGACTAGGAAGAAGGAAGAAAGCCAGGAGGCTGGAGGACCGGGCCAAGAGCCTGGGGTCCTTCCCCTGGAGGTGTGGTAAAACCCAGGGAGAGAGGGCCACCTGGGGTGTAACCATGTTGGTGGCTTCTGACTTTGCAGAGGGATGCGCCATCCCTGGGAGATCCTTGCATCCGTCCCGAAAGGCTACGAGGTGATCATGGAGTATCTGCTACAGAGGCTGATTCCATTCCAGGCAAAGAATGACCAGGAACCCAGCCACCCATCAAGGATCTCCCCACTGATTGTAAGGAGGGGCCAGGGCCGGAGAGGGGCTGGGTGCTGGGAACGGGCCTGGCCAGGGCGCTGTGCTGGGCTGTCTCCTGCTCTGTGGGCCTCTGCCTTTTAGGCACCAGTGTTGGGTTGAGCACTCTAACAGCAGGGTCTTTGGGTTGGGTTGGAGGGAGGGTTTTCCAGCTGACTGCCTTGTCCGGGGGATAGAAGAACTGGATTCCTGTTCTCAGGGGTGACAAACACCCCAGCCCCACTTTTTTTTTTTTTTTTTTTTGAGACTGTGTCACTTTAATTTGGAATTATGATCTCTCATACACTGAGTTCAATTTGATTCCTCCACAAACAGTATATCATCTACATCATCTAGTGTGTTTGTGTGAGATTATGACATTGAAATAATATGAATATATCTAAGTTCTAGACAGCTTGTAGGATATACAATGTCCATATTACTTATGTTCAATTAAGTACAGAAATACAGCCAACAGATTCAGAAATTTAAAAAAATGAAAGCAGATGTCTACAAAGTCTGCAAATTCAGTCTATAATAGTGAATAGTGTTTACTGATTGCAGATATAGTATACAACTTAAAATAAGCAAAATGTGTACAGATCATGGCTTTGAATACGAATAAAGAAATAAATGCAAATGCAAAACTTATCCTAACATAGCATCATTCTGCTTCTTCCAAAGAGGCATAATTTCTTAGTTTTATCATGTCAATTTATGTATGTTATTTTGTCCTATCAGGTATATAATTATCATTCTACCTTTATCCTGATTTGCAATATCATTTATTATAGAAAGAAAACTGAGATGATAAGCTCCAAATAAAAACCTCAGATTTTTCTTTGAGAATCATTTAGAATATTTGGAGGAAAAAAAAAAAGTTAATATTGTGAAGTTAAAAGGCTTTTTTAGATCATCTTTTCCAAAGAGCTTTCTTTACATTTGTATACATCATAAAACTAAACTTAAATGGTCATATCAATAAACTGTGGTACATTATGACAATTACCTACTATCAAAGAAAATTTAAAAAGGAATCATGCCTTAACTATTCATAATAGTATGCATAAGTTTTGAAAAACCTTTCTTTTTTATAGTTCTTGCAAATGTTTACATTATTCATTTTTAAATTTTTAAAAAATATAATTTAATTTGTTGTACACGCTTTTAGAGTGCAATTCCTTTCATATTACATACAAAGAGCACAGTACCCCAGCCCCACTTTAACTCTCAAGGATGATGGGAGACAAAACATCCACCATGGCTGTCAGAGTGCTTTTAAAGCACTGCCACTCTGGAAAGACCCCTGTGCTCTCCTGGCTCCCACCGGGTTAGTCTTTACCTGCTGTGGTCAGCCAGGCCTTCACGGGGCAAGGCAAAGGTGACGGATGATGCTCCATTCTTCTCCGTACCCCAGGCCACCAGGGCCATCTTGGAGCTCCTGCAGGAACCGAGCCGGCGCATGGAGCTGCACACCTTCTTCTCCTCCCTGTTCGTAAGGCTGCTCTTCCAGGTGTCCGTTCTCGTGCTTGAAGGTAGTGCTGAAATGACCCAGGACCACCAGGCTGTCGTCGAATGTGTGGACCCTGTGAAGTACGTTGGCTGTGGGCGAGTGTGTGGGCGGCGCGGCACCCCCGCCCGACTTCCGGCCTGCTGGACGCAACCCGGTTTTCACCCCTTCTGTGTCTTCCTGGACTTTATTTAGAAAAGATTCTTTGAGTCTTTGAGTCTGGCTTACTAGGCTGAGGCAGAGGTTCTGGACCAAAGTGAAATTAAAACAAGACGCCTGGGTCTGCAGGCCTGGACTCCCTCCCCACCCCTTGGCAGGCTTCCCGTGTCGTCTTGGGGATGTCACAACCTTCTTAGCCACAGGTTCCTCATTTGTCAAAGATGACCTAGAATCTCTAAGGATTGCCCCACTGCCAGCAATCCAGGATCACTGGGAGGCAGGGAGTCGGGCAGGTGGCTGGGGGGAGAGGAGCACAGTGGGAATGACTTCCGGCCTGGCCCTGCTCGGCTCTCTCCCCAGTTCTTCAGTGGAGGCCCTGAAGACCTTGATGTGCAGTTCAGGGTATGAGGAACACGTGGCTTATGTGCACATATTTGGGGGCTGGCATCTGCTTGTCAGTCCTGAGAAACACTATGATGGCGTCACTCTGCTGGCCAGGTAAGCTGGGACTGGGTCTCCAGCCGGAGGGCCTTCTCTGCTCCTGATCCTCCCACTGATCACTGTGCTCTGGTCGGTAGGTCCCTGGTGATCAAGAACTGTTGGCACAACCGCCCCATCTTCAGCTACCTCATCAGGATCCTCCAGGACACAAACTGCCCCAACCATGAAACAGCCTTTGTGTTCCTGAGGGAGGTGACTAGCGCAGGGAGGAGGAGGGGGGGGGGAGGCGGTCCCTCTGGAAGGTATTGGATTCCTCCTGGGAAGGCCACAGGCCAGAGGGAGCAGCCTGTTTGACTTTCCCTACCTCCCAGAAGGGTTGGGGATGTTACTACTAATACTTCATTAGGCTGGACACGGTGGCGCATGCCTGTAATCCCAGCGGCTCTGGAGGCTGAGGCAGGAGGATTGTGAGTTCAAAACCAGCCTCGGCAAAAGGCAGGTGCTAAGCAACTCAGTGAGACTCTGTCTCTAAATAAAATGCAAAATAGGGCTGGGGATGTGGCTCAGTGGTTGAGTGCCCCTGAGTTCAAGCCCCCCCCACCCCCCGCAAAAAAAAAAAAAAAAAAAGTTCGGTAGATTTCCTTGAGTTATAGGATTTGATTCATTCTTGAATCTCAAGACTCTGCCCTGACTTTATGGAACAACACAGCTCTTTCCTTCAGCCACATCAGCCTTTTAAAATTGATCTTTGCTCAGTACCCTGATTAACTCAATGTAACTCAAGTTACCTGACAGGAAATGTATAGAAAATTTGGAAAATGTGGAAAAGGTACATAAAATATTACAAAATCATTAACCATCACAATGCACCAAGGAAATCACTTTTAGGTTTTTGCCTGGATGGAGGGGTGTGTGTGTGTGTGTGTGTGTGTGTGTGTGTGTGTGTGGTGTATGTGTATGTGAGATCATTCTCTCTTAATATTCTATATCCCCCTCTCTTCAAGCCTCTACCTATGTCATTTTGTGTTCTTCCTAAACATAACTTTCAATGGGGATAGAACATGTTATCACAAAGATGTTCTATGATTGATTGGACATTCTTTTTCTAATTTTATGCTATTATGAATAACACCATAATGGGCATCTCTGTGCAAAAGCCTTTGCCTATATGTCAGATTATTACCTGAAGTATTGACTATAATAAGTGGAAGTATAGGTTCAAAAAGCATGAATGTCTTCTATGATTTTTGATTCTGACACCAAATCGCCTTCCAGTAAAGTTGTACCAATTTATACTTTCACCAGCAGTATTTGGGAGAGTTTGGGAAAGTTTCTACCTCATCACCGCTTAGGCTTCTTTGAAAATCTAAGCAACCCGATTTAAAAAAACTGGAACTGGATTATTTTGAACAGTGATAGGAGATAACACAAACAGATGTTATCCTAATGTGTCCTCTTATACCCCTTATGTGGGTTACAGGACATTTGTATCTTGTGGGAAGGTGCTATTGCCGTGTGCTAGGACGTGCATGCTAGTGTGGGTGCTGAGATAGCGTGTTGAAGGATGTACGTAAGTCATGTTGGCAGAACGCCTGCTGCAGATGCAGGAATGAGGGCATGTAGGAGGCAGAGCTCTGGCTAGAAGGGGATGCCTACTGCGGTGGGTCTCAGGCATTAGTGTATATCACATGGTCTCATCTCATCTCATCTCATTGAGGAAGCAGTTCAAAATGCAGATTCCTGGGCCCTGTTCCCAGAGACCTGGATTCAGTAGGTCTGGGGTAAGACCCAGAAGTCTTCCTTTTCTGAAAGCCCCTCAGTTCCTGTTGTAGTACAGGGAGTCCTTGAACCCAGCTTTGAGAAATGGTACCAGGTACAAGCCTGAGAGAGTAGTAGGTACCACGAGGTGACTGCTACTTTGTTTAGAGCAGTAGTTCTGAACCCTGGTGGCATAGTAGGGTCCTCTAGGGAGCCAACGTACCACCCTCCTGCCTGTTTCTCTGTTTGGGTTGGTATAGGATGGGGTCCAGTCATCAGTTTGCTTAGGACCTCCCAAGTCCTGGGTTCTAGAAATCCAGCTAAGACTGAGAACCACCCTACAAGTTCCCCCAAATGCATGATACCCACAAAAACAAGTGGATACAGGAATGGGCTTTCACTCTGTCACCCTTATCAGAGCTTCAGGCTGAGGAGGGGAAGGTGGGGACAGTTTGCTTAAGAAAAGGCTCAAAGGGGCTCCAGGTAGGGAGATGGGTGGACCCCATTCGTAGCAATTAAAGGGGTAGCTAATAGATTTCAAAGTGGAGAACCATGGGTTTTAGGTACTGGCTAAGAAAGTGGGTCAAGATTTAGAAGCTCTCAAACATTTCATAACCCTCTGAAGCTCCCAGCTTGTTGTCTTGGTATCTTCATCCATTTCCCTGGGCTAAGCACAAGCAGAAACATTTCAAACACAAAAGGCCCTGTGTTGGAATTCTGGACAATCAAGAAACAGAAGCCCAGATGTTTTAATTCTCATTGTAACTGTGGAAAGGATGTTATTAACTTTATTTTGTAGAGAATGAAACTGAGGCCCAGAGAATTTAAGAAACTCACTCAGTCAGTCAGTAAATTGGGGCAGATCCACCTGCCTGTCAATCAGGACAGGTGAAAACCTTTGCAATTTGTCCCCGAAAGCTTCTTTGCCATTAATATAGAAGCACAGACACCCACATATGTGTACCCCCCAGCATGCATGCAAAAGCAAGTGCAGACATCTTAAACATAGCTGATGAACTTTGGTCTTTTAAATTTTGTTTTAAATAATCTATATACATGTATAATTTTTTGGGGGAGTACCAAGGATTCAACTCTGGGGCACTTGGTCACTGAGCCACATCCCTAGCTCTATTTTGTGTTTTATTTAGAGACAGGGTCTCACTGAGTTGCTTAGTGTCTTTCTTTTACTGAGGTTGGCTTTGAATGATCTATCCTCCTGTGTTAGCCTCCTGAGCTGCTGGGACTACACGCATACACCACTGCGCCTGGCTGTACATGTACAATTTAACACACATATACAAATGAAACCATACATACCGGTTTCTTAAAAAACAAACTTTTTTCCCCTACTTTTGCCTTCTCCCTTCCTACTCCATGAGGCCTATACCCCCGCCTCTTCATCCCCAGATATCTCACAGGCAATAAATAGGCATCTCTCTCCCTGTTCAAACACACACACACACACACACACACACACACACACACACTGTGTTGCCTGATGGTTTTCCAAAGTAATGATGTGCACTCACGCCAGCAAGGTGTGAGAGAGCCCCCTGATCACTTCCACTAAGGGTTAGCTCTTTTTTGAGACGGGGTCTTGTTATACAGCCCAGGCTGGCCTGGAGCTGATGATCCTCCTGCCTCGGCCTCCCACTGCGCTCTTCTGACATCCAAATTCTTGCTGTCCCGATGGATATGAAACAATCTCACTGTTTGCTCTAGTTTTCAGTTCTGTGTGGAATTTTGTGATTTGAACTTGCCCTTCTCTGAATTCCTTCCCATCTCTTTTGCCCATCAATCATTATTGTTTGACTTTTTCTTGCTCACATATACTTCCTGGGTTTGATCCCCAGCCCCCTCCCCCCACACACTGGGGAGTGGGGGTGGGAACTACTCTGACTCCTGACGTTCCATTTGCATTCCAGTGCCTCCCCTCGTTTTCCACCATGTGCGCAGGCTGCTGCATGGAGGCTGGAGTGCTGACGGGAGCCCTTCCCAGCTGACACCACACTGACTCAGGTGTATCACGGTGTCCACGCTGGCACGTGCATTCCAAATCATGGATGTCTGGCCCAGACATCCTCAACCCTGGCTGCATAGTTGGATCTCTGGGAGAATTTATAAATAAATAACACTAACACTTGGGCTCCAAATCAGACTGCTGGGGGGTGGTGTGGGGTCCAAGGAACGGCATTTCTCCAGTTCTCCAGGTGAACCTAATGTGCAGCCAGGGCTGGGGGCCTTGGAGTCAAGAGTGTTACCAGAGTGGTTGGTTGAAGCCCCCTGCCCAACAGACCAGGTGCAGCCACCTGTTCTCATATGCCAATCAAAGACTCACACAGTGGCAAAGGGAAGGAGAGGAGTTTTAATCAGTGTGGCCACCCCCGGAAGAGAAGACCTAGGGGTCCATGACCAATGATCTGTCTTCAAGGGATGACAGAAACTTTGAGGTTTTATAGAAAAGGGGAACAAAGGCAAGGGTTGGGGGCTTGTGTGGCTGGGGGTTTGAGCAGCTGGTAGAGTAAGTCATCTTGGTCACACCATGGCCTGGTTGGTCCTTGTCACAGGACTGGTTCTGTGAAGCTCTGGGGAGGTGATCGCGTCTTGAGGGGGCGATTCAGTTTCCAGTGAGGTGATTGTTCCTGCTTAGGGGCAGCCTGGTTCCGTCATGCGGTTATAGCTCCTGCTCATGGGGGCCCTCTTATTCTGAGAGGCTGACTGTTGCTTGGGGTAGTTTCAGTCTCTTGTCATAAAGATGCTTATCAATCAGTCAGACCTGTGTGGTTCCTGGAATCCAAGGTAACTGCAAAAGAAAGTGGTTCGGAAGGAAAACAGTTCAAAAGGCAAGTGGAGTCAGAAAGGGACGAAAGAAATGGAATTGGTCAGTGACTGGGCCCGCCTTCAGATCCCCCTGTCAAGTCACATTCCATGTGTGCTGGGGGGAGGGCAGAAGGCCATTGTCTTCAGCAATTATTTCCTGCTGATAGGGGCCGTGTGGGAGGGAGTCTTGGAATGGAAGATCTTGATGGGATAAGAAAACTTTGTCTCTTGTGTTATATTCCAAGGAATATAGCAGAGGCATGTTCATGCTGGTACAAACAGTATGAGCACCAGTCTTACTAAGGAAGTGAGCTAGATGGCACCTAAGGAAAAGAAAGGAAAACAACAATGTCAAACATTAAGTACCTCCATTTAGAAGGAATCGATTATAGCCTACTTCTGAAAGGATCTAATGCTGAGGCCCAGCCCCATCAGCAAACAAGTTAGACCGGATCGATATGGAGGAGGGAAAAGACAAAGAAAGCCAAGAGTGACGGCCTGTGATTCATGATTATCTAAGGCGTCTGGCGGAGCTGTGCTCTGGGAAGAGATATTTGAGTTCCTCCATGGGGACCATTGTCCAATGGGATCCTCTTGATCCTGCTGAGGGTCAGAAGGGTTGTTTCCCTGTGGTGCCCTTTTACTCTGGTGTGGTGGATTCTCGGCTTGACACCACCAAGTTTTAAAGACGTGTGAATGATTCAGAGTACCTCAGAAGGGCCTGTCCACTTTTTTTTTTTTTTTTTAATCAGCTGATCTTTGGGGCCCCGATTTTTCTTTCTTTCTTTCTTTAAACATTTATTTTTTAGTTGGACACCTTTATTTTATTTATTTATTTTTATGTGGTGCTGAGGACCGAACCCAGGGCCTTGCACGAGCTCGGTGAGCGCTCTACTGCTGAGCCACAACCCCAGCCCTGAGCCCTGATTTTTCCATGTTGGTCTCCCAGTTGAAAGGGGTGCAGTGGGTCCTCAGGGAAGGATCTGGCTCACACACACAAGTTAGAACTTGTTAAGCTGCTGTACCTATGCCTGATTTTATTTTCATATTTTAAGTGTGGGGACAGCATCCCTTTATGGAAGTCTCTGAAAGGGTCTCCCATACATAATGGCATAGAGGCTTAATTGTAGCCCGCATCTAGGAGGCACCCTAATGTGGAGGAGAGCAATCTCCTATGTTAGAACAGTTTCTGGACAAATTTTGGCTGAAGTCCTTTTGGCGTATGGTTCATCTTCTCCGTCTTCCCTGTCCGTCAAGGTCTCCAGGCTGCGTGTCATCTCCAGCAGAATCCTAGAGCTCCACTTGCCTGCTGCGCTGCCTCGGAGACAGAGGCAGGGCCATTGTCCCATTGTATGGAGTCAGACATGCCATACCTGGGAATGATGCCTTTTAGTAGAGCCTAATACCACTTCCGAGGCTTTTTTCCCATGCTACTGAGGTAGGCCTTGACCCAATTAGAAAAGGGGTCAACAGAAACAAGTAGACATTTATTTTTTATTTTTTTGTGGTACCAGGGATTGAACTCAGGGGCACTCAACCACTGGGTCACATCCCCAGCCCTTTTTTTGTATTTTATTTAGAGATAGGGTCTCACTAAGTTGCTAAGTGCCTCGCCATTGCTGAGGCTGGCTTTGAACTTGCGATCCTCCTGCCTCAGTCTTCCAAGTGCTAGGATTACAGGCGTGCGCCACCATGCCCAGCGAGACATTTAAAGTTTCTAGCAACTTCAGGCATTTGAGGGAAATCTACCTGTCAATCGTCAAAAGGACTTGGCCCACAATATTAGGTCCCTTGTATTTGGGCACAAAGTTGGCATCTTTTGGCATAAAGACAGTCTGCAGGAGTTGTATGTCCAAGGATGTTTTATGTCCTTGCTATTAGAGGTTATAAGTGCTCCCCCCCAACTCTCTCTCTCTCTCTCTGTCTCTCTCTCTCCTTGGGTATGGACAATCAAAATGCGTTTTTTTTTTTTGTATCGGGGATTGAACTCAGGGGCATTCAACCACTGGGCCACATCCCCAGCCCTTTTTTGTATTTTATTAGAGACAGGGTCTCACTGAGTTGCTAAATGCCTCACCATTGCTGAGGCTGGCTTTGAACTCATGATCCTCCTGCCTCAGCCTCCCAAGTGCTGGGATTACAGGCGTGCACCACCACGCCCAGCTCATAAAGCCACTTTTACCCGTGAGGAATTCCCAGTCTGTGTGGTTAAATGACTGATCTGTCAGGTCTGATTGTCTGGAAAAGATAGTATCAAGAACTTCCACAGATGTGTGGTGCAGGGTAGGAGCCTCAGGACCTGCCGACAGCCAGGTACCTGTGTTTACAGTTGATGTTGTTTGACGAGTCATGTTGGGCTCATCTAATTAAATTGCCTGTGTATACCCAACCTCCCAGCAGTTAGACAGAATCTGCCTCTTGTTCAAGCAAGGTTAAAATCTGATGCGGCAAATATGTGGCAATTCGTTGTCGAAGTATAAAATTTTCAGCATCTTTTAGCACACCAACAGGGTTGCTGTTGCCTGGCAACAAGGTAGCCACTCTCTTGGTCGTGTGATCAACTGCGGTAAGAAGGAAGCCACAGGTTGGGGAACTTCATCCAGCAACTAAACAAGAACTCCCAGTCCAATCTCTTGTTTGCACACAGTTTAAATGGCTTTTTAAAGTTAGGCAGTCCCAAAGTGGGGGTGGACATCAGCTGGTCACTTAGAACTTCTTTGACGTATGGGCTAGATTTTCTCAGGTGTCTCCCGCTGCAGATATTGCTTTAAGTGGGGGCTTCGGTGCATCCTCTTTTAAAAGAACTTTAACATGGAGGGCATTCTTGGCTTTGCCTGGAGTTCCATTGGCCCACACAGCCTGTTTGGCAGATTGGAGAATTTGGGGGGGCATTGATTCACCCCTGTTGACTTCTCCTGGGTTAATATCAGTGGAAGATGAAGTGCCTGTTCAGGTGGCACTTTTACCTGCTTTTGCTGCTTCTCCAAGAAGTTTACCTGATCGTTGAGTTTACAGAGTCAGTCTGTACCTAGCAATGGAATGCAACTTCTGATACATAAGAAAGGCATATCAAAGCGGTGGCATCTGCCAGCAGCACAGGAGCTGCAGAGTTTTAAGGGGTCAGCAACATTCCCTCTTCCCCTTTAACATTTGGTAAAACAGGTCCAACTATAAAGTAGCATAATAATTCAGTGATTTGTTTGGGGGCTGCCTCTTTTTAATCTGGTGTACACATAGGTCATACTGTATTATAATAATAAGTCGTCTTTTTCTTAGTCATAGGTTTGTAGCTATAATTAGATCAGACATCTAGAATTCTCCTTAGGGGGCTTCCTAATGGTCCAGATTTAGTATTTCCCATTGTTATGCAAATTACAATAGAGATTTCCTAAGCCCTAATTCCTCACCTATTTTGTGTCTCTTTTTTCTAATTGGTGCCACAGGATTTCAAATTTCCTTGTCAAAAACAAATAGCTGGGTGTGGTGGCACACACCCAGAGGCTCAGGAGGCTGAGGCAGGAGGATCACGAATTCAAAGCCAGCCTCAGCCATGGCAAGGCACTAAGCAACTCTGTGAGACCCTGTCTCTAAATAAAATACAAAACAGGGCTGGGGATGTGGCTTAGTGGTGGAGTACTCTGAGTTCAATCGTTAGTACCCTCCCAAACAAAACAAAACAAAAACAAACAAACAAAAATGGCCTACGCCCAAATAGCCCCCAAATGCTCAAATGACAAAGACCAAAACAAAAAGCAAGGTCCTATGTGCCCTGTTGGTAGAGGACTTCTCAAGGGCTCTTAATCTAAAGGCCTGAAAATTCTAAGGCTCTCTTCTCTGCTTCACAGACAGTGATAGAAAGCAGACGATACTGGCCCAAAGTGGAAAGATAAGAAAAATGCTCCATATAAAAGTAATTTTGGCAGCTGGGTGAGATCATTCAATCGTTCCTTTTGATCTGGGTCGTCTAGCCCCGAGTGGCTAATGCCCAAGGTGTGCTTTCTTCTGGCACAATTTGTCAAAACTTGTTACTGGAGGGCTGAGTTGTGGCTAAATGGTAGAGCACTTGCCTAGCATGTGTGAGGCACTGGGTTCGATCCTCAGCACCACATGAATAAATAAATAAACAAAGGTGTTGTGTCCATCTACAACTAAAAAAAAAATAAAAATAAAAAAATCAACAACAAAACTTATTACTGGAGTCCCTGGATGAAGCCCCCTGCCCCAGTGGTCCCAACAGATCAGGTGCAGCCACCTATTCCCATATGCCAATTAAAGACTTGTGCAGTGGCGAAGGGAAGGAAAGGAGCTTTTAATCAATATGGCCACCCCAGGAAGTGGAGATATAGGGGTACAGTGACCAAAAATCTGTCTTCAAGGGATGACAGAAACTTAGAGATTTTACAGAAAAGGGGAACCAAGGCAAGGGTTGGGGGCTTACATGATGGGGGGTTTGAGCAGCTGGTAGAGTAAGTCATCTTGGTCACCCCATGGCCTGGTTGGTCCTTGTCTCAGGACTGGTTCTGTGAAGCTCTGGGGAGGTGATCGTGTCTTGAGGGGGCGATTCAGTTCCCAGTGAGGTGATTGTTCCTGCTTAGGGGCAGCCTGGTTCCGTCATGGGGTTATAGGTCCTGCTCACAGGGGCCCTCTTAGGGGGTGATCTGTTCTGAGAGGCTGACTGTTGCTTGGGGCAGTTTCGGTCTCTTGTCATAAAGATGCTTATCCATCAGTCAGACCTGTGTGGTTCCTGGAATCCAAATGGAGTCAGAAAGGGTCAAAATGGAATTAATTGTTTAGGTCAGTGACTAGGCCTGCCTTCAAGCATTGCTTGCTTGATGTTGCCCAGCTTGGCACCATGTCCCCAGTGCTATGGAATAATAGTGACAAAAGATCTTGTAATAATTCCCCCTCTACCTTCTCCCTTTTAAAAAGTATTATTCTGGGGGTCTATCTTTGACGTCTCTCTTTTCATTTTCTGACAGAGGTGTGCTCTGTAGCACTCCAGAGACATCCTTCCCCATCCCCATTGGCTGAAAGTCCAGACCCACCTCACCCATGCCAGGAGCAACTGCGAAAGATAACATGCCAGTCTCTCTCCTGGGACCTCCTATTGGCCCCAGAAGCAATGCTTCTCACCAATGGGATGCTCCTCTCGAGTTGGGTCAGCCTTCTTGTTGCCCTTCCCTCAATTCCGCCACACTCCCGTATTTTATCTTTGCTTTGCCACACCCACTTTTCCCGACTGAACACACACACACACACACACGCACTTTCCCGTCTGTGAATTCCTCCCCATTTCCTTTGCTTATTGTCCTATTGAATTGTTTGTCTTCCAGTCTGTAACACTTAGATGTGCACTGAAGTTCTCTTTATTCAAGTTCTACCTTCTTTGTAAATTTTCCTTCAGCACCCACTTAAAGTGATTTTTTTTTTTTTTTTTTTGGCTTGCTTTTGGTTTGCGCCAAGTTGCTATTGTCTAGAGATGTTCACAGGTGGGTGAGTGAGTCTTTGCTTCCCAATGGAAACATGAGAGTATTTGAGAATTGACTGTGGTTTCTTGCTTTTATCTCCTACAGTTCCCTGTAACAAAGCTGCCTAAAGAAAACTTGCAGAATCAATGAATGAATGAAGGACTTCTGGAATGAAAGGGTGTGAAGACCCTTTAACTCTGTGGTCTCTCCACTGATTCTTCCAAAGCCTTAACAACATTCTTTTATTCGTGAGCAGGAGCCTAGATTCAACGTCACTGGGCGTTGTTTCCTCCGTGCCCACCTTTCTATCTTTCTTGTTCTCCTTTGCTAGCTGCTCCACTCTCCAGATGTGGCAGGCATTGTAGATGACATTGCCACCCACATTCTAGCAAACTGGTTCAAGGGTGAGGAGCTAACCACGGTGAAGCTGTTGCTCCAGGTGACAGAGGTCTTCGCAAAACACAAGAACTTGGTAAGATGAAGCCGAGGCCAAGGGCATGTTCTCAGGAAATGTTGTCACCTGAGGGAGGAATAGGACCTGGAGGTCTGATGTGTCCTCTAATAGACAGGGTGGGACACCCCTTGGAGTCAGAGATCAGATCTTCATGAGGCCAGTCCACCAAGCACAGGATCAGGGCTTGAGTCATTCCTGCTCCCTCCCTTCCCAGGAGAGGACCCCTGAGGAAGTTGTCCCATGGGTCACTTCAGAGGATAATCTCAGCCAATCCCAGGATCCCAGATATGTCATCCAGGTCTCCTGAATACCAGCCTCATCGTAACAGATGAGAAAGGCAGTGAGGAGGGGAACTTATGGTGTCGCGGGTGAAGGAGGCTCCTCTGTCTTCTCCCCTTTTCCCGCGGAGGGCAGAAGTCATCTGCCAAATTGCCCTCCTGGGCGGCTCAGGCTGACCATACCCCGTTTGCTGAGCCAGCCTTAGCTACAGAGTGAAAAGTGGCAGTGTGCCCTGGGCTCTGGTTTGTGGGGCTGGATTCGACTGAAATGAGAGCAGGAAAAAGGCCCGGCCCCGCATTTCCTGAGTGGCTGTCGCCCTCCGCTCGGCAGGTGAAGCGGCTGTCCATCCTGCAGCCGCACGTGCTGAAATGCTGCTACTCCTCCTGCGAAGGCATCGTGGAGGAGACTTTCCGGACGCTGAGTCACCTCCTTGAGGACCTCACCTGGCAGCACTCCTCTTACTTCCTTATTCAGCTGGCCTTCACTCTGGGCCCTTTCCTTGAGGAGGTGACGTCCCCTGAGGGGTCTGTCTTCCTCTGGGCAGCTGTGAGAGGAGGGACTTGGCAGAATTCCCTCGAGCTTGACATGATGCTCTTCTGTTGGGAGTCAGTCGACTGCTTCTGCGCTCTTGTCTCATGACTGTCAAAGGAGTGAGAGGAGCGAGGACGTGCCACGGTGACACCGGAGAGATGTGTTACTGGGGAATCCAAGCAGATCCTGAGGGAGGAGGAGCTCGGGGACTCCTGACTCTGGGTGACCAGTGGACAGATGCAGAGCTTTGTTCCCTGCATGTGTGTTTTCTCACCCAGGAGTCCGAGGATCTGCGCCTGATGGCCTTCCAGATCTACGCAAGTCTCCTGTCCAAGATCAAGAAGAGAGACCTTGTCTTCCCCTTGAAGCAGCAGATGCTCAACTCTATAGTTCTCCTTGTGCTGCACCTGAAAGATGTGAATATTGAGGTGGCTCAGGTGAGAGGCCAGGCCTTGGAGCCTATGTCTGGTCCCCAGTTCCCATGTAGGTGAGCGCTGAGCATGTGGGCAGCGGCTGTGGAAGCCACTAGCTTCCAGAAGGGACTAGAGATGACCTCAGTGACTTGGGAGGCTGAGGCAGGAGAACTGCAAAGTTTAAGGCCAGCCTCCGCGACTTTGTGAGACCCTGTCTTGGAATAAAAAATAAAAAAAGGTCTGGAATGTAGCTCAGTGGTAGAGCACCCCTGGGTTCAATCCCCAATACTGGAGAGAGAGGGGAAAAAAAAACATATATATATGGAGAGAGAGAGAGACAGAGACAGAGACAGAGACTAGAGATGACAAGATAAAGCACCAGTTTTCTCCAGCTCCCAGCTCCAGCCAGCTGGCCACCAACTTGCAGTAGAATATTGTGGTTTTGAAAACTCTGAGGAGGAACATCTCACGGACTGGTTGGTACCAGTCCCTCTCTCTGTTTCCCTGCCCTTGGCTTCCGCAGTCTTCTTGGAGACTGCTTTCGGCACCCTGCCCCGCCCCTGAGTGTGGACGGGCTCCCTGGGCAGGCCAGTTCCAGCTGGAGACAGTGTTGTGGGCAGAACAAAGAGAGCTGGACTGGGATGGGCTGAGCTCTGAGCCCAGGAGACCAGAAATGGGCACTGTAGCTAGAAACCCCGAAACCTGGCTTATCTTGTGAGAGGACACCCTGTTCTCACAGGACAGCTACTTTGCCATTTCGGAGGCCTTTTTAGGCTCCATTTGGGGATGCTGTGAAACAAGTGCTTGAAAGAAATTATCCTGTGGGTCAGGGTCCTCCCCAGTGGAGTCAGCGGTGATATTCCTGACAGGGCCGACCCTGATTCAGAGCGGTGACCACCAGTTGAGGGATTAAGACTTTGGGGAAAGTCTAAGCCAGGCACAGTGGTGCACGCCTGTAATCCCAGCAATTTTGGAGGCTGAGGCAGGAGGATCACAAGCTCAAGGCCAGCTTCAGCAATTTATCAAGACCCTGTTTGTAAAAAAAAAAAAAAAAAAAAAAAAAAAGATTAATGGTGCTGAGAATGTAGATCAGTGGTAGAGTACATCACAAAACAAGACTTTGGGCTGGGCACGGTGGCACATGCCTGTAATCCCAGCACTTGGGAGGCTGAGACAGGAGGATTGCAAGTTCAAAGCCAGCCTCAGCAACAACGAGGCACTTAGCAAGTCAGTGAGACCCTGTCTCTAAATAAAATACAAAAAGGCTGGGGATGTGGCTCAGTGGTCAAGTGCCCCTGAGTTCAATCCCTGGTACAAAAAAAAAAAAAAAAAAAAAAAAAAGACTTTGGGTAAATCTGATTTCAGAGACTGTTTTAGGCATGGGAAGCTGTGGGGCTGAGGCTAAGAGGTGGAGAATCCCCTCGCTCTGGGTCTCTGTGTAGTATTACAGCAATCAGAGAAGTCACTCTGTGACTTGCAAGCTCTACTTCATGGGAAACGGGGGCTTTCAACACAGCCAAATGCCTAGATGACTCCTGTCTTGCTCCTAATCCTGGGTCCCTATCTGTTCCCTGAGTTTCCATCCCCCTGGGGCTGGGCGGGCTGTCCTCTGTCTCCCTTCATGGCTGCCAGCCCCACTTGCATGACCCCTTACGTTGACCTCTTGTCTCTCCAGGTCTGCCAGCTCTCCCTCTGCCGCACAGCCA
The DNA here is from genome assembly GCA_025594165.1 of Tamias sibiricus. Taxonomy (NCBI): domain Eukaryota; kingdom Metazoa; phylum Chordata; class Mammalia; order Rodentia; family Sciuridae; genus Tamias; species Tamias sibiricus. The sequence goes on from CM046669.1 coordinate 33,268,258, forward strand.
CCTTACTGGGCTGGGCAAAGTTGAAAACGGTCTTCACCAAGAGAGATGTGTTTGCCATTCTCAGGACCTTGGTAAGCCAGCTGCCAACTCACCATTCTGCCCCTGTGCAAGGGAGGGTGGCGTCCCCAGCACTCTGTCCTTCTCCTGCAGCTAGGGGTTTGTTGTGGTGGCGGCAGCAGCAGTTCAATGATAAGCTGTCACTGAGTATCTGCTTTGTGTGAGGCACTTCGATGGTACCAGTCCCTCTGTTCCCTTCTGCCCTTTGCTCCCGAGATCTTCCTTTGCATCCTGCCCTCCCTTTACTTCCCATCTCAATTGGAGAGCCAGGCACACATATTGATAATTTCACAAAATTTTGGTAAGGGCAAAAAGAGAGGGTCGTACTTCCTCATATAATGGAGGGCACTCGGCACAGTCTGAGAGTTGAAGGAAGGCTTCCTGGAGGAGGTGTCATCCTCAGAGGGAGACATGGAAGGCAGGGTAACACTTAGTCGAAGAGAAGGGATCAGGAGTGAGTGCAGGTCAAGGTGACGGTATACACAGGGATGTGGAGCTGAGGCTTCACTTTGTCAGGGACTTTCCACGTATTATCTTACAGAATTTGATCCTCTAGCTGCCCTGAGAAATGAGGCCTGTTGTGTGGGGAGTTCTAAGTGGCTTGGAAACATCCCAGTAGGGGCAGAATAAATGGCTGCAGGGCCATGCAGGAAACACTACCCAGAGAAGCAGACTGTGTAGACTGAGGACTAAGACCCGTCCCGTAGCCTTTGCACATCCTCAGATGCAGCACATCCGGACAGAGCGCATAATATCACCATCTACCTGTGCTGCATATATCCCAAACAAATAAGCTTAATGCCCTAACTCCAAAGGACAGGTGAAAGTAATTTGTTATAAAAACAGCATGCATAAATATAAGTAACACAATAGGGCATAATATAATGATAACACATGTAAGTGCTTGGGTCCGTTTACCCTGGAAGACGTAATGAAGTAGTTGGCTCCTTACTCTTCTGCACAGAATCACTGTGAACAGATCCGCTTCCGATGCAGAGTGATATCAAATATCAAAGGAAGCTCGGTTGTCGGTGATTTGATTTCCACAGTGATGAATGATTTTTGGTAACATACTGAACAAAAGAAAGTTTGGTTTTGGATTTGTGTTGTAGATGCATTCCTAGAAAACCCAGTGTGCGCTTGAACTGTGCAAAAGTACTCTGTAATATGTACAAGATAGGGTCAAGGTCTGGGTACAGATTCTAAATAGGTTTTTAATTGATACAAATTTACGTATCAATCAGTAGAGTCCACAGTTGAGCACTGGTTGTTTCCCCGAGAGAAGGTGGGGCTCAGGTGGCCAGACCTTCCAAATGTTGAGAGCAGAAAACCCTGACTTTAGGTGACATTTCCCACATTTATGTTAGCAAACAATTTACAATGTAAAACATTATGTGGGCCCAACAAGAAGGTCTGCAGGCTGGCCTTGAGTCCTGGGTGGCAGCCTGCAGTCTGGGCAGGAGAGCACAGGAGTGGGAGACCGGGCCACACCATGCCGTGAAGGTTTGGGCGCCACAAAGAGCAGGATGTGGTGCTAGGGGCAGCAGGAGCCACTGAAGTGTTTAACAAGGGAGTGGCATGGTTAGAGAGCTGTGTACTTCAGATAAGTCACCCAGCCCAGGCTGTGGAATCAGAGGAAAGCTTCCCAGGGACAGATTAGGGGCCTCAGGGAGAGATGACAGTGTCGCAAAGATGAAGCCATGGATGAGATTAGCTGGTTGTGGAGACTGATTGAATGTGGAGCGTGAAGGTGGACGCCACTTGGGCCTCTGACCTGAATGGACACTGGTGTCATGAAAAATAAAACAACAACAACAACAACAACAAAAACAAAATTTTACTGCAAAGAGAAAAAGGAGAATAGGAAAGAAGAAGCTATGAAGGAGACACAGGAGAGGGGTTAGGGCTAATGGTCATTGTAAAGGGAAGGACACATTATCCTAAGACCTTCATGGGAGGAAGTCTGAGTAGACCCAGAAAAGGGGGTATCCCAAGGCAGGGAAGGAAGTTGTAAGAACACTTAATTATATGCAGCCCTCAGTCTAAATAGAAGGGTATAGACATGATTGATTCTTTTGCAGCCTAGAGAATATGGTATAAGATTGAAATTTTTAAGTCAAGATATGAATAAATAATATTTTTAAATGGGGTTCACTGTTCCATTGTTGGGAATAGGAGAAATGAGTGATCCAAAGATTGGAGTAAATCTATGTGAATTTTAGGCTTCTACTGGATCAAGGTCAGGGGAATCGATCCCTGTGGCTTGGTTCATCCAGAAAAGCTTCACAGTGGAAATAAGTTTGAGGAGCTGGGGTAAGGAGCGGGGGTGCAGAATGTCTTAATAGATTCTTGCACTCAGGGAATAACACCGGTTAGGCTCAAGATGTCCAAGGGGAGCGAGTTCAGGAATACAGGGTGGGGGCATGTGTGAGAGGAAGGTGGTGGACTGATTTCGTGCACATCAAGTTTGTAAAGTCTGTGGGTGGATCTAGAGCACTGGAAGTCAGGAATGTATCACTGAAGCCTGGGGCACGGGGCTGTGCTAGACCTGGATTTATGAACACTGAACACACTGCCCAGTGGTTGATGGAAGTTGTAATCACTGGCCCAGATCTGCTCAGCTAAGGAGGTGGCCCGTGGGACAGGAAGCTTATGAGTCAGTGCGGGATCCCAGGAAACACCAGCTCGAGCATCCTTTGAGGAAAATTAGGAAAGAAAATCAAGCGAAAAGTCAAAGAACAAGAAGAGAGGGATCATGGTCACATAAGAAAGTTTCAGGCAGCAATCAGTGGTCCGTGGTAGGACCGCAGCATGAGTTTAGGAGCATCCAGACCAGAGTGCAGGCTGGGTTTGGCCCATGGGAGCTAATGGTGACCTTTGCCAGGTCAGGGCTGGAGATGTAGGAGGAGGGGGCCTTGGGGTAAAATGACACATTTCCTGGGTAACTTCAACAGTGGCAGAGGTGAGCAGGGGGGCAGGCTCAGCCTCACATCCTTTAGGCAGAGCAGCGTCCCTTCTGAAGGAGGGGATATTTCCAGTTAGGATTTTTATTTGAAGAAAAGATCCTGCTACCAAAAAGTTGGAAAAAGGGGCTGGGGTCTTGGCTCAGTGGTAGAGTGCTTGCCTAGCATGTGTGAGGCACTGGGTTCTATCCTCAGCACCACATAAAAATAAATAAATAAAATAAAGGTATTGTGTCCATCTGTAATTAAAAAAAATTTTTTTTAAAGTTGGAAAAAAACATGAGTGTCACGTCTTTGACTGCAGCTGGGCGCGGTGGTGCACGCCTCTAATCCCAGCAGCTCTGGAGGCTGAGGCAGGAGGATCTCGAGTTCAAAGCCAGCCTCAGCAACTTAGCGAGGGCCTAAGCAACTCAGTAAGACTCTGTCTCTAAATAAAAAACAAAAAAAGGGATTGGGGATGTGGCTCAGTGGTTGAGTGGCCCTGAGTACAATCTCTGGTACCCAAACACAAAACAAAAACAAAACAAAAACAAAAAAAAAAAAACCAAAAAACTTTACTGCAAAGTGAAAAAGGAGAATAAAAAAGAAGAAGCTAGGAAGGAGACAAAGGGGAGGGGTTAGGGCTAATGGTCATTGTAAAGGGAAGGACATATTATCCTAATATCTTCATGGGAGGAAGTCTGAGTAGACCCAGAAAAGGGGGTATCCCAAGGCAGGGAGGGAAGTTATAAGAACACTTAATTATTTGCAGCCCTCTGTCTAAATAGAAGAGTATAGACATGATTGATTCTTTTGCAGCCTAGAGAATATGGTATGAGATTGAAATTTTTAAGTCAAGATATAAGTAAATAGTATTTTTTAAATGGGGTTCACTGTTCCATTGTTGGGAATAAGAGAAATGGGTGAGCCAAAGATTGGAATAAATCTATATGAATTTTAGGCTTCTACTGGGTCAAGGTCAGAGAAAGCGATCCCTGTGGCTTGGTTCATCCAGAAAAACTTCACAGAGGAAATAAATTTGAGGAGCTGGGGTAGGGAGTAGGGGTGCAGAATGTCTTAATAGATTCTTGCACTCAGGGAATAACACCGGTTAGGCTCAAGACTGTCCAAGGGAGCAGAAGAAGGCAATGGCCTCTCTGTAATGGAACACCTCTCCTTACAGCTGCAAGTGGAGGCCAACAAAGCCGTCTGGTTTCTGAAGCAATGTGTGACTCTCTTCAAGAGCTCACAGGTCTTCATCCGCCAGGCAGCTGTGTGGTTTGCAGGTATAGAGCCACTATGTCTTTGATGTACGGTCCATCAAACAGACTGAGGCCCCAGGATATAGTTACAGGACCCTGGTAATGACACTGACTGCCTTTACCTGCCCTCCTCCCCTGCAGGAAGCCCCTGGTTGGGTTGGCTGACCTTCCTGTAGCTGAATGGGCAAGTCCTGAGAGGCCCGAGTTGGAGCAGAGGGGTGCTCACCCCTCTACCTGGCCCAGTTTGGTCAGAATCCTTTAGAAAATCAGGGACAGCAATTTTGACTTTATGGGAAATGTTCAGACCTGCGGCTGGTGGCCTCAGGAAAGTCAGACTAAGGGGGGCAATGGTGAGTGTTTGGGGAAGGGCAGGGGAAGCACTTGTGGCCAGGACATCACTGAGGTGCCTCTGTGTGTCCCTGTAGGCCAGATCATCCAAACCTTCAACCTGGAAGAGATGGAGGAAGTTGAGGATGCGTATTCAGGTGAGCTGGCCCAATTGCCCACTGCGTCCATCCCTTGGAGGTACCGTGTGGTGGGGAAGGTTCAGGAAGGAGGAACAGCACTCAAAACATGATCATCCAGTCTGAGTGAAGAGGAGGCTTGGCTCCAGGGCATTTAGGTTTGGGGGTGCTGGTCAGGCCCATCTCGCTTGGGCCCCATTCATCAGCCAGGATGGTTCCTTGAACTCTTCCTAGGAGACACAGCCAACTTCCTCCTTGGGGGACTCAGGGTGCCCAGCTCCTTTCCTGAGGAGCTGCCAGTACTGCTGGTGTTGTGGTCCATGCCTCTCCACCATCTTTCTGAGATGTGACCACCGCATGTTCTTCCTGTCCCTCCCTCTCCCCTTTCTGCACTGTATCCCTGACATAGTGGTTCCCAAGTGTGGCCAAGTCCCTGGCTGCAGCTCTCTAGGAGGCCAGAGTTATTCTACTGGTAGAGGGCAGAGACAGGGAGGGGAAGGTCGAGTGGACTGAAAAGATTGGGGACAGGTACTGGATGAGGAGCCACTGGCCCAGCAAAATCTCCAAGCTCAGGGCATATTTGTGATCTTGCTTGTAACTGAGCAGCATGGACTCTCATTCATACCTTAGAAGATGCCAGTCCCATTCCACTGCCCTATTCCTTTCCCACACTGGACCCACTGGGTGGCCTTTCTCTGGTCAAAGCCACATGGCAGTATCTGTGTTGCAGCCCTAGGGCACATGCAGAAGGACCCCGACCCTGTGGTCAGCTGCCTTACCACACAGACCCTCTACGTCCTGGAAGCCCAGAAGAAGATGCTGCTGGCCAAGCCCCCCACTTCCTGCTTTGGCAGGAGGAGGCCCCAGAGGAAGCCTTTTTAAGCCTGTGTCCCTAGGTTGCTAAGACTGTGACAGCAGGGCCAGGCTGCTGAGCCCTACACTAGAAATGATGTGTCCCCAAAGAACTTTGCTAATAAAAGAAGAAAGCATGTACTTTTGCGGAAGTCGATGTCAATTCTTGGCCGCAAGAGGTAAGGCCATCTGTCCTGAGCTGCCTTTTCTGCAATAAATATCTGGGGCTAGGCTGGCCTCTCCCAGCTCTGCTCCAGTGTGTCCTTTATAGATGGAGGTCAATCACAAGACTCAGAAACATACTTGCACCCCTGCCTTCGAAACACAAGGAGCAGTCTTGCTTTGCTACAACCAATGATAAATGTAGATGTTATTAAAAATCTATTAACAGTTGGGCTGGAGTTGTAGCTTGGTGGTAGAGCACTTGCCTAGCATGTGTGAGGCACTGGGTTCAATTCTCAGCACCATTCAGCTGAGCAATCTCAGCTGAACGTGTAGTTTCATGTGAAGTAGCTTGAACCAGGAACTGGATGTCAGGACCCGTGAGGTATCTAGAATTCCTGTTGTGCAGGGCAGTGTTCTTGACAGGAAGCAATGAAGTCCACTCTTGCTAATTAAGAAAGAAAGTGATTGGTGTGGTGGTGCACATCTGTAATCCCAACAGCTCAGGAGGCTGAGGCAGGAGGATCAAGAGTTCAAAGCTCAGCCTCAGCAATTTAGTGAGGCCCTAAGCAACTTAGTGAGAACCTATCTCAAAATAAAAAGAAAGGACTGGAGATGTGGCTCAGGAATAGGGATGCCCTAAAAAAAAAAAAAAAAAAAAAAAAAAAAAAAAAAAAAAAAAAACCAGTACTGTGGCTGCGCCTTGTCACAGCCCAAACCACAACCCAAGTGACAGTGCTGGGGCTGGATTGCAGAAGTTGGCCTCTGTTTCTCCAAAGAGCCAGGTGTCCTCCCCAATACCAGGGTGAGCACCTGCTCTCTCCCGCTGCCCGTTAGAGTCGGTCTTACCCAGGCCCATCTGACAGAGTCCCCGGAGCATCTTTGGTCTATGTGGGATCATCTGCTCTGTAGCTACCAACCCTGCCCCTCCTTCTCCCAGCCAGATTTGCCTATTACCCCTGACCTTCAGTCACTGGGCCCCGGTCAAAGTTCATAGGACAATAACCCATGTCCTAAAAATGATAGGTTCTCCATAGGCAAAAACAAAATCCTCCATGCTCTGGCTCGGTTGGTGCCATCCACTGTGGGGCAGAGGCCTGGTTTGCATTGCTTGTGTCCTGCAGTGCCTGGCCTCCGTTCCCTGCACCCAAACCTCGTAGAACACATCGTGGTCCCTCTTTCCTCACCCTTTCCACCCCATAGACCTTTCCCAGAGCAGCTGGAGTCCCTTGTCCATGCCTGCCAACAAATCTCAAGGGTGCCATTGAAAGCCACAAGGTCTCTACTTTGGCCAGAATCGCTTTGCCCTCACTGCCCTTGGCCTGTCCTCTGGCTCCCCCATCAGCTACCCCCACCTATCACTAGGTTCCTTATCAGATGAACACTTTATAGATGGAGGTAAGTGGGGAACACAAGACTCAGAAACATACTTGCACCCCTGTCTTTGAACCTCCAAGGAGCAGTCTTGCTTTGCTACAACCAATGATAGATGTCATTAAAAATCTATTAACAGGTGGGTTGGGGTTATAGCTCAGTGGAAGAGCACTTGCCTAGCCTAGCATGTGTGAGGCACTGGGTTCAATTCTTAGCACCATATATAAATAAAGATCCATTGACAACTAAAAATTTTTTTTGTAAAAAATCTATTAACAGATCAGGTGCTTTGAGATAATACTTCCAAGACTGTTCTGAGCCCCCCACCCCCACCCCACACACATTTTCCCCACCTTTGTCAAACTAAGGTAAGGGCACAAGGTCATGAATTCTAGGGCCATCTCTGTCCCAGTATGACCTTGGCCAATCCTATCAGCGTCTCTGCCCCTAACTTCCCTTCATCTGTAAATTGAGAGAGTTGTTGGGGGGTGGGAATGACCTTTTAAGATGCTACCCAGCTCAATAAATTTCTCTTATCAAACTCTGAGAAAACTGCCCTGTAGCTTTGATCCTAAGTGGAATTTTTCTTGACTCTTGTTTTCCAAGATTTCTAAAGCAAGCAGGTATTATTTTTATAATCTTGGGGGAAGAGCACTCCACAATTAAAAAAAAAAGTTAAAAGAAATCCCTTAACCCTGTCTCCCCCGACCCAAGGACATTGGTGTCCTCAACATAAGGTGACCTGAGTTTGGAAAAACTTGCTGCCATCCCGGGGGGGAGCTCAATGTCAGGAGGCCCCACCACAGAAGGCCTGGCATCTTCACGGGCTCCTGGTCCCCAGGTTTCATTTATACATCCAGTCAAAAACTACCACCCTCAGGAAGCCACCCTGCTTCCGAAAGCAGGAGCTGTGGCCCCGAGTGAGTGGGGACTTAGGGGCAATTCTTCCCAGTCATGTCTCCTTCCATGGCTCAGGGTCCCCTCTCACTCTTTCCGTTTGAGAACCAGGGGGTCTTGCTGGAACCCTTTCCTCCCACCTGTGACAATGTGGCCTCCCACAGGCTCCAGGAACTGGCTGGCTGGATCACGTCCAGCTGTGGGTCTCAATAAGCAGCAAGGACCAAGGACCCATGTAGGTGGAGGAAGCTACTTGGCTACTTGGTTTTATATTTAAGAAAGCAAGCAAGCCAGGCGCAGTGGTGCACGCCTGTCATCCCAGCACTTGGGAGGCTGAGGCAGGAGGATCGCCAGTTCAAAGCCAGCCTCAGCAATGGTGAGGCACTTAGCAACTCAGTGAGACCCCGTCTCTAAATAAAATACAAAAAAGGGCTGGGGATGTGGCCCAGTGGTCGAGTGCCCTGAGTTCAATCCCCAGCACCAAAAAATAAAAAAATAAAAAGAGAGACCTGATCGTCTTCCTGGTACAGCGATCAGAAAGCAAAGCTTTTAGAGATCTTGGCTGGTGATGAAGATGCAGATTTCCCTCAGGGAGCTCTTTTCCCTGGAGATGGGCCAGAATCCCCCAGCTTGATGGAGGGGTGCCTAGTTATCAAAGGGGAGCACCAAAAAAGAAAAAGAAGAAGAGGAGGAGGAGGAGGAGGAAGAAGAAGAAAGAAGGGCAGGACTATAGCTTTTTAAAGATTGAAAAGCACTGACCTAGAAATAAAAACCAACAACCATGGTAGAGCTATTTTCTGATATGAACTTTTTTTTTTTTTTTTTTTTTTTTTTTTTTTGTGGTACCAGGGATTGAACTCAGGGGCACTCAACCACTGGGCCACATCCCCAGCCCTTTTTTTGTATTTTATTAGAGACAGGGTCTCACTAAGTTGCTAAGTGCCTCACCATTGCTGAGGCTGGCTTTGAACTCGCGATCCTCCTGCCTCAGCCTCCCAAAGTGCTGGAATTACAGGCGTGCACCACCACACCCGGCTGATATGAACTTTTTATATTTCTCTCTTCTCTCCGTAAGTGGCAAGGGGAGGATGTGTCTGGTCTCCACGGCCCTAGAAGAGGTACACAGTACATTAAAGGAAATGGGGGCTGTGGTTGGGCAGGGCTGGTTCAAATCTCGACTCTGTCCTAATTAGCTGTGAGCCTGGATATGTCACTTTCATTCTGGGACACTTCTCATTTCATAAAATGAGAATATTACCTCTCATAGGGGGTAGTGAAAATCCACACACACAAAAATGTCCTGAGCAGTGTCTGGAATACAGTAGATGCTCAATAAATGCTAGTGCCTGCTCTTCCACCAACGGCACCTGCCCCAACCCTGGGAGGCAATGTGTGGAGTCTGGAGAGGAATGTGACACACTCTGAAAGCTCTGCTTCCTAATTAAGGAGGCCATAAACTCACAGCCCAAGAAGTTCTTGTTACGTTGGGCCCATGCCCAGAGACCAGCCCACCAACAACTTCCCAAAGAAGGCCCATCAGCCAAAGGCCTGCAGTCCTCAGGGACCACGCCTCCACAGACAAGGGTCATTGGGGTTTTATTTATGACAACTTCTTAGAACACACACATCCAGTCTAGGAACGGAAATGTACAACATGAGGCTTAAATAACTTTCATACATTATGTACAGTCATCAGCAGAGGTACAAAACATATATATATGTACACCTTGTGCTAGTCACATCGCAGAGCCAAACAAAACCCTGCAGCCTGGGCGGGGGTGATGGCTAGGAAAGAGCTGGTGGTCAGGGCAGGACCCTGATTCACTTCAGGGGTCTTCTCTGACTCTCTGCTCTTCATCAAGCAGTTTTTACTTCCCACTTCCTGGCAAGGCCCTAGGGACACAGGTTTAAAGGACTGGACTAAGGTGTGGTGGGGGCTGAGGGGTCATCTGGGTGTTGGAGGTGGAGGGGTGTGGACACAAGGGACAGAACAAAGGTGCCAGAGAAGAAACAGAACTTTCCCTGCAGATTTTGTTCCATACGTAAGAGGGCAGTGACAATCTGGGAGCTGGGAGAGGAGGGCCAGGTTCAGGAAGGCCCGTGGGGGACACTGGCCATTGGTCAGGAGGAGGCTATGCCCAGCAAAGAAGGCAGCAAGCAGTTTCTTGTTTGAGATGGCAAAGGGACAGGAGCCACAGGTTTGGGCCACACAGTGGGAAGGAATTCACCATTCCTGCAGGACAGGCCCTGCCCACACAAACAGGCCAGGCACAGGCAGGGTCCGAACAGCTAGAGGGGTGTGCCTGCACCCAGCCCAGACCCCATCGGGAAGTGCCCCCCCCAAGAGCTGGGAGTGGGCAGAGCAAAGAGCTGTCTCCCCGACTTCACAGTGGCCGCCTGCCTCTGCTCCCACCACGCTGGGCGGCAAGAGAAAATTCCAGCCACTCAGCGTCGTCCTTACGGTGGGTTTGTGCTTTAAACTGCCCTCTGCCAAAGCCACATGGCCCTAGGTGGGCAACAGGGCAGGACAACTGAAGGCGGAGTTTCCAAGGCTGCAGCTGGGGTGAGGGTGGGTGGGCTGGAGGCCACTCCCAGAGCTGCAGCTGTCCCTTCCCAAGCAGCTGGTGGTACCCTGACCACCAGGCTCCAGCCTCCACCTTCTTGCCTACCTCCCTTCTTGGCAATCTCCCACGGAGCTCCAGGTGCGACCTTCGAGGATTCTGGCTGCCTCAGAGGGGCCAAGTCACTCAAGTAAAATCAAATACTAACTGGCTAATACTGAGAATGAGGTCCTGACTCAGGACTGTGCTGAGGGCCCATCCACCTGGGCGGAAGCCAATCCACTTCAAAAGCAAGGGCAGGGGCTCAACCCAGGAGGCAGGGAGTCTGGGGCCAAGTTCTTCAGGCTCGGCAGGGCTGGGAGCCAGACCCTGGGGCGTGGGGACAAGGGAGGGCTCTACTCCCAGAGCCCACAACATAGATGTGGCCTGGGCTCAAGCCTTAGGACGGGCACAAAATGACGATTACAGGCTAAGACCTAGCCTCAGCAAGGGCAGCCACCAATTCTAGACACGGGCATCCCTAGTATAACTGGGGACAAGGTCAACCTGGCAGGAGCCTCCCAGGCCCAGGACTGTGCACACGGCCTGCAAGAGCCCTGCCATTGTGCTCAAATCACAACCAGTTTGTGCTTCCAACTCTGGGTGCTTGTGCAGTGACCGGGGACCTGCCCCCCTGACCATGGGCCTCTGGAAAGAGTGGGTGACTCCAACGCTCGCAGAGCACAGGTCCGGGCGGCTCAGAGACGACTGGCTCAGGGCTCCTGAAGGACTTCAAGTTTAGAGTCAATGACACTGGCCGGGACAGCAGAGCCGGCCCCGCTGTGAGGTAGGGACCCATCAGGAATGGCAGAAAGCGGCAATGACGATGAGCACCTCTCGCAGGGCCGTAAGACCACACCTCGTGCAGGCCTTGCAGCTACAGTACAGTCACCTGGGCTGGGGCGGGCCCATGATGGGGCCTCCCTGGCCCATGGGGGCAGGGGCAGGGGCACGAGTCTCAACGTGTTTCTGTAGTTTTAAACAGTCATGCGGACGGGTTTGAAGGTCGAAGCTTTCTGTTCAGGTGGGGAGGGATGGACAAGGAGGGGGAGACTTGTGGTCACTTCTGAGTGCTAAGGGAGCTACCCAGCACTCGAGGGATGGGAAGAAGGACTTCCAGTCATAGCAGACAGACTGTCCAGGTTCCAGGAGATCATGCTCACTCAGACTCAATGCCACGCCCAGCAGGGGCCCCCCAACAAGCAGGACAGCCTCCTTAGACTGTGGGGTAGCTCTGAGGACGGCTCAGGGAGGGTGCCAGGCCTCAGCTTTCAATGGGGCCTGACCCTCCCCACCAGGCTGACGTGGAGCAGACTCCAACAGCGCCAGCCAGAGGGAGGGATGCTCAGGACAGAAACACAGCGCCACTACTGGGAAGTGCATACGTCACCATGTCCTCTGAACAGAGCTGGGAATCCTGGCTTCCTGACTAGGGCCAGGAAGCACAAGACCAGCGAAGCAACGGAAAACAATGTGGACAGGCATGGGGAGAAGCCAGGGGTAAGGGACAGAGCTGGCCCCTCCCAAGGCCCATTCCTGTGAATTCAAAGTGGTTCCAACAGGGGGCGCCAGAACACTGGTTTGGCCCCCTCCCTGGAGCCCAGGGGAAAGAGCGGCTCCGTGAACTAACTGCCTCCTGACCTCCAATCTCGAGGGAGGCCCACACCCCCTGCTGCCTTTAAGGCTTGAGAATGTGCCCCCTGAATAACCAGAAGGACAGAAGCTGAAAAGACCCCTTGTCCTATTCAGGGGTGAAACGACGGGTTGACTGGAAGGGAGGGGCAAGGTGCCAGGCAGTCCTCACCACCCGAGCAGCTTCCTAGTGGGCATGGTCCACCCAGCTGCTTCCTATGTGACCATGTGGGAGTCCGGGGAGCAGGGCTCCCCAGCCCTGGGCTGTGGGGTGAGCTCCCCCGCCTTCCAGGGGTGGTGGACACGAGACCCCTCGAGTAGAAGACACAAGTGGCGCAGCGGGCATGGTTGGCGTAAGGCTGCCCAGCACGAGGGCCAGGCCCCGGGGCGGAGGAAGGCACTGAAGCTCAGGCGGCCCAGAGGCCAGGGGGGCACTAGAAGGGTCCCCAGGGACAGAGCTGGGGATAGGTCAGGGTTGCAAAGAGTGGCAGAGGGCATTTCTCTCCTTTGCAAAGCTAACAGAGGAGGTGGCCCTAGACTGCTGGGGAGCAAGGTTCCTAAAGCTGAGGGAAAGAATGTGTGGGAGGGAAGTTCAAGTCGGTTTCCAGGAGGCAACAGCAAACAATAAAAAATAATAAATTAACAAAATGAAGTATTCCTGACCATCTCCTCAAAGGGATCTTTCTAGTAGCTCCACCTTGGCCCCATCAGAATGGGACCCCAAGGAATGGTTCAGGCCCACTGGGACTAGATGTTGTTGGCCATAGGGTTCAAGGTCAGCTGCAAGGCCTAGCTGCCTACACCTGGTTTCCATGGTTACCTGAGGACTACCTTGTTGGGCTCAGAGGCAGGTGAAGTGGTACAGAGGCTGAGCTGGGAGCTCATCAGAGGGGCATGATGGGCTAGAGCTGCTTCCCCTCCCCTACAGGCCCCACTCTGGACCAATGGCCTGGAGCAGGGCTAGCTCAGCAGACCATGTGGCCAGCCGGCGGGGAGGCCAGGGGACTTCTAGGGGAGAGGAAGGAGGGGATAATGCCCTTTGGCTTCACAGCTTGATTTCCTCTCCAACTTCTCTCACCAGGAGGCTCCTAAGAGTCAGGGAGGAATGGAGGTGATAGCATCCTATGGCCGAGGGAGAGGGAGCGGAACAGGAGAGGGGCCACACCCTCTGCCCCCAGTGCAGCTGGCCAGTCTGGTCGGGCCACGGTTTCCCTTCCATGCAGTGAAGGCTGCTGCAGTTGAGGGTCCGGGCACGCCCTGACCTAGCTCCTAGGGGTGGCCGCTGGTAACCGCCGTATGCTCCAGAACTTCACCGTCAGGTCACTGGGAGAAGAGGACAGAGAGGGGCTGGTCAGCTCTCTGAGTGAGCCCAGCTGGCAGCTCCCCAAAACAAAGGATGAGCTGATTCCCCAACTCCCCACATGTGGCCAGGACTGCAGGGTAGGCACTGCCCAGGAGGAGGGCGGACCCCAGGGTAGAGGAGTGCTGGGCCAGGGAGGCCTGTGGTCTCAAAGGCCCGGGGGGGGGGGGGGGGGGGGGGGGGGGGGGGGGCCCTTATCCTGGGCTTTCCTTTTTGTTGCTATTTTGTTTGTCCACCTGAATGCTCCCTCCCTGCTCTCTGCTACCTGGCATCCCTCTCCTGGGACTCTGTCCCATGGTTCATGCTGGGAGGAGGAAGGTGGGTGGAGAGGGGCAGGTGGAGCAATCTCTCTGGGCCAGGCTATGAAGGGACAGTAAGAAAGAAGAGTAAAATGATCTCATACCGTGAAGAAGCAGCTCAGACCGAAGTGGGGGAAAGACAGGGAAAAGGAAAGAGGGGAAGAACGAGAGAGGAGGCCAGGGAGAGAGGGGCAGGGTCAGGGCATGGTGGTGGCGCGGCCCTTTATGGCCAGGACTCGGCGAGGAAGGCAGGGGGTGAGTCCAGGGACGTAATTCCACAACTTTACCCGGCAGTCACTGTTGGGGGAAAGAGTTGGAGAGGCAGAAAGGAGAGGCAGGAGGACACAGGAGGGGGACAGGGAGAGAAGGGACATGGTCGGAACAAGAAGGAAAAAGAAGGGACCCATCTGAGTAGAACCCCCGGGGCCACGGCCTGGGTGCTGCCTGCCGGGGACCAGAGCTGGGGCTGAAGGGAGCTGTGGTCGGGCTGGCAGGGCTGAGAGACGCCTGGACGGGGCGGAGACTGCTGGTGGCATTGCTGTGTCAAGAGCACGGAGACAGGTGGGCAAGTCCCGGCCCTGGGCTCAGCGGCTCCCTGACCCCTGCCTAGTGCAGCGCCTGGCACACAGGCACTCAGAGAAGGCTGGCACCAGCTAGGTACAGACAGGAGGGTGCCGGGGCATCTGCTCTGTGAGCAGAGTCTTCAGGGAAAGCTGTGTGGCCCTGAGCCTCCCAGCTGTCCTTCCCACACCAGGGAGAGGGACGTGTACCCAGGCAGCCCTCTCTGTCCAGCACCTACCTGGAGGCTGTGAAGATGTGCTTAGTGTTGGTACAGATGGCATTGATGGGGCTGTCGTGGCCCTTGATCTCACCAATGGGCGTGAAGTTGTCCACGTTCCAGACTTTGATGACGCCCGCACGGCAGGCGCTCAGCAGCATGGGGCGGCCCGGGACGAAGGCCAGGGCACACACCCAGTCCTTGTGGGCATTGGGGATTTGCTGTGGGAGGATCAGGACTGGTGAGGGCTAGGGGAGGTGAGGAGGCGGGAGGGGCCTGCCCTGGGGCCCCAGGAGCACAAGCCCCTCCTGCCAGGGGTAGAGGGCTGCCGCCAGGCTCCCTGGCTTCTATGACTGTCCCGCAGATGGGCAGGGCTGGCTCATGCTGAGGGCTTCAGGAGCCCTGATATGGGTCCTTCTGCCCTGGCTCCCAGGTTCAGACCTAAGACCTGCCCTGAGAGGTCGGGCTCCAACAGAAATGCTCCCAGGAAAGGGAATCGGGTGACGGAGCTTCACATTCAAACCCAAGGGCCAACAGCAAAGTCTTTGCTGAGAGCAGGTGCCCAAGGGGAGACGGTGGGATCAGGAGAGGCTGGAGGGGACTCGGGTGGGGGGCAGTGGGGACAGACATGGAAGAGGGTGGGGGCCAGGCAGACTAAGGGAGCTCTGCTTGGGGCCCTGACCCTGGCCACCCTCCCCCTTCCCTCCATCCACACCTGAATGAGCTCCTGCTGCTCCAGGTCCCACTTCTTGATGCCGTTGTCCCGGGAGCCACTGAACAGGATGTCTCCCTGGATGGCCAGGCACTCGATGCCATCGTAGTGCGGGGGCTCAAAGTTATGAGTGGGGCCGATGGTCCCTGTCACACACTCACCGAGCTGGAACATCTGGGGGAGGAGGGAAGGGGTGGGAGAGCCCCAGAGGGGCAGGGGTAGGAGGCTGGCATGGGGAGGCCAGGACCCAGGCACTGCTGTGGAAGCATTCGCCACAGCCCTTCCCCCCATCTCTCTTCGATAGGCTTCCTTCCAGTTTCTGACCACACAGTTTCCAACTGCAGACTCAGAGCAAACCAAATTAGTGTTGCTTGTATGCTTTTATGGTTCTTTTTACTAATGATAGTTACAGGTGGACACAATACCTTTATTTTATTTATTTTTATGTGGTGCTGAGGATTGAGCCCAGTGCCTCACCATGCTAGGCGAGCACTCTACCTCTAAGCACAACCCCAGCCCCCTATTTATCATTTTGATAGAAGTATTGCATCCTGATCAGGGGATTTTCCGTTTGTTCTTAGACATTTGGGCTGTTTCTAATTGTTCAGCACTTACAAAATAATGCTGCAGCTTTATTAATTAATAACTAATTAATTTTAATGAATTAACAATGCTGTAACTTTCTGCACACCTTCCTGCCTTCTTTGGGGTGATTTCTTCAGCATAAATCCCCAGAATTCTCCTTACTTTTCATGAGGACTCCCAAGACAACAAGCAGCAAAGGTAAAAGAAAGTGATAGAAACACCCGGAATACCCCAGCCAGGTCTGGGAGCAAAGGAAGCTCAGATACCTTGACGTAGTGGTCCTTGGAGCCAGTCACCACCAGGTCATGCTGGCTGGCAGTCTGGGTGACTGTCAGGCACATCACGGGGCCAATGTGGCCAGTCAGCTTGCCAATGGGCTGGAACCTGCGGTGGAGAGAGGGCCAGCCAAGAGCAGTGGGTTAGAGGGGACCCTGCGTCAGGGTGGGGTCTGCCCTGAGACAAACAGGCCTGCTAGGGTACTCTCCCCTCCCCCTCCAAGCAAGACCGAGAACCTAGACATATGCTGCCGTGGGTCCCAGGGGTTTCAGAGGAGGGGACACAGCTCAGTGGCATGTGGGACTGGGGGCCCAGCTGAGGTCCTGCCCACGCTGGGCTGGTCATCCCAAGCTCCCTTGGGCCATGCCGAGCCTCTTCGCCAGACAGCTCACTGACCTGCTGAGCTCCCAGATGCGGACGGCATTGCCTGCAGCCACGTACAGCATGGAGCCGGAGGGGCTGAGGGCCATCTGGTTGATCTGGTGCTCCCCCTGGGCACTGGTGATGGCCCGCGTTGAAGTGGCAGCACAGGCGTCACCTGAGATGACCTGGCCTGAGGACCTGCCCAGGAGGAAAAGTGGCAAGGCCAGAGATCAAAACAGTCCACCACGCAGGCCAGGAAACTAACAAAACCTCCCTTAGACCAGCCCTGGTAACCCCTGCTTCCAGGAAGCCTGATGAAGACTGACGGAAGATGAACAGGTTTCTCTAGAAGTGGGACCAAGGGGAGAGCGCCACTCCACCCCCAGCTGTGACACACACTGCTAATGCACACCAGCAGGCCTGGGAAGACCGCAAAGATGGAGGCAGGGGATGGCTTTGAACCTGGGCCTTCTGGAAATCACTCAAACTCCCCCCACCCACTGTTTCGTCATCTGTGAAAAGAGGCGATGATACCCACTCCCCTTCAGCTGACTTTTCTCCTAAGACTCCTTTTTTTTTCTAAAGAGCAGTTTAAGCCTTATAGCAAAAACTGAGTGGATAGCTGGGTGCGGTGGCGCATGCCTGTAATTCCAGCACTTGGGAGGCCGAGGCAGGAGGATCGTGAGTTCAAAGCCAGCCTCAGCAATGGCGAGGCACTTAGCAACTCAGTGAGACCTTGTCTCTAATAAAATACAAAAAAGGACTGGGGATGTGGCCCAGTGGTCGAGTGCCCCTGAGTTCAATCCCTTGTACCAAAAACAACTGAGTAGACGATATGGAGATTTCCCATACACCTCCTTCCCCCCAACATGCACAGCCCTCCCATTATCAACAGCCCACACCAGAGTGGACCAACATTGACATATCATCACTGCAGTCCATCATATATGTTGGGGTTCATTCTTTTTTTTTTTTTTGATATTTATTTATTTACTTTAGTTGTACACAATGCAATGAATTTATGTTTACGTGGTGCTGAGGATCGAACCCGGGCCGCACACGTGCAAGGCGAGCGCTCTGCCGCTGAGCCACAACCCCAGCCCCAGGGGTTCATTCTTGAATTTGGTTAAATGTATAATGACATTATCTCCCACTATAGTATCACATAGAATAATTTCAACTGCCCTAAAACATCCTCTGTGTTAAATTTTTAAGGACCAAAACAAATAACAGATTGGGGTTTACATAAAAGGACAAAATATGACTTATGGTGCTCATCTAGCTCAGTCTCCCTGTGTCTGCTTGGGGCTGTCAGGGCCAGGACTCAGGACCAAGCTCATCTCCCCTGGCAGGTGGCTGGCCTGGCTTTGAAGGCTGCTGCCACCTGCTGGTCTCACCCTGTTTCCAGTTCCCTCATTCAGATTCCTATTTATATCCAGCATGTCTCAAAGGACAGGGCGTGGGGACTGGGGCAAAGGTGGGAGCCAGGCAGGCCAAAGGCTCACCAATTTGCTGCCCCAGAAACCGTCCCCCAAACCAAGAGATCTCATCTTGTCCCCCAGAGTCAAGCCAAGTCCAAGGGCAGTAAGGGCCTTTGTGCCCATGTGGCCAGTTTGGGCTGGGCTCAGTGGGCACCTGGTCTGGAAAAACGATGTTAGCAACCCAGTTTGCTGCAGCCCAGCACCAGGAGGGCAGGCGGAGGGACTTACGTGAGAGTCCGAATGCACTTGGCTGAGTCCCGGATGTCCCACACCTTGATGTAGGAGGTGGACACGGAGAACACCAGCCCCGAGTGGCTGCAGTACTTGATGGAGACCACGTTGTTGGGATGGCCCTTTAGAGCTGCGATCTCCTGCCCCGTAACCAGGTTCCACATCTTGCAGCTTCGGTCTGTGGGCGAGGGGAGGAGTCAGGAGAAAGGGGAGTGGTGTCAGCCATGGGAAGTGGGTGGGGGTGGGGGGCAGGCAGCTCCCCTGCACTGGCCTGTCGAAGGAAGGGTCAGAGTGATCTGGAGGAAGGAACTTTAAGTCTGACGGAAAGAAAAACAGACACATGCTTATGTACACGTGCATGTGCTTGAGAAAAACTCAGGCGAAAGAAGTTGGCAAGAGCTTTAGAAGGGAGAGTCCTAGAAGCACTGCCAAGATGTCCTGAGCTAAAACAAAATTCCCAAGCCTTTGGTGCCTGTTCCTACAGATGCCAACACTGACTAACTGAGCGAGTGGCGAGCAATTTTCATAGGAAAACTTGAAAGACAATCAATCACACCTTTTGATTGACAGCTACCTCCCTCTTGCTGTGGATGTACATATTTGCATACGTACACATGCTCGTGTTTCTATTGGGCACATGCACATCTACTACAGATTTGTACTTTCTGCTGGTCAAATTTCTGTGCTGTTGTGACTTAGCAGCACGACTCTGTGGGGCTCTGCTGCTGAGATCAGAGGACTGGCTTAGCTATGGATGCCGGGATGTCCGGAGAGTAGTGGTGTTGGAGGACTAAGATGTGCCCATAGGTTGGACACCTGAGAAGCTTCCTGAAGTTTCTAAGGAAGATCTGGAAGAAAATGCTAGGTGCAGTCAGCAGGGCCAGCTGCATGGGATGGGAGCCTTGAGCCGAGGCAAGAAACATGGTGGTAAGCAAGTTGACCCCGGAGCCTTGGCTCACGGGAGCCTTGTGTTCTTGTCTCCTTCATGGCTCACTCTGGCCAAGGAAGGGTGGGTGGGGGACCCTAACCCTATCTGGCCAGCCAGAGTTCCACTTACCTTTGGACCCTGTGAAAAGCAACTCGTCTGTGGCGTCCAGGCAGAGGATGGGCTTGGTGTGGCCCTCGGCCACGGACACGCACTGCAGCGGGGCTGTCCGCGCACCCTTAGCTCCTCCAACAGGGGTGATGATGCCCCTTCCCGGAGAGAGGGAGAGAGGGACGTGCCTGTCAGCCAGGGAGGCTGTAGCTAGGCAGATCAAGGAACATGGGGGAGGTGGGGTCAGGGCAGGGAGGAGATGAGGGCCTAATGACAGAGACTCGGCGATCTTTAGCCAAACTCCATCAAGGTCTGAGAGCAGAGAAAGGCTGCGCAGGGACCACCTGGTACAGTATCAGCCAGTCACCATCCTGAACAATTCTGGGGGAGCAAATCCCATGCTAGACACAGCAGGAAGGAGCAGAAGCATGGGCGCTGCCCTCAGAGCCCCCATTCATGCTGTCTGATCCAGACCCTGAGACGTAAGAGCAGTCAGGCCCAGGCAGGCAGGACAAAGGCTCAAGTGCTGGAGTTGACCTTGCAGCTCCCAACACACTCTTCACGCTGCTTCAGTTACCCAGTGTGAGGGGAGGGGAGCGGAGAGGGAGGACTCAGGCCACCACCCTCCCAGGCGGCACCCGCATTCAGTACTTCCATCTGCTAGTGACTGGGGCTGGCCCCTCCCAACCAGTGAGACTTCCGCGCACACGCCCCCACACACCCACGCGCCCAGGGGCCCCTGCTGGACCAGCACAGCAGGTCTGCACCTGTCATTTATAAAGGGATAAATCCCTGTAGTGACCCCAGTTGAGCCTGGGGTCAGGATGTTTGTGGCCTCTCTAGAAGGAGGCTCTATGGACCTGGAAAGGCTCCTCCTTGCCCCGAGAGGGGACCAGGCGCAGGCCAGTGAGTGTGAGGGCTTGGCTATACCAGGCTCCTGGGGGCTCCGAGGATGATTTTTTTTTTTTTTTTCTTAGTGAGGGCCTTTTGGGTTGAGATCCTGGCTGAGTTGTAACTGAAAATACATTCTAGTTTTTTTTTTTTTTTTTTTTTTTTTTTTTTTTTTTTTAAGGAGAATGCTGCTTCTGACATTGATGCTGTGGCCAAGGGTTTACTGAAATGACCAATGTCCCCACCAACAGCGCTTCTGGAACAGCCCCTGTGGACTTGGTCACACCCACCCTCCAGGACCAGTCCTTGGACACATCCTGCTGCCAGCCAGCACACGCACAATAGCTCCCCAAGATGCTCCTGCTCCCTCCCCACTTATGACACTGGTTTGGGCTGCGTTAGCCAGTTAGTGGAAACTGGTGAAAGAACAGTCCTCCCTCCAGTGAGAGGCTGGCTCTCCGGGACAGCATTTCCTGGGGGAAAAACAAGCTAACAAAGGTCGGCACCAGGGCTGGAGAGTGGATCAGAGAGCCCTTCACTTGCTGGGGGCTCAGGCCCTCCAGGTCCCGAGGCTTGCTCCATGTTGTGGGGTGTTGTGCTGGGTTGCCGGGGAAACAGCCTCTGGTCGTCCCACAGGTGGAGGTGGGAGGAGGCACCTGCACATCTGCACACCAAGAGATGTGGGCCCTCCTTGGTGCCCCCCAGAGCCAACGTCTGAAGGGCTCCCCCACTGGCATAAGCTAAGTCACAAGGATTTTAAGCACAGCCACCGGAGCCACCAACACCCATCAAAAGAACAGCAGCCCAGCTGGCTTCTGCGGCGCCCACGGCCTTTCCCCTGCCCTCCGTCCCTTAGCAGCTCAGCTCTGGCCCCAGCCACCCCAGGCTTCCATGCTCTGCCCCTCCCTGCTCAGGCCAGGGGGGAGAAGAGAACAGGGTGGGCCACAAGCAACCGCACCCCCTCCCCAAGCCCCCAGCTCCAGCCAGGCCCGGCACAGCCAGAGGCCACGGGGCCACCTTGAGAGGGAGGAACCATGGGGCAGGGAGAAGTCTCAGGAGGGACATGGCAGAGGGGGAGGCAGGGTTCTGGGAGAGGAGGGGCCGCATGCTGAGGACAGGTGGACAGGCAGGAGGGGCTGGTGCAGCGAGAGGCAGAAAGGAGAGAAGAGAGCCAGAGGGGGCCAAACACAAGAGACTTTCTGTGTGTACCTCAGGACCTCCGACAAAGAGGAGTCGCTGTCATCAGACCTGGGGAGGGCAGAAAATTAGCTGGATTAGGGGAGAGAGGAAAACACACACAGGAATGGCAGAGGTGGCGGCAGCAGCAGCGGTGGCAGCAGGGAGGTCAGAGGTCAGAGGGCGGTTATTCTCTTTGGGGGGGGGGGGAGAGAGGCAGAGGGAGGAGAGCCTTCAGGGAGAGCAGGGAAGGAGGCGGGGACAGGCTGGCCTGGGAGCTGAGGCTCCCCCAGGAGCGGGCCACCAGAGGGTCCCTCAGCTAGCCGCGTGGGAACGAGAGGGGCCGCAGGAGATGGGAGCCCAGTTTCACACTTGGGGCAGTGGTTCCCTACTCTTTGCTGGTTCCAAGCTCTCTGGCTGCCTCACTGCACAGGCTGGGGGCACCTGTCCCACCTCAGTGACCTGCACCCACCAGGGCCAAAGGAAGCCATGGCTGCTTCCACCCCAGCCTAGGAGCTACTAGCTTCTTCCAGCAACTCCTCAAGGCTCACTCACTATTTACAAAGCCCACTGTCCCCAGGGAGCCAGGTGGGCCCATGCTTATAGGATGACTTTACACCACACCTGGGTCCCAAGACTGGAATCACTGGATTGGACCAAGGCCTCCAGAAGACCACCACACCGGGAGGAGCAGCGTCCCCTCCCAGTCCTTGCAAAAAAGGGACCAGTCCAGGTGGTCATAATGGCATATAGGAGGGGTGCTCCCGATGGGGGAGCCCAAGCTGAGGTAGGTTTGGGGAAGGAAGGTGCACCTGGGGTCTGACCCCCAGGCTTGGCATTCAGGGAGCCATGTTTTGGCCCAGGAAGGCATGTTTCTGCAGGGAGGGGGACAGGGTGGACATCATGTTCAAGGATAAGCACTTTCTACCGTGGGCTCCCCTGAGAGACATGATATCATTGTCCCTTGCAGGGCAGAAGCTTTTAGGGAGCCCAGAGAGGAACACAGGGAGGATGGGGCTTTCCCTCTTCCCCAAGGCAGAGTCACACTGTTAGGGGCACCAGGCTGGTAGGAATTAAAAGTTCCAGCTTGGGCCCTATTTAATCACTTTCTAGGACTGGGTCCCTTCTTCCTACATGAAACAGGGAAGAGACAGTTTTCAGGGTTGATTGACAGCTCCAATGAATCACAGCTGGGAGAGCCAGCAGTAAAGCAAGGTGAGTAAAGCAATCCCTTCTGGATGCAGGGATTGCTGTTAACACACATCACACTATCAGCAATTAGTGCCACAACAGGAGCTGTGAGTACGGGTCGAGCTGAGCCCTTCATGTGAAGGTAACTCGAGGGTCTCCACTGAGACAATGCATCAGGCCCACCAAGGCCTTGTTTGAAGTGCTGGCAGTTGGAGAGGGCAGCGGTTGATGCTGAAAGAAGGGGCTTCGGAGAAAAGCAAAGAATCAGCTGAGGCAGACGGAAAGGGCAGTTCTGGGGAGCCCTCTGGTATGCCAGCCCCACACGGCCAGCCCCTTCTCACTGCTCAGCCCCCATCCCAGTGGCTTCCTTCCTGCCCTCTCCTGAGGTTCAGCATGCTCGGGGGAAGGGAAAGGCCTATATTCAGTGCAGAAAGGATGAGGAGTGTCAGGGCCTCCTGGCTCAGAGAGTCCAAAACCTCAGGCATGGGGTCTGCCCGGCTATTCCTGCCTGTCTCCAGCAAGGCCCGACACCTCAGGCTCCCTGCTCCTCCTCTATGCCCTCCCTGTCTTGCCCCTGAGCCCTGCTCTTACTTGTCCAGTGCTGACCCCTGGCTCTGATTACTGGTGAGACGAGAGAAGACGTTGCGGTCATTGCGGGGCCGGGTGGGAGGGGAAGATGGAGGCGTGAATCCCACATCTGTGGACCTGGTGAGCAGGGACAGAGAGCGGCGTCTGTAAGTGACCACCCCTGCCCACAGGCCGCCCCCAGAGCTGGGTTTCCACCTTGTCTCAGAGCTCAGCCCCCACCCAGGTTCCTAGGTACTGCTCTTCCATTATCCTTGGGCTTTCAGTGCAGTGAGAAAATTTGTCACTCAAATAATTATGTTCCTAGCTGAGCTTGTTTCAGCGCTGACACTGGAACAAGTGTCCATCATCTATTTAGATCCATTGGGTGTTTTTCTTTTTATTTTTTTATAACATTTTTGTTGTTTTGATGATGATTTCAATTTTTAAAATGGTCCGCAAGCATAGTACCAAAGTGCTGTCTGGTGTTCCTGAGCTGTAGGAAGGCTGGGAAGTGCCTTATGGTTTAAAAATCTGTGGGTCATCTGAGGGCACGGCTTTAGTGCTGTGCTTATGAGCTCAATGCTAATTGTCAACAATATATGTTCACTAAGGCGTCATGAAGTAGAAACACACTTTCAGTGCTGCTCAGCCACTGAAAATGTCATGAGGTTCACAGGAACCTCACCCTCCATCTCCCTGGGGACCAGTGGTTCCTTTCTCAAGAACACAGTGCTCACTGCGACTTTACAGGACATAATAACCACCATGAATGATGACAGCTGACCATACCTCCAAGGGAGACCATGATGTCATTGCACTGCCCATTCCAGTACCCCAAGATCCCTCTTCTTGGGAAGCTGTCATTGGGTTCTGCCTAAAAGCTCTCTCTCTTTGGAGAGCCATCATGACTTTGCCCTAAACCCTGACTGCACTTAAATACGTTCTCTCCGTTCAGAGATAAAGCGACAGTTTGTAAAGCTTCAAGTACACAGACCATTCCTTACCAAGGCCACTTTGTAAGTCCCTGATGAGGGCATCTGCAAAGGCTTTGGAGAGAAAGGAGAGCTGGGACCTTGAGTAGGTCCCCCTTCTGCCTCCCACCAAAACAGACAGCAAAAGGTCAAACTGAGCCAGCTTTTCTGCTATTTAGCCATGTGACCTGGGGAAGGCCACCAAACCTCTGAAAGTAAAGTATGCAATTAGAGGACCCCAACAGTCCTTCTGCAACCTGCAGAAGCTCTGGAGAGCCTGGCCCATGTGCACCTGACCAGTTGGAAGCTCCTTTGCTGTTCTGTAGCTCTCTGGTTTTTCTTTTAATTTCTAGACTCCTCTCATAAGAGGAGGTCTTAAAAAGAGTCAAAGCATGGGGCTGAGGTTGTGGCTCAGTGGTAGAGCGCTTGCCTAGCACACGTGAGGCACTGGGTTCAAAACAAAACAAAACTAAATAAACAGAGTAAAGGTAAAATATTAAAAAAGAGTCAAAGCTCCCAAGGACCCACAGTCATGAAAGAGGGCTGAAGCAAATCAGGGCAATGACAAATCTAAGCTGCTACAAAGCCACTTATGTTGAGAGCACATCAGCACGCATTTTAACCATCTGGCTTGGCTAACCAGGTGCCTTATGGAGATGTCACTTCCCAAGCCCACACCTGACCATGGGTGAAGCTGAACGACTCAGTCCAGCCAGCCCAGATTAGAAAGCACACATGATAATCCACAGAGTAGAATTCCACAGCCATTCACACACCCAAGGACTAGGCTGGCAATGACTCTGGAGCTGATTCTAGAAGATGTCCTCACCTGATGGGCTGCCCCCGGTCATATGACTTCCTCCGCGTCAGAGGGGACGTCTCTGTGCCTCGAGACTGCCGGGGGCTGGAACAGAGGGTCCAGTCAGGCCCAGACCCAACTCCCTCCCCACCCTGACCCACATTCCTGGCTCCCCTCCTTACAAAGTGCTGCCCCGGGTGGGCAGGCTGACGGTGCGCGAGACCTTGTCTCGGTAGTAGGGATCACGGATGGAGAAGCCCACCCCATCTTCTTTGATCTCAACAAGGGAGGCCAAGGACTTGGTGATGTTCTTGGTGGAGATGTCCAGTGGGGGCCCCAGGCACTCCGCTGACACAGCCTTCATTTGGGCAGACAGCTTGGGCTCCCCCTGGGAAAGGAAGGACTGGATGGACCAATTCACCCAAACAGGATGGCACAGGAAAGGGAAGCCATGGAAATGCTTAGCTCGGAAATGGTGCAGCCCTGGCCTAAGGGAATGGAAGGACCCAGGTAGATGCTGCCCAGAGACCATCTTCTGTGCTCCACAGCTAAACTCTCTAGGCTTCTGGAGAATCCAGGGCAACTGAAATTGTTTTGTTGCTCTTCATTGGACTATGCAAACCACAGAATACCCAGACTAACTTCTTGCTGGTCACCAGCTTATTGCTTTACCCAAAAAATATGCATAAGATTCACTGCTTCTTGTCTAGGGTTTTTCCCTTTTTCTTTAAAAGTCTTGGGTCTTGGCTCAGTCTGATAACTGATCCCTGGTGTTAGGTAGACTCCCTCACTGTTGATTCCTACACTGCTGAATCAACTATCTGCAGGCAAAATAACTAGACATCTAAGGTTAGGCTTTGGCTCAGAGCATGGTGAGGGTCTTGGGTGGGGAAGAGAGAAGTTTATGAAAATGGGGCCTCCAGATGTGGTGATGTCACTAGGCAGAATGGAAACAAGCCAGCAGTGGCTCCGGTCACTTTTTCCACCTTCCACCCACCTGAAAAAGGATGGACTGGGACATCCCCCAATTCGAGGCTAGATTCTTCTTGGCACCTCTAGTCTAGCTGGGGGCAATATTAGGGGATGGCCGGGGTGAGCCAAAGCCACAGTAAGATAGGGCCCAGACTGTGGGAGGCTGGCCCTAATGCACCTACTGCATGACTTCCAGTGGGGCTCACCTTGAACTTGAAATCGTCATGGCTGGTGGAGCCTTTCATGGTGAATGACTGGGAGAAGCTGGGGAAGAAGCAGAGAGTTTAGGATCCTAATATCCTATTCTCTTGGCTCTCTGGGACTTAGACCTGTAGGTCTCAAAGAGCCCCCAAACCCAGGCTTAGCCCTGGGACCCCGTGGCAACCCCTTCTCTTGAGTCCCAGGTGTGCTGGCCTCTCACTCCCAGGTGGGAAACTCACCTCCCCTCAGAGAATTCTGAGACTTCCTCATCGGTGCTGGCGTAGCCATTCTCTGTGGGAGGAAGGGAGGGTGGAGAGACCCCCATCAGTGTGGGGAGGGAGGGGAAAGGAGGGATGGCCTCCCTCCCTCCTGCGTCTCTCCCGCTGGGATAAGACCAGGGCGGCTTCTGGGGGAATTCTGGGGAAGCAGGGGCCTCCCCAGGGGTAGAGCCCCCCTATACGCACCCTGCTGTACATTATAGATGAGGGCCTGCAGCTCAGGGTGGGCCTCGGCCTTCTCACGCAGGGCATCCAGGAGTAGGTGGTTCTGGGAGGAGCCTGCCATGTCTGTCTGCTTCAGCCGTCCCTCCAGCAGCCGGATCTGGGCCTCCTTCTGTGCCACTTGCAGCCCCTGATGGCAAGGAGCAAGGCGTGGAATTAGCCTTCCTGGCTTTGGGGGGACACCCCCGACCCTTAGCACCCATGTAACACCCTATGTAGCACCCCAGCACTCCACCACAGCATGGTGGGGGTCACTTTAGGATACACCCTGTTATGAGCTAACTTGTGTCCCCCCAAATTCACAGGTAGAAGTCCCCCCATTACTTCAGAATGTGTTTGGAGACAGGGCCTTTTAGGAGGTAGATAGAGTAATAGATAGAGATCATATGGGTGGGCCCTCATCCAAAGGTACTGGTGTCCTTTTAAAAAGATATTAGGGGAGCTAGGTGCAGTGGGGTATGCCTGTAACCTTAGCTACTCAGTAGGCTGAGGCAGGAGGATTGCAAGTTCAAGACCAGCCCAGACAATTCAGTGAGACCTTGAATTTATCAAAATAAAAAATAAAAAGGGCTGGGGATGGGCTGGGGTTGTGGCTCAGTGGTAGAGCGCTTGCCTAGCATGTGTGAGGCACTGGGTTCGATTCTCAGCACCACATATAAATAAATGAATAAAATAAAGTCCATCAACATCTTAAAAAAATGAAAAAACAAAACAAAAAAGGGCTGGGGATGCATCTCAGTGGTAGAGCACCCCTGGGTTCAGTTCCCAGCAGAAAATGTGTGCATGCACGCGCGTGCGCACACACACATACACACACACACACACAATGATTAGGACACAGACATAAACAGGGAAGACTGAAAACACAGGGAAGAGATGACTGCTATCTACAACTGGGGAGACAGGCTTCACCTTGACTTTGAACCTCCTAGCCTCCAAAACTGGGAGACAATAAATCACTGTTGCTTAAACCTCCCAGTTGGTGGCACTTTGTTACGGCAGCCCTAGAGCATGAATGCAGTCCCCTAGGACACAAAGCAGAGCTGAGAGGAGTCACTGGGGACAGGGTGAGGAGTCACGGAGGGCAAAGTCTCCCGCCTTCTTTTGAGTCATACTGCATGCACACCAGGTGGTGTCTGTTCCCAAGACTCAAACCCCAAGAGGGGAGGGAAGAGAGGAGCACAAGAAACACCAAGGGATGCCTAATGTTCTGGCATAAACCCTGCTGGATGGAATGTGGTCTGCCTGTCTGTCTCTTGCTCCTCCACCCCAACGTACACACACTTCTCCCTCTACCTCCAACTCATTCAAGCCCAGCCTTGCTGTGGATGGGCCTGGGCCAGAAACCCAGGGTCACCTTTAATTGGGGCCCTGCTTCGTGCCAGGTGCCATGCCAAGCCCTTTACAGGCATTGTCTTGTTAAAGGCATGAAACAAGCTACAAGCCTGGTATTGTCATCACCCCAGTTTTTTATAGCTGCACAATCCTAGGCTGGGAGGTCAGGTGGCTTGCCTCGGCCTGTGAGTGACGCAAACAAGGAGGAGTCATGCCCGTGGGCTGCACTACTAGGTTATGTCACGGTGACGCCTGTGCCTGCCAGTCCCCCTGAACAGGTCAGCTGCTGGCTCACCTTGTCAATGGACGCCTTGAGGAAGTTGTCCAGCAGGAGGCGGGCTTCGGCCAGGGAGCAGGAGCTGATGACCACAGAGGTATCTGTGGAGTCCAGCTCCTCCTGGGACCGGGAGACAGAGACCCCCATCAGCTGGGGCTGCCCCTGTCCACCCGTCCCTCCCACCTCTCCCCCCAGCCACTCCCACCCTGTAGCTACCTTGGTCTCCTCCAGCTGCATGATGGTGGCCTGGCAGTCGGTGATGCTGTCATTGATGTAGTCGATGTTGGCTGCCAGCACCTCGATCTCCTCGGCCAGCTCCTGCAGCCCCTTCTCCTCCTCCGGGCTCTCAGCCTGCAGCCGCTCACGTTTCCTCCGCAGCGCCTCCTGCAGGAGGAACAGCTCCTCCCTTTTCTGGGGGTTGATGATGGAGGACCATCAGGGCCTCAGAGGTCTGCCCTGTCGGGCTCACAGCTCCCACCCCAGGTCTCCAGCCCGTGAGGGCCCTCAGCACCTCTGGATTCCGGAGCAGGCACCAGGAGCAGAGAGAGGGGGCTGGGCAACGTCTGAGGAGCTGGAGACAGAGGGTAAGTGCGGAGGGGGAAGGGAGGGAGGGGAGAGGCCCACCTTGATGAGCCTCTCCATGTCAGCTTCCAGGTTGACAATGGTCATTCTCTGCATGACAATATCAATGATCCTCCGCTCCAGGGACTGCCACTTGAGTCTCGCAGCCTTACTGAAGCTCTGGCTGGCTCCCTTCTTCTGGAACTTCTTTCTGGGAGGCAGAGGCAGCAGGGGATTGGGTGTGACTCTCTTAACCTCCGCAGCTCCACGGAGCCCCCACTAGGAGCCGACAGCCCTGGGGACGGGAGCGCTGCCCTCACTCTGGTCCTACCCCCATATTCCCACCTCTGGGCCCACACAGGCCAGGGCATCACCAGTCCACCTCACCTGGCCGGGCGGGTGCCATTGACCGTGTTGGCAGGATGGTCACCCAGGAAGTGGTTGATCTTGCGGTTCCACTGGCGCACGATGCTGGAGACAGAGCGGGCCCCCGACTCGGCCTCAGATGAGGTGGTGCTGGCTGACACCTCAGCCCCCGAGTCCAGCATGGGTGGCTTCAGCCCTGCGCGCCCCGCCACGCGGTCTGACATGGGCTTGGCCAGGCGCCTCAGTGCAGAAACCTGGAGGCAAAACAAGGGGGACCCAGTGAGCAGGGTGAACTAGAGTTACACAGCTTGGGGGCAGAGACCGCCCTGTGGTAGTCCGGGGTCACAGAAGGGCCAAGAGATCTGTCTGCTGTGAAAGGAACGTAAGATCTGCCCCTCTTTTTTTCTTTCTTTTTTAAGTGATCAGGGGATCAGAGCCTGCAGCCTGCCCACTAGACTCAGCTCTCTCATTGAGAAAGTGCTGCTCTCGGGCCTGACACAATTCCGCCTGATTGTGTTTGCTGAATGGAGCTGGCTCCCCTCTTTCTCCCCAAAGGAGAGCAACACGAGGGCCTTGCAGCAAGGACAGAGACCTCGTATTCGGCCAGTCCAAGAGCACCTACCTCCTGGGTTTTCCTCCTCAGGACCATTTCCTGCTGCCGCTTCTGGGATTCCAAGGCCCGGATTTGAAACTGTGGGTAAGAGAGGAGGGGCAGGGTCCACACTCAGACACAGAGGCCCTTTCTGCCCAGACCAGGATGGGGATGAGCTGGCCAGATCTGCAGCCAGAAGCCTGGACTTCTCTCACGTTGGGTGAATCTCATGCAGCAAAAATGTTGATAAAATGGTCCCCAGAGTAGAGTTCCCTTCACTGGAAGTTGAACTAAAGACCCCTTGGCCTCATCTCCCACTATGGGGGAGGAATCTGGGATTAAGGAGCTCAGCCTTGCTGGACTTCTCTGCTGGGTCTGAAGCTGCATGTTTCTGGTTTGCTGGTGACCCTGAGCAAATTCCTGACCCTCTCTGGGGCTCAAGCCCTTCCTTGGAACTTGTGGGGCCAGGCTGGAGGCCCATGGTGGTCGCGCCCTTCTGACGGGCCGTGTTCTACTTCAAGCCTGACGGTTACTGCTTAGGGCAGCAGGAATCGGAGGCTGCTTGGTCGGGAGGGGTGGCCAGGTGCACAGGGAAGCTGGGAGTCAGGGCGGGAGTCTCCTGGAATCATCCAGGGTCTCTCACCTCCTGCCGCCGCTGCTCCTTCTTGAGCTGAGCGATCTCCCGGTTCCTCTTGGTCTCCACCAGCCGGCGTCGCTGCTGCTCCTCCCGCATCTGCTTCATCAGGGCCACCTGGTTCAGGCACAGCAGAGACCATGGTGAAGGCGAGGCTGGGAAAGGGGTGGCCCACCAGGCTCCAAGGAGTGGCTGGCTCCGAGGATGTTGAATAGAGGTGATAGCCTGCCACACAGCACTAGCTTGGTGTTCGGGGGCCTGGAGTGAGGGGTCCACCCCCTAAACCCTCCACGGGAAGTTGGCACTACCTGGGCAACCTGCCAAAATGAGTGGCCTTACAGCCAGCCTGGCAGTGCAGTTGCTCCCAGTCTGCAAGGTCCAACTCTGGCTTCCGCCCAAAGCCACCATCCTGGGTCTGACCATTCTAGGTCAGCCGAGGTTGCTGGAGGCAGGTAATCCTCTCTCCCTCTGATAGCCTGAGCTGTGAAGGTCAGGGCTGGACTCCAGGGCCAGGCTCATAATGACAGCAGTAAAACTGACCATTATTTACTGAGAACCAGCTATCTGCCGGGTGGCATCCTCACAACAACCACGAGAACAGCATTATCGTTCCTGTTCAATGAATAAGGAAATGGGCTGGGGCTAGGGCTCAGTGGCAGAGCGCTTGCCTGGCATGTGTGAGGCACTGGGTTCGATCCTCAGCACCACATGAGAATTAATAAATAAAGGCCCAACAACACCTAAAATTTCAAATAAATAAATAATTAAGGAAATGAGCATCTGAGAGACAAAATGACAAATCCGGGTGGTCTTCCTACAGCCCCAGACGGGGCACCACAACAGTTCAGAACAAGGATAGGGACCAAGTATAGAGTGCCTGGAACCCAGAGTTCTCCAAAGTCTAGCCAAAGGCACAGAGAGCACCATTAGTATTGCTAGAGATGACCCCAATGTGCTGGGAAGCCACTGTCCTGGGACCTTGAATCATCTGCCTCCCTTTCCTGGGGCGCTAACACAGGAGTGCAATGAACACAGGACTTCCCACAGCTTCCAGGTAGTGGGGGCAGGAGAGTCACCATGCGGGCTGGTTCTGGCTCTGCCACAGAGGCCTCAGACATCACAGGAAAGTCACCAATCTGTCCTGCCTGAGGACAGGTAGGACAGGAAAAGGCATAGGAAGGAGGGAGAGAGATTCCAAGGCAGCCAGCAGCTAGCAGGGTTGGCGTCCCCCTGGCAGAGCGGGCTCTGCCTGGCAGAGGTAGGCTTGTTGTTACTGGATCTTTGGGGTCTAGAATGAGTGTTCTTCCAAAGGACTGAGACTGGGAAGACCAAGTCAAAGCCTCAGCTAACAATGCACCTGAAAACGCTAGCACACTGTGAGCTGAGGCTTCTGGGGAGGTAGCAGGCCTTCCTGGACTAAGGGCCATCCACCATGTCGCATGCGTGGGGGAGCCCCACAGTGGCCACATGAAAGCGATGGTCTCAGAATGGGTGAACACACTCCAGGTACACGACAGCGCTGAAAGGGGCCTCAGCATCTGGGAGAGCCTTGCTCTGAAGTTGTAAAGTACAAGGCAGTGTGTCCTCTCCTAGGGGACCCTGCAGCTGCAGGTTCTACCCTATGTAGCTCTGTGACTCACTGGGGCCTGCAGCTGGGGGGTGGTGGGAGGGAGGGTCTAAGCCACTGGCTTTCACGGCATCTGGTCAGAATCCTTCCAACAGAAAACCTGGGTGCCCAGGTTGCTGGGGTGCCCCGGGATGATCCTAGGCCATGCTTTGCCACTTCTATCCCTATGCTCATAAAAGCACAGTCAGGTGGGCAGAGCTGGGCCCCGGTTGAAGGGCCTCAGCAACCCTGAGACTGAACACACACATATATGTATGTGGCTCCTTCTATCTTTCAAACATGCCCTGGGCATTAATTATTTTTCCAGACTTCAGAGTCCTAAGAGAATGGTTCCCTCATGAGACTCTCAAGAATCAGGCCCAGCTGAAATGGGAGCTGGCCAGGAGAGGCTGGGCCTGAAGGGGAATGAGCCAGGAACCTCCAGGGACACAGAACAGAGATGAAAACAAAAGCACCCAGAGCTGCCCTGGAGTTGCTGCAGAAGGCCCAGGCTGTGGTGGTGTGCCGCTCCACCTGGGAATATCAAAGACCCAGCCGGCCCTCCCTCTGCACCACCAGAGGGCGCCTGGGACTGGGGGAATCTCTGGGCACTTGGGTTCCAAGTCACTTCAATGTCAATTGCATCTGGTCCACCGGGTGGATGCACAGAAGCAGAAAATGAGAATGGGGTTCCTGGGACCAGCCCAGCTTAAGATGGTCTAAGCACAGCAAGGCAGGGCCTTCTCTAATCTGGTCAGGCTGATGGAGCTCCTGGACCTGTGGCCTAGGCTTGGGGACGAAGCCTGTGCAGGTGAGGTGACTGGCCTATGAGAACAACTGGTCCACCTCCTCTAAGAATCTATTCCAGCTATCCCTGCATTCATGGCCACTTGCCTCTGCAGAGTGGTCAGCACCAATGAGTCAGTGGTGAGGACAATTACTGGTGGCTCCTAGGATGTAGACACCTGTCTTACTGGTCCCACACACTGCAGAGCTCCCCTTTCCTGTGTATCTGCTTTCCAGGCTAGCTGTTGGGGCTGCCCTCAGTAGTTCCAGGATCCAGCCTAAGACTATGGAGAGCGAGGGGACACCAGAGCCTGAGGGTCAGGGCAGGAAGGCTCAAAAGGGGGGACATAAAGGGAGCATGAATCTTTGATCCCTAAGCAGGAGCCAGACAGACTCAGACTCAGAGGCATAAGACCTAAGCCCCAAACCAGGACCTTAGGGAAGACCCCAGACCCCAGAGACTCTGAGCCATAGCAAAGTAGGAAGAGGTATCGTGCCACTTGATCGCACACCAGCATCCCAGCACCAACTCCTTGTAGCTGGAATCACCTTTTCTGAGCCTCACTTTCCCATAGAGTGGGAGTAGAACTAGAGCCTCTTCATATGGTTCTTCTAAGGGCCAAACAGGGCATGCATGTATGACTAGCCAAGAGCCTGGCCCCAGAAAGCCTGCCAGCAACCTAATTATCACTGGGATTCAAGGCAAAGCTTACATCAAATAAGAGCCTTGTACATGCCCTTTGCAGACAGGAGTAACTGCAGTGCTGCTACCCACTAAAAGGGGACAGCACTGAGCAGGGTGCCTGGGTGTGTCCTCCCAGCACTGAGCCCTCCAGGTTGCTGCATCCTGAACAAAGCAATTAGCTAAGAAGACAATGTGCACAGCCAAGATAGGGTTAAACCAGGTAGTGCTGGGGGTTGGGGAAAAAAATCTAACTTGATAGCAATGATTATTTTTAACATGGAAAGTGGATTTGAAGATGTGGCACCGTCACCCGAGGCCTATTCCTAACACCCTTGGCCCTACCTTGGCCTTCTTCATCTCGGCCACCTCAGCCTGCAGCTTCTTCAGCTCCCTCTCGTAGCGCGACTGGTTCTTGAGCAGCCGGGCGTGCTCCTTCTGCGCGGCCTGCAGTTTCTGCAGGTCTCGGTTCATCTCCCGCAGCCTCTTCTCATAATCCGCCTTGATCTTGTTGGCCTTCTCCTCTGTGTAGCACTCCATGGTGCCTGAGAGCAGCAAGAGGCAGCTGTCAGAGCTGTGTTCCCGCTGAAGGTGGGCTCATCAACAGGGGAGGCAGGACGCCTGGGTTCTAGTCTCACTGAGAGACCTCAGGCACAAGATCTCACAACAAGGGAATGGGGCTACAGATGCCCAAGGTCCCTTCCTGCTCTGCATTCTATTGCAATGTGAGGTCTCATCTTGAGACCTGAGCCCCTGATCCTTAGCTCTCTATGAGGGCCCTGCAGTCCACTCATGCTTGCTTGGCTCTGACCCATAGTACAATGTTAGAGAAAAGAGATAGGACTATAGGGAAGGGGAAGAGTCAGCAAGAGAAGACAGAGTGACATGAGCTGGAGCAGAAGGACTAAGTTGATTCCCTACCCTAGATTCTCCCTCCTGCACTGCCAAACGACATCTCCAACTGAACAGGTACAAAACCAAGTCCCAGTTTCCACCTCTCACTCCAGCTCAGTAAATATCATCACCTTCCATCCAGAGAAGCTCACACCTGAGGCGTCCTTGGTTCCCCTCTCCCTCCTGTCCCCCACTCCAAGCACTGACAAAGCCTTTGGTTCAACCTTCAAAATATATCCAAAATCTACCCCTGTCTCACCACCTCCTGTCCATCTCTTCTGGATCTTTGTAACAATTTTCTGAATGGTCTCTAACCTCCATTTTTGTTCTCCTACACAAGAGCCACAGTGACGTTTTAAAAATATTTTAGAATTTCACATCATGTGCTTCTCTCAAAACTCGACACCCGCCTCCTCATCTCCAGAGTAGAAGGCAACTTCCTGCCAATGACGGGCATGACCTATGCTCCAGGTCATTCCACCAATGTGCCAGGCACATGCCTGCTCAGGGCTTTAGCATCTTCTGTTCCCTCTGCTGCAAGCCCTTAGCATGGCCCATTCTGCTCTAGCACTCTCTCATCTCCTTCTAGCCTCTGCTCAGTCACCTTCTCCAGGTAGTCTTCCATGACCAAACTAGTCCCAAATGTTCCCTATCCTCCTTCCTTGCTGTAGGTTTTACAATAGCCCTTATCACCATCTGCCATGCTAGAGATCACACTTATTTTGTTTATGTCTCTCTCTCTACTAGAGTGCTGGATTTTTGTTCACGCCAACATCTCTAGACTCTAGGATAATGTCTGCTCCATAAGACACATCCAGGAAAGCCTTGCCGAATAAGACAAAGGAACGAATAAATGAATAATGGACTGAACTGGGAGAAGAAGAGGGTAAGGAGGAAGAAGTGAGAAGGTGGCTTATAAACATGGTGCCAGGAACTGAATGCAGGAGAAAAGGCCAGGAAGTGTCCTGTTCACCTGCCTAGGTACGTAATGGAATAAAAAGGATTAAAAGATCCGAATATGTGAGATGTTAGTTTAAAAAGGTGAATTTAAGACATGGCAGAGGACCCGGATGTGACATAAGAACTTTTAACTGTGGCCCAAAGGGCCAGAAGGTCCTTGTGTAGAAAGCCAGGTAAACCCCAAAGAAGCCAGCTGCTGCTGGGCGTGCTTTTGACAGGGGAGGGAGGAGGGGGGCGGGGGCTCAGCGGGGTGGGGGGGGTTCCGGCCTCACTGAGGTTCTGCAGCACACGGTCCCGCTCCAGCTGGGTGTCTCGGATCTTGTTCTGCAGCAGGATCAGCTTCTCCTCGTACTGGTGCTTGAGCGTCTGCAGCCGCCGCTGGCTGTTCTCCAGCTCATCAATCAGCTTCTGCTTGATCTCGATCTCACACGTCAGGTCGGCCAGGTCTGCCTGGAAGTTCACCTCTGCAGGGTCGGTGCAGAGCCAGGCTCAGACAGGCAACAGGGAAAGGGCCAGGTGGGGAGCACTCACCAGTCTAGGGAGGGGGTGTTTCCTCTGGTCATGGCTGACCAGAGGAAGGTGAAATGGCAAATCCACAGTGGGCATAGTGCTGCCAAATATGCTAACACATTTAAAGAGCAGCCCCCAAATGCACGCCTGGCCTCAGGAGCTGGGAGCGGGTCTAGACATCCTTCCCACTGCTGCTAGGTCCAGAGGTCAACATGCACCTGTCACAGATACATGGGATCCTGCTTGGGTGGAGGAGGGTGAAATGACTGAATGCACCTTGCAGAGCTACTGGCCAGAAATGGCAGCAAGACAGAGCTAAAGGGGCAGGTGTGCCTACTTAGAGGAGTGGGCTTTGGCACTAGCCAGGCTTACATTCAATGCATTGCTCTGCCTGGACCAAACTGGGGAGAGTAGGGACCTGTCTGAGCATGCTCAGTGGTGATGCAGGGAAAACAGAACCTATGCTCAGGGTAGCACTGAGGACTGGAAGAAGCCAGCATGTGAAATGCTGAGCTAAGCACAGTGGCTGGCACATGATAAGCGCTCAGTGTTTGCATCATTATCATTACGGTTTTTGTTCTTGATTTCACAGCTGGGAGTTCTGAGCCCTGGATAACGAATACCTCAGAGAACTCAAGCAGGCCTGATCCCACCCCAGGGGCATCGGAACGTTCTCTGGGCCCAATGCTGACAGGAAGCCCCACCCTGGGCACTGGCCACGGGTGTCTCGTGTCCCCCAGCCCGGGCCCCCGCACCCTTCTCCTCGGGGTCTGAGTCTGAGTCCACCAGGCTCTCCTCGCTGCCCGAGTCCTCGTCTTCATCCTCACGCCCTTCCTCCTCCTCACAGCCACTCTCGTCTCGCTCTTCCTCCTCCTGGGCACCAGGCACAATTAGGGCTGTGCCTGGCCTCCAGGGAGGGGAGCCCAGAAGCAGAGGCCAGGCCAGATCAATACCTCAGATGTGTCAGGAGGGCTGGGGGCCAGGTCACACCCTCCCTCGGGGAAGACTACTCCCTCCCCCCAGTAGCCTGGGCATAGCCTCTCTGGAGGAGCCTCCATCCAGCCTCCTCTGAGATGAGGTGGAGGCCCGAGTGATGCAGATCACCATGGCAACCAACCAGAGCTATTAAGAAGTGCAAGGATCAATGAAGGCACTCACCCCACTCCACCCTATAGGAAGGTGCTAATGGGGACCCCCAACCCCAGCAGGGACACAGGGGTAAACATGTGACCAGGAGGGCTCAGGGGTGGTCCTCACCTCCTCAGCCTCATTCTCGTCTGTCTCCTCACTGTTTTCCTGTTGGAGTTTTGCCCTCTTTTTGAAGGCTTCCTTCTCTGGACTGCTTGTGGAGTGAAGGGGAGCCCAGATTAGAGGGGGGTGGGCTAACCCTGGCTTTGGCATGCAGGCAAGGAGGGTGTCAGGGGTGGGATAAGGAAAGCTTCCGGCCAGGAGGCAAGGGGATAGGGCTGACAACCCAGTTGCTCTTCTTCATCCAGCCCAGAATCAGCCTTGGGGACAAAAATACAGCATTGGAGGTGGTGGTGGTGGGGTCTCCACCCAAAAGGCAGAGCAAATTTGCTCCATGAGTTTCCACACAATAAAGGGGGAGCTCCTAGGGATGGGGTATAGTGGGGCAGGGGTGGTCCCTCCAGAACGCAGAGGGGTCCATGTTCTTCCAGGAGGGTCCACTTGCGAGTTCCCACCTCAGGGCTCTCAGGGAGGAGGCGGCCCTTCGCTCACCTCTTCCTCCGCTGCCTGACCTCCTTCTTCTTGAGTCGCTCCAGGTCCTGCTTGGCCCTGCGGATCACCTCCGAGGCATCCTCCATGGAGCTGGCCGGGCTGGCCGCAAAGGCCGGACCGGCCGGGGACGCTCCCAGGGAATAGGGACTCCGAGCTGATGCCCGCGAGAGGCTGCGGCGGAGGGACTCATTCATGGCCTCACTCTCCAGGAGCTTTGTCCTGCGTGGGAGGAGCAAGTGGGCGGGGCCAGGTGAGCTGTCATCACCCTGAGCCTGGCCAGGCCAAGGCGCCCCCCCCACCCCCTGCCTGCTCACGCCTTCAGGGGCTCACTTACCGCAGCTCCTCAATCTCCCGGATGTAGTTCTGGATCAGAGCACCGATGGCCTCGTTGCCATCGCCTGAGGGCGGAAGGCAGAAGGAGCATGCAATAAAGAAGATGAGTGTCAGCAAGGACCTTCCCCTCTCAGACCAGTGCCCTTGTACCTGGGCTTCCAATAGGGACCTTATCCACAATGGAATCTCTAGCCAGGAAATATCTATACATGTGCACAGACAGGAAGCACTGTTGGTAACAGGGAGAAACTGGAAACCATCTAAATGCCCATCAAAAGAGGCCTGTTTGTTATAAATTATTCATCATCACCTACAGAACACCATGTAGTAGTTAAAAAAGGAATTAGGCTGGTTTTAATATAGAGATTCATAAAACATTGCCAAATGAAAAGGGAAATTCGGAAGAATAATATAAATCATCTCAAATACAGAAGTATATATTCATATACACACATGAACATAAAAACATACTTGAAACAAATGTACTGAGAAAGGTGTGGGAAAATATGTAAAAAGCTGCTCCAGAAGGTTCCTTCAGAGAAGCAGAGAGGACATGGCGGAAGAGAGGGGTTGGAGAGGGCACTTTAACCTTTAGCTTTATATACTGCTGTATCACTCGCCTGCTTAAGAAGGCTGTGTACATGTATTACTTTATGGTACAGATTGTTTTAAAATCAGTTGAAAAAAAGTGTGTGAATGGATCGACCTGTGCCCTGGCTGGCTGGCCTGGTCTGCTAGCATCCTGGGGTGGGAGTGGGGAGAGGAGGGGCCAGCACATTGGTGCTCCATCCAGCCGGCCTGGGTGCACCCTGACTTACCAGCCTTGGCCAGAAGCAGGTTGGCCTCCTGGCTCATGAGATGGGTGACGCGACTGTTGATGGCATCGATGGCCTCCTGCATGGCCTTCACCCGCAGCCGCAGTGCCCCGTTCTCCTTCTGCAGCATGGCATTCTCCCGGAACAGGTCGCTGTAGCCCTCAGCACCATCCTCCCCAATCACCCGCTTGCCCTAGGAAAAAGCACAGGCAGGGAACAGTCAGGTACCAAATCTCAAAAGGTCCCCTGGCCTTTTGTAGAACATGGCAGCACTGCGGGCTCCCCTACCCCCGGTTTCCTAAAATACAGCTCCTGTCCCCCAATGCTCAAAAACCAAAAATATCCAAATTCTAGAACCAGCCATTCAAGGCCTCCCACTGTCTTACCTTGACCTACCTTTCTGCCACTCGTTTTCCTATCTCCACCAACACTACTCCAAGGGACAAAACCCTACCTGGGCCAGGCAGTTGTCATAACTGAGGTAATCAATCTAGTGTAAGGTAACAGGGAGTGGTGGAGACTGGAGCTCAGAACCACAGACTTGGTCTAAAGAGGCAGCCACCATGCATTCCAGCCAACTTCGTGCCATATGTAGCAAGAACTTGACATTTTCCCAGAAAAGCTAAAACTCCCTGGTTTTCAGAAAGGTTGATGACTAAGCCATCTTTTAAAACATGTGCAAGTCAAACCAAAACCCATTTGTGTGCCAGACTCAGGCCATGGGCCACCAGTTGGTGGCTTTAAGCATAGTTATTGTAGTCATATGGAATTACACACTTCCTCTAAAGCACCCATTTTCTTCACTTTTGTTCCCTACTTAGAATGCCTACCTGCTTCCTCTTGCTGATACTGCCTTTGTCCTCCAAAATCTATATCAAAGCCCTCCTCTATGGGACCTTCCCTGACTACCCAGCAAGTAAGACCAACTTTCTCTTCTGTCCCCCTGGGTGACTGTGGTATCCACTGTCAACTTGTCTATCAAAGCACAGCATATTCTCATCTGTTCCAACACAGCATGTTCAGTGCACATAAAACCACCCTGGATAGTGTCTGCCCTGGGCAGAATATCATGCAACAAAAGCCAAGGACTTTGCATTCTAAAGCCTAGAGGGCTAAGGCTGCTGAAGTCACCTAGGTAGCTTCCTAACACTGAGCCCCATGCCTGGCCCACAGCAATGCTCAGGAGGCACAAGGAACGGATGGGCAGGTGACAGGGAGGTGGCAGGCATGCTGAGGAACCACAGGGCAGGTGCAGAGCCAAGCACCGGCTTCTGAGCAGCAGTGCTGGGCGGAGCCCGGGAGCCTGCTCACCGCCTTATACTCCATCAGCTCCATCTGCAGGCGCGCGATCTCAGCCCGCAGCGCGCTGATCTGCTGGCTTGTCTTGTCCTGGTTCACCACCACCTTGTTCTTGATGTTGCGGGCCCGGTTGGCGTATTTGAGTGTGTTGAGAGTCTCCATGAAGTCCCGATCTGAGGGGCTCACGCAGGCAATCATGATGGTCTGGCTGGGGGTGCAGTCAGGCCAGGGTGAGCATGGGGGATGCGGAAGCTCTGCCTCCACCTGATGCCCCACTACTTTAATGCCTGAAGGACCTGGGCATTTGGGAGGATGGAAGCTGGGATGTGGGTCTCTGGACCACCTGGCCAAGAGTGTCCCTTGCAGGAGGGTAACCCAGTGAAGGGAGCTAGCTAGGTGGGGAAGGTGGTGGTGCCTAATTGCCGGAATCCTCTGCTTATTGATAAGGATGTGCTATAGCCCCTGCATTTTTCTAGCATTTTCCATCTATTCTTTCATTTGGGCTGTATGACTTCCCTAAGGAATATCTCTCCCTGTTGTACAGATGAGGAAACTGAGTCTGAGCATAACTGGCCAAAGGTCACATAGCATCGCCAGATCCCTGCCTAGTCCTCAGCCTCTTCCTCCACAGGACCATCACACATCCAACCCTCACATGAGTTTTCTCCAAAAACCTCCCTGCCTCCCCGTCCCTTCACAGGGATGTTGGTCGTCATATACCTGTTGCCTCCCAGAGAGTCCTGGAGGAGCCGGGTGAGCTTGGAGTCCCTGTAGGGCACGTGCACCACCTTCTTGCTCTGGTCCCCCAGGGCGCTGATCACATTGCCCAAGGCCAGCTGCAGGAGACAGAGCCTGTGCTCAGGAGCCACTCAGGGAGGGAGGGGCAGGCACAACACAGTCCCAAGCCATCTGTACCAGCCTTGCTGGCCCTAGCAGTCCACAGACCCCTGGATGGGTTTATAGGCAGATGTGATAGATTGGTGAACTCTGGGAGTTGGTGCAGGGTGAGGCCCGAGAGTGAAGGCCCCAAGACCCAAGTGCCTACGGGTGCCCTGCCCAACAGCTGGCAAGAAGCCCCGGGAAGACGGTGCAGCCATGGAGTCATAGAGCCTCAGGAGGGTCTGAGTCGGAGCTGAGCTAGCTGCTGGGGCTGGGGACCTCCAGGTACCTACCAGGCCACAGTTGATGGAGATGCCTTCCTTGGCCCGCTCACCGGTGGCCCCTGTCCGCTTCAGCCTCTCGGAGCCAGCCAGGTCCACAAAGTGAAACTTGGCCGTGAGCGTCTCATATTCATTCGCAGGAGCTGTGCCCTCAGGAAGCCCCGTCACCGCCTCGTCCACCTGCAGCAGAAGAGAGCCCCTCACTCGCCAGCCCCCGCCCACCTTGAGGCTCTTCTGCTCCTGGCCCGCGGTCCCACAGCACTGCCGTCCAGGAGAGTCAGGGCAGGCTGCGTGGGACCTTGGCCCTGGTACGCACAGAGCGTCGCGTCTGAGAGCAAACACGGTACCTGGTTCTCATTCACTGCTCACAACAAGATATAGGTCCCATCACCCCACGGTATAGAGGGGGTCACTGAATCTCAAGAAGAAAAGGAGAGATCGACAAGTGGCAGAGCGAGCCCCAATTCTGGCTTGCTAGCATGGGTCCAGGGCTCCTCGTGTTGTCCTCCCTTGACACCCCCGTAGCAAGAAGCTCCTGGGCCCCAGAGGGCTCCTCACCAGGTCGGGCTGGGCGCACACACGCATCTGGCACAGGTGGATGGTGAAGATGGCGTGGGAGCGGGAGCTCTGTACATTCATCTGGGTGCTGGCCGTGGTACGGGACAGGGCGCCCTGCTTCAGGCACTGGATCAGCTGGGGACAGATGCAGAGGTGAGGCTGTGCTACCAGCCTCTGGCCTTTCAGGATGTCCTTGTGCCTGCCCTGCACCACCAGCGGGTGCTCACCTCCTCCTGGGAGTTGATGAGGCGAGACGTGACGCCTGTGGTATAGATGCCGCCATTGGCATCCTCGTGGATCTTGATGTTGGACCTGCGGTGGCGAGCGTCAGGGTCACGAGTGCTATCAAACAGGTCAAGGATCTCCTCATTGTAGAGCTGTGCCAGGAGGGAACAGGGCTGTGTTCATATGGCACACAGTGCAGGGCCCCTGGAGGGTTTCTCCTGTTTCTAAACCACCTTTATTTTGCAGAAGTGGAAACGGAGGCTCTGGAAGTTAATTATCTGACCCTGGTCCTGCTGGGGTTCTGAATTCTAGGATCTGTCTCCTGGACAGGGGAAGGAGGGCAGCTGGGCCCTGGGCAGACCTACCCTGAGGTTGTGCACTGTTCCTCAACTCTGAGGAACCGGTATCCAGCAGCTCTCAGTCCCAGTAGGGGGCTAAGGACCTAAAGGGACAAAGGGATGTGGGTCCTAGAGAGCAGATGAGGAAGACTTGACCATGACTTGGGCTGATCTTATTATATTACTGGGCTGGAAAAGAGGGGATGGGATGATTCCAGATGTGGGAGGGAAGAAGCAGAGCTCAGAGACCCCCAGGGGCCATTCCCCGAGCCCCTTGGTCCCTGGGGGTTGACCTGAT
The DNA here is from genome assembly GCA_025594165.1 of Tamias sibiricus. NCBI lineage: Eukaryota > Metazoa > Chordata > Mammalia > Rodentia > Sciuridae > Tamias > Tamias sibiricus. The sequence continues at coordinate 33,310,858 of CM046669.1, forward strand.
GGCAACCTCCCTAGTGGGGGGTGGGAGGGCTATGTGACTTGCCCTATTCTCAGGAGGGAAGGAGATCAAGGAGAAAGGGTGACTGGGGCCCAGCCTCCTGGGGAGCCCACTGTGGGGAGGCGGCCAGGTCAGGAGCAGCCATCCATTTCAGAAATTCCTGTGATTGGAATCAGGAGCAAGGACACTTCCACCTGCTTACGGGCTGGGGTGGTCAACAGGCGGGGAGCTGGGGCTTGTGGGGGGAAGGGATGGGGGAGAATCCAGGGGCAAGGGGGAGGGGGGCTGCAGACCTCAGACATCTGAGGCTCTGATGGCCCTAAAGGGACAGAAATATCTCACAGGAAGGGGAAGAGGAAACAGAAGGAGAGATGGTAAAGAGGGGGCACTCGAGTGTCTGTCTGCATTGGGTCAGACACACTGCATCATTTAACCCCTTGTGGTTCACCCCTTGGCATGGATTTTCTAGAAAATAGCCTCCTTTTGTGGATCCCCATGGCAACGGGATGGAGAAAGGAAGGAAACAAAGAGATGTGAGAGAAAAGCTAATAGGGATACCCAAGCAGCAGGACACACATGCGCGTGCGCGCGCGCGCGCACACGCGCACACACACACACACGCACACACCACACGCACACACCACACACACACACCACACGTATGCACACACATGCGCATACACACACGCATGCACACACACAGAGGCAGACAGTTCATCAGAAGCAAAGGTCTAGAAAAACAAAGAAAAACTCCCAAGCCTAAAATACAGGGTCCCCCTAAGAAATCAGGAAAGCAGTGGCCATGTGTACCCAGGAGGGAGTGACTGGTGTGACGGGTAGGAGGTGGGGCATGGGAAAGTGTGGGCAGGGCTGAGGTCACATACTTCCCTCAAAGGACAACCAGGGTACAGTCAGAGCACCAGGGTTTTGGGGTGAGAGCTCAGGGTGCCTCTAAAACCAGCAAACACCCCAGGGTTGGGTTCCCTGGCTTGGGGATTTAAATGCTGAGGATCCAAGAGGCCCAACCCCTTGTCCCAGAGAAGGTTGGTCAGGCTCTTGGTGGAAATCATGAGGTCTGCCTGCCTTCCTAGAAACACTTTGACAGGGCCCGTTCACAGTAGGGAGTGTCTTCATCTGGGGTTACTAAGCTGGGCTTAGCATAGCCCAAATGTCAAGGAGCGTTCTCCGCCCCAGGAAGTTCCTGGATGCCACAATTTCAGGCTGACACCCTCCCCCACACAGGCAGGGCTGGAGGCCAAGAAAGTCTCTTCTAGGGACCATTTTGCCAGGAGGCCCAAGAGGACTCAGAGCCAGGAAGCATCTCAGCCAGAAAGGGACAGGCAGGCCACTTGAAGGCAGAGGTGGGACCAGTGAAGGCCAGAGGAAAGGCAAGAACCAAAGCTGTTACCATGCACAGTAATATGCTTCCATGTCATCCTTGCCAACCCTAAGGAAGTCGACATCACCCCCGTTTTGCAGATGAAGTTCAGAATGTGAAATGACATGCCCAAGGTCACATGGCTAAAAAGTGTCAGGGTCTGAGGAGATCTTATAGGTCACTGACTCCTCACCATCTCATGTAGGAAACCCTTCAAAGCTTCCCACGGACCCTCGGGTCCTTGCTTGGGGACTTCCAGCAGCAAGGAACTCATCAGCTGTAGATGTCCCCATGACTCCCTAGGCTACTTCACTGCACTGGAGGAGGACCCAGCTTCTCTGGTTTTGTGGCCTGCCAGGTCTCCCTCCTGCCTGTCCCTCCTGCCTACCCGGCGAGGGCACAGTACCTCCAGGAACTGAGCGCTGACTTTGAATTCAGGCCCAGCCACACCCTGCTCTTGAGCCCGTCGCTTGCGCTCGGGCAATGCCCCCGAAGAGGTGTGCGATGGCCCTTGGGATGATGCCCTGCTCCTCCTCTGACGTCACCGTGTCGAAGCCAGTGCCCATAGTGTACGTCTTCCCGGCCCCCGTCTGCATTGGCAAAGATGGAAGGAGGGTGTCACCCGGCACCTCTGGAGACACCAGCGTGGAAGTCACTCACTGTTCCTAGCCTTCCCGCTCAGCCAGATCCTCAGACAAGACAAAACCATGCAGTTGTGCTGCTTTGAAGGTGGGACTGTCTCCCCTGTAAGAGGAGGGGAGACAAAACTTGGGGTGGCCACTATTGGGGGTGGGGGTGGCTTACCTGCCCATAGGCCAGCACCGTGGCATTGTAGCCCTCAAAGCAGCCCTCGATGAGCTTGCTCACGCAGGTTGAATAGATCTGTTCTTGCCAAGTGTCCAAGTCAAAGACAAAGTCATAGGTGAAGGCCTTGTCCTTCCCAAGTAGGACTTGGGGTTCCCCTGGGGTGACAGACGTACAGATGTGACAGCCCTCAATCTTCTCCTTCGACAGCTGGGGCCGGATCCTGCCCAGGATAGAAAAGCCTGGGGTCAGGCCCTCCTCCCTCACATTACCTGCCAAGCTTCCCCTTGGCACGGGGCAAGAGGAAGGGAGGGGAGGAGCTCGCCCAGGACAGCTTTGGTAATAGTAATAAAAGTATCATACCCTCCAACAGCCATTGCTAACATTTATTGAGCACTCACTGTATACTGAATCTGTCTCTAACATATTTTATATAAATTAATCCATGTATTCTTCCCTATAAACCTGTGAGGTATCTATTATTTGCCTGATTTTACAGATGAGAAAACGGAGTCTGAGAGAGTTCAGATGACTTGTCCAAGGTTGTGTAATGGCAAGTGATGGAGCCAGGCCCAGGTCTGTGTGGCATGAACACATATAGTCCTGCCAGATGTGGTGGTGCATGCCTGTAATCCCAGCAACACAGGAGACTGAGGCAGGATGATTGTGAGTTTGAGGCCAGCCTCAGCAATGTTAGCAAGATCCTCAGCAATGTGGTGAGACCCCATCTCAAAATAAAAAATAAAAAAGGGGGGGCTGGGGCTGTGGCTCAGCGGCAGAGCGCTCGCCTCTCGCGTGCGCTGCCCGGGTTCGATCCTCAGCACCACATAAACATAAATGCATTGCATTGTGTACAACTAAAGTAAATAAATAAATATTAAAAAAAAAATAATAAAAAATAAATAAAAATGGGCCAGGGATGGAGTTCAGTGGTAAAGCACCCCTGGGATCAATCCCCAATTCTGCCCCCCCAAAAAAAAGGAGGGGGAGGGGGAGAAATAAAAAGAGAAGAAAGCAAGCACGCACACAGTCCTGGGGACCTCGGAGATCAACACCCTTCTGTCTGCTTCTGGGGGGGCAGAGCTCATGGCCAGGGCGGGGAACAGAGGGACAAGCCTGATTCTGGGTCACATTCCCCCAAGTCAGGGCCAAGTTCTGAAGGAGGCCAGAGCATCTGCCAAGGCCTGTGGGGGCTGCAGGGGTCCTCCAGCCCAACAGCCCCCTCCCCAGATGCCAGAGCCTGGTAGACAGTCACCAGATCTGGCTCCCTGCAGGAGCTGAAAGGCCAGACAAAGGAGAATGTGGCATCTCAGGCCAAGCTAAACGCTTCCTGCAAAGGGGAGGCACCTCTAGAAATGACACCAGGCGAGCCACAGGGTGGCTCTACATCTCAGACACTGGCAGGCCCCCTCATACAGAGGATAGTAAGTGGCATCAGGACTGAGTGGGGAGCCAGTCACGGGCAGAACTGTCTCCATCAGTTACCCCTTCTTCCCTCTTCCAAGTAGCCATCACCATGATGAGATCCCCATGGCAACCAAGCATGAGTCAGTGAGCATGCGTGTGAAGAGCCTGGCTGAAAGCATCCCCCAACACCCTAAAGTAAAGGGGGGTTTAGGCTCTAGTGCCCATGGGCTCACACAAGCCAGCCCTGTTGGCTGGGTACTCACAATGAGCTGCTTGTGAGGCTCCCTCTCCCTAAGCCAACATTTACCAAGAGAAGAAAAGAATGAGAGGGACCAGGCCAGCACCCACCCAGGGCCCAGAGGCGCCCAGCCACAGAGCCCAGGGCCTCCAAGCAGCCATCTTGTCCCTGTCCTGGGCCCATGACCCCTGGCACACTCAGAACTGTAGGCCAGTGAGGTGCTCACCTGAAACTGTTACCTGCACTTGGCTTTAAAGGAGTGGACTGGGGCAGCGGGGAATTTTTTTTTTTTTGGGGGGGCAGTTATTTTCCCATCTGCTTCCACATGTGGGTGTCTGGGCTTTCTTTAGAAGTGTTTTCTCTGAGGTGTGAACAGGTCCTCATGGTAAGTGGCTTTCCCCAGAAAGGAATGGAAGCCCAAGGAAGATGCTATCCTTATCTAGCTTTCCTGGGCCAAGTTGAAGTGAGAAACTTGCTTCTCAGACTCCCACCTGAATTGGTTTCTGAGTCTTCTGGGGTTTTTTTTTTTTTTGTTTGTTTGTTTGTTTCTTTATTTGTTTTTGTACCAGAGGCACTTAACCATTGAGCCATATCCCCACCCCTTTTTGCTTTTTATTTTGAGACTGGGCCTCACTAAGTTGCATAGGGACTTGTTAAATTGCTAAGGCTGGCCTTGAACTTGCGATCCTCCTGCCTTGGCCTTCTAAGCATCTGGGATTACAGGCATGCACCACTGTGCCTGGTTCTTTCTCATCCTCTCTGGACCTACAGACCAGAACTCCACTCCCCAAAAGACCTCAGGGTCAGCAAGACTCCTACCTTGACTTCTACGTCTACATTAATAATGGCAGCTCACACACTGAGTTCTCACGGGATGCCAAGCAGCCTCTGCACACTGACACATACTAACTCATGACAACCCCATTTATGGATGAGGAATCCGGGATGGTGTCATCCAGCGTCACAGACAGTAAGAAGCCAGTTTGAGCTCAGGCTGTCTGCATGCACGTCCCCTGTGATGGTCCTGCACTACACTGTCCATAAGGATCAGGGCTCAGAGGGCCAAGGGAAAGTCTCATACTCAGAGAGGATGCAGGCAGCAACCTCAGACAGAGGGATAAGGCACTGCACAGGCTATCAGACAGGACTTCAGACCTTGCTCTGTCCTGGGCCTGTGGGACCTAAGACCAGGGCACTGCCTCTCAGGACATTTGGATATTCCCAGGTGAAGCAAGGTTCTGGCCCAAGCAGCCTCTGAGGACCTTCAAGCTGTGTGGGCAAGCACAAGATCCTGAGGACACCCTCCCCACGTGGCTGCCTGCGATGGGATTTCTGGATCTGGTTCAAATACCATTTAATTACTGCAAGCAGATGGCAACACTGGCGATTGGAGCAAATCGAATCAGCATCCCTAGAGACAGTGGGAGCAGGCAATGGGGAGCAGCAGCCTCACCGTCAGAGCCCTTCAATGAGAGGGGCAGCCTCGCCTTCAGCAACTGGCCCCTCGACCACCCAGGGAGCCACCTCCCAGCATGGAGAGAGTCAGCAGAAGAGCAGTCTGGGAGGGAGCATGCAGGCAAGGGCACTCCAGGGCTTTAGGGTTCAAGACTTGTAGGCTACATTATTGGTGTTCACCCTGGGAACCTTTGTTGGCCCAGCACATTCTGACATGAGGTGTTCTGTAGTTATTGCTCAATAGAGCCCCATGCTGGCCCATATGAAGCACTGGGTGCTTTGCTAGGGCACAGGTGGGTGAGCAGTGTCACCCAGAAAAACAGGTACCAGCTGGAAGAGAAAGCAACTGACTAGGAGAGGGAGAGACTGTCAGTCCCAGGAATGGGACTGAATGAGTAGCTATGGATGGAAGCAAGGGAGGATGACTTCCTGGATGCATTCCCAGTGCTAGTGCTGGGCCAGGCAGCCCCCTCAGATTGCCTTACTTTAGTGATGCTATTAGAGATCCATTTTTCAGAAAGGAAAGAAGAGACTCAAAGTGGTCAAGTCGCCCGCATATTACATACAGTGAAGCAGGGCATCAATCCTGGCTCTAGCTAACTACAAATGTTCTCGCACTTCTCTGGCGGCATCCTATCCAGAAAACTCTCAATCCCCAGATCACTAAAGAAATTTCCTCCCCAGCACCACCATCAGAGGCAGGAGTCCTCCATGTTCGTCCACACAGATGCTTTCCAGGGCTCAATGTCCAGGGGCAGCATTCCTCAACACACCGACCTCGGGAGAATTCAAACCTGGAGGGCTGGTCCTTGTCCAGCCTCTGACCTCTTGTAGCATATGACTCTGGACTTCCGCCTGGCTTATCTAGAGATCTTCCCAGTTTTAACTTTCTAAGAACTGCATCACCCCAGCCTCCAGCAACCTCTTCGCCTGGTCCCACTGTGAGTGACATCACTTCTGTGGGCTGCTGTCTATGTGGCAGTGACCCATCCTGCCCCAGATTAAGAGAGTTCCCCTTAAAGCAGGGTGGTAAGGATGGGAACCACTTAACCCATGGGGAGGGGCCAGGGGTGTCTCTGGGATCTTCTGACTACACCATGGGCCCTAGGAACTATGGACAGAGCCACGACTAGGGTGAGGCATGTGCCTTAAGCACAAAATTTAAGAAGGCAAGCGAATCAAACAAACCCTAAGTGATCAAGATAAATTAAAACAAAAGACAGAAAACCCCCAAAAGCTCAAATTGGCAAACTTCGGCCCAGCTGGCTTTTTTTTTTTTTTTTCCCCTGTCCACAAAGGTATGTGACCCAAAGATCATGCGACATTTCTGCCCAGGGCCGCCTGAATCCCACCCAGGGTGATCTCACCCCCAAGTCCCACTCCTCCGGCTTCCCCCATCCCTTCTGCAGATCCTGCGAGGAGGGAGGGCTGGCGGGCAGGGCTGCCCTGCTCGAAAGGCCCGGAATCCCCCAGAACAGAGCCTGCCTATTTGCCACTTGGCAACCCGCAGGCTGAGCGCCGGGTGAGAGCCGGCGAGAGCGAGGAGAAAGGGCCGGGAGCTTTTCAGAGGCAGGATCTGGCACCGGCGGCGAGGTCGCCGAGCTTCCTCCGCTCACAATTGCGCAGGGGCTGGTGTGATGTGGGCGCCGGCCCCCACCCCCGCGGAGTCGAGCAAGCGCGGCGACCGACGCGCGGGCGGCGGGGAGCCCCCTCCTCCCGGGCCCGCCCCCACCGCTCGGTGCCGCCGCCGCGGGGGACAAAGGCGGCGAGCCGCGGCCCAGGGCTGCGGGAAGAGCTGAGCTCAGCGGTTCCTAGGCTCTTTGGGGAGCCTGGAGGACAGGGCAGAGGAGACAAGGAGGAGGCAGCCGGGGGCGGTGGATGCTGAGAAGCTGCCAAGAGTAGAAAACTTCCTCTGCAGAGGTAACCACTGGGCACATCCGGGCACGTGCCTGGAGCCCCACACCCAGCCCCACAGAGTAGGAGGGGGAGGACGGGACAGCCAAGCCTCACCTCCAACCCTCTTTAGTGACATCACGCAAAGCTGGCCCATCACCCCTCCCAGGACCTCCTCTCAGTGACCTTGAGCTCCCAGGAGTTAGTTTAGCTTCTTAGATGAAATCAGTCCCACCCAATCAGTTGGCTAGGGCTGCTCCCTCGTTTTTTTTTTTTTTTTTTTTTTTTTTTGTGGTACCGGGGATTGAACTCAGGGGCACTTGACCACTGGGCCACATCCCCAGCCCTTTTTTTGTATTTTATGAGAGACAGGGTCTCACTGAGTTGCTAAGTGCCTCGCCATTGCTGAGGCTGGCTTTGAACTCGCGATCCTCCTGCCTCAGCCTCCCAAAGTGCTGGGATTACAGGCGTGCGCCACCGCGCCCGGCTGCTCCCTCGTTTTAACAGACCTGCAGACCAAATCTTATCCTGAGACCCTGAAGGGCCAGGGCTCTTTGCACTTGGTCTTATTTCTCATTGATGAGAAGTAACAGGCTGTGACATTGAGATACCTACGAACTGTTCCAGAATTATAGAAAATTCTTACAAAGATGGTGCATGGTCTGTGACTCCTGATGCATCTTCTTCTCTGTACTGCATCCACCGTGGTCCTCAGTGAGGAGGCTGCCTCTTGCTCGGCGCTATTTAGGATGCTGTTCCCAGTTAGGCCATCACATACCATTTAGTTATAAAGTTGGCATTTTTGCCTCTAATTCACAAATGAGGCAAAACTTGGCTCAAGGTCATGGAGCTAATAAGGAACAAGGTCTTCTATGAAGATCACCTTCATTAGCCCTCAGCCCTGAAGATTCCATTCAGAGGAGAACCTGAGGGACCTAGCATGCATGCAACTGCCCATTTGTGTGTAATTAGACTTGGGGACTTCCAGGCTGAGGGACACCCTCTCCCCGGGCCCTACCTTAAGGACTTTCAGAACAAGAAACCAGGACTAGACTCACCTCTCAAATGACCAAAATAACCAACATGACTAGATCCTTCCAAAAAAGCTTCAGGGGGCTAAAAGCATATCTGCTCTTGGCTCCAAAAGGATCCCTAATGTCTTTCTGGAACCCTGAAATGGAGCCCCCAGAGGCTAGTCAGTCTCTGGGCACGCAGCACTAAAGCCTGAGGGCAAAAGTAAAGTTGGCCCAGATTCCACCACTTCCCCCCTCATATCCAGTCCACAGTCAGCACACCTGGCTTCAACCAGGATGGCAGGGGCGGAGAGGCAGTCAAGTGTTGTATCCTCTGTGGTGGAAATGTGTGTGCGTGTCTGTGTGTGTGTGTTGGGGGGGGAGGTTGGGGGCAGAGGTAGGGGAGGGACACAGAGAGGAACCCCATGATCTTTCATTTGCTGGCACACCTGGTCACTTTGCCATGTTGTAAACTGCCAGGGGCCAGCTCTTCCTCATCAGTGACAGGGCAAGATCAAAGGGGAACTTAGTGACAGCAGGAGGGATTTAGATAAGCTAGCAAAAAGAACTTCCTGCCTGCAAGGATTGTTACATTGGACAGGGAAGCCTGGAGGAGTCTGGAGTCTTTTTCCTCCATGCATCCTCTGCCTCCCAGGCCTCATCTGATAAGGACAATATCTACTATTTGTCGAAAACCTAGGTGCCCAGCTCATTTGTGCACATGAAAGGAGGTAATGTGTTGTGACAACCCTAGGAAGCAAGGGATAGGTGGCATTTAGGGAGGCTCAGAAGGTGAGATTTAACAACCGAGTCACACAATTTGTAATGGTGAAGATGAAATTCCAACCAAACCTACCCTTGCCCAGTAGGGCTGCATCCCCCAAGCAACTCTGCACCAGGGCGGGAGAGAGGTCTGACTGAGACTGGAGAAAACCGATCCCCTCAGAGAATCTCCCCTGGCTGATGTCACCAACAGCTGCCAGCAGTGCCTGTTGGGAAAGTATTTCCCCATTTTGTCATTAAAGAAGCTGAGGCCTGGGGCCTGGGAAGCATGGAGCCTTCTTCCCTGCCAGAGCAAGGCAGCCGAAAGAGGACGTCCGCACCCCCCTTTACTGAGCACCCTCTCCCCCTTCTCCTCCTCCTCCTCTCCGTGGCAGCCTGCCAGTTCTGGGGAAGGCGGCTGGAAGCAAAATCCCTGCTCTCCCTGGGGAGTCTGGCTCCAAGACACCAGGGGGGCTTTTACTGACTGAGCCCAGACACGACACCTTCCCACAGAGGCCAGGCATCCATCAGTCAGGGCGGCAAGATCCACTTTGGGGTGCTGACCCTTTTAGCTGCACTGGGAAAGTGGGGGCAGAGCCACCAGAGCCCTGTGACAGCCTGAGGGTCTTGTTGCCATCCTGCTAGACCTTCCCTGGCCTCTCAGCCTCACTAGCCCCCAGCCCAGCCCTCCTGCAGCTGCCCTCAGGGAAAAGACTGGGGCTCGCTCTGAACCCTCACACAAGAAGGTTTTGTATGGTGGAGCCAGAGGGCATGGGTTTATGAGGCCCTGGCAGGCCCAGTGAAAGGGGTCTGTCAACCCTTTCTGCCTGACTTTTGCCCTTGAACATGGTCTTGAGAGCATGGGGAGGTAGCAACATTCAAAGAAAACCTACAGGAGGTCTTGGGGCATCAACCCCACAAATGGGGTTCAGAGCTCTCACCCCACCCCCTCCTCAGGGATGTGCTTGGCCATCCTTTCAGTCCTGGCCATGGACTCCTGAGTAATGCCGGGGACAGGCAGGCAAATGGGAGGGGTGTATGGTATGAGGCAACTGGGGGGTCTTCCGGCCCTTCACCCTCTAGGGCATCAAGAGTACTCCCCAGAGAGGCTGAAACCAGGCACCAGGAGGATACAGCAAGAAGACAGGATGTGGTGTCAGCAGCAGGGAGTGGGAAGCAGAGGCTGAGAAAGGGCCAGTCCCAGTCCCGGGCTGGCAGACTGGCTGCACGGACCTGGCTGAGATCAGCACCAGGAGCTTCCTGAGCCATGGACTGACTCCTCTGGCTCTGGGGCCTGGGAAGGGCAGGCCCAGCTCAGGGAAGTGCCACTCAGCTGTGCTCTTGCAGTCCCACCCCCACCACGGGGCATCTGGCAGGGGTTTCCCATGACCTCCCGGGAGACGGGAGATGCTGCAGTTTGGCTTAGCCCAGAGCCCAGAGCTGTGACGACATCTGCATCTGGTGGGGGGACAGCTCAGTGGGGACTGGACCCTGGGGACGCTCCCCTGCTGAGGAATGCAGAGCAACAGGCGGCTGGCTGGCTGGTGGGCTTTGGAGGGCGGGGAGCCACCCTGGCCCTGGCCCTGCCCCCACTGCCAGCCTGTAGGTTCTCTGGGTGCACCTTCACTCAGCCCCGGGTCAGCCAGGCCCAGCCCGGAGAAAGGACTGACAGGCAGCTTCCACTACCAGCTAGGATAATGGCCTTCCACCCAGAAGACAGAGGCACAGGGACTCAAGCAACTGGGGACAGGGACCATGGCATGCCCACCTTTCCATGCCCCAGAGCAGCTGGAGGAGAAAGGGGGAGTCCTTCAGAGAACAGGAGGCTGCAGTCCACACTGCTGCCACTCTGGGGCCTCACTGCCCCCCACCTCAGAGCCTCCCTCTCCTCCCCCCATAGGATGGGGGTGTGGATCTGTCTTAGCGGCTCCTTCCCTGGAAGTGCTCCCTCCAGCTGTTCTAAGGGAGGGGCAGGATGGCACTGCTTTCTTCCTTAATGCCCTCAATTGCAAGGCTGTCCAGAGGGCAAGATGAGAGGCCGGGAGGCCCAGGACGCCTGGGGTTCTGACCTTTGGCTGGGGGAGGTAGGGTGGCAGCAGGAGAAGACTAGGCAGAAGCTCCAGAACCTCCCCCTCTAGAGAGTGCCAAGAGAAGGGGGAGGCAGGACCTCCCCCAAACCAAAAGGAAACCACAAGGATTTAGGAACTAGGGCCACGATGGTGATGGGCAGCAGCCCTATGCCAAGCAACCCCATAAGGCAAATCCCTTGCCACACAGCTGCACAGCACCGTGCGCTTCTCCCACAGTCTCCTCCAGGGCAACTGTGTTCAAAAGTAAAGCACTGAAGAAACGGAAGCAGAGACCAGAGCACTTAGCCAATTAGCAGCTGGATTGGAGGTGGCTTAGAGCAGTCTGAGCAGCCCCGGGCTTGCAGAGAGGAGTGCTCTGGGTTCAGATCCAGCCTCCGGCATCTGCTACCGTTTTCACTTGTCTATAAATGAGAGTAGCCTTAGTTACTTGGTGAGTGTAATGGGATAATGCAGGCACAATGCCTGGCACAAAGTAAGTGTTCAATAAATCATAGTGCTAAGCCACTTCCTAGTTCACTCTCCTTTCTACCATGGCAGGCTTTCTGCTTTGAATAAATAAATAGGTGGAGTCACTTTGAGTCACTTTACCCAATAATTCACTGCGGCTTAAAGCTAGGGAGATATGGGCTGAGATGGTGGCTCAGCGGTAGCGCACTCGCCTAGCATGTGTGCGGCCGGGGTTCAATCCTCAGCACCATGTAAAGAATAAATGCAATACATTGTGTACAACTAAAGCAAATAAATAAATATTAAAAAAAAAAAAGCTAGGGAGATACTTCTTAGGTATACTTAAGTTAGGGCTTATTTTTTAAACATTTTATTCATACTTGACTCTGCAGGTGTCTACCTGTATTTTGTTCCCTCCAAGAATTATATACCTTCTACTTCATTCAAACTGCTGCTCTGCACAAATGAGCAAATCAGAACAAACCAGGTGTTCCCATTCCCCAGTGAGTAAAACTGAGGCCCAGAAGGACAATCAGGAAAGGGGACCCATGACCCATCCAGCAGATGCATTGCATTGGCTCCAACCCTGCCCTTTGCTCCCCAAGCTGTAAGAGTAAGGGTGTCAGGCATGTGTCACCTCAGTCACCTCCCTGGCCCCAGCCCCAGCCCCAGCCCCACCCTTGGGTTTACAAAAGCTGAGATCCAATCAAGCTTACTGGCTGGGTGGTGGAGGAGGGGAGGTTTCCGGGGCTTGTGGTTACTACACTCCACTTCCTTGTGATGATGTAAGCCCTGTTAATGCAGCAAGAGGCCACCACCAAGACTCTGGGGTCTCCACACAACCCCCAGAGGTCCTGTCTAGACCTCAGTTTCCCAGATCTGCAAACTGGAAAGCATGCGATGCAGCTGGCATCACTTGGCTCTGAACAGCTTTGGGACCCTGAAGGCACCCACATGCCCACCCCCACAGTTTCTTCAGTCTTCTTCACTCTCTCTCCCAATCCCACAATGCTCTTGGTTGAAAATTTAGATAGTTATGGACCAAGATTCCAGACTAGTCTGGAACTCGGGAAATAATTGCAGCTAGAGAACCCAAGTAGGAGGGGACAGGGGTCCAGTCTAATGCTGTCCCTTGGGACCCCTCAATCCCCTCCCTACCCTGTTCAACCCTGTCATCTCAACCGATGGATGTGGGACTGGCCGAGGCACCTCCCCCTCCCCAGCAGACTAAAGGAAGGAAGCTTAGGGAAGCTAGGCAGAGATAAGCGGGAGGGGGTTAGGCAACACTAAGGGCTCCCCTCATGGTGGGGGCTCAGAGCTGGGGGCTTGAAAGGGTCTTAAATAAACTCACCATGTGACTTGGCTTCCTTCCCCAATTTTAACTTCACCAACTTGCATTTCTTAACATTTGTCAGGCCTGTATTGCTGCAGCTGGCCGCAGGTTGCGGCTCAGCCTCACCTCTCTAGCTCTGCTACATCCTCCTCCCCCACCCCAGGTAAAGGCCAGTGCTAGTCCAGCCCAGGAAGCTCAGAGTCCTTATAGGACAAGGGGATTAATGGATAAAGGGATCAGAGGGCAGGCCTGAGGGACTGTCCTGGGAATCTCTTGGTAAAAAACAGACTAGCCCCAGTTCAGGAGCAGATGGGCCAGACCCCACCTAGCTGGGGAGGCAATGGGGTAGGGCTTTGAGGCCCTGCACACACCTGGACATTTCCCCCTAATCCTGAGGCCCCAGGTCCTGCAAATTTCCCTCCTCTGGTCTTTCCAGAGCCCAGGCCCTCCCACAGCCCTTTGCAGATGGCCAGCTTTGATCCTCATCCTAGATTACAGCGCAAGAGCCCAGGGCCTGGAACTTCACCTAGTGGAACAGCCTGGGCCTCTCTTCCTAAGCACACACATCAGACCAAGTCTGTCTCAACCCTGGCCTCCCTGTCCAAAGAGCTGGACTCTAGGGTTCATCACAAGTTAATCTCATGGGAATTCAGAAAGACTTCAGTTAGGGACAAAGGACTTCCAGGAAGTCAGGAAGATAGCTGAACCTGGCAGGAGGTAGTGAGCCCTGGGGAAGCAATAGGTCTAGGCAATTCCAAATCCTTGGCCCTTCTCGTAAGTGATTTACTTGACTGCAGCCCCACACCAATCCTTTAGGTGTCCCTTGGGTCCCCGGCTGGGGTTCCCTTCAATCCCCTCCCTACCCTGTTCAACCCTGTAGTCTCAACGGATGGATGTGGTTTCTTGGGGCAGGAGGTAGGACATCCCAAACAAGGAGAACTCCCCCTATGGCTCGTTACTGGCACCATCTGCTCCCCCTCCCAGCCTAGCCTTGGCCCAGTCCTACCCTCAGCTCTCTGATTAGAAACTGGGTTCTGTCCAGGCATTGTCTGCCTTCCACGGCCGGCTGCCCATTGAGGTCTGGCGTGTGCCGGGCTGGGCGCTCAAACTGAGCTGGAGAGCAAGAGCCCAAGGCAGGGAGGAAGAGTGGGCGGGGCCCTCACCTTCCTGGAGCCCCTGAAAGCCTCGCTCTTTTGATGCTGGATTCCCCCACATGCTTCCTTTCCAGATCAGCAACAAGGCAAGGCATGGGGACCTCACTTAGGACAATCTGACTGGAAGATCACCCTAAAGAACTGGGTGCAGAGAGCAGGCACAATCCTTTCTCTGTGGACAGGGCTCCAGGATTATTCTGGTAATGTGAAGGAAGCACTGGCTTCTCACCCTTGACACAATGTGCTGTCCCCTCAGGTTTCCCCCTGGGGGAGCCCCTCATCTTACCATGCCCCCAGCCCAGGCTGGGGACCCTGAACAGATGTGGAGGCCCTTTGTTTGGCTCTCTCCTGCAAGATGGAGTCTAAAGGAAAGCCCCCCTGGAAGGGGCACCCCAAGCCCCTTCCTTCCCAGCCCTGGTTCACACTGGATGGGGGTTGCAGCTTCATTTCCCTTTTATGGCGCTCGGACTCTCCCCATCTGCTGCAGATGCCATATTTACATTTCTCACTCCCACCCCCAACCCGTGCACCTCCCTCTCTCGACCTCCAAGGGCTCCTGCTGCAATGTCAGCCCCAGTGACAGCCTGGCCCCGCCCCAGTCAGCCCACCAGGCACCTGCAGGGCTCCTCTTTGTCTCAGGCTGTTTGGAGCCAGGAAGGCTGTACTCAAGTGATGCTCTGAATGCTGCCTGGGGTGCAAGGGTGCAGGGCCTCAATCTCCCTCCCTCAGCCCCAGATCTGGGATCAGCCTCAATGCCTCCTCTCCAGGTTGCAGAGGACTGTCCAGGTGGCTAGGAGCATCTGCCCTGGGACAGGAAGTGGGACCTTCATCCATTGTCATTTCTGGCCCTGTCTAGAAGCAACTTCCCAGGACCCCTGGAATCTGGGTCATCTCTGACCCAGGGGATTTGGAGAGCTGTCTCAGGGACCCACCCTAGACCTGGAACCCTCCACTCCCCTTATCATACAAGGCTGGGGCAAAGCCTGTCTACACATCTCTGCCTTGGTGAAGTCCCAGAATGGTACTCTCTTAAAACACCCTTCTCAAAGAGAAAACCCCCAAATAAAAACAGGGAGAGGCAGTGTGGTGTAAAGCATCTCCACCCAGCACAAAGAACACAGATGGTTCAACTTTGCAGTATTTCCTGTCCCTGTACCTCTGTGTGCCCCTCCCAACAGAACCTACCCAGCCGTGCCCTCTCTCAGCCTAATTTCTGTCAGATCACTTTGCATCTGAGAGCTGTCAGGAATGGAACCCCAGAAAAATCTAGGCAGCCTTCCCCTGTTCAATTTCACCCGAGTGCCAGCGGATGGGCCAGTCTCACACCCTCCTGTCCTCTCAAAGGTAGCCCCTCAAATATACCTAATCCCCCTTCCTCTCACCCCATCTCCTTTTGGGGCAGGCCCTGTAGGATTCTTTCTATTGGCTCTCCACGTTAGGCCAAGGCACCATTCCAGCCCTTCCGTGGTCTTAGAACGGATCTCCGCAGAATGCGCTCCGGAGGGTGTGCTGCCTTGGCTAGCGGGACCAGGAGCACAGAACTAGCTGACTGGGGTAGATGAGGGCGAAAAAAAAATTCCCTTCCAATATCCCGCTATGAGACAGCAGCCTCGTGGGGAGGCGAAGAGGAAACACACAGACGCCCGGCCTGGGCCAGGGTTGGGTGTGAAATACCGGATTTCCTTGTTTATTCGATATTCTGATCATTAAGGGCTCCCAAGAGGGGCCCGAAATTAACCACCCAAACAAAGCCACCTTCCAGCAGTCCGCCGGGCCGCCGCTCCCCTGCGGCAGCGGGGCCAGCGCGCGGCGCCCTTCAGCCCGGCCCACGCCGGCCCCTCCTCCCGGAGTGCGGGCTCCAGCTCCAGCGATGTCCGTGCCCCGGATCCAAGCCCACCCGAGACAAAGCCCGAGCCCCCTCCGCTCACGCTCCCTTTCCCCGCTGTCGGTCCCTACCTGACCGCCACCTTGACGCAGCAGTCCCCCTGGCCAGCCATGGTCTTCTGACGCTAGGGTCTGGGCGTGGATCAAGGGCGGGGGTCCGGGGGCCAATGCCCAAGGCAGCGGCTGCGACTGCCGGAGGCGGGAGCGCGGGCACTGCTGGCGAAGGCTGTCGCCGAGGCTGGAGGTGTCATGCTCGCGGGCGACAGGCAGAGGGGCTCACCCACTGCCGGCCCCCCGGGGTCGATCCAGCACACCTCCTGGAGCCATCGGGCTGCTGCGCGTAGCTAGCTGACAGCCGGCAGCGCGACCCGCCGCTCCCCACCGCGCGGCACACGCGCTCACACACCTCCCACCCTGGCCACCACCTCCCGCCGCAGCGCGAACAAAGGGGGCGGGGGCCGACCCGGCCCAGGACCCGCCCCCGAGCCCGGCAGAGCCGCGCCAGGCCCCGCCCCACCCCGCAGCCACCAATCGAAGGCCCGAAAGAGCAGCAGGGGCGGGACTTGAGCCTTTAAAGGGATCCCTTGGCTCGGGTCCACCGGGTTGCCGGGGGCGGGAAGAATTGCGGGTGGTGGGGGCAGACGGAGAAGCCAACCACGCCGGAGCCTGGATCCTCGGAGTCGCAGAACTGGGCTTCACTGGGACCTTCCTTTCATGAATGAGGAAACACGCAAAGAGGGGAACTACCCAAGGTCACACAGCGAGTTAGTGGCTAAGCACGGGTAAGAACCCTGGCCTTCGGTGCAGAGGGCTGCTTCAAAGCATCCCACAATGATTAGCGGTTTACAGTTTGAAAGAGCCAGGAAAGCTTCCCTTCTGCATTTATTCCAGTAAGTTCGCCAAACTTTAGTGAAGGGGATTCTTGCTAATGTCTAAGTAAAATTCCCCCCACCTCCACCCTGCAGCATTTAAGCCAATATTTTGATCGCCTTCTGGCCAAACTCCTAGCTCAGACAGGCCTCTCCATACGTCTAGACCACAGTCCCATTGACCTTTATGACCACAGATGACCCCTCAGGCTTGGCTCACACTCTGTTTGTTGTGGCAGTGGGGCCAGAGGGGTCAGTGTGGGAGGCCTGAGATGCCCCAGGAAGAGGAGAGAACAAAGGGGGCACTCAACTCCAAGGGCACCTGGATAGAGAGGCTGGGTGGGGAAGTGGGTGGGAAGGGAAGGCCAATGAATGCAGCTGCCTGCAGGAATGGATATAAAGGACCAGGGGGGTGCCATGGAGACTTTAACACACAGGGCAGTTATGGAGGAGGAGACCAGTGCTGTGAAGTCACAATTCCCTGTCCAGTCCACCTCTCCTCCTTCTGAGACGGGACTCCTCCTCCCTGCCCTCCAACTCCCAACATTGAGGCCATTCACAAGGCCCCTCACCAGCTGCCCTCCCTTCCCTCACTTCACCCAGTTCCCTCCCCTGGATAGGGCCCAAGAGGAGGACCCAGCTGCAGCTCCAGATGTGAGTTGAGATCTCTGGGGGAGGGGAGATAGGGGAGTCTGACTCCAAGCCTCTTGCATCACCCTCAGATGATGAAACCATGTCAGAGATTTTGGCAAGGATGTAGGTTAGGGTCAGAGGATTTATCTGTTGGTGCCATCTTCCTGTCCTGTCTTCTCCACCCACCCCACAGATAGCTGCTCCATCCAGGAGCCCAGATCCCTGTGTGGTTTGACCTTTTAAGTTCAAACCAAAAAAACCCAGATAATTTCAACTGCAGATTTCAAGGTCAAATCAACATCCTCTCATCCTCAGGGCAAATAGAAAGCTGCCATCAGCAGTAGTACCCCCAAGGTTGTGGTAGGGGGGTCCTGGTGAGATCTTGCATCCTTTACTAACATTTGAATATGCCCAGAGCCAGAGATCAGCAGAGTTGAGGAGTCAGATCCTGGACATTCTCTCCCCACCTTCCAACCAAAATGAGTGATAGGAAGCAGAGTAACACAAAAGAGGTACTTCGTGGGCATGATATTTCATCCTGTACCTGTGAGCTAGACTTTAATCAACTTTGCAGATGGGGCAACTGAGTCTCACCTAGCATATAAGCAATAGACTCAGAATTTGAATTTGTGCATGTGGTTCTGGACTCCCCAGATCACCTCTAAGCAAGTGCCAGGAGGATGGGAGCTGGGCTGGCCTAGGCTTTTCTTGCAGGCCCAACAGCCTCCAGGCTTAGCCCTCCCAGATAATGCTGCATTTTGCAAAACTGCTCTCCCGCCCACCCATCTCTAGGCTTCTTTGGGGCCCAACTCTGGTTTCCTGCCTGCAGGAGGTCTGCTGTAACTTCCGACAGTAGGTGACCCTTCTGACTCACAGTTCCACTGCTGGGAAATGCTGCCAGAGCCACTGCCCACCCCCTCTGCCGCCCTCCAGGCCACAGAGTGTCCAGCCAGGACAAGCAAGGAGACACATAGGCTGCAAACTCAGGCCTCCCGGAATCAGGGCCTCAGGACTTTGGTTACTCCGACCACCTCAAGCAACTCTCTCCTGGGCCACCAGGGAGCAGCAGGACAACCCAGTGTCCAGATGGACAATGCAGTGTCCAGACTCCTGAGCTCTGCTGCCCATAGGTGAGGAGCTAACATGGGGATTCAAGGTAGGAAAGAGGCTTAAACCACAGCTTGGGAGATTTAGGTTAGATAGGTCAGAGGAAGCCTAGAACAATCCCTGCCCTTTTCAGCCTCTGTCCAGCTTCAGCACAGCCACTGCTTCCTCTCTGTTTTTTTTCCCACTCCCTCTACCTCCTTCCAGCTGCTTTTCTTTCCTTCCCTCCTCCCCAAGCCCTGCAGTTTCTCAGAATCAGCTACAAAATGCACATATCACCCCAAATACTTTCCTCAAACACACACACACACACACACACACACACACACACACACACACACACGTTGGCCCTGAGTTGAAAATTGGACTGGAGTTTGAGTCCCAGGTTGTGTCCTGAACTGAGGCCCTTCCCCCAGGCATCTTGGGGCCTCCATCATTTCTCCTGACATGAGCTGTAGGCGTCTGGGCAGATGGGAACCTGGGGGAGGTGTAGGGAGCCCTCTCCAAGTCAGGAAGCTCCCACGCTACTGTAGTTAAAATACTCCAGCAGCAACTTGGGGCAGCCATCTGGCCTAGATCTCACTCAGGCATGTCCCAGCTCTCAACAGCAACCCCAAAGGAACAAATCAAAACACCTAAGAGATACATGTAGGCCCTAGAAATGTCTCCAAGGGTGGCCTGTCCTTGAGCCATCTTCCCTTTTATTTTCTTCAGTGTTAGTACTGGACATTGGCATTTGCAAAATCTGAGCATTGACCTCAACTTCTGGGGGTGGAAGATAGAGTTCTGGACCTCCAGTGTTAACCCCCCAGCAACTGTGCTTGGTTCCATGGGAGAAGGGGTCTTAACCTGTCCTCTGGAAGATGTCCAGCCACAGCCTCCAATGTCCTCCTAGAGAAAGAGCCCAGTTTTTCCTACCAGCAGGAGCTCAGAACCCCAGGGATTGTCCACTGGGCTGTAGACTAAGAAGGTCTGAGCTCAGGCATGGGTTCAGCCTCACTTCCTCTCTTATAGGAGGAGACAGACTTAGCCACAAAGGAAGCCAGAGTTTGTTATAAATAGCAAGGAAGGGAGAGAACTGTTATGGATTACAAACACCCCACTGGTCTTAAAAAAAAAAATCCTGGGGCTGGGGTTGTGGCTCAGCAGCAGAGTGCTCGCCTAGCACGTGCGCAGCCCGGGTTCGATCCTCAGCACCACGTAAACATAAATGCATTGCATTGTGTACAACTAAAGTAAATAAATAAATATTTATTTTAAAAAATCCTATTTTTTGTTTCAAGTGATAATTATGAATGCTCCATATAACCTCAAACATGAAATCTTCACCACCGCCCCTCCTTCTTTACAGGGCTTTCTGACACAGTATTGGGGCCAAAAGTAGTTCTCCATATCACCAAATCCTCTGCTTGGAAAGAAGGCCCTGGTCACCTAATCCATCCCTTTATTTTCAGATGAAGAAACAGGCCCACAGACGAAAGGGACTGTCCAAAGTTGCACTGTGGCCAGGCGTGGTGGTGCACACCTGTAATCCCAGCACTTGGGAGGCTGAGGCAGGAGGATGGCCAGTTCAAAACCAGCCTCAGCAATGGCAAGGCACTTAGCAACTCAGTGAGATCCTGTCTCTAAATAAAATACAAAAAAGGGCTAGGGGGGCTGGGGTTGTGGCTCAGCGGTAGAGCACTCGCCTAGCACGTGCGCGGCCCGGGTTCGATCCTCAGCACCATGTAAATATAAATGCGTTGCATTGTGTACAACTAAAGCAAATAAATAAATATTAAAAAAAAAAAAAAAAAAAGAAAAGGGCTAGGAATGTGGCCCAGTGGTCGAGTGCTCCTGAGTTCAATCTCCAGTACCAAAAAAAAAAAAAAAAAAAGTTACATTGTATAGTGAGGCTGAGCAGTAAAACTGAATGAAAGTTTAGTCCCTATACTTCCAAAGCAGGGCAGTTTCCATGATAGCACAATAGGACCCAAAAGCAAAACATCTGAGATTGGGCTTTCAGTGAGTTTATAGTCCTGACAGAAGTTCAGTCTGAATGAAATAACAAAAGACATCCCAAAGGCTGAACTGCACTCTTCTTTTTTTTTTTTTTTTTTTTTTTTTTAATATTTATTTGCTTTAGTTGTACACAATGCAATGCATTTACGTGGTGCTGAGGATAGAACCCAGGCCGCACACATGCTAGACGAGCGCTCTACTGCTGAGCCACAACCCCAGCCTATGAACTGCAGTCTTCTAAGTCATAGAGATCTGGGCTCCAATCCTAGCTCTGCCACTTATTAGCTGTATAACCCTGTGCTAGTAATGCAACTGTACCAAGCGTCAGCTCCTGCATCTCAGTATAAGAACAATCACATCATTGGGCTATTATGAGGTAACATGGGTCAAGCATCCAGGCTGGTGATCAGCACAAAATAGACACCAATTTCCTTTGCATTTCCCCTGGATTCGGTATTCCTTCTCCAATGGATTTGTCATAATGAAGTTCCTGGAGGGATAGGGAGTCTCAGAGGTGAGTGTGGGTGAGGCTGGGGTATGAGGAGGTTATGGCAATGAGGTTTGGTTGGTCTCCGTCACGGGTATGAGGTCGAGGAGTGGCAGAGGCAGATCTGCAGGAAGTTATCCATCCTCTGTCAACCACTCAGTGGTGGAGCCTGGGAAGCCACGGGAAGTTTGCAGTCGGGGGAGCCTTGGCATGCTGGATCTCTGATGTACACAAATACAGCCTCACTAAGAAGCTGCCGATAAGGAGATCTTGCATCCATCCTACGGCCACACTGGACCCCAAGGGTTGTTTAAGTTTTCTCATTAAACCTTCATAACAGTCAATGAGGTCGACACTGTTATCATCCTCATTTTGTAGAAGAGGAAATGAGCTCAAAGGTCACTTGGCTGGTGTAGTAGTCATTAGTGCTGTTTACATATTTCCTGCTCTCTGTCTTCCTGCACTAGGTAGGACTGCATGTCCTCAGTCTTCTTTGATGATAACTGGTCATGTGACTTTAACCAAAGAAATGTGGGGCTTTGTCACCTTTGACCACATGGCTTTAATCAACAAAATGTGATACTGGCATGTGTCACCTCTAGGTAAATAAATAAATAAATAAATAATAAGTCGGGCGTGGTGGTGCACACCTGTAACCCCAGCACTTGGGAGGCTGAGGCAGGAGGATCGCCAGTTCAAAGCCAGCCTCAGCAATGGTGAGGCACTTAGCAACTCAGTGAGACCCTGTCTTTAATAAAATACAATAAAAGGACTGGGGATGTGGCCCAGTGGTCTAGTGGCCCTGAGTTCAATCCCTGGTACAAAAAAAAAAAAAAAAAAAAAAGAGTTGTATAAGGTCACAAGTGAGGAGCAGGGTTCAAACTCAAGCAAGTTTCAACGGCCAGTTTTATCCTGTGTCAAGGAAAAGACTGGATCTGGGCCTTGGCATCTACTGAGCTAAGAACGTGATCAGATGCCAGATAAAGTGGCACACGCCTGTAATCCCAGAGACTCAGGAGGCTGACACAGGAAGATTGCAAGTTGAGGCCAGCCTCAGCAATTTAGCCAGTCCCTAAGCAACTTAGTGAGAACCTGTCTCACAATATAAAAAGGGTTGGGATGTGGCTCAATAGATAAGCACCCCAGGGTTCAATCCTGGGATACCAAGAAGAGAAAAAAAGAAAGTGGTCAGAGCACCCTAAGAAGTCATCTGCTTGGCGTGTCCATGCAGAGACTCATGCACACATGATCATAGCAGCTTCGCCATTGCCCCAAAACTGGAAACAGACCGAATGTCCCTGAGCAGGGAATGGATGCAGAACTGGCATATCACACAATGGAACGCTATTCGGCAATGAGAAGGAGAGAGCTGTCGATACAAGACACATCATGGATGGATCTTAAAATTAATTGTGCTCAGTGAAAAAAGCAGACCAGAAAAAGCACAGTGATAAATAAGTCCATTGATGTAAGAATTTTAGAAAATAAACTAATTATAAATGTCAGGAATCAGATCAGTGGTTGATGGGGGAAAAGCAAGGGCAGTGGGTGGGGCTGGGTGTGGTGGTACCAGGGGCATTACTAAGGGGCGCAAGCAAAGTTTCTGCATAATGTGTTTCTCGATGATGGTGATGATTCCGTGGGTGTGTTCATTTGTCAAAACTAATCAAATATGTGCAATTTACTGTATGTTAATTATTCATCAATAATTGTTTTTTTTTTTTTTTTTTTTTTGTACCAGGGAACTCAAGGGCACTTGACCACTGGGCAAGAGTGAGAGACAGGGTCTCACTGAGTCACTAAGTGCCTCGCCATTGCTGAGGCTGGCTTTGAACTCACGATCCTCCTGCCTCAGCCTCCCAAGTGCTGGGATTACAGGTGTGCACCACCACGCCCTGCTAAAATTAAAAATGTAACTCACTCCAGTTTCTTCTTTGCCCAAACAGAGAGGCAGAATGGATTATGACTTAGCCTGGGTTACAGGGACAGTTAATTGGAGTTCCAGCCACCTGAGGGGCCCTCTTATCTGTACCATGCAGCCTGTGGGCTCATGGAGAGATCCCCACATACCAAAGGGGACAGTGGCAGGAAAGTAGATAACACAAAAAAGATAAAGTGACATAAAACAAAATAGGGAGCCCTGGAGAGAGGCAGGCAGGGGATCAGACTGGGAGAACCAGAGAAGAGAGGGAAACAAAGAGACCAAGCCACAGGCCTGGGGCAAGGGAAGAGGGGGATGGGAGACCTGGTGTGAGGAGGAGGCCTCTTAGACTGTCCTCGCCAGGACCAGAGGAGCCATCCCCCTCCTTTGTGTGGTGCCTACTTTATAAGCCCCTTCCCTCCAATTAAGTTCACAAATCCCTCTCCACCAACCTCTCTGAGCTGCTGATTTTCAGTCCCCCAGGATGCATCATTGGATTTGAATAGATATTTCCTTGGCTAGACCACACAGAGCAAGCTGCCAGCAAATGAACATTTAGCACTTTAAAAACGGGGGCAGGGGAGAAGGGTTGGCGGCAACATGAGGGGCAGGGAGTCATGCTAGGTTAACCTCGCAGGTGCCAACCCTCCAGAAATGTAGCCCGACTGAGGATTTTAAGGGACAGCAGAGTATGCAGCACCCTAGGCTGGAGCTCATGGGGTGATTTTAGGAGCATTTCAAAGGCCCTTTTGACTCAGACAGTCGAGTTGACCTGAGGTAAAATGACTCTTGAAAAGTTCCTCTGTACTTCCTGACTCTGGAACCAGCAGACAGAAAAGAGGCCTTGCCTTGAGGAGAACTGGGGAATTAGGAAGAGTCTAGTGAGGATGGACAGATGTAAAGAATATTTTTTTCCCCCTCTTTAACTTCCAAATTTAGTTGGAGAACCAAATAGATGGCAAGAATTGGGTGGAGCAGAGTTTAGGTCATAACCCAAATTAGAAAGAGCCCAGAGGAAGAGGCCCATCCTGTCTTCCATCTCCCCCACCCAGACTGATGTGGGTCTCTTGTGCTGGAAAAGGGGATGTGGGGGGCTTGGCGGAGGTCATACCCCAAGTTGTTCCTATGAATGAGCCTCTGTTCACTACTCAAGGGAGACTAAGGACCAAGCTTACTGATAGCAGGTGCAGAAAGCCCCGTACCAACTTTTTATGTGTATTGTGTGCATGCATGTGTGTGTGTGTGTGTGTGTGTGTGTGTGTGTGTTTTACTCGTGATTGAACCCAGGAGTACTCTTCCACTGAACTACACCTCCAGCCCTTTTCATATTTAGAGACAGGTTCTCCCTAAGGCACCAAGGCTGGCCTCAAATTGGCAATCCTCCTACCTCAGCTGGGATTATAGAAATACGCCACTGCACTACCCACCCCATCAAATTTAATCTGCTCATTGTGTGAAGACCACCCTACATAGGATGTCTACCTTGGTGAGCCCCCATCCAAACCATTTTGTATGGTTATAATATGTATAAACTGGCCCCAAACAAAAGGCTGGGAGCAGGGACTGTGAGAGGGGCAGTGGTGGTACTTGGGCAGTGCCAGACAGTGAGGAAACCTGCCCTCGTGATAGTAGGTTAAAGTTTAGAAAATTGCCATTGTAGCTGGGCTCAGTGGCACAGGCTTATGATCCCAGTGACTTGGGAGGCTGAGGCAGGGGGAGTTCAAGGCCAGCCTGGGCAACTTACTGAGATGCTGTCTCAAAATTAAAAACGGGGAATGTAGCTCAGTGGTGGAGCACTTCTAGGTTCAATCCCCAGTAGTAAAAAAAAAAAAAAAAAAAAAAAAATTGCCATTCTATAGATAAAAAAAGAATAGAATATTGGCAATTAAAAAAAATTATTTATTTACTTTAGTTGTACACAATGCAATGCATTTATGTTTACGTGGTGCTGAGGATCGAACCCGGGCTGCGCACGTGCTAGGCGAGCGCTCTCTACCGCTGAGCCACAACCCCAGCCCAGAATATTGGCAATTTTAATTGATTCAATCTAGTGCATACCACTTAGCAGTTTACTTGGTGTAGGCTTTTGATTTTCCCTTCCTTCCCTTTTCCCTTGCTGGGAATACAAATTTAAGTCTCAGTCCCTGTCCTTGAGAACTCACAGCATTTGGAAAGAGCACACCAACACCCCTAATTATGATACAGTGTAATAAATGCCACAATACAAGTTATCAAGTGCTGCACAAGCACTGAGGAGGTAGCAGCTAAGTTTGCTTGTGAGGGTGTTGTTAAGGTTTGGACCTGGAATGGTCCCCAAAACTCAGTTGAAGGCTTGGTCCTCAAGGCATCAATGTTCAGAGGTGGGGTTTTGGGGAAGTGATTGATCATGAGGGCTTTAACCTCATCAATGAATTAATCCATAGCTGAATGGATTATTGGGAGGTGGTGGAAATTAGAAGGTGAAGGGAGTGGGTCTTTGGTGGTGTGTTCTTGGGAACTGTCCTCTCTCTCTCTCTCTCTCTCTCTCTCTCTCTCTCTCTCTCTCTCTGTCTGCCTCCCCCAACCCCTCTGCCTTCCCAGATGTCATGAGGCAAGCAGTTTCTGGTGCCACACAATTTAGTCATGACCTTTCTGCCTTATCACAGCCCTAAAAGCAATGAAGCCAGCTGACCATAGACGGAAACCTTTGAAACTTGGAGTCCAAATCAACCTTTCCTCCTTTAAGTTATTCTTCTCAGGTATTTTGTCACAGTGACAGAAAGCTGACTAACACAGGGGGTCAGAGAAGGCTTTGGAGAAATGTTGCCAGGTAGAGATGGAAGGAGGGGTCGCTGGGTTCAGGGGACATGGTCCTGGTCACTTCAGGGAGCTTGGCCTGTATGAAGAGGGAGGGGTGCAGTTGACCACAGCTGGGCTAGTGCTTGGCAGGATGTGAAGGGGTTTCGGGCCAGGGTAGCAGAGATGGAGGTGGGGATTGGGAGAGATTGTCCTGTGATCCTCATGATAATGCAGGAGATAAGCAGCTTAGGAATAGTGTCCAGGCTCCTGTTAGACCCTGGCTTCACCGTTTTGTGGCCAAATGACTTCACATAATTCTCTCAGCTTTTCTGAACCTCAGTTTTCTCATCATAAAATGGAATTAACAATAATGCCTTGGGCTGGGGTTGTGGCTCAGAGGTAGAGTGCTTGCCTACCAAGTGTGAGTCACTGGGTTCAATTCTCAGCACCACATATAAACAAATAAAATAAAGGTCTGTCAACAACTAAAAATATATTTTTAAAAAATGCCTGTTTTATAGGTGGTGTTGCAAAGATTACACGAGATGTTGAATTCAGGCACATCATGAACCTGGCTTGATGAATGTTGGCTATTGTTCTACAGATGAGCAGACCAAGGGGCAGAGGCATTTTCAAAAGAACAAATAACTAGAAGTGGGAATGGGTTTTCCCCACATCCAGGGCTTCACTTTCATTTCAAGGCTGCCTTTCTAAAGCCTGAGTCAGGGAGCTGGGGTCTCCTCGGGGCTCCCCTTGCTGCCTCAAGTCATGTTGGCTGACCATGGCTCACTCCTTCTCTGAGTCCTGGTCTCATTTCTCACCACCATGGAATCTTTTCTTTTACTCAATTTACTTTAAACTAACCTCAGATAAGTCTTTCTCCTCTGAACCCTAGAGTGCCTGTGGACACCCTAATGTTTTCAGTTACCAGAATTATTATTTGTCCCCTGTATTTATGGTCAGTTTCTTTCTAAAATGCCTTGGTTTTCTTGATGGTATTTTTAAGTTCCCTTTAGGGGCACAGTTGTGTTAATGTAAGAGAAAGAAGCAGTGGAATTCCAAAGCTTGAGGACAGATACTGGCTCTGCCACTTGCCAACTACGATACCCCCTGTGCCTCATCAGTAAAATGGCAGTAGGACAATGTGTGGTGGGAGAGGGAAGTCACCTGGCACTCTGAGCTATCAGCTCCAGGGCAGCAGTGACAAATTACTGGAATCCATTGCCACAAGATTGGGGGAAGGCCCTGTGAAATAAGGAACAGAGGTCAAGGTCAGTTCTGGGTTGGCGATGGTTGGCGGCAGGAGTCACCCTCCGTCCACGTCCATGATAGTCAGAGCTGTCAAGGCCTGTACGGGGGCTAGGCCTGGAGCTGAGGGGTGTGGGCTGAGTGTCATTGCTGCCTAGCTACCCCTAAAAGCCCAGGACCCCCCACCGCACATCAGCTTCCTCCCTTCTTAGAAATCAGCCCTCTCACTAGCCAGCATCTGACAGGATCAAAACAACAGCTTCTAACCAAGTGCGAGGATCTTACACTGCCACATTCATGCCGTACAACATCCCTGAAACAGGAAGTATTCCACTTTACAAAGGGAGGAGCTGGAACTAAGAAGGGTTTTGTGAACTTCCCAACCCTCCTTATCCTCATGCGAGTGGAAGAAGGAAATGAGTTTAGATCCTGAAGAATTTCCCACCTGAGACTGCTCCTAAACACTTGCAGAGCGTAGCCATACCTTTCCTTTAAGAGCCCCAGGCGATGGGCGCCAGGGTGCCTGCTGCGCCTGCAATGCCAGCTACTCAAGAGACTGAGGTAGGAGGCTCACAAGTATGAGGCCAGCCTTGGCAACTTAGTGAGACCCAGTCCCAAAATGAAAAGATAAAAAAAGACTGGAGATGTAGCTCAGTGGTAGAGCATCCCTGGGTTTTATCCCTAGTATTGCAGAAAGAAAACAAACAAACAAAAACTGAATAGACCCCCAGGAGATGGGCTGGGGTGCACCTCAGGGGTACAGTGCTTGCCTAGCATGTGCTAGGCCCTGTGTTACATCTCCAGGAGGGGCCGCCCTGCAGGAGTCACTCAGCTCTATCCAGAGCAGGGTGGGAAATTCTCCAGGTTCCGGGGCCAGGAACACTTACCCTTCTGAGATGGACTGGAATTGGGGCCCACTCTCTGGTCTTTCCAGGGACCCTCCATCTAAGCTTGCACTGTCCAGATGGAGGGCTGCCCTCCCTGGTCCTCAGAGCCCTTACACGCAGCTTTGTGCCATCTCTCCTGCTAGCCACACTCCCGCCCCTTCTGGCAGATTCTTCACCCAGCAGCTGGGCCCCAAATCTGCAGAGAACTGTCAGGGAGAAGATGGGGTCTGGCAGACACTGCCCCTGGCCAGTGCACCCCAGTGACAGAAGGTGGCCCCACCTTCCCCAATGGGCACACTCCCTCTGTCAGTTGGTCTTGCCGAGAGGGGCATCTGTCTCATCTGAAATCTGCCCACTCCCCCTCACACCCTTCTCAGCCCTTATCCTTCCATAATTGGGTCCTCCTGACTTGATTTGAGTAGCCTGGCAGCCCTGTTAGGAGAAAAGCCATCCATTCTGTCGAGTGGAGTTGAGGTAGATGCAGGATTTCACACATTCTGATAAATTAGGACGCTTTATATGTTGCAAAGGAAACTGCCTGAACTTTTCAAAAGGGCGAAGAGCTAATAGGAAGTTTCTCAGAGACTTTTATACATACATACCCGTCAGTCAGACTGGAAGGAAAGGCATAGACTTGACAAATTGCACAGTGGTTAAGGACATTTCATGCTAACTGCCTGGGTCTGACTCCCATCTTGGCTGTCTTACCAGCTATGTGGACTTAGACAAGCTACTTATCTCTCTGAGTCATATTCGCAAAATGAGGAGGATGATACTTTTCTTAATTGCTAAGAGGATTAAATAAATTAACATATGCAAACCACTTGGCACAGGGCTTACCATAGAGTTAGCATTCTATATATGGTAGATATAGTATAGGGTGCTCAGCTCCCTGTTGCAAATAAAAATAGCCTTTTATAGGATTCCACAGCATGGGAGTAACTGTCCCATTAGTTGCATATTATCTTACTCTTGTAGATGAGTCAATTGAACGGGAGATAGTGTAAGTGGCTGTGGAGGGGAGGGGCAGAGGAGGGAGTAGGGAGGGGATCCATGTGCTCCCTCTGCATGTGGAAGTTGTGTGTGGAGTCTGGCATGTCACCCTCTGGAAGCAGAGTTCTTCCTCCCTGCCTTCCCTTGGACTAGATGGACAGCTAAGGTGGCCAAGCATGCAGGACTGAGCAGGTGGCACTGGGCAGTGTGACTGCTGAGGGCAGGGTCCACACCTCTTAGCTCCTTTCTGTATTTATGTAACAAGCAGGTGTTGAGCCACCAGTGAGTGTTGAAAAGTGCTCATCTCTGGAGGGATAAGTGCAAACCAGGAGGCCACAGCACCAGGTTTCATGGAGCTTAGCATCTGGCTGGGCGAAAGGCGGGTACAACAAGGTTACAATTCCTGCTGGAATGGGAAAGCAATGTGCCAAATTTCTGGACCAGACAACAGAAAATTTGGGGAAAGCTTTGTGCAGGAAGTAATAGGAAAGCTGAAGTTGACTAGGGGTGCATCAGGTACGGGACTCAGGAAGTTTCCAGAGAGAGTAGCACATTGGTGCTCAGAGGTGAGAGTAGCTCCCTCTGGCCAGGTGAGCAAGAGACTCATGTGGGGCAGATCTGGGTGAGACTTGGAACTGAGGCTGTAGTGGCACCCCCTCCTCTGCAGAAAATCCTAACTAAGCTTCTCCAGAAATCTTCACCATGGCTGATTTGGGGACTGTCAGCTGAAGAGTCTCTACAAAAAAATGTTCAATGTAGGTAAACTTCCTGTTTTCCTGTTGCTCTATTACTTGGCCCACTGGCCTGGAAGAAATCAGCACTCCAGGTGCTGGACACCCCTTGGTTTTTTTTTTTTTTTTTTATTTTTTGTACCAGAGATTGAACTCAGAGGCACTCGACCACTGGGCCACATCCCCAGCCCTTTTTGTATTTTTATTAGAGACAGGGTCTCACTGAGTTGCTAAGTGCCTCGCCATTGCTGAGGCTGGCTTTGAACTTGCGATCCTCCTGCCTCAGCCTCCCAAGTGCTAGGATTACAGGCGTGCACCACCACGCCCGGCTCCTTATTTGTTTTTCACAAACATGTATCCTGTATAGTTTATAGAAGTGTGTTTACAAAGTGTGATTTAAAAAAAAAAAAAAAAAGGACAAATTCTTTAAACAAGGCCTCTGGCCTTGAGCTGGAGCTTCACAGAGATGTCTACACTTCTAAGATAAAAGAAGTTACCAATTGGGCTCCATGGTAACAACTGGCAGGGGGAGGAAAGGGGTGAAGAAGATCTCCCTTCTCAGGTATTGTCCTTGAAGGGTTAACTTGCCCAGAACAGTGAAAGAAAAGAACTGCTTTTATGTGAACTTCTGTAAGCTGTGAACTTCTGTAAGCTGTGAACTTCTGAGCCCCTCCCTTACATGCTGGATATAACATTCTGAAACTACCTGAACTACCTGAGGTTCAGAGGATTAATTGATTACAGTGAAAGCTGTACCCTCTGAGCCTGGCTGCAGCCAAATAAAACTGTTTCCTGCTATCTTTGGTGCCTTGCCTTGTCTGCCTCCTACAACAAGGCTAGGGTTTGCCTGAGATTCTGAGGGCTCTGGGGACACTGTTTGGGTTTGAAATAAGGAAATAAGATAATAGGTTTCTCCTTTCAGAAAGATCAGAGATGGACTGGGAGGAAGACTAGAGATTGGGAGACCAGTTCAGAAGCTGTTGCAATGGACAAGACATGAGGTGATGGGGGACATATCAGGACGTGGCTGTGGGGTGAAGGGAGCTGGGGACAGGTGTGAGAAGCAATGTGGACTTGAGTCTATGGGGCATAACAGCCAGCCCTTTCGGTTTGAATGAGGAGTAGGTTTCCCGGCAGCAGCAGAGGAGAAGCAGCCTTAGGTTACACTTGGACACGGTGGGTTTAGACACAGGTGGGACTAGAGCATCGTGTTTTTTAGGAGGAGCAAGAATCAGGGACCTGGATGGAGTTTAGGAGAGATTTAGACCAGAAATACCGATTTGAGAATTATCAACACATAGGGCCACTAGGATATAAGCATGCATATGATCACCCCAATAATTCGTGAGTGCAGTGAAAAGTCAAACAGACAGAACACACCTGAGAGCTGGGGGGTGGAGGGAGAAGGCTCAAGAAAGTTTCAAGTGGGAGGGCCCTTGGGAGGTAACAGGAAATTCAGGAGATCTGAGACTTGGGGGGCATTTCAGAAAGTGGGGAAAGGTAAATTGTATCTAATCTGCCTGGAAGTCAAGTAAGAGAAGAATCTGAAAGGGTCCACTGGATTAGTAACAGATTGTCAGTGATATTGGTTTTCATGGAGAAAGGGTGGGGAGGAATGCAGGCTGCATGGGGGTGAGAAATGGGAAGCGGAAACAGAGACAAGGAGACCACCCAGGTAGGAAGTTTGGTTTTCTGTAATGGACAGACAGTTGATAAGTAGGTAAACAGATGATAGACAGTATTTACATAAATCCACAGACGAGATGGCCGCAGGATCATGTTAAGCTGGAAGCACCTAGAATGTGTCCCATGCAGATAGAAGGAGCCAGCAGAGGCAGAGGGGGAGAATGGCTGGGTAGAAGGAGTATTTTGGTGGAAGGAGAGACCTGGCGTGGTTTCCACTGGGTCAGGGGGAAGGTAGAGATAGGTTCCTCAGTGTGGTGAGAGGAGCTGAGGGAGGGACCTTCTGGTGGCTTCTATTTCTGTCTGAAGGAGGGACAAGGCAAGCTACTGGCATTGAGGCTTGAGAAGAAATGTGAGTTGGAATAGCTGCTCTGACCAGGCACCAGGAAGCTTTGGGCCCAGTAGGGACCAGGGATGTAGAGCACACTGAGGGTGTGAATGTCCTTGTCCTGTGCTGCTTGAATTTTGGGGCAGAACCCAGATGTTGGGATCCTGCTGCAGGTTTGCCAGGAGGCTGCATGGGAAGCCAACCTGGTTACCATGGCAACAGCCACGGAGAGGGAGCCGGTTTGCTGCTCTAGCTTAAAGTAGGAGTGGCCAGAAGAGGAAAGAGTATCCAGGGAAGGGGGAGGGGCACACTGGGGACTCTGAGGACACAGTGCAGAGTCTCAGCTTTGCCTCGCCCCAGCTGTACACCTCAGAGATGTCCTATCACCTCTCTGTACCTCCATTTGCTCATCTTGATCCTATCCCTGCGTCACAAGGTTCTGGTAAGGATAAAATGGCTATTGTGTGTGAGAGTGCTTTGTAAATACAGTACGGTAAGACCTCTGGTGTGACACTGTATGTAGCTGGCACACGGGAGACACTCAGCAGATAGTAGCTGCTGTTACACGTCATATCCATACTCATGGTGTGGATAGGAGGAGCCAGGGAGACCGCAGATCTGTGATAACCAAGGCCATAAACGGCTCGTGTGGAGGGTGGTGTTGGCAGTGAACTCTGGCCAAAGAGACACTATCAGAGCTTCAAAGAAGGTTGGCCATGGTGTGACTAGGGCTTGGGGCTGTTTCGGAGGCCACCAGTCCTCTCTGGGACTGCTTGGCCCCAGTCAGTGGGGCCGGCCATAGAGGTCCAAGAGAACCCCACTCTCCACACGGCCCCTCTGCCTCATGCAGAACAAAACCCAGAGGGCCCCTCTGGGCTCCTAGGCCCAGCTTCCCTGAGGGCTCCTGGGGAAGGGAAGAAAGCACAGAGGGTCCAGAAAAAGAGACAAGCAGAGGCCGGGTGCCAGTGTCATAGACCTGGGGACTTTAATGTCCTGCTGATGGGAGTGGCCTTGTGACAGACGGACACTGGCACAGGCCAGGGCTTTTTGAATGACATTAGAAGTTCCATCCAATCATGCTTCTAGCTGGTAAGGGAAGGGCCTGTCCTGTCCATCTACTTCCTCCCAAGTTTTTGAGATGGTTCCTGACCACCCTGTTCAGCCAGGCGTCTAGCCACTGAAGGGAGGGAGGCTGCTGTGATGGCTAGCACTTCTCTCTCCGGCAGTCTCCCTCCCCTTGGTCATGTCAGCTCTAAGCCCAGGCTGATTCTGTGTTGGCCTTCACAACCTGGGAGGAATTAGGGTCTCCTGGGAGCCCTGGTGCTGGTCAAGGCTGCCCAGGGAAGACCCGAGGCTCAGGCCTCCCAGGGCACCAGGCGTGTCCTCTGGGGTCTGTCGTTCTCTCAGTAGCTCCGTTGCTGCCACCTCCACTTCCTCTGGTTCCATCTGGCAGGCATCTGCCAGGGCCTGGCCTGTCGCCATGACGAAGCCAGCATCCGCTGCCAAGGAGTCCAGGCCCCCTCGAACCAGAGCCTGCAGGGAGGAGAGGGGGCTGGGCAGGGTCTTCCTGGGGAGCGGCCTTTTGGGGAGGGGTCTGCTTCTGTTGACCCTACCCCCTCTCCATGCCAGGCTGTCACAGGCCACCTGCCAGTGCAGCCAGCTGCTCTGTCCCAGCCTCTCCTCACCTCCTGGATCAGCAGGGCCGTGGCTGGAGCTGGGCACCTGGAACTGCTCTCCTCGGAGCTCCTGCTGCGAGACGCTTCCGCACGCAGAGAGCCTGGCGTGGCGCGCTTCTTTTCTTCCAGAATGGGAAGCTCCGCCCTGGGTCGCTGTTTCAAATGCACAAAAGCAAAGACCCCAACAGGGATGCTGGGACCCACAGATGCAGTGAAATCCCAGCACATCCAGAGCAGCTTCAAGCAAGATCCACGGAAAGGAGAAGATCCAGGAACCCGATTTTTTCTGTTATGGATGGGCAAACTGGCACCAGGCCCTTCCCCTGCCACGGCTCGCCCCTAGCACGGCGTCAGGTAGGGTCTCTAGAGGGAGTTTGCTCCCTGTCCTCCACCCCTTTACCTGGCAGGGGGCAGGAGGTGTCTGGCAGGTCGGCCATCCTTTCAGCTTTTCCACATGGGGTCCTGTGGGCACGGCAAGGACAGGAGGACTGTTGGCTCCTGCAGGCAGCCCCGTACCAACTCTATTGGCCAGCTGTGGAGGGCGGCTTAGAGGGTGGACACATGCTGGGGCCCAACCAACTCCAGGCCAGGCAGAACTGCCCAGGTCTCTCTACCCTGCTCTGGGTTTAGGAGAGGGCTCAGGGCCGAGTCTCTAGCCAAGCCATTCTTCAGTGTGTTTGTGCATGTGAAGGAGTGTGTGTCAGAGGACAGAGAGGTGCCCTTGTCACCACTGCTCTTCAGCATCCTTGGGGTTTCTACTGGCACACAGTGGTCCAGAACCCACTGACAGACTCTAAGATGACCTGCTGAAGGGCCCAAGAGCCAGGGTCACAGTGAGTCCAGGAGCTGCCCTTCCATGGGACTTGGAGGAGGGCAGGCTCCCACGCTGGGTGAGTATCAGGCAGACCTGGTGGGATGCAGGCCCCCCTGCCCCCAGCTACCTAGATCCTTCTGTGCCTGGATGAGGAGCTGGCCTAGAGCTCTTCCACTCCAGAACCCAGCTGCTTGCCATTGCAACAGGCTCCAAGACAGCCCTCCCAGCTGGGTTGCCAGACTCTAAGGAAAGGGGAAGGCTCCCCAGGCCTCCTTAGGAGAAGGCTCAGCTTCTCAGGTGAGCAGAAGAGACTGACCCAGGGCCTGGCGGGGTTGGCTGAAGGTTCCTCCTCTGGCAGCAGGTGTCTCTGTCTCTTCCAGAAACTCCCTTTCATAGTGGACACTGAAATGGAAACAAGGCCAAGTGAACCAGAGCAGGCTTCTGGGTCTCTGGACATCCCTGCTCCTCTGTGGCCCAAACATCCTTTCGCTCAGGGTCTGGACCCATCATAGTACAGAGGCCTTGACTCCAGCGACGCTCTCACCTCTCTGCCCAGCTACTCCTGACTTTGGGGGTGTGAGCCAAATGCCTCCCTGCCTCCACTCCTGTTCAGTGGTTTCCTCTACCCTCTCCACATTCCATGCAGCCTCACGACCTTTAGGACTTTGGTTCTTGACCCTGGCTGCACATAGGATCACCTGGGAACTTTAAGGAATAATGGTGACTGTCCCACTCTCAGATGATGGGGTTTTTGAAAGCTCCCTATATAATTCAAATGCGCAGCTGAAACCGAGAACTATTCTAGGCCTTTCTAGTCCATGTACTCTCAGGACACCGGTTATGTCACATGACACATCCCCTCCTAGCAGCCTGGCCCAGGTTTGATACTTCTGTATTTTCACACCACCTTGCACAAAAGTCTAAAGTCAGGTGTTCTGGGATAAATGCAAGAAGCTTCTCCAGCTGGGATGGGGCGTAGGCAGCCCTGGCTGTGGGAAGTAGCTGTTCAGATGACCTCTTCCCTGTCCTACCCAAAGAGACCTCTGCTTAGCTGGCTTTTGGCCTAGCACAGGGGCTCTGCTAGGAGCCCAGCTCCCGGGTCATGTTGGCTGATCAGCTTTCTCTCTCATCCTGCTTTTTTCTTTTTTTTTCATGACACTCAGAAAGTCACAGATTATATTTAGTCTCCAGCCTGGGGTTGGTGGGATGGAGCCCAACTCCAACAATTGAACCTTATCACCCACAGTCTTTTGTAGTCTGTGCTGCTGCTCTTTCTAACCTGTAAAATGTCCTATAATATATCTCAGCTCGGAGACCTGCAGCAGAGGACGAAACAAAAGGCCCCCTCAGCATCTGGGCTAATGCTGACATGAAACTGCTCCCTGCTGGCCACATGCATCTCTGCACTCCAGACCTGCCCCTTGCATTAAGGTGCAGGAGGGTCCCCAAGGGCATAAAGGCAAGCAAAGGATACACCATAAATCTCAGGGCTCCCTCTTCCCATCTAGCCTGGAACCTGCTCACCCTGCCTCCTCAGTCCTATCCTGGTATCCAGTTGCTTCCATTACCTGGAATACACAGAGCTGTTGCTACGGTCACTGTTGCCATGGGCAACATTAGCATTGGCATTGTTGGTATTGGCACGAGCAAGTGGGTTTGTTCTTGGATCATGAGGGAAGTCCTCCAAGAAGACGGGGGACTCCAGCTCCTCCATCTCTATCTCAGCAAATTGGAGGGGTCTTTGATTGGCCATGACGGGGGGCAGGGAGTTGGTCCTTTCCAAGAAGTTGTCCACTTGGCCAAACAGGCCTCCAGTCCTCTAGAGGCAAGGAGGAGAGTGAAGAGACAGAGATCAGTGACTGGGGGATGAGGGCAGGAAGGGGACTGGGGGCTGTCACCCAGGATGATGGTGCTGGAAACAAGTTATGGATTGGGAGATAAATCCCATGAGGCCAAAGGGAAACGGTCTGAGCAGCGAGACCAGGCAAAGAGAAGCCCACCCTCAGAAAGGGCTCGATGTGGTGGGACAGACAGGACATAGCTCAGGACATGTATAGGATACACAGACATATAGATAGGGGATGTGGCGTGGTGGAGAGAGCACTGAATTGGGAGTCTGCAGAGCTGGGTTCTAGCCCCTCTGAAGTTAAGAATTGCACATCTCACACCATCTGTGTGGGCGTCATTTCCTCCTCAGTAACCTGAGAGGGTTTAACAAGGTGGTCACAAAGAATCTTCCACCTTGAAAGTGTTAGAAGAAACACTGCACAGAGCTAAGGGTCAAGGACTGGCATAACATGAAATGTTGGTGAGGGTTTGCAGGGGAGGTGGGGAAGGGTGCATTATGCCTGACACCTTGTCCCATCAGCTCTCATGTCCCCCTCCTGTGTGGCTGGACTCTTGGCCCTTCTCTCTGTTAACCGCGACTGTGTCTAGACCACGAGGGCGGCCATGGCCCTCACTCACCCGGAATATCCCTTCCTCCATTGCAGCCTCCACCATGGCTCTCTCCAGCTCCTCCTCAGCTGTCAGGTCCCCTGAGATGGTGCGGTGGATCTCAGGGGCTGCCTCTTCCTCTATGGTCCTCAATCCAGCCTGAGGATGGAGAAGTGACCTGGTGAACTTTCTAGACCAGGAGCAGAGACTAGAACCGCTTCCTCCACTCATTTCTAATCCCTGCACCTGGGGCTCTCCTGAAGCCTGTTCTCCCTCCTGTCTCGTTCAAGATCACAGGGCTCTGTGAAGCTCCCAGGCCCTTTTCTGGTGGCCGTGATAGTCCACACTCTAATAATTACCAAAGAGTCTGATCTTAATTCCATGGGTGGAGATTCTGTGCCTGCCCCAGGCCTCTGGGTTAAGCAATCTTTTTACTGTGTGTGTGTGTGTGTGTGTGTGTGTGTGTGTGTGTGTGTGCGCGCACACACACACACACACACACACACATAAAGAAATTAACAAAGCACTGAGACCAGAAGGAGAAGAGAATCCTCACCTTCAGAAAGGTCTCAATTTGATGGGATAGACAGAATATAGCTCAGGACTGTATAGGAGACACAGACATACAGATAAGAAAATTTAATATATCATCATATGTGCTTACATATCAATATGTTTATCTATCTATGTATTTATCTTAAGTTGATTGAAGTTCATATCACCCAAAAAGGGACAAATCAGAATTGCTGTCACCTGATAGCTTGCAATGAGGACACAGCAACATTTCTGAAACAAGATGCATATCTTATACCCGATATAAGGAAACATCAGGCAAACCCAACCTAAGGGACATTGTGGCCTATGATCCTCAGAGGTGTCAAGGTCATGTCAAGGAAAGACAGAAATTGTTCCAGATGGAAGAGATGAAGGAGAGATGGCAATGTGTGATTGGCTCCTTTTGTTAAAAAAAACATTATTGAAACCGGGCACGGTGGTGCACACCTGTAATCCCAGCACTTAGGAGGCTGAGGCAGGAGGATCGCAAGTTCAAAGCCAGCCTCAGCAATGGCGAGGCACTTAGCAACTCAGTGAGACCCTGTCTCTAAATAAAGAACAAAAAAGGGCTGGGGATGTGGCCCAGTGGTTCAATCCCTGGTACAAAAAAAAAAAAAAAAAGGAAAAAAAAAAAAGGACATTATTGGACAACTGGTTTCACCAAATGAGGTTTGAGGATTAGACGGTGGTAATATATCAACATTAGTTTCCTGGTTTCGATAGTTGCATTGTGGTTATGTAGGAGAAGACCCACGTGTGCAGGAATACACTCTCATGTGCATATCACTGAACATCAAGGGTTGATGGAACATGTTAGTGTTACTCTAAAACAGTTCAGAAAAAAGGTTTTGTATTATACTTGCAAACTTTTTAAAGTATGAGATTATTTCAGAATAGGAATAGCAATTGAAATAATGTTCTGAGCATACAGCAGAAACGCATGCACGCTTTTGATTTTATAAATTATGTGCATTACAATGAACACAAAAAATAGAAACAAAACCCACATAAGATAAAACAAGGTTCTAAAGCTTTCTTTTTCATAAACTATGCGGCATTTTAAGTACTCCTGGGGGATCTGCTTTCTTTGGAGACTATTGCTCTTGTCTAACTCATCTCTCCTTGGAACAAATCCCATTTTCTTCTGTCCCACCATCCAGAGGTGAAGAGCTCCTGGTTCTCCTGGTTCTCATGGAGGACCGACCAGAACCATCACCTCATTTCCTCACTCCTCCTCCAGGCTCCCTTCTTTCCTCTATGCCTCCATCCAGAAGGGTCTGGAGCCTCGGCAGGAGTCCCTTGGAACTTGCCTGGGTTGACTTACCTGGATCTGCACGGTGTCCTTCTTAGGCCGATACCCATAATATTCTTCCTGGCGCTTCATGAACTTCCGGAAGTGTTCCTGGATGAGGAATGTGGCATAGAACTTCCCCACTGTCACCTCATCATCTGCAGAGGAGCCAACAAAGGATGTCCTGAAGGCTGGTGGGAATCTGGCACAGAGGGGGAGCGGGGTGTAGCCAGGTCCAGCACCCAGGTCCTCCCTGTCTTGCAGACTTGGTTGACGGGCACTCTGCACCTTGATGCTGGTGGCTGCCTTGCTAGATGCCCATGGGGGTCTCTCTGAGGTATTTATAGAGGTCTGGGCCATTCTCAGATTCTCATGGGACTTCTCAGAGAAGCTCATTAACCCCTCTCCTCGGGACTCTGGCCTCCTACAGCAGCACCCACCTCCTATTGGAGGGATGACCTGGTCCAGGAGCTTCATGCTGGTCCTCTTCCAGATCTTCTTGATGATGGCCCTTAGCTCCTCGTTGGCCTGTTCAAAGTTACCTGGGGCAAGGCAAAGGCAGGAGTGGCCCCAAAGCCATCCAGGCCAGGCTGCCTGCCTGTGATAAAGCCACCTAATGCTCTTTGAGCCCCTCTGAGTGCCACTCATTGGCTCAGCTTTCTTTTGTGGCAGCTGCTGTGCTGATGCTGGCAATGGGACAAGGACATCACTCTCACCTGAAGACAGTCCAACCCTTGGGTCACATGTTTGCTCCTCGGAGGCCTTGGCTTCCAGCACCCAGAGTCTTAGTGTCTGAGGCTGTCACCCCTGCTCTCCTCCCCAGACCTTCAATTCCCCACACCTCCTGTAACTCCAGATTGCTCCTGACTCCTCCCCTTCCTCTTTTTTTTTTTTTTTTTTTTTTTTTTTTGGTACCAGGGATTGAACTCAGGGGCACTCGACCACTGGGTCACATCCCCAGCCCTTTTTTGTATTTTTATTTTAGAGACAGGGTCTCACTGAGTTGCTAAGTGCCTCGCCATTGCTGAGGCTGGCTTTGAACTCATGATCCTCCTGCCTCAGCCTCCCAAAGTGCTGGGATTACAGGCGTGCGCCACCGCGCCCGGCCCCTTCCTCTTCTTGTCTTCCCAAGGAACCTGCCCTGGGCTGCCTCAGACATCTTCAATGGTCCTAATGCAGGGGTGGCCCTGGTGCAGCCAGAACCCTGAGCAAGGGCTCAGGCACAACCCCCCCATCCCCCTCCCCCCCGACACACACACACTCGATTCCTTCCCTGCCACCATGCCTATCTGATGGGCGAGTGAGGACCTCCAGGTCTAGTGGATTTAAGCGTGAACTCCTGTCAGTCTCCCAACTAGCCAAGTCCTCCTCTGCCCCTGCCCAGGTGTCCCAGCCCCTGCTAGCCCTGGTACTTTTTCTAGCCCAGAGACACAGCTGAGGAGTCTGGGAACAGATCCTTAGTGAACCTGCCCTGCAGAGGACTCCAGGCTCTCTCTGAGCCCTGAGGGGCAGGAGGACTTGGTGGCCACAATCAGGGCTCCCTCTGCTTCTTCTCAGGGCTTTTGGTTCCAGTCTTGAGCACTGAGAGTCTGGCAGAATCTGTGCCCGCTGAAGGCCCTCACCTTCCGTCTTGATCTTGAGGGCCGTGCGCACCAGGGCGAAGAGTGTGGCGTTGAAGGTGACTGTGCCATCGCTGTTCAGGGGCATGTTCATGCCCACCAGCCGCTGTGCAGGGAGAGGCAGGGGTTTGTTGTTGAGCCGGGACCAGAGGTCATGCTCACCCAGTGTGTGGGCCCAGAGGGGATGGGACACGAGATGGGGTGCGGGCTGACCCTAGTCTCTTCCTCCTGCTCTTTTGGATCCTGGTCTTGGGATGAGCAGTTTTCCTCTGCCTCAAGCTCCCAGCATGCTGTGTGGCACTTCCCCACACACCTGAGACCTAAGAGCAAAGGGTCTGCCCTATCATTTTGGAATCCCCCCAAACTGTGAGCCAAAATAAACCTTTTCTATTCATAATGTGATTACCTCAGGGTTTTTTGTTTTGTTTTGTTTTGTTTTGTTTTTTGGTACCGGGGATTGAACTCAGCACTTTACCACTGAGCCACATCCCCAGCCGTTTTTTGTATTTTATTTAGAAACAGGGTCTTACTGAGTTGCTTAGGGCCTCCCTAAGTTGCTGAGGCTGGCTTTGAATTTGTGATCCTCCTGTCTCAGCCTCCTGAGCTGCTGGGATTACAGGTGTGTGTGTGTGTGTCACATTGCCTGGCTTCAGGTATTGGTTATAGTGATGGAAATCTAACACAGGAAATTGCTAATCTAAAATGACTCCATCAGGGCCTCAGCTTCCCTGCCCTGTGTCACCTGCTCCCCTTTCTCCTGGAACCGCCCCTCTCCGGCAGCTCTGGTTACCTTACATGCTACCCGGTGTGGGCAGAACTTCCCAAAGCCCAGTGGGGGCTGGATCCTTCTCAGCAGGGTCACCACATCCAGGTGTTTGATTCTCCCCCTGCAGGAGGACACGGATCTTTACACCAAGTAGCCCCACCCAGAACCTCCCCAGCTCAGAGAGCAGACAAAGGGAAGGGGGCATGGGACACTTCCTTAATTTCCAGTTTAAGAAGTGGGAGCCTAGGACCCTTCATAGGAAGAGACACTGTTGGGATTCACTGTTGCCCAACACCAGGAATGGAGTCTTTATTTTGGGAAGACAGAGGCTGCCTTTTTGAGGGGATTCTCTTGTATAGGGGATCCCCAAGCCTGGAAGCTAGATGTATACTAAGACCTTGTTAGGCTTTGGTCAAGATGTGAGGAGCTCTTGGGCCACATTAACAGAAGTAGAGCATATGGCAAAGGAGGTGGAGACTGGTCCCCAGAGCTTGAAACCACCTTTTCATTGTGACCATGACTCCCAGAATAGGCATAAGGCACAGCAGCCAGGAATGACCAAGGTAAGGGCAGCAGCAGATGGGTGTTGCCTTGAAAAAAAAAATCATTTTGGAGGATCTGACTGACTTCCTTCTTTCTCCGGTCTGCCTGTGATGGAAGTTAACCATTTTCTGCCTGTCTCCAGAGGGCTGAGTTAGGATTTGTGGATGGTTAACAGAGGCAGGTAGGTTTTGGTTCCCCTGATGTGAGCCATTTAAAGCACAGCTGCTAAGGACACCAGGCAGACCATCATAGGATTGTGGGGCCATTTCTTAACAACTGCATGAGCCAGGGCAACTTAATCTCTTTGAGCTTCAGTTTCCTCATTTGTGAGATTAAGATGATCAGGAGACCTGGGTTATAGGTTGTAGGAATTAAATGAGATAATACACAGAGTGTTTTGTATAGTGCCTGACACCTGGGAAGCATCCAGTAAATGCAAGCTTATTACCTTTCTTGAAAGGAATGTAAGAAAGTGGCACTTCTCAAGCTTTAATGTGCATCCAAATCCCCTGAGGATCAGGTCAACAGAAATGAGGATTCTGACTCAGGCAATCTGGGTAGAGTCTGGGACTCTGCATTTTTAACCAAGCTCAGGTGTGGATGGTCAGTGGAACACACTTTGAGTAGCCAGGACCAGGGTGTCTGGTGAGATGTTGAGTTCCCCACTCCTAAGAATGTCCAAGCAGAAGCTGGATGACCTTTTCCCAAGAAAGTCAAGGATCTTTTCACCTGGGAGACTTGTGGGATCCCTTCCAACCCTGAGAGACTCTGATCCTCTGGGCTGGGACCTTGGATAAATGAACAGAGAGTGAGTCCCTAGGGGACACCAGGGTCTAGGACGGAGGATGGACAGTTTAGGGAGTGCCCAGCACAGAGCCTATGGATTAGACTCACTTAGCCTCCGGGTCATACTCTGCCCAAATGGCCTTGAACTCATCCAGGTGATGAGGGCCCAGGATGGACCAGTCTCGTGTGAGGTAGTCAAAGTTGTCCATGATGACAGCCACAAAGAGGTTGATGATCTGCAAGAGGAGGACCAAGGGCTCCCAACCGGAAAGGCAGGAGATGCGGGCACATGGGGAGGTGGGAGGCATCCCTGGGTGGGGGGCTGCAGGCTGTCCCTCCCCATGGGCCTCGTCCCACATTTCACACACAGGGCTGTGCCTATCTCTTCTCTTGCACAGACAGGTGCTGTGCTAGGGTGCCAGTGCCTGTTTTTTTTTTTTTTTTTTTTCAAAACCCAACCTGAGTGCCTCTTTGAAAGCTATCCCATCTCAGCCTGCCATCACACCTGTGAGGTGCTCTGCCCTCGTCTGCACCCTAACCTGGGGCCCTCTTGCTGCTTCTGCCTTTTCTGTTCAGAGTTGGGGGAAGTCACTTTGAATCTCAAGGTACTTGAACTCCCTTGTCCCTGTGAGTTCCATTAAGGCCAAGACTGGGTCTCATTCAAGCTTCTATCTCCTGTACCTGGCCCAGTGCCTGACACACATCAGATGCTCAAATAACAGTTTTGAGGGAATGTAGGGAAGAAAAAGGAATAGAGGAACAAGAGCCCCGTGGATGCCTTCACACGGACAGACAGCACCCTGCAGTCTCAAAGTGACTTCATACTTTTTCTAATGCCAACTGGGACCGCCTGTTTCCAGATTCTCAGCCTGCTCATAATTGGACAACTTTCTCTTGCAAGGACTTTAGAGGAAGTCCCCACCTATTGAGGGTATGACCTCATTAAATTCCTTTTGCTTACTAAATGTGTGTCTATATGCGTGCATATTTATGTGTGTGGTAAAAACTTTTTGCAATCCCTCTAGAGCAGGAAAAAGTGCTCTCAAAACAACACTACACCCAAGATGACCAGAACAAAGGGCACTCTAAGCAGAGCCTCCAGTGTCCTGAAGATGGATCCCTGGAGAGATGGAGGCCAAGGGGAAGAAGGCAGGCCCACCTCCCTCAGCTCAGTCAGCCCCTCCTGCCCTGCCCCGGCATCTCACCAGGAAGGCGCAGAGCATGTAGAAGCTGATGAAGTAGTAGTAGGCGAAGTTAGTGCCACAGGTGTACTCCTCGCCCGGGGCATAGTCCGACTCTGGGTCACACAACTTTCCATAGCTGCAGGCCAGCAGGATCTCCTGCCAGGCCTCACCTGTGGCACACCTGGAGGAGAGAGGCTCTGGTCAGCCTGTGCACTCTTGCACGGTCCCTCAGGGGTCCAGCCAGCTTGGCCAGGGGCGGGCGTGATGAGCCTATGGGGGCTGCTGCCCCAGAGGTCAGATCCTAGGTCACCATCCCTGCAAACTGGTCTGCTGTTTCTCTCTGTGCTGGCAGCTCCTCTCCTCTACCCTCGTGGGGTGCTACAATCGGGAGCTCAACTATAGAAAAGAGGTTTCTTGCTGGGCGCGGTGGTGGCGCACGCCTGTAATCCCAGCACTTGGGAGGCTGAGGCAGGAGGATCGCGAGTTCAAAGCCAGCCTCAGCAATGGTGAGGCACTTAGCAACTCAGTGAGAACCTGTCTCTAATAAAAATACAAAAAAAGGGCTGGGGATGTGGCCCAGTGGTCGAGTGCCCCTGAGTCGAATCCCCGGTACCAAAAAAAAAAAAAAAAAAAAAAAGAAAGAAAGAAAAAGAGGTTTCTTGGATGGAGGGGCAAAATTGGTCCCTGGTTCGAGTCCCTAGACGGGGAACAGTCAGAGTGAGCACACTGGCTAAGGCGAGGCAGGCTCAGAGGCCGTCGGGGCCTCACCCCTCTCTTGGGAGAGGCACTGGCCTCTGTCATCTCCTTCAGTGGAGTGAGTCGGGAGGAATATGCAGCCCTCCATTCAGTGGAGGCTCTATGAGAAATGACCATGTGAAGCCACTTGTTCACAAATGATTAAAACCTTCAAGAAGGTGACAGTAGGTAGCATTAAGCCAGGCAGGGGAC
The DNA here is from genome assembly GCA_025594165.1 of Tamias sibiricus. Taxonomy (NCBI): domain Eukaryota; kingdom Metazoa; phylum Chordata; class Mammalia; order Rodentia; family Sciuridae; genus Tamias; species Tamias sibiricus. The sequence goes on from CM046669.1 coordinate 33,354,994, forward strand.
CCTTCTGAGTGTATGGCTGTGTGGAGCTAATGCTGTCCCCAGTGCAGTCAGAACAGAGCCAAGGCCAGAGGGTCAGTAGGGTGGGGGTGACAGAGGATTCCTGCCTGAAGAGCAGCAGCACAGCTTGGGGGAAGGTCTGGAAGTTGTTGTTCCGGTTTATTTGGGTCCCATCCACCATGGCGATCTTGCCAAACATCTGCAAGTCACAAAGGGCTATAGCTTAGGAACCTAGATACACGTGTCCCCTCAGCTCACCCCCCACTGTCTTCTCCTGCCTGACCTGCTCCCCGCCTTCACCCCTACCTCTCTGGAACCCTACTCATTTTGGTCCACATGAGGCCCAAAGCCAAATAAAATTGGATTATTTTCTCGGATGAGTAACATTCTTCCCATCAGGCCAAAGAAAAGTAGGAGAGTGAACCATTTTTCCCAACTGCAGGCAGACCCAGGGTGTTGTGGTATGGCAGAGGGCTCCTGGGAGCCGGGCGCGGTGGCGCACGCCTGTAATCCCAGCACTTTGGGAGGCTGAGGCAGGAGGATCGCGAGTTCAAAGCCAGCCTCAGCAATGGCGAGGCACTTAGCAACTCAGTGAGACCCTGTCTCTAATAAAATACAAAAAAGGGCTGGGGATGTGGCCCAGTGGTCGAGTGCCCCTGAGTTCAATCCCTGGTACCACAAAAAGAAAAAAAAAAAAAAAAAGAGGGCTCCTGGGGGAGGGCCCCAGCCCAGGCCTTAGAGACAAGATGTGGCCGCTGCTGCCCTTCTGCCTGCCCAGGGCTCTCCTGGGTCACTTCCAGGTTCCTACACTGTGGCATCTGGGCTAAGGTGTGCAGCCTCTTTTCTCAGTCTCGCAGGTGACCCGTCGAGCCACTGGGGTGCAGGAGGCAAGGAGGTGGAGGGTCCAGCCTGCATGCTGATTAGGCCTCCCGAGGCCCGTGGATGCCCCCTGTAACTTGGTCACGCCCCCATCCCGTGGCCGGGGCCCACCTGCCTCTCACCTGCATGCCAATGACAGCGTAGATGAAGAAGAGCATGACGATGAGCAGAGCGACGTAAGGCAGGGCCTGCAGGGCGGGGGATGGGGGAGCGTCAGCGCCCACCGGGGCGGGCGGCACCCACCCGCCCTGCCGCCCCGCCCTCCAGCCGCCAGCCGGGCCCTGCCAGACCCCAGGATCCCCCGTGCTCCACCCTGGACTCAGGTCGATGCCCCTAGTGGCCTCCTCAGGTAAGTGCAGTTTCCTGGCCGGCTGGCTGGGCTTTCGCACCTGGAAGGACTTGATGAACGTCCACAGCAGGGTGCGCACTCCCTCTGCCCGGCTCAGCAGCTTGATGAGCCTCATGACCCGGAACAGGCGGAAGAAGGCGCTGGAGATGCGGGCGCTCTCGTCTGGGTCCTGCGGGGCAGCAGCCCCAGAGGTCAGTCTGGGGGCGGCCCCTTAAGGTGGTAAGGGGCAGGGCGGGGTGAGGTGCAGTGTGTGTGTGTTTGGGGAGATGTCCGTGGTGGGGAAGTGGTTCCACACCCTCCGCATGGCCCCTGCTGTCCATTATCTTTGGACATCCCGGGGCTCATGGCTCTGGGCTGTTGGACTGGGGGGAAGGGGCGGGCATGGACGCCAAGCTGTGCGGTGAGCCGGGATTCTGCCCTGGGGCGAGCTGCAGCCAGGCCCACTGTCAGCCCTTCTAGGGCTTTCTGCGTATTTCCCCTTTGCCTCAAGCTGCCACTGAGCTTAGTACCCTTGTGGGCCTTCTGGGCCCCTGCCCCTAACGTCCTGAAGTGCAAAGATTCCCCAAAGCTTGGCTGATCTATGGCCGTAAGTTCAGCAGGGTCACTCCCTATTGTCTCCACCCTGCTCTTAGCCCCTGCCCTTGTGCCAGCCTTAGACACAAGGATAACTCTGGAAGAGAGATCCCTCCCTGCTCCGCTTCCTGTGCACCCAAAGGCCTTGTGCCTAATGAATCGTCACCGAGGTCCTTTGCCTGCACAGCCCTCTCTGGACCGTGCTCCCACCTGCACAGAGGGTGCCAGAGAGGACCCCCACTGGGTTTCCCAGGGCTCCAAGGAAGCCACTACCTCATGCACATTCTCCCGCAGAGGCCCGCCTCCTCCCCAGCCCGACCCTCAGAGGGTCTGCTCTTAGTAAGGGGGCCCTGAGTGCTGGATGCACCCCATGCGACCATGCAGCCAGCCTAAGCATGCGAGCTGCGGGGCGAGCCGCGTGCGGGGCAGGCTCATGCAGCCTGGAATTACAACGTTCCCGCAGCCTCCACCCAGGCAATACAGTCCCCCGCTGGAGGCCAGGAAAGTCTGTGGAGAAAAGAGACGAGGGGAGGGGAGGAGAGGAGAGAGAGGAGGGACACATGGGAGGGAGGTGAAGAGAGGTGTCAGAAAGGACAGACACACGGGGGAGTTAAAGAGAGAAAAAGACGGAGAGGCAGGAGATGAGACCCGGGTGGCTGCAGTCAGGGGCAGGGGACGGTGGAGTGGGAATGAAGCTCTGTGGGAACGTGAGGGAAGAGGCCGGGCCACGGGAGCGAGAAGGGAGGGAAGACTGGGCAGAGGTCCCTCTGGTCTCTCAGATGCATCCACAGGTGACAGGGCTGGGTCCTTCCCATGTCTGGGTTACGTGATGCTGGGGACATCCCTGTTACTGGAAAACACCTGCTCCTCACTCTCAGTGGCCCCTAGCGCCCTGAGGTCAGGGCTGAGGCTCCTAGGGAAGTCCCAGCTCCCACGGGGCAAAGCTCCTCTGTGGGAGCTCGAGACCCCCCAGCAGATGCTCCTTGGGCCCCCGGGCCCAGTGCTCACATCTCTGTGGCTAGGCTCTTAAAGAGCCGGTGGCTGGGTTTGAGGGGTGATGACTTTTCCTGCTTACTCCAAGCTTCTCCCTTAGGCCACATTTCATGAGAAACCCTGTCCTGAGCTATTGGCCAAAAGAAGTCATTGTTGACCTTGCACATATCTTCAGGGAGATGACCCCGGCACCCTGGCTGTGCCCATCAAGCACAGTGTCTCGGGTAGCTTTACCCTGGACCACTCAGGTTTCAATCTTGTCTGCATGTCAGAATCACCCCAATAATTTTTTTTTCCAAATACATGCCTTTTCTGGGTTCCCACCCAGGCCAAGAAGTCAGCTTCTATGGAATGGGGCTTCAGGGGTTTGAATGCACCCTAGGTAATTCTAATGTGTAGCCAGGGAGTGACAACATGTTCTAGATCTGTGTTGTCCATAGGGTGGCAACTAGCTACGTGTGGCTATTCAATGACAAAGAATGTGAAATAAAATTAGAAATCTAGTTCCTCAGCTCCACTATCCAGTTCAAGTGACCAGTAGCTAGTGGTTGCTGTATTGAACATTTCTATCATTGCAGAAGTTGTGACAGACATACTTCCAGGCCTTTCCCTGTGTGTGTGTCAGGAATATACGTCAATCTTATCATGACTTCAAGCACCTGTTATCTGATAATGACAGGTGACACCCTCCCATCCTCCACGACCAAGAAAACTGTTTGGATTTATCCAGGCCTTCCCTACACAGGCCTCAGTCTTCGGGAAGTAGTTATTTTTAACTTGGCTCTTTATTTTGACTGTGTAGAATTGTCTCCTCTGACTGTGCTGGTGACAAATTGCTGCTTTTAAACCACGGGGTCTTTGGGGATGCTGCTTTTCCAGCAAATACTGAGCAAGGATGGAAATACTCATCTCTCTCTCTCTCTCTCTCTCTCTCTCTCTGGAAATACTCATCTCTCTCTCTCTCTCTCTCTCTCTCTCTCTCTCACACACACACACACACACACACACACACACACTCACACTCACTGGTTGTGCCTCAAGCCCACCCCGCCCCTCGTCAGCCCTGAGCAGATGGAGCTCTGTCTGTCGCTGTCTGTTCTGTGCAGGGGCTGCACAGGGTTTTCAGTACCCACCCCCCCAGCCCTGCACACCAGACAGGCGATGTGGCAGCCAAGTCCCCAGAAACTGCAGTCCTGCCAGGGCTCAGTTTTCTAGCCTCGGTCCAGGGCTCAGACTTCCTCAGTTGCAGCCCCCCCCCCAACACGGGGCATCTCCCAGGCTGATCCTCCCCACCCCCCCACTCAGCGTCAGGCTTCCCCCTGGCTGGCACAGCCTAGCGTGCTTCTCACTGGGCAGTGGAGGCTCAGAAGGAGGCCTTACATGTGGATGAGCTCCTCTCTCACCAGGGTCCCTCATGATCAAATCAGCCACTCTTAGCGTAGAATCCCACCACGGCCCTGGCTAGGGTGGCTTCGAGAGATGAAGGCCCTCTCCACGTGCTCTTGCCCCCTGTTCCCTCCTGCTCCTGTGCTGCCCCCTGCCTGGCTGGGATCACTGGGTACCTGCCAGAGGGAAGCTGTCTTGATTTTAGCCACTAACTCTTGGATCTCCCCCTCCAGGTGTCTTCTCCCTTCTTCACTCTGCAGCAAGGCCACCAGAGGGCTCTGCTTCTAAGTCCTTGCAGGGGACCTCTCTGGCTGAAACCGCCTCCCTGTCCTGCCCTCCCACCCGCTCCACACAGACCTGCTACTGTTTCGCTTTCTCCTCCAGGGCCTCATTCTTGCATCCTGAATCTCTTGGTCCAGTTCCTAGGGCCATTTACCTTCCTGCCGGCTAAGTCTTCAAAATAGATCTAGAGCTGGCGACTCCTTACCACCTCCACGGCCAGCACCCCAGCTACCATCCCTTATCTGCACCTCTGCAGTAAATTTCCAATCACTCTTCCTGGTTCAGCCTGGTGTCTGCTCAACAAAGCAGCTAGAATGATCCTTTTAGAACTAAAGTCTGAACATGCTTAAACCCTCCAAAGGGCTCTTATATTTCTCAAAATAAGGATAGAACCATGATTTGACCCCTATCTTCTCTCCTCTTCCCTAACCTTCTCTACTCCAGCCAGAAGGGCCTCCTGCTGTTCCTCAAAGTCAGCAAACATGCTCTGGACACAGGGCCTTTGCACACACTCTTCTTGCTCTCTTCAGCATTCTGTTTCTCATACCTGCACGACTCACCCCCTTGCTTTATTCAGGTCTGATCTCAAATATCATTTAAAAAAATTTTTTTTTCAATACTAGGGATTGAACCCAGGGAGCTCTACCACTGAGCTACATCCCCAACCCATTTTATTTATGTATTTTTAAATTTTGAGATAGGACCTCCCTAACTTGCTGAGGCTGGCCTCGAACCTGCAATCCTGCCTCAGCCTCTTGAGTCGCTGGGATTATATCGCGTGCGCCGCGGCAACCTGGCTGCAATGTCCTTTTGCTATCATCCTCCCATTCCCTCCCACTCCACATCCTTAACTGCCTACATTTTCCATCCTCTAACCTGTCACATGATAGACTTCTTTACTGTCTGTTTCCCCCACAGTTTTGTTCACTGCCACATCTCTAGCACCAAGAACAGTACCTGACCCTCAGCTCAGAGTTTTAAAATCCACCACCCTATTCGGAAGCCTTTGGTGACACCCCACTGCCAGCTGTGTAAAGTTCAGTGCCCCCGCTCCAGCCTTGCTGGCCCCCGCCTGCATGTGCATAGGCTCCTGCCGAAGCCTGAACCGCCTCTGCCTGGCCCAGGCTGGGCTTCTCCTGCAGAAGCCCCGCCTTCGTGCTTGTCCCCTCTTCAGTGGCCACCTCCTTTCTCTTCAGGTGGAGTGCCTTCCCTGACCACCCACCCAGAGATGGCCTCTGCTTTCCTGTGACCCTGGGGTGCTGTGCTGCTCACGCAATGAGTACCCCACAACTATCTGTGGACTGAGCAAGTGCTTTCGGCCCCCACCCCAGTGATGGCTCTGCTGGGCTGATACTCACGTCGATTTCGCTAAGGATGACATCGATGATGCTGCCGATGACGATCAGGAAGTCAAACACATTCCAGGGGTCTCCAAAATAGCCCTGGGAATGAGAGGGGAGTGCAAGGGTGAGCTTTGTGAAGAGGATCCAGTGAGATCTGCTGGGACGGGCCAAGGTGGTACTTCCTTCTGGGGCTCCATGGGCCAAGCCACCCGACACCCCTCTCTCTTGGCTCTTTAGTCTCTTCCCCTAGAGGCTGAAGTGTTAGGGAGAGTTGTTGGGGACTAAGGACTTGGGGTCTGGTCCTGGTCCAGGTGGGAAACTCTTATATCCCTGGGCCCCTCTTAAAGTCCTGACAGGTTTGGGAAACTAGAACCATCAGTGGGCTGGGCTGGGCTGGGCTGGGAGCTGTGGGAGTGGACCCCAGAACCCAAGAAATAGGGCAAGGTGCTCCCCGGCGCTGGGCCTGTACTTCAGAAGCTGAAGCGAAGGTGAGGAATGCAAGACAGGCTCAAAGACGGGGCAGAGACCGGTGCCTGTCCTATCACCAGCTGCTTCTGGTGGCCTGTACCTGACAGTGGCGGTGGGCAAAGGGGCGAGCAGGTGGGGCGCAGAAGTGCTGCACCCAGGGGCTTCAGCAGAGTGAGGAGACGGGGAGGGGGCTTCGTGGGCAGCCCACAGGGCCAGGCGCTCACCCTGGCCTTGAATGCCATGAGCTTCAGGACCATCTCCAGGGTGAAGATGACGGTGAAGGCCACGTTGAGGATGTCTGAGATGTGGTTCATCTCCTCCGACTGGTTGTAGTGCTGCAGAGGGGACAAGGGAGAGGCGGGCCACGGGGCCGGGCTGGTCCAGCCTGCTGATCTCATTTCTAGAGCCCCCATCCTTCCTGGGAAGCCCCCATCCTTTCTTGGGTGCCCTTTCTACCTTGTTGTAGCTCACAAGACTAGGAGCCTGCTTTAGTGATCCCCTGAATCCCACCAAATTGTAAGAACACTCTCTTTCCCCTCCTCCAAAAGAGGCAACGGATGGAGTAGGAGGAGGGGAGGTTCTTCAAGTTCAAGTCCAGCTGAGTGGGTTCCGGGGCTGCAAGGCCAGAGCTGATTCATATATCTGTCCTGGGTGACCAGGGTGTCCTGGGTATCCTCCAGGCAGGACTCTGTGACAGGCTCCACATAGGCATTTGGGCACAGGATTAGGAGACAAGACCCCTGGGTCCTGTAGTTGGCATTGTCACCAGCTGCTGGGAGATGGAGCTCACCAAGCTTCCTGCACCTGCATGCTGTCCCCAGTGGTGTGAGAGTATTTAATTCAACAACTCGCCCCCTTGACCCACTGCTCTGGCCCACCTTAAATCCATGGTCTTAGAGATTCTCCTGGGAGTCTCTTCCCCCTTTCTTAGAGAGTTGATGAGATCCCACCTCTTCACAAAGCCTCCCCAGGTTGGTCAGGAGGATCTGAGGCTGCCCCCGCCCCTCCAGCCTTGGTGGTGCTGTCCATTTCTGCTGCCCGACTCAGCCCCAAACACAAGCCACTGCTCCTGATCCTCTGTGTGCTCGGGGCCTGCTGACTCAGTGACTCTTTCCATATTCTCAGGACCAGGCGCTGTGTGGTCTTATCATAGGGGATGTCTTGGGCTCCTAGGGGCAGGGAGCCTGTCTGTGCCATTCTATTCATGTAAGACGTAAAGGATCACATGCTTAATTAAGATTTGATAATGCTGCTGCTGATTAGGATATTCTCTATAAGGGATGCTCTACTCCTAAGAGAGACACCTGTTCTGTGAATACTAAACCCAGTTTTCTTGGGACCAGAGCCAAGATTCCAACCAACTCAACCATCTAGCTTTGCAACCGCAGAAGAAAAACAGAAAGGGCTTTCTACTTCCTACACTTCCTCCTCCTTCTTCAGTAGCCGCCTCCTCGTTGCAGAATCACCACACTATTTGTGGGCTTGAATTAGTTCCTTAATAAGCCATAGTGCATGGTGACAAATCCTGAGACCCGTTCACTTCTGTGTCCTGCCCAGCCCTCACCAAGCAGTGCCTGGCATGATCATGTCTACGGGAGGAACCAGGAAATCTCGTCCTACTCACCTGGCCTACCGAGGGCCCAGGTCCCTTGTGTCCCGGGAGGCCCCTTACCTGCATGCCTAGGCAGATGGTGTTGAGCATGATGAGGGCAAACATCAGGTATTCGAAGTAGGAGGAGGTGACGACGTACCACACCTGGTACTGGTATGGGTTTTTGGGGATGTAGCACCTCAGTGGGCGGGCCTTCAGGGCATACTGCACGCATTGGCGCTGGGACACAACAGGGTGGGTTAGCACCATGACCCCCGACTTCCATGTCCATGGGCTTGAGGGAACCCTACATTCTGTGAAGACGGGGGAACTGTGGCTGAGGGTTAGTTAGAGGAAGAATCCCACTGGGATCCCTGAGTTACCACAGCCAGTGGTAACCACGACTCTCGCCTGGCCCAGGGCTTCCTCTCTCTGAGCATCATGGGAGTTCCATGAGAGGATCTCCAACTTGGTCAACTAGGATGGCTTTAAGTTGGATGTGGTGTGGAGTGCGTGGAGGTTGGGGCTGGGGCCTTAAGTGGAGGTTCTGGGGTCACCCTTGGGACCCTCTTTAACTGGCCAGAGCCCAGGGCTCAGGGCCTGTTGGGGCTCTGTTCTCCATCTCTGCAGGCAACCCAGGCACCTGGTTCTTGTCCAGCTCACAGTTCTTGTACTCGGTCTCCCCCTGCTCTTGGAAGGTGACAATGACAAAGCCCACAAAGATGTTCATCATGAAGAAGGCAATGAGGATGATGTAGATGATGAAGAAGATGGCCATCTCCACTCGGTTGTTGTAGATGGGGCCTGTGTCCTCCTTGTTCGAATCTATGGCCTTGTACAGTAGCCTTGGGGTGGGCAGAGAGGAGAGGAGGAGGGGCTGGGTAATGAGGCCGCCAGCCACTCAGGAAGGGTGGGAATTAGCCCACTGGCCACGGGGAACCCAGGGAACTTTCTGAGCAGTCAAGGGATGGGAGAGAAGGAAGGACGGGGCCAGAGGAGGCTGGAACCATCCTGAAATGGTCCTACCCTTCTATGAAATGTGCCATCTATGGCCAATCAATCACTAGGGCTTCCCTGTGGACAGGTGACTATCCCCCTACGGGGGATTGGGCACATTTTGTTGGAGTCCCCTAGTCAGGGACCCTTTGTAGTGACCAGTCAACACATGAGTCCTACAAACCATCAAGGAGCTGGCGGGGTTTGCTGAGCATAATCACAGGCCTGCGAGGTGCAGTGGGGGCCCCCGGAGAGTGACAGCTGGTTCCTGGCACTGCCCTGACAGTGCCCGTGTTGGACCTGAGCCTCAGGCCTCACTCACTGGGGCCAACCCTCGAAGGTGGAGACCGTGAAGAGCGACATCATGGCTGAGAGCACGTTGTCAAAGTGGAAGTCGTTGTGTATCCACTGGCGGGGGCGCAGCTCTATCTGTGTGGGGTCCCCGTCCTTGTACACATAGTAGTAGCCCCTGACGCAGGGAAGCCCCGTCACTCCACTGAGCATGGCTGGGCTGCCTCTGCCCCACCCAAATCCTCCGAGCCCTGAGCGGTTAATGTACAGGAGAAACGAAGGTCTGTGACCAGAGAGGACACCCCTGGAGGCTCTCTCCCCACAGCTGCCCAAGGAAGGGGGCTTCTATGAACTTGTCACCTGGGCCTAATAGCTCAGGTCTTCCAGTTCCCAGCCTGAAGGGCCAGCGTGCCCCGCACATGAGGTCCCTGCCGCAGGACCCTCCCGTGCCCCTCAGCCGGCAGGCCATGTGTACCTGCACTCCTCTTCTGTCATCTTGGATAAGTCATTGCAGCTGAAGAACTTCCCCTACATCCAGGAGGAGGGAGAGATGGAGACATGTTGTCATGGAAACAGGATAGGAAAGTGGGCTATGGCATCACACAGTGAGAGGGAGAAAGGAAGGCCGGCCATCTGGAAGCAGGAGCCTCCCCCTTCCTCTCAGAGGGGTGGCCTTGCCTTGAGGCAGGCCCCGAAGAGTCTTTCTCCTTCACCATCCTCTGTCTCCATGGCTCTCCCTGGCTTCCATACCCAGCCTAGAGGCTCTCAAAGGTGATCACCCAGCGTTTTTTGTTTGTTTGTTTGGTACCGGGGATTGAACTCAGGGGCACTCGACCACTGGGCCACATCCCCAGCGCTTGTTTGTATTTTATTAGAGATAGGGTCTCACTGAGTTGCTAAGGGCCTCGCCATTGCTGAGGCTGGCTTTGAACTCGCGATCCTCCTGCCTTAGCCTCCCAAGTGCTGGGATTACAGGTGTGCGCCACCGCACCTGGCTGAGAACCTAGCTCTTTAGGTGAACATTTGCTGAGTGTCCCAGGCTGGACCTGAAGCGATGGACATAGGAAGGCAGCCCTGGTCCTGCTCCTCCTTCAGGGGCTGGGAGACACAGCCCCTCATCTCCCACTGCTGAGGGAGCCCCCTGTGTTCTTCCCATTGAGCAGCAGGGAAAAAGTCTTCCCCACCTAGCGCCTCCCCTCTCCTGCCATAGGCTAGCCCCAAGGGCCACTGTGGAAACAGGGGCTGTAGAGATGGACCATAGGTGGGCTCTGATGATTCAACTTGTCCTCAGAGTGGAACAGGGGCCCTAAGGCCTGAGCAGGCGGACTCTGGGGTCCCCCTAACTGACTTCGGAGAGAGCACTTTCTCCTTTTGTCTATGTCACATCTGATACCTGCAAAAGATCCGGTTTGAATAGAGGAACTGGTTGCTAGGTCTGAGTGTGGCTCGAATGAAGTTTGAAATCCAGTTTCATCCCTTCAAAGGCCCAAAGAAGGAAATGATTACACGAAGGACACAGGACTCGCTGAAGGCCAGCTGCCCTGCCCGCTCTGTGTTGTGGGGCTCCCACCACACCCCCTCTTTAGGGTTGCTGGAGCAGAGGGTGCGGAGGTGGGGGCTTTGGGGAGAGAAGTGGGGAGTGGAGCCGGCTGCCACTGGGCGGGGCTCAGTCCTGGGCACTTGAAACCAAACATCCAGTTTAATACGGGAAGCAGGAGCTCAGCCCTCTGGGATGGTATGCAATGCGTGCGACGGGTTTCCAGAGTAAAATGTGACACGTGTGACCAACGTGTTCCTATTAGCCAGGCTGGCAGGATCTGATGGCTTTTGATGGGAGGTGAAAGCACAGAAGTTGTGGTGTTGAGGTGCCATTGCTCTTGCCCCAAGGGACGTGGCAGCCAAAGGAAGGGCAGCCCTCCCCCAACATTCCTTCAAGGGAGGTGTCTGGTGGGCTCTTTTGAGCCAGGCAGCAGGTGGGGCTCCAGGGTGAAGGATGAGTCTGGCATGGACTCTGCCCTCAGTGGGTCCTGGGACCCCCAAGCCTGACAGAGGGGAAGGTGGGGGCAGCCTTGCTAGGCGAGGAGGCAAAGACCACGTGTGTCTAGCTGAATGTCTACTTGGTGTAGTTTTTCCGCCCCTGAAGGTCCTCTAGGAGCCCCACCTTGACTATGTTTCCCAAATCCTGTTCCCTGCCCTCAAGGAGGGACGTGTGGTTTGTCTTGTGACCTCCTCGACCCTAACAGAGGCCCCGGCCCCCTGTTTGGGGATGATGCTTCATATGTTGAATGCATAAATACCATTGTGTGTCTAAGACTCACCGAGGTCACATAATCATGACTTTTCAAGGACCATGCTTTGGGGGCAGGAGTGGGTTGGGTCATGACAGGGAGTATCAAGGGTGTCAAGGGAACACTCAGGTGTCAGTTTCTGAGTATTGCAGGTGACCTAAGAGCCAGAGGCCTTTGGAAGCCAGAGCTTTGTGGGAGGGGACATCCCTGTGGGACTGTTTCCTAGGGAGGAACTCAGTAGTTGGGTTTACTCAGGAAAGTGACAATAGAGAGCCGGGCGCCTGTAATCCCAGCACTTGGGAGGCTGAGGCAGGAGGATCGCCAGTTCAAAGCCAGCCTCAGCAATGGTGAGGCACTTAGCAACTCAGTGAGACCCTGTCTCTAATAAAATACAAAAAAAGGGCTGGGGATGTGGCCCAGTGGTCGAGTGCCCTTCAGTTCAATCCCTGGTACCAAAAAAAAAAAAAAAGAAAGTGGCAATAGAATAAGGCCGGCTGCAGACATGAAGTAAAGGACAGCTGCCCCGGAAGCTCCTGGGAGGTTCGGCTGATGCCAATGACCTGGCTGGGTTCGTGGGCTACAGAATCCCACCGCACCAACGGAGCTGGAGGTGGTGTGGCTGGGGTGGTGTGTGGGTGACCCTGCCCGGCAGGGAAGGAGGAAGTGGCTGAGGTGGTGAGGGGAAGGGGTGACTGCAGGGGGAGAGGACACAAGGCAACAGTGGCCAGCGGAGCCACAGGCCAGCCGTGGGCATCACTTAGGAAACTGGATCTAGCCCCCGAACTGTGCTTTCACAATTTGGGGCCCTCTCTGCTTAGGAAATGAAACCCACTGGCTCTTTCCATGGCCTGACAGCGGCCCAGGTGGGGAGGGCCAAGGCTGCCCAGGCAGGGGGTGCCTCACCTTGAAGAGCTGGACCCCGATGCAGGCGAACATGAACTGCAGGAGTGTGGTGACCAGGACGATGTTCCCGATGGTGCGGATGGCCACGAACACACACTGCACCACGTGCTGGGGAGAGAGGGGCCGACGCGGGGCCAGGCCTACACCAGCTGCATCCTACTGTGAGCTCGGGGAACCCCAGAGGCGCGAGACTGGCTGAGAGAGCGGTTCCCAGGGCAGCATGGCCGCTCCAGCCTCTTCCTTAATCCCTGTTTGGCCAAGGACATGGACCTGTGCCCCAGCCAGGCTGGACAGGGTTTCTGGAGTCCAGACCTGTCAGCCTCTCTCCCTGGGCTCCTGCCAGGTCCCTCTCTCACCTTCAACCCTTTGGCTCTGTTGATGGCTCGGAGTGGTCGGAGCACCCTTAGCACCCTCAGAATCTTCACCACAGAGATGGCGCTGGACCTGGGGGAGGCGCAGGGGGTGGGGCTGAGGGCAGCCTGTTCCAGCCAGTGGGCCTCACGCGGGGCCTCCATCCACCTCCTGCCTCTAGCTCTCCACACAGCTGCGGCTGGGGGCCACGCAGCGGGACACAGGCTTCCTCTGTGTGGCTGGAGGTTCTGTGCCTCCCAGCAGGCCAGCAGGGGCTGTGCTCCCCTCCCCATGGGGCGAGTGGGGGCTGATTTCTCCTCTCAGTTTCCAGGACAGGGCTTGGCTCATTGAGCACTGCCCCTTCAGTCCAGCTGGGGACAACCAGAGAATCCCCACCCAGGTCCATGAGAGACCCTGCTCCTGCAGCATGGGGTGGTACTGCTACTCCAAGGACCCGGCACAGAGAAGAGGGGGGCCCATGCCCAGGGTTGGCCCTTGTCCTGCTCACTCTAGTCCCATGGAGATGAGGGACACGGCCACCACCAGCAGGTCCAAGATGTTGAAGTAGTTGCGGCAGAAGGAGCCCTTGTGCAGGAAGGCTCCGTAGGTGGTCATCTGAGGGGAGAGAGGCAGTGTCCCAGGTGGTGGGGAGCTTGGGGAGCAGGTCAGACACCTCCCTGCCCCGCCTCCCAGCCTCCCAAAGAAGGGCTTCTTGCCTCCATCTGCTCAGGAGGAGTCGGTACCGAGACAGCCTGCCTGTCCCTCCCGGGCCTAAGCGCATCCTCTTTCGGTCTCTGCTCGTGACGGAAGCACCTGACTTCTCAGGGGCGGCTGTGCTGGGCCAGCCTTTCTGAGCGCAAGTCCCTGACTTCACACACCGTAGGGAGCCCAGGCTCATTGCTGGTGACCCTCCTCCCTCCTGAGGGGCAGGACCCAAATCCTCCTCCCCCTGGAAAGCTTCCTGGGAATTCCCCTCTGCCCAGGGATTGCTATGCTGGGTTCAGCTGCCCTTTTCAGGACCCCAGACCTTCACCAGCTCCTTCTCTCGGCACCTCCTTTCTAGCCCCCTACCTTCTGGCTCCCATCTCCACTTCTTTCTTTTATTATACACCCTTAAAGTCCAGTTCAAGGCCCTGTATGATTTTGTCTTGTCTTCTCAGCCCCAGTACCCAGGTTTTCCCCCTGTGTTTACAGAACATCCCAGCCCAAAGAAGCCACACTATCCTCTCCAAGAATATCCCCAATCTCACAATGCATTGGCTGCTGTCTGTCCTCTTGGATTGCCCTGGTTTTCTCTCTCTAGTGAAGTCCTGTCCAACTTCAAGGGCTAGCTCTCATGCCCCCACCTCCACAAAGTCCTCTTTGACCTTGGGAAGCCACTATCTCTGCTCAGCCCATTCAGTAGTTGAGACCCTGAAATAAGGACCATCCCACAGTCTGCTCTGGCCTGCTCATTGTGCACGGCTGCCTCTCCTCTCCTTATTGGTGAAGTGAAGGCTGCAGCTACTGGGTTTCAGTCCCAGATGAGCCCTCCCTCTGCCTGCACCCCCAAAGCCCACTGCCACTGTGATGGCTTGAACTCAGTGTGTCCACCTCAAGAATGGGCAAGCGGCATGTGCTGTGGATAAGACATGAAAAGTGCATGGCTGGCGGGACCTCAGGCTGGACAGTGGTCACTCCCCTGGGGACTCTTGGGAAGTCAGTAATAACAAAGGTCTAGGAACAAATCCCAGCATCCCAGATCTACTCTTAAGCTCGGTGTGCCTTAGTGTGGAAGAAAGTGCTGCACTCTTCACAGACGTGGGCTGTTTCTCTGCTGGGGTGGCAGGCCACAGGTTGGTTGTACTTCCTGTCTCCAGCCTTCCCCTGGTCTGTGAGCTGAATCCCTGTTCCATCTCCTGGGTCCTGTGAGGATTTCCTGTGGCGACCCACCTTCTTCCTGCCTTTCTCCCACCCCTTAGTCTAGCCCCTGAGTGAGGTCAGTGTAAGTAACTTGGATTCACATCAGGGAGGTCCCACAGAAGCCCTGAGCTCAGGCTGGCTGTCCAGCAGCCTCCACTCACCTTGAGGACAATCTCCACAGTGAAGACGGAGGTGAAAGCGATGTCAAAATACCCCAGGATCTGGGCATGGGGTGGGGGAGGGAGCAGTAGTGAGAGGAGAAATGGAACAATGATACCTTCATCACCACTCCCACCACTATCACCATCACTATCACTACCACTACCACCACCATCACCACCACTATCACCATCATCACCATCACCACCACCATGACCACTATCACCACCACCACCATCATTACCACCACCACCACCACTGTCACCACCATCACCACCACTACGACCACGATCACCACACCCACCATGACCACTATCACCACCATTACCACCACCATCACCATCACCACCACCACCACCACCACCACCACCACCATCACCATCACCACACCACCACCACACCACCACCACCACCACCACCATCACCACCACCACCACTATCACCACTACCATCGTCATCTAAAGCACTGAGTAGCCAGAGCCCATCCTGGCCCCGCTGTGACAGACTGTTCAGGAGGGGCGGAGCAGGCAGTCTGGATCTTTAGGAACTTAAACTAATGTTGCCTTAGCCACGTCGAATCTGCAGCTGCACTCTGGGCAAAAGTGTGGGGATGGCGGAGGCCCGGAGTGGGGGCCCCCATTACCTGGTTCCGCACAGACTCAGCCCGGATGGGGTCCTCAGCAGCCAGGGCAGCACTGCTGAGCAGGATGAAGAGCAGGATGAAGTTGGTGAACCAAGTGGCGTTGACGATGCGGTGGCACAGGACGCGGATTCTGGCAGGACAGAGTAGAGGGGCAGGGGTGCCGTGAGCTGCTAGAAGTTTAGGCCCCATCAGCCACTGTCCTGAAGAGGGACACTGGCTCCACTCCCTTTCCCCCAGGCAGTAGAGAAGGATGGCCTTGCGTTTGCATGGTCCCCTGGATGGACAGGTGGGGGCTCTGCCTCCCGGTTAGTTCCTTCAGTCTCCGTCCCATCTCCCAGTGCAGTCCCTGCACCACCCGCCCCTTCTCCCTATGTACACCACCCTGAGGTTTCCCTGCAAAAAGGATGGGACAGGCTGATCCCATCCACGAGACAGGCAGGTGACACTCCGTGAGATCTAGAGTCATGTATCTTAAATCTGTAGAATTATGAAGCCAATACAAAACTATAGCTCTCCTCAGCTCACGCACTGGCCATGTCTAAATCTGCTCTTAGGAAAGAACCAATAAGCATGGTTCTTCCAGGTGTAACTGATAGTGGTCACTTATTTTTTAAGTCCCCCCCCACCCCCAGAGCTGGGAGTCAAACCTAGGGCCTCGCAGGTGCTAGGCAAGCACTCTACCACTGAGCCCCACCCCAGCATTCTAAACAGGGCACAAGATGTTATGCGAAAGGAATGAGTTTCTCTTAGTGTAGTTGTAGGCATGGAGAAATAAGAGAGGGTCTTTCAAGGGCAGAGAAGTGGTGCTCTCTGGGAGTCTCATCGGTCACCCCACACAGCAGCCAAGGGACCACCCACTTATTGGTGGGGCTGAAGATGAAGAAGGAGCTGGCTTCTGGGATGGGCACTGCCTTCTCTTTTAGCTGCAGCTCGGCCAGGGGGCGTGGTCGGGGGCTCACTGGGATTTCAGGCTCATCTTCCTCGTCATCCCCTGTGGGGAGAGGGGGAGATATTAGGGGTGTCTTCTCCAAACGTTGCTTCACCTTTGGCTTCTGTGCCGGAGTCCCTGCAGCCAGCAAGCAAAGGGGGCTGCAAGCCAATGTGGGACTCAGGACATTAGCAGGCACTAGCCTAGGCATCTCCCTTGCCCTGCAGGGGGCAGACTTGAGCTGTCAGGAGTCTGTGGGGCAGACCCAGAATTTTCTGGATGTAGGTCCAGGAAGAAGGCCAAGGAGCCTTGTTGCTGCACCTTCTGTCTCAAGGCTGGATCCTCAACACCACGAACACAACCTAGCTCAGGAATGGCATGGGGGCTGCTTCAGGAGACATGAATTCTGTCCTGGTTCTGCCACTAAATTGCTGTGCAGTGCTAAACAAATCTGTGCCTTCCTGAGCTTCAGCTTCCCAATTTGTTCATTTTATCATTATTATTTTTTCTTTTTCGTGGTGCTGGGGATTGAACCCAGGGCCCGGCACATGCCAGGCAAGTGTTCTACCACTGAGCTACATCCCCAGGGGATTTCCAATTTGTGGAATTGGCCTGTAATTCCAGTGACTTGGGAGGCTGAGGCAGGAGGATCACACGTTCAAAGCCAACCTCAGCAACTTAGTGAGGCTCTAAGCAACTCAGTGAGACCCTGTCTCAAAATGAAAAATAAAAAAAGGACGGGGGATGTGGCTCAGTGGATTCAATCCTCAGTACCAAAAAACAAAACAACAAAAGATAAAAAACCAATTTGTGAAATTGACAAGGGGCAGGAAAGTTGTTAAAATAAACAGAGTCTGAGGTCCCCTCCTGAGCTAGGATTCTAAAAATAATAATTTGAGAGAGGACCTTCCTGCATGTAAAAAAAAAAAAAAAAAAAGGGCAATCAGGGCAATCAGCACTTCTTGAGCTGCAGTGGGTCCCCAGGACCAGGGCAGGTATGGGGTGGAGGAGGGAGGGAGAGGAGGAGGATACAGACACTGCCAGCAAGTCCAAGGTCTCACGGCCTCTAGAGGGCGCTGAGGGCCTGAAGTCCTCAGCTCCAGGGCAGGAGGTCCCGGGTTGGTGCTGGGAGTATGCTGGAAGAGGTGGTTCCCTCACCTGCCGCCTTCTCTCTTCTCCTGCTGGCCCTGGCAGAGACCCTCAGGGCAACTCAGTGACACCCTGATTCTGGATTCTGGTCTCCCGGTTGAAGATGCCTGAGGGTTCTCATCCATCCAAATCCCATTCTCTCTCCCTTTCGCTCCAGAGAGAAGCTGCTTCTTGCTTCTTCCTCTGATTGAGTGTCCTAATATGATACTTCCTGTCCTGCCTGGGCTGGTAAGGACCCCAGGGGCACACTTTCTGCTTAATCGTAGGGACTATTAGTTCTTCGAGTTGGCATCTGTTAGCAGCCTCCTTTCCCTTTAATTCCTTTTTCCATCATCTGTGCCCAACTTACTTACTTTAGTGTGCATGTCTTTTGCTGTAGGCCATTTCAAATTATTTTTAAAATTAATTAATTAATTATTTTGGTACAAGAGATTGAACCCAGGGGGGCTTAACCACTGAGCTACATCCCCAGCCCTTTTTATTTTTATTTTTTAAAAAAAATATTTATTTATTTGCTTTAGTTGTACACAATGCAATACATTTATGTTTACGTGGTGCTGAGGATCGAACCCGGGCCGCGCACGTGCAAGGCAAGCGCTCTGCCGCTGAGCCACAACCCCAGCCCCCTTTTTATTTTTTATTTTGAGATAGGGTCTCCCTACGTTGCTTAGGGCCTTGCTAAGTTGCTGAGGCTGGCTTTGAACTTGCCTCCTGCCTCCAGAGCCACTGAGATTGCAGGTGCCCAGATTCAATTATTTTTAGAAAGAAGGAGGATAGAAACACATGCAATCCTCTTGCCAAGACCTCTCCTCCCCGCCCTCCTTCTCTTCTGCGGCCCTTTCTCCTCTCCTCCCCTCAGCTGTCCTGTGTCAGTCACCCTCCACCTGCTCTCCAGCCACCCCCATCTAACAGATGACACTTGTTAGGTGAGAGAACTCCAGATGAATTATTCTAAAACCCCAACCTTCATTTCTGGTAGATATTGGAAGAACATTTTATCACTCTTACTATACCATCTCCATTCAACCCATATTTCACTTCTCAACATCCTTTCGTTAATTCCTTCATTCATTTTACTGAGCACCTACTCTGTGCCCAACACTGTGCCATCTGGAACACAAAACTTCCCCATGGAGGTTAGAGTCATTGGGGCAAACAGATGGTCATTGGCTGATTCCACGTAGAGACAAAAAATTACACCCATTGCCGGGCGCGGGTGGCGCATGCCTGTAATCCCAGCACTTGGGAGGCTGAGGCAGGAGGATCATGAGTTCAAAGCCAGCCTGAGCAATGACAAGGCACTTAGCAACTCAGTGAGATCCTGTCTCTAATAAAATACAAAAAAGGGCTGGGGATGTGGCCCAGTGGTCGAGTGCCCCTGAGTTAATCCTTGGTACCAAAATAAATAAATAAATAAATAAATATTGCACCCATGACCCAGTGCTCCACAGGACCCATGAGTGAGCTGAG